>CP136057.1:179812097-181012097 GCA_032464435.1 Aegilops umbellulata | reverse complement strand
CTGCAATCCAGCAATGTTCTGTGCAACCAATGGTTCGCATCAACATACTGTCGTAAGGAAATACCAGTTACAATGCACAATGCAGATACTGCTACATGGCGATGCCTCAAATCCTCTCTGCGGCTAGTCATTCAGTCCAAGAGGTGTGAGCTTGGGGATGGCAAGACATTGTATTTCTGGTTTGATCATTGGGTGGAGGGTGGCCGGCTTTTTCACTCCTTTCCGGCGCTTTTTACCTTCTCCAAAACCAAGTCTTGCACTGTCGCCTCGTAGTACGTCAATGGCCATTGGATGATGCAACTACACCCTAATCTCTCCTACACGGCGTTGTGTGAGCTGGATACGCTAAAATGATCTATTGAGCAGCATCTCACCAAATCCTGATACATCAGACATCAGAGGCCGGTGGCGTTTAATAACAAGCTCTCAACAGCCTGTTTCTATAGGGTGCTCACTTTCCGAGGCATGGACTGCCCCTCGGCCCTTTATATCTGGGATCGAATCATACACAAAAGACAACGTGTCTTTCTATGGCTGGCCATCAGGGACAGGCACAATACTCGGGATAACATGTTAAGAAAGCAATGGACAAGGATTGTAAAACACAACGGATGTGAGCTATGTCCAGCAGTCGAGACCATGCATCATGTCTTGCTCAGATGCAAACTTGCCCAAGTTGTTTGGGCCAAGGCCGACCTCCTGGATTCGGCAAGCTCCACTGAAACTGTTGCAGACTTTCTGGCCTCTGGAGTAGCGAGGGAAGTATATGGCACGCTTTAGCATGTTTTCTTTGCAGCTAGTGCAGTGGTGCTTTGACATGCCATGAATGCACAAGTCTTCAATAACGTTTGCTGGACGGTTGGAAAGATTCTTACTGAGGTTGCTCAGCTGCTCATGCTCTGGAGGTTGAGAGCACCAGGAGGAAATGCAAGGGAAGTTTTAACTTCTTGGGCTAATGTAATGTTGCAAGAGTAGCTGCACATAAGTCCTTCAGCCTCTTTTTCTCCTTCTCCTTTTCTTGCTTTCCTTTTCAGGCTTGGCGCTGGCCTGCTGCACACTCTGTGCGGCGTTCACACCGCTTTCATGTAAAATGACTTTGGTCTATCGGGCTCCGGCCTGTTTTAAATGCATAGGGTAGAACAAGATCTAGCTTTTCTTTAAAAAAAATTCTCCGGAAAAAAAAAGCACACACTAAGAAAACGAAGGGATCCACTATAGAATTCTCCTTTGTGGTCATGCAGAATTTGCTCTCTGTTTTGACAAACGCGAACCAAGCTCGTGGAAATTTCTCTTATTTGATGAAAGGCGTTTGGCCGCACCTTTTCCAGCTCCTCTTATTCGAAATTATAATTACAGAGTGTCAGAGTCTATCTCCATCTATACCATATTTACATCCTCAAAAGGACAAACAGAAGAACGACGGTGAGCTCATTCTACATAAGACAAACTCTCAATCCTTCGAATCTACCAACTTTCCACTTCCACGGCATCTAGATCATACTGTATCAGCGAGAAGATTCGACGACGGCCATGGGAAAACCTGCAGCTGCAGTGTCTAAGTCCTAACCCACGCGTCAGTATCGGCACCACCATTCGCCATTAACTCCTGCTTGACCAATGAGCCACCTGTCGCTATCTCTCACAATGAGATCTCGAAGAGGTCAGACTCGGCTTCGAGGTCGCCGGCCGCCGTCGCGCCGCCGCCGCTCTCCTTCCTGCTCTTGCTAACCCGCGAGGCCTCCGTCCAGCCGGAGTCCACGCGGCCCATGGAGAAGAGGTCCCCGCTGTCGTCGAAGTCGAGCCCCATGGACCCGCTCCGGCCCTCGCCCAGCGACGCGGACCGCACAAAGCACGGGTTGGCCGTGCGCCGCGCGTTGGCCGGCGCGTACCGGAACTTGCTCTGCCCGAGGTTCACCAGCGCCATCACGTCGAAGCTGGAGGCCAGCACCGGGTACAGCGGGCTGGAGAAGGCGTCGGCGTTGCAGCTCACCGCGTGGACCAGCTGGCCGTCCACCGTGAAGTACACCTTCCGCTTCGTCGGCTCGAAGCCGCAGCCCACGACCTTGTCCACCCCCGCCCACGCTGACTTCTCCGATTCGTACGCCAGCTTCATCCCTGAACAATCAACGAACCTGTTCAGCTCACGACTTGCACGCACAGAGCAGTAGCGGCAACGCAAAGAATTCCGTAACGGAGAAGGATTATTACCGTCGAGGTAGACCGCGCCGTTGGAGTGGAAGCCGATGGACGACGCGTATGTTCCGGCTAACGACGGCCGTGCCGGTGCGGCGGACCCGGCGGCGAGGCCTAGCGACATGACCACGTGCCTCTCTTTGTCTCCCTGGTCATCTTTCGCGGCCCTGGTTTCCTGGATCGGGTCAGGGGTGTCCGGTGCAAAACTGATGAGCTTGCTGCGCTCGCTGTCGCCGGAGCCGTCCTGCCCACGCCTGCTCGTCCGGGACGCCGACCACTCCGGACGCCGTGTGTTCAGATATATGATGGTGATCTCGAAGTAGGCGTCCTGCGGGAACGGCGTGCCGTTCATCGGCGGCCCCGGTAGCGGCATGCCCATCCTGGCGATGCAAAGCCCGTTGTTGCTTGTCAGATCCTGGTCGTTGCGGAGCGGGCTCGAGAGGCTTCCTGGGAGCCACTTCTTGCTGGACGCGGCGGCGCTGGCGGCCGCGGCCACGGGATTGAGCCGCACGGCCTGCAGCCGCTCGGACGACCCCACGGGGACCTCCCACGCGGCCTCAGCTATGTCGCGGCTGGTCCCGGCATCGCAGACCGGGCAGAGTCCCCACAGCGGCGACGACGATGCCGACCTCGCCTTCGGCGGCGCCACCGCGAACACGAACTGCGCCCACCCGTGCTCCGCCGCCTCGATCACCAGCCGAGGGTGATCGCCCCATTGGAACGGGCCCTGCTGCAGCGCGCCACCGCCCGGTCCCCGGTGCCTCGAGTCGGCGCGGACATGGTGGTGGTGGTGCAACTGCTGAAAGCGGACGCCCACGCGGCCGCTGCTGGCGGTGTACTTGGCGTTGAGCTTCGCCAGCCCGGGGCTCGCCGACGGGTCCGCTCCGCCGACCTCACGAGCACCCACGGGCAGCTCCGGCGGCGCGTTACGCGGCATGTGACGCCGCCGGTAGGCGTAGCACGCGGCCGTGACCAGCGTCGCGGCGGGGAGGGCCACGCCGAGGAGCAGCGCGAGCCATAGCGCCATATATGCGTCGCCTACTGGGGGAAGCGGAGACGCGCCGGCGAGGTGGACATGGACATGACGATGATGCTCTGTCGTGGGTTTCGGGCTGTGGGTCGGTTGATTCTGTCTTGTGCGTGCGGAGTTGTTTGGTGGTGGTGGAGTGTGTAGCGAGGCCGGCGGGGGAGGAGGAAAGCTGACTTGCCTGACTGCCTCAACGGAACAAGCAAACAAGGGAATAGTTGCATTTAAGAGGGAGGCTTTTAAATTGCGCGACAGCGGCGTGCATTTGCTGATCGGTGACGGGCTATTTTTTCAGCGGCTGACCAGATCGACGGGGGCGCGGAGAGCCTTAGCTATCTGCAACGGGTGAATCGGCACGTCACGCTACACGAGTTTCTTTTTTTCCTTTTGTTTCTTCGATCGTGCTATACGCTCTGTGTAAAGCTGGTAGGTGGTCGATGTGATATGTGAATGCTTTTACATGTGTTGCAATGCAAACCCTCTTTAACTGATGAGTGCTATGTACTCCTACTTTCGACCTCGATAATACTACACATCGAGTTTTACTGGCATTTTACAGGATTTGCCTAACAATAACCACCCCCACCCCCACCCCTTTCCCCAATTTCAGAGGGTGGGCCCCTTCCCACCCCTATTTCCAATCATAACACTCCACGTATGCTATCCCGTTGAATCCGTAAAAGAAAACACCATGTGTGTGTACCATTGCTCTTTCGACCTACTATAAAGGTAGTAGCAAGCAACAGAGATTTTTTAACTGGAAAAATTGTGTGAGGATTTGTAAACCGACAGGTCCAAAATCTCATCTCCTTTTTTCCAGCGAAGGACATGTAAAATTTCGTTGTGCAACACACGAGACAAAAAAAACTCAACTGAATTGAGTGGCATTACAATTGCTGGTTAAGAGCGAGGTAGAGCAATATATAAGGTTCGGTTTTCTATTTTTTCCTGACTCTCTCGTCTCTCACTTCTCTCTAAAAAAAGGCGGTTAGGCCTTTGCGTAAAAGTGCCCCCACCACCACCGCTGCCCCTGCCTTTCTAGCCTTTCGGCGTCAGCAAAGGGGGGAGAGGGATGCGTCGGTTTTGGGTTGGTCATGTTTGGATTTCCCTAGCTCTGGCTAGGGCTTAGTCTAGGTGTCTGGCTGACAGTGGCGAGGCGACGGCGTCATCAATGAAATGGAATAATGTCTCCTCCTCATTTCCTCGTTCCGGCGACGTTGATTGGTATCGGTGTATTTTTTGCATTCATGAGCGCTCGTGCCCCTTTGTCTCTCCTCTCAGGGTGACCATGCAACTAGGCTTTCTGCCTCCCGCCGACGTCGACTGCCCCGTCTCCTATGGCCTTAGGGCCATGGGGGCGGTGGACAATATTTTTGTATTCATAGAATAAAACAAAACTGAAAAAATATAACAATGTGTAAAAGTTGTTGTAACGTTATTCTTATGCTAAAAACTAGATTGTGGTTCATATGTTCACGACGTGTAACTCTCTAATACATAAAAATGAGGTAAGTAACATAATCATGTGAAAAGGTGCACAATGAAATATCTCATGCTCATGCCCGACATATGAATATGTTGATTCTACATATGCAGTACATCCATAATACTATTAGACCAAAATACCCTCTGCATCTTAAAGCTAAACAATCCGTCCATAGATCGAGATCCCTCTACACCATCTGGATGTTAAGTTTAAAAATTGGTAATTGCTTTGAGTAAGATGACTTGTTGATATGTTTATGATATTTCAATGAACCCTCTAACAAACTTTAACCCTTAGTGGCAACAATTCAATATGGTCCTTTTCCACTTTCTCTCATTGCGATAGATTACTTGCAATATTGAACCCAGTAATGCTGACCTCTCCCACAACTGAGTACCGATCTAGATTGGTCAAGAGTAAACAAGCGGACGAAGATAAATATACATCTATAGATCAAACAATATGTCATGCATAAATCTGATCATAAAGAAAAAAATCATCACATGGTCAACATCGCCGCTAGAAATATATCAGATTAACCGTAGAGGTAGCTCATATGGGTATTGCATTGAACATCTAAACACATCAAAATGGAGAGATTACAACTTTGTTGACTAGCATGAACTTCGAGTCCAAGAGGTGGACTACTCACAACTCATCTTGGAGCGCGAGGACCGTGGTTGGTGATGATGAAGATGGCTCCCCTGGTATAATTCCGGATCATGACTGGAAACAAGGTTGCCTCAGAAACTCGATGTCGCGGCGGTGGAAAAAATGCTTGATAATTAGGGTAGGAGTTTCAGCCAATATATAGACCATCGAGCACCGGAGGCTACCTGGAGGGTACACATAGGCCACAAGTGCCCTTGTAAGGTGGGAACCTACACCCTATGGGGCCCACCAAGGGTTGGTTCTAGGCCCTCTAGTTATCTCTCAGCACAAAACTTCTAGAACTATTTTTTTGTTTGTCCTCGGACTTCTTCTATGGTTTTTCCTTAAATACTAAAAACACCAAAAACAGGAACCGACACTAGGCGCTAGATTAATATCTTAGTTAAATAAAAATCAATAATAGTATGCCCATAGTGTAGGTAGTTGGTAGCAATGTAGCATGAATCACGAAGCCAGTCCTCCTCATTGCTTAGTTCTCTTTGGTTTAAGATGTATCAGCATCACGAAGCTTAACCCATGCTCGTCCTAGAGCCTGAAGATGATAATATATATAATTTTTGGAGATGAATGTTACCAATCATGATCTTGGTGAACTGGTGTAACACATATAGTGAGTCTAAAGAAATAAAAGAGATGTTTGACAAGTTTTACATTAACGATCCTTAACTATTCAATGCATAAAAAGGAGTTCTCACATATTCTTTGATGATCAAATGCATCAAGTCAAACTCACAAATGTCATAGGTTTAGAAAGAATGTCAAGTTTATTGGGAACACAATGATCATCATCAAGGAAAAGTATATTACATGGCAATCACTTCAAGGCTAACCCAAGATACAAGGCCGAATACGATCACTTGTTGTATGTTTTGTCTATTTCCGAATCTTCACAAATTCAGAATCTGAGTGCAAAGTATTAACTTATGCCCCAGGCAATGATAACATAATGTTGGGGGTTAGAGCTAGTGAAAAACAAGAAAGTCTTGTAATAATGACAACTGTAAAGATCCCTAAAAAACTCCAAAAGGTAATCGTCATCATCAGCAGTTTAATTCCTGCGGAGGGTTCATTCATGTCGCCTCCGGCATGCTAGGTTACGTTAAATGCAACACCCGCAAAAAAAAATTCTGCCATGTAAACCAAGAAAATGTCATTCAGATCTAGAAGTGGGAAGTAGAGTTGTAGTAGGCATCGACCAGCAGAGTCGTCGACCAACTCTTGCGCCCTCGATTAGTGGATCACGAACCTATGAATAGTTCATCTGAGTGGCACAAGTGCACTGCTTCTAAGGTATCCACATGTGCAGGAAAGAATGTTGAGCGGCATATTGATAGATCCAATTGGATGACCTGGGCATATGGAAGTGGTGATTCTATTCCTCTTGTCATGAAAAATGACCCACAAATGATCAACCATGTCCAGGGCATCACCCTTCCACTTATAAAGATATCAACTGTGGGCTCAAAACTTTAGGCCCACTAGAACTCTATATCGCAAAGTCCATTTAACCTGTAATTCGAGTCCCCGACATGATCACATCTGAGGGGTTGAGTCAGATCTAGCCGAGTGAGTTCCTACCCCTTAAGCGCATGACCCTATAGGTTCACAAACACATGTACACGACTCTTATCTCACTTGAATAGATGGTTGGCAGTGAATCCTAGCGGGACGTGCCAACTCCCAACTATAAGTAAAGTCAAACTGATGAACCTTGCTACTTCTTGAGCTTGCGTTGATTTTTCCCTTGAAGAGGAAAGGGTGATGCAGGAAAGTAGATATAAGTATTTCTCTCAGTTAAGAATCAAGGTATCAATCCAATAGGAGGAACACACAAGTCTCCAATAGATGCACCTACACAAACTAACAAACACTAGCACACAACGCGAAAAAAGGGGTTGTCAGTCCCTTCACGATCACTAGCAAGGGTGAGATATGATAGAGATTGATATAGAAGATAGGTAAAAGTGTAAAATAAAGTAAATATAAATAAATTGCAGCAAGGTGTTTTTGGTTTTTTGTTTTGTTTTATATATCTGAAAATAATATGATAAAAATAGACTCGGGGGCCATAGGTTTAACTAGAGGCTTCTCTCTTGAAAGAAACATACAATGGGTAAACAAATTACTATTGAGCAATTGATAGAAAAGCATATAGTTATGACGATATCCAAGGAAATGATCATGAATATAGGCATCACGTCTGTGACAAGTAGACCAAAACGATTCTACATCTACTACTATTACTCCACACATCGACCGCTATCGAGCATGCATCTAGTGTATTAAGTTAACAAGAATAGAGTAACGCCTTAAGCAAGATGACATGATGTAGAGGGATAGATCCAATCAATATGGTAAAACCCCCATATTTTTATCCTTAATGGCAACAATACGAATACGTGCATCGCTACCCCTACTGGGCGAGGACACTGCAAGATTGAACTCATCACAAAGCACCTCTCATATTGCAAGAAATATCAATCTAGTTGGCCAAACCAAATCAACAGATCTGAGAGAAATACAAAGCTATCTTAATCATGCCACTACTTCAGGATGCTGCTAACGTTACACTACGATCAGAGACGAAAATGTGTGCGGTGCAATAATCGCAAGCGGTGGTTT
Source organism: Aegilops umbellulata (assembly GCA_032464435.1). Classification (NCBI taxonomy): domain Eukaryota; kingdom Viridiplantae; phylum Streptophyta; class Magnoliopsida; order Poales; family Poaceae; genus Aegilops; species Aegilops umbellulata. Next base: position 181,004,097 of record CP136057.1, on the reverse strand, counting down.
AAAAAACTGCCAAAAGGTGCAAAATGTTTGCGATGGAGGATGCATCAAACACGGTTCAAATTTTAGTTGCGTGTGCGATGCAGGGCATATGGTTCAGTTCAATTAAATGTTTGCGATGAGGAGAAACAAAAAAACGGGCAACCAGGTGAAGGTGTGTGCGATATACAACATACGATAACTCGGATGAACTGTTTGTGATTAGGCAACATAAAAGAAATGGTCAGCCAGATCAAGGTGTGTGCTATATACGACATGCGGTTCACTCGGATGAACTGTTTGCGTCGAGACAAGAGAACAGAAACGGTTCAACTTAACAAGATGTGCGTGATACGCGGCAAACAGGTCTTTAATCGGAAACGTGTGTGAAGACCGATAACAACACAGACGATTGCTGCTAACAAGCCGTGTGTGTTGTGAGCAAACGATTACTGGTATACAATTGTGAGTTATTGATGAAAACATCACCGACGGGTTTCATTGTTTAGTCCGTGTGCGATGTGATTTTCTTTGTCCGCACAACATCTACGTTCTGTCTACAGAGCATCAACATATATACTTAAAAAGACAGCATGGCATAACCAAATTAAGCATATAATTACACAAGTGACTACACGCATAACATTTCCACACACAAAAGTAAGCAATTACATGCATACTAAACTAGGAGAAACGAGGATCTAATCGTCTACTTATTGTTGCGACGAAACTTGTCATTGCTCTGCTTCCGACTGGATCCCTGGCTGTTTTGGGGAAGGAGGCACTTCCTCATGTCAACGATCCGCTTGTACATGTCATAGCTCGATCGTGTACGCCTCCTTGGCCGCGTACACGATGTGAGCTTTGTTGAGTTTCTCCATCCAGGCCGAGTGCTAGGCACGCTTGTCCTTGTTGCACGAATCCTTCATGTCTCTAAAGTAGGGGTCGATGATGGCCTCGGCGAGGTGAACCAGTGAGTCCTTCTCATGCTCCTTGCTGCCCCAGATCTTGTATTGGCCCTGGATGTCGACAAGATTCTGGCAGGCGATGCCCAAATTCTCGAGCGCCTTTAAATCGTTGGTGATGTCCACCGTAGCGAACATGTAGTGGGGGTTGTTGAAAAACTTGGCGAAACGCTCGCAAGGCCTTGTGTCCAGGCAATAGTGGTAGACGAGGGCGTGGTGGCACACGCACATTTGGGCAACGACGACCTTGAGACAAGACCCGGCACGCGCGCGGGTGTACTCGAGGTCGAACCCGACCACCTTGTACTTCTCCTCGGCAAGCAACAGCTCCATGATGTGGATGGAGTGCTCCACCCAGACCGGGTCGTTGGTGTACACCACCGAGAGGTCCATGAACCTTCTGTGGGTGTCCACCACAGCATGCATGGTGAACTGCTGCTCGTCGTCGGCAGCCGCTCGGAGCGCCATTGGAGCCGCGCATGATACCCTCTAAGAATTTCTCGTGGTGGGTGTGCTTCTTGCAATGGTGGTGCGCGATTGAAAAGTTGAAGAGACACAAGGATTAAATCGCCGCTGTAATAAATGGGGGTCGGCCGGCCTGTAATCGTCATGTCTTGTCACGGCGTTCATAGCGGAGGATTCCACTACGCGCTTGACAACACCGCATCGCACGCATTTCGTTTGACCACGCGTGGGTTCGAAGAGGCGCCAAATGTATCATCGGTGAGCCTGTTCCTATGCTACCATGCAGTTTACTGCGCAGGCTTCCTGCCCGGCTAGTTTGGCCACGCGTCGGCTAGAAGAGGGACAAATTGTGGGCGTTTATTGGCAAAAAGCTTTGTAAAACGAAGTGTGTGTAATGACTTTGGTCATAATTTTACCCGTGAGTGATGAGGTCAAAGTTACACAGAAGGGTGATGATGGACACTCGAGTGCGATAATTAATTCTGCGCTCTACATGGCACACGATGGAAGAAACCAACTGTGTGCAATAATGTCGAAGATCACAATCGAGTTAGCTATACAGATCGTGTGCTGTGAGATCGACAAGGTAAACAGATTCGAGAATGGTTAATAAAATCTAAGACCATTGCATATTAAGGTCAAAATAGTGCTACCAGTATACGAGTCTCATACGATGCCATTTCAATGATTGTACCACAAAAGCTCGAAATATTACAAGGTTCAAATTCCAGAGTTATATGGCTCAAATTCAGAGATTACAAGGTTCAAACTGATATTAGAAATGGAATTCAGCTCATCAGCTGCAAACGCTCGCGCTGATCCGCTGAACATGGATATCAGAGTGGTTCAAACTAATATTACCACTTCTAAGTTTGGTTTCGAATCCTCACAATTTTTGCAAAGAATTCAGCCACTGAGACACGATGACTTCCGATTACTCTGTCATCTGAAGTTCCAAAATGAAATTCAGCATTTTTGGAGCCTATTCCATTCTGCCGCAGGTGCCGGCGCTGATCAACAAACCATTCATTTTTGCGAAATAAATGTAGGGAAAACCTCATTTCCTTCAGCACCCTTGCTCTGAGAACAAAGAACCTGGCAAATATAATCTCCGGTAAGGTCCCTCGGTAGGAGTTCAAAGTAATTTCTGAGAGATGCAGATCTAGGCATTCGACGTGATTGTTATATTGTATCACATTATCCACCACTGGGCCTAATCTTATCTGTAAAAGAAGAAAACGTGTTAGTGCCTACATGCAGTTTTGAACATTACTCTAGGCCTATTTGGTTTGCGGGATTTGTAAAATGCACTAACATGTTATCTTCGATCTGACATGATTAACCTGGGCATTTGATTACATTCTAGAAAAATGTAGCCTTATTCACAAAAGGTTGGAGTGGATGAAAAGTTCCCTAAGAAAACTAGTATAGATGAATCCAAAGGAGAAATGCTTATTGATTGTAACCATATGGATCAAGCAACCAATAGGGGGGGGGCTGTTGGAAATATTCCCTAGAGGCAATAATAAAATGGTTATTATTATATTTCCTTGTTCATGATAATTGTCTATTGTCCATGCTATAATTGTGTTATCCGGAAATCGTAATACATGTGTGAATACATAGACCACAACATGTCCCTAGTGAGCCTCTAGTTGACTAGCTCGTTGATCAATAGATGGTTACGGTTTCCTGACCATGGAAATTGGATGTCGTTGATAACGGGATCACGTCATTGGGAGAATGATGTGATGGACAAGACCCAATCCTAAGCATAGCACAAGATCGTGTAGTTCGTCTGCGAAAGCTTTTCTAGTGTCAAGTATCATTTCCTTAGACCGTGAGATTATGCAAGTCCCGGATACCGTGGGAATGCTTTGGGTGTGCCAAACATCACAACGTAACTGGGTGGCTATAAAGGCACACTACGGGTATCTCCGAAAGTGTCTGTTGAGTTGCCACGAATCGAGACTGGGATTTGTCTCTCCGTGTGACAGAGAGGTATCTCTGGGCCCACTCAGTAAAACATCATCATAATGAGCTTACTGTGACCAAGGAGTTGATCACGGGATGATGTGTTACGAAACGAGTAAAGAGACTTGCCGGTAACGAGATTGAACAAGGTATAGGGATACCGACGTTCGAATCTCGGGCAAGTATCATACCGGTAGACAAAGGGAATTGTAAACGGGATTGTTTGAATCCCCGACATCGTGGTTCATCCGATGAGATCATCGTGGAACATGTGGGAACCAACATGGGTATCCAGATCCCACTGTTGGTTATTGGCCGGAGAGATGTCTCGGTCATGTCTGCATGATTCCCGAACCCGTAGGGTCTACTCACTTAAGGTTCGGTGGACGCTAGAGTTGTTATGGGAAATAGTATGCAGTTACCGAATATTGTTCGGAGTCCCGGATGAGATCCCAGACGTCACGAGGAGTTCCGGAATGGTCCGGAGGTGAAGATTTATATATGGGAAGTCATCATACGGTCACCGAAAGGTTTCGGGGGTTTATCGGTATTGTACCGGGACCACCGAAGGGGTTCCGGGGGTCCACCGGGAGGGTCCACCTGCCCCGAAGGGCCCTATGGGCTGTATGTGGAAGGGAACCAGCCCCTAAGTGGGCTGGGCGCCATCCCCCTAGGGCCCATGCGCCTAGGGTTGGGGGGAACCCTGAAGGGGGCGCCCCCCTTGGCCTGGGGGGCAAGCCCCCTCCCATTGGCCGCCGCCTCCCTCTAGATCTCATCTAGTGGGGCCGGCCCCCTTCCCCTTTGACCTATAAATAGAGGGGTGGAGGGAGGGCAGCAGCACCACATCCAAGGCGCGGCCCTCCCCCTCTCCAACACCCCCTCCTCCTCCGTTGAGCTTGGCAAAGCCCTGCCGGAGAACTGCAAGCTCCACCACCACGCCGTCATGCTGCCGGAGCTCTTCCCAAACTTCTCCTTCCCCCTTGCTGGATCAAGAAGGAGGAGACGTCCCCGGGCTGTACGTGTGTTGAACGCGGAGGTGCCGTTGTTCGGCGCTTAGATCGGAATCAACCGCGCGCGATCTGAATCGCTGCGAGTACGACTCCTTCATCCGCGTTCTTGTAACGCTTCCGCATCGAGATCTTTAAGGGTATGAAGATGCACTCCCCTCTCTCACGTTGCTAGTCTCTCCATAGATTTATCTTGGTGATGCGTAGAATTTTTTAATTTCTGCAATGATCCCCAACAGTGGCATCATGAGCTAGGTCTATGCGTAGTTTCTATGCACGAGTAGAACACAAGTTGTTGTGGGCGTCGATTTTGTCAATTTACTTGCTGTTACTAGTCCTATCTTAATTCGGCGTCATCGTGGGATGAAGCGGCCCGGACCGACCTTACACGTACACTTACGTGAGACAGGTTCCACCGACTGACATGCACTAGTTGCATAAGGTGGCTAGCGGGTGTCTGTCTCTCCCACTTTAGTCGGATCGAATTCGATGAAAAGGGTCCTTATGAAGGGTAAATAGAAATTGGCATACCACGTTGTGGTTTTGGCGTAGGTAAGAAACGTTCTTGCTAGAAACCTACAACAGCCACGTAAAAAACTTGCAACAACAATTAGAGGACGTCTAACTTGTTCTTGCAGCATATGCCGTGTGATGTGATTTGGCCAAAAGGATGTGATGAATGATATATGTGATGTATGAGATTGATCATGTTCTTGTAATAGGAATCACGACTTGCATGTAGATGAGTATGACAACCGGCAGGAGCCATAGGAGTTGTCTTAATTTATTGTATGACCTGCATGTCACTGAAAACGCCATGTAATTACTTTACTTTATTGCTAACCGTTAGCCATAGTAGTAGAAGTAATAGTTGGCGAGACAACTTCATGAAGACACGATCATGGAGATCATGGTGTCATGCCGGTGACGATGATGATCATGGCGCCCCGAAGATGGAGATCAAAAGGAGCAAAATGATATTGGCCATACCATGTCACTATTTGATTGCATGTGATGTTAATCATGTTTTACATCTTATTTGCCTAGAACGACGTTAGCTTAAATAAGATGATCCCTTGCAATAATTTCAAGAAAGTGTTCCCCCTAACTGTGCACCGTTGCTAAGGTCCGTTGTTTCGAAGCACCACGTGATGATCGGGTGTGATAGGTTCTAACGTTCGCATACAACGGGTGTAAGCCAGATTTACACACGCAATACACTTAGGTTGACTTGACGAGCCTAGCATGTACAGACATGGCCTCGGAACACGGAAGATCGAAAGGTCGAACATGGGTCATATAGAAGATACGACCAACATGAAGATGTTCACCGATGATGACTAGTCTGTCTCACGTGATGATCGGACACGGCTTAGTTGACTCGGAACATGTATCACTTAGATGACTAGAGAGATGTCTATCTGAGTGGGAGTTCATTAAATAATTTGATTAGATGAACTTAATTATCATGAACATAGTCTAAAAATCTTTGCAATATGTTTTGTAGATCAAATGGCCCATGCTAATGTTGCCCTCAACTTCAACGCGTTCCTAGATAAAACCAAGCTGAAAGACGATGGTAGCAACTACACAGACTGGGTCCGTAACCTAAGGATTATCCTCATAGCTGCCAACAAAGCATATGTCCTTGAAGCACCGCTAGGTGAAGCACCTGTTTTCCCAGCAACTCAAGACGTTATGAATGCCTAGCAATCGCATAGTGATGATTACTCCCTGGTTCAGTGCGGCATGCTTTATAGCTTAGAACCGAGGCTCAAAAAGCGTTTTGAGCAGCACAGAGCATATGAGATGTTCCAAGAGCTGAAAATGGTTTTCCAAGCTCATGCCCGGGTCAAGAGATATGAAGTCTCCGACAAGTTCTACAGTTGTAAGATGGAGGAGAATAGTTCTGTCAGCGAGCACATACTCAAAATGTCTGGGTTGCACAACCGCTTGTCTCAGCTGGGAGTTAATCTCCCGAATGACGCGGTCGTTGACAGAATCCTTCAGTCCCCCCCCCCACCTAGCTACAAGAGCTTTGTGATGAATTTCAATTTGCAGGGGATGGAGAAAACCATTCCTGAGGTATATTCAATGCTGAAATCAGCGGAGGTGGATATAAAAAAGGAACTTCAAGTGTTGATGGTCAATAAAACCACTAGTTTCAAGAAAGGCAAGGGTAAGAAGAACTTCAAGAAGGACGGCAAGGGAGTTTCTGCGCCCGGTAAGCCAGTTGCCGGGAAGAAGCCAAAGCATGGACTCAAGTCTGAGACTGAGTGCTTTTATTGCAAGGGAAACAGTCACTGGAAGCGGAACTACCCCAAGTACTTAGCGGATAAGAAGGCCGCCAATACCAAAGGTATATATGATATACATGTTATTGATGTGTACCTTACCAGCACTCATAGTAGCTCCTGGGTATTTGATACCGGTGCGGTTGCTCATATTTGTAACTCAAAACAGGAGTTGTGGAATAAGCGGAGACTGGCGAAGGACGAGGTGATGATGCGCGTCGGGAATGGTTCCAAGGTCGATGTGATCGCCGTCGGCACGCTACCTCTACATTTACCTACGGGATTAGTTTTAAACCTCAATAATTGTTATTTAGTGCTAGCTTTGAGCATGAAGATTGTATCTGGATTTTTTTTGAAACTATGATGATTTTTATAGAAAATTCGGAAACTATACACCCTAATGGAGAAAAATCAAAAGTATCACCCCGTCGGCCTCCTGTTGGCCGAAAAGGGACTTTTCGGCCTCCTGTTGGCCGAAGAGGGACTTTTCGGCCAACCATTGGCCAAAAAGTACTTTCGGCCAAGAGTTGGCCAAAGAGTCCCTCTTCGGCCAACACCTGCTCTACTGTTTAAAAAAATTTCATATAAAATAGGATTTTTAGTATTTTAATTTGATTCTTTTTGCATTAGATTAGAAAATTTATGAAGTTTCTGTAGATATCAAGTTTGACTAGATTTGAAAGTTTGAATTTAATTTTTTCGTGAATTTGCTCAAATAACTAGATTGCCTATGATTTGAGTTAGGAGTATTTTTTAAGATGATTCTTTTTGCTACTGGTTCTTTGTGAATTTGTTTATCAGTAGTAATTAATTGGCGAATTTTATAATTATTTAAAATTAGGTTTTTATGAAACCAATTCTGTTTTAGTGTTTGTTAGGTTTTATGCTATTTCTTTTAATTTTAATTGCTTTAAAAAAATTTTCTTTAGTTTTTTGACATATTCTTTTTGTTTCTGTTTAGTTATCAGTAGCTATTTTATTTGTAGTATTTTTTTGTATTTTATTTCTTTCATCCTACTAGAAAACTTGTTTTGAGCTTCATAGGAGTTTATATTTAAAAGTGCCTTGTAAATCCTGTACAACCATTGCCGTTTTATACATGAAAAAAATACTTTCCTGCAATCTTTTTCCCTCCATTTTCTTTGCCGCCATTTTATTTCCCGCCATTCTCTCCCGCCACACTAAGGAGTGCTGCATCGACGGAGGATGATGATGATGCCTTCATGTGGAGTGTGAAACACTGTGTGAGAGAAGTCATAAGTGTGAAACACTCTCCAATGATGATGACGAAGCTGCAAACACTTCTGACTTCTCTCAGACAGTGTTTCACACTCCACCAGCAGCACCGACGCAGGAGACACATACCGTGTCAGACGATGTTATCTACGATCGTGGACACCATGAGGCTCGTTTTATAAGTTGAGAAGTGAAGATGGCGAGAAAGAAGATGGCGGGAAAGAAGATGGCGGGAGAGAATGGCGGGAAAGAAAATGGAGGGAGAGAATGGCGGGAAATAAAATGGCGGGAGAAAATAGAGGGAGAGAATGACATAAAAACCTAATTTTAAATAATCCTAAAATTCACCAATTAATTACTACTGATAAACAAAGTCACAAAGAACCAGTAGCAAAAAGAATCATCTAAAAAGAATACTCCTAGCTCAAATTATAGGCAATCTAGTGATTTGAGAAAATTCATGAAAATTCAAATTCAAACTTCAAAATCTAGTCAAACTTGATATCTACAGAAACTTCATAAAATTTATAATCTAATGCAAAAAGAATCAAATTAAAATACTAAAAATCCTATTTGATATGAATTTTCTAAAAAGTAGAGCAGGTGTTGGCCGAAGAGGGACTCTTTGGCCAAATGTTGGCCGAAAAGTCCCTCTTCGGCCAACAGGAGGCCGAAAAGTCCCTTTTCGGCCAACAAGAGGCCGACGGGGTGATACTTTTGATTTTTTCTCCATTAGGGTGTATAGTTTCTGAATTTGCTATAAAAATCATCATAGTTCCAAAAAAAATCAATCTGGATCTCGCTTAATGCAAGATGGCTACTCATTTAACTCTGAGAATAATGGTTGTTCTATTTATATGAGAGACATGTTTTATGGTCATGCCCCACTGGTCAATGGTTTATTCTTATTTAATCTCGAACATGATGTTACACATATTCATAGTGTGAATGCCAAAAGATGTAAGGTTGATAATGATAGTCCCACATACTTGTGGCACTGCCGCCTTGGTCACATTGGTGTCAAACGCATGAAGAAACTCCATGTAGATGGACTTTTGGAGTCTCTTGATTATGAATCATTTGACACGTGCGAACCATGCCTCATGGGCAAAATGACCAAGACTCCGTTCTCCGGAACAATGGAGCGAGCAACCAACTTATTGGAAATCATACATACTGATGTGTGCGGTCCAATGAGCGTTGAGGCTCGCAGTGGTTATCGTTATGTTCTCACCATTACTGATGACTTGAGTAGATATGGGTATGTCTACTTAATGAAACACAAATCTGAGACCTTTGAAAAGTTCAAGGAATTTCAGAGTGATGTTGAGAATCAATGTGACAGGAAAATAAAGTTCTTATGATCAGATCGTGGAGGGGGATATTTGAGTCACAAATTTGGCACACACTTAAGGAATTGTGGAATTGTTTCACAACTCACGCCGCCTGGAACACCTCAGCGTAATGGTGTGTCCGAACATCGTAATCGCACTCTATTATATATGGTGCGATCTATGATGTCTCTTACTTATCTACCGCTGTCATTTTGGGGTTATGCTTTAGAGACTGCCGCATTCACTTTAAATAGGGCTCCGTCGAAATCCGTTGAGACGACACCGTATGAATTATGGTATGGGAAGAAACCTAAGCTGTCATTTCTGAAAGTTTGGGGATGCGATGCTTATGTCAAGAAACTTCAACCTGAAAAGCTTGAACCCAAGTCGGAAAAATGCGTCTTCATAGGATATCCTAAGGAAACTATTGGGTATACCTTCTACCTCAGATCCGAAGGCAAGATCTTTGTTGCCAAGAATGGATCCTTTCTAGAGAAAGAGTTCCTCTCGAAAGAAGAAAGTGGGAGGAAAGTAGAACTTGATGAAGTACTGCCTCTTGAACCGGAAAGTAGCACAGCTCAAGAAAATGTTTCTGTGGTGCCTGCACCGACTAGAGAGGAAGTTAATGATGATGATGATCAAGGAACTTCGGATCAAGTTACTACTGAACTTCGTAGGTCCACAAGGACACGTTCCACGCCAGAATGGTATGGCAACCCTTTCCTGGAAATAATGTTGTTAGATAACGGTGAACCTTCGAACTATGAAGAAGCGATGGCGGGCCTAGGTTCCAACAAATGGCTTGAAGCCATGAAATCCGAGATAGGATCCATGTATGAAAACAAAGTATGGACTTTGACAGACTTGCCTGATGATCGGCGAGCCATAGAAAATAAATGGATCTTTAAGAAGAAGACGGACGCGGATGGCAATGTGACCATCTATAAAGCTCGGCTTGTTGCTAAGGGTTATCGACAAGTTCAAGGGGATGACTACGATGAGACCTTCTCACACGTAGCGAAGCTGAAGTCCGTCCGAATCATGTTAGCAATTGCCGCATTCTATGATTATGAGATATGGAAAATGGACGTCAAAACGGCATTCCTTAATGGTTTCCTTAAGGAAGAATTGTATATGATGCAGCCGGAAGGTTTTGTCGATCCTAAGAATGCTGACAAGGTATGCAAGCTCCAACGCTCAATCTATGGGCTGGTGCAAGCATCTCGGAGTTGGAACATTCGCTTTAATGAGATGATCAAAGCGTTTGGGTTTACGTAGATTTATGGAGAAGCCTGTGTTTACAAGAAAGTGAGTGGGAGCTCTGTAGCATTTCTCATATTATATGTGGATGACATACTATTGATGGGAAATGATATAGAACTCTTGGAAAGCATAAAGGCCTACTTGAATAAGTGTTTTTAGATGAAGGACCTTGGAGAAGCTGCTTATATATTAGGCATCAAGATCTATAGAGATAGATCGAGACGCCTCATTGGTCTTTCACAAAGCACGTACCTTGACAAGATATTGAAGAAGTTCAATATGGATCAGTCCAAGAAGGGGTTCTTGCCTGTATTGCAAGGTGTGAGATTGAGCACGGCTCAAAGCCCGACCATGACAGAAGATAGAGAAAAGATGAGTGTCATCCCCTATGCCTCGGCCATAGGGTCTATTATGTATGCCATGCTGTGTACCAGACCTGATGTAAACCTTGTGGTAAGTTTGGTAGGAAGGTACCAAAGTAATCCCGGCATGGAACACTGGACAGCGGTCAAGAATATCCTAAAGTACCTGAAAAGGACTAAGGATATGTTTCTCATTTATGGAGGTGACGAAGAGCTCGTCGTAAAGGGTTACGTCGATGCTAGCTTCGACACAGGTCTGGATGACTCCAAGTCACAAATCGGATACGTGTATATTTTGAATGCTGGGGCAGTCAGCTGGTGCAGTTGCAAGCAAAGCGTCGTGGCGGGATCTACATGTGAAGCGGAGTACATGGCAGCCTTGGAGGCAGCACATGAAGCAATCTGTATGAAGGAGTTCATTACCGACCTAGGAGTTATTCCCAATGTGTCGGGCCCGATGGTTCTCTTCTGTGACAACACTTGAGCTATTACCCTGGCCAAGGAGCCCGGGTTTCACAAGAAGACCAGGTATATCAAGCATCGCTTCAACTCCATTCGTGAAAGTGTTCAAGATGGAGACATAGATATTTGTAAAGTGCATACGGACCTGAATGTAGCAGATCTGTTGACTAAACCTCTTCCACGAGCAAAACATGATCAACACCAGAACTCTATGGGTGTTCGATTCATCATAATGTAACTAGATTACTAACTCTAGTGCAAGTGGGAGACTGTTGGAAATATGCCCTAGAGGCAATAATAAAATGGTTATTATTATATTTCCTTGTTCATGATAATTGTCTATTGTTCATGCTATAGGGATACCAACGATCGAATCTCGGGCAAGTATCATACCGGTAGACAAAGGGAATTGTATACGGGATTGTTTGAATCTCCGACATCGTGGTTCATCCGATGAGATCATCGTGGAACATGTGGGAACCAACATGGGTATCCAGATCCCGCTGTTGGTTATTGGTCGGAGAGATTTCTCGGTCATGTCCGCATGATTCCCGAACCCGTAGGGTCTACACACTTAAGGTTCGATGATGCTAGAGTTGTTATGGGAAATAGTATGCATTTATCGAATGTTGTACAGAGTCCCAGATGAGATCCCGGATGTCACAAGGAGTTCCGGAATGGTCCGGAGGTGAAGATTTATATATGGGAAGTCATCATACGGTCACCGGAAGGTTTCAGGGGTTTATCGGTATTGTACCGGGACCACCGAAGGGGTTCCGGGGGTCCACCGGAAGGGTCCACCTGCCCCGGAGGGCCCTATGGGATGTATGTGGAAGGGAACCAGCCCCTAAGTGGGCTGGGCACCATCCCCCCTAGGGTCCATGCGCCTAGGGTTGGGGGGAACCCTAAAGGGGGCGCCCCCCTTGGCTTGGGGGGCAAGCCCCCTCCCCTTGGCCGCCACCCCCCTCTAGATCTCATCTAGAGGGGCTGAGCCCCTTCCCCTTCGCCCTATAAATAGACGGGTGGGGGAGGGCAGCAGCACCACATCCAAGGCGCAGCCCTCCCCCTCTCCAACACCCCATCCTCCTCCGTTGAGCTTGGCGAAGCCCTGCTGGAGATCAGCAAGCTCCACCACCACGTCGTCGTGCTGTCGGAGCTCTTCCCCAACTTCTCCTTCCCCCTTGCTGGATCAAGAAGGAGGAGACGTCCCCGGGATGTACGTGTGTTGAACGCGGAGGCACCGTTGTTCGGCGCTTAGATTGGAATCAACCGCGATCTGAATCGCTGCGAGTATGACTCCTTCATCTGCGTTCTTGTGACACTTCCGCATCGTGATCTTCAAGGGTATGAAGATGCACTCCCCTCTCTCACGTTGCTAGTCTCTCCATAGATTGATCTTGGTGATGCGTAGAATTTTTTTAATTTCTGCAACGATCCCCAACAGGAACATGTATGTACTGAAATCCTCCAAAAGAGTCCTTCAGAAATCTTAGTCATTGTCATTGTAAACTTGGAAAAAGGCATCACAAATTGAACTCCCCTATGGTTAACATTTAACAGGAAAGGAAAATCACCTCGATATATAGCTTCTCCAGGCACGGAAAGCATCTTAGGAAACTGACAACTTGCTCCAGGTTGAGGCCGATAGTTTCTAGTGCCAAGACCTTCACTGTGCACAGTTTTGGGGTCAAGCTTGTTGGAATCATTTTCTGAATGACAGACGAACAAACATCTTCAAAATTAGAAATAATGTTAATTTTTAGAAGGAGAGGTAGAAGGCGGTTGTTGTACCTGAACGGGTGTGGATCCAATAACAAGTTCGGAGTATTTGTCAAACGAGTAGCCCACCACTGTCAATTTCAGCACAGAAATGGCATTGATTCTTGTTGGACCTTCTTGATCAACTACAAGTAATCTCTCAAGTACAGGTGTGTCCTCAGTGACCATACCGTGGCACACATCTTGTGATGTCTTCCTGCCGCACCAACAACACACATAAATAGTCCGGAGAGTCATGGAGGTGATGTGGAAGGTACTCAACCCATTGATCGCCTGAAGACGAAGGTACTCGAGTGCAATACAGCCACGGAGCAGGCGCTCCATGTCACCGTTTGAGAGGAAGACGGTGACGAGCTTGAGGTGCTTCAGTCATTGTAGAATAAGAGCGAGCGCGTCATTAAGGGGGGATGACAGTTCCTGAACTTGGCGATGCGCGGGCGCGAGGCGGAGTGCGGACGTTGGCCGCGACCGCATATGCCCATCATCAAAAGTGAGCTCCTCGAGCTGATCTAGGAGAGGGAATCGGAACCATTCGTCAAGCTTGGCCCAGTCCTTGCCGTTGGAATGGAACTTGCCCATTCTAAGGCCTCTCGTTGGGCCAAGGTGACTGCCGAGGATCTTGAAGAACGCATCCAAGCTTTTGCGGTAGCCATGGCAGAGCTCGTGGGTGTCGATGAGGTTGAGAGGGCTAGAGTTCCATAGGGGGCGCCACCGCCAGGAAAGGATGGTTGTCCGCACCCCATATTTGATTGGGAGGAGGGAGATGATGACTGTCAACATATCATCGGGGAGGTTGTTGATGAAGACTAGGCCTGCTGGAGCCGCTTGCGGTTCTAGCTCGCCCCGCCTCCGCTTGTTGGTAGCCCCGTTCTCCACCTCCGGAGTCTCCTTGTCAGTGGCGCTTTTTGATAGAAATGGGAGTACAGGGAATATTTAGTTAAAACATGGCAATAGAAAAGTGTATATTAACTAGAAGTTATTAGGTAGGAATATAGTAAGGAAAGGGAATAACAGTTGGTTGCTTAAATACTACACAATTCATTTGATATTACTGGGTAAGTTAACATGTGGATAGTTGAAAAGAAAACTTACTTCGAACAAAGTATGGATGGATGATATCGTCGGGGAAGTTACCATATATCTCATGACCAGGCCCTTTTATGTGCATTGCAATTGTAGTGCCAGTTTTCAGTTCATAAAACTTAGAAATTTCTTTCCAAAAGCCAGTGCCAAAATAGGAGTCACCACATTCATCAAGTCTTACAGTAGCAATGATTGTAAATCCATGGTTTGTGTGCAGTATGACATCCTTGCAGTCTTGATTTATGTAAAGGGAAAGATTGTGCACTACAGATTCTGTTGCATAGCAAGGGACGCGCTGCAGAAAATGGTAGGATTGTTAAAGAAAATATGGTAACATGCAAATATGGGCCCAAATTGAAAGAACTGTAGAACAGTCGAAATGGAAGGACAAAAATTTATAATTAAACAGATAGGGTAAACATGATGTCATGGAAATATGAGAGTAATCGAAAGAACAATACATCATTAATTTGCCTAATATAGAAAGAAGAGGGGAAAATCCCCTTTGACGTATATGGTGCATGTGGCACCTTTTATCCAAATGTAGTAATATTTAGAATATGTTCAGGAAAGCAGGCCATGCCAGCCGATTTAGGGTGAGACTGAACATACCGCGCGCATTCTCAAGTCATCTGGTACGGTGAGATGGAATGTGTGCATGTAGCTCAAATTTGATTTTTGCACATTATACCCGTAGAAAATCAATCAATTAATGTACTAAAACATCTTAATGATCTCTGTTTTTTTCGAAATTAAAGTGTCCCTCCTTTGGTAACATATGTTCACCGCGGGATAATTAATTTAACATGCACCGTAGTTGCGGTGGATTCGCGGTGTGTGTGTGGGTGTGTGCTTCTGGGGGTGGCAGGTGGCTCGCAGTACACTGATGCGGCTTGAAGCTACGTCGGTATTTCCCCAAAGAGGAAGGGATGATGCAGCACAATAGCGGCATGTATATCCCTCGGTGATGAAACCAAGGTTATCGAACCAGCAGGACAACCAAGCAACACAACATAAATAGCCCTGCACACAAATAACAACCACTCGCAATCTGAAGTGTTAAAGGGGTTGTCAATCCCTTTCGAGTAACGGCGCCAGAAATTAGCACATGGACGGGAGAAAGTAGTAAACATTGATAAATCAAATGCCAAATAAAATAAAGTGAAGCAAGGTATTTTTGTATTTTTGGTTTAATAGATCTGAAAATAAAAGCAAAGGAAAAGTATATCGCAAAGGCAAATAATATGGGAAAGAGACCCAGGGACCGTAGGTTTCACTAGTGGCTTCTCTCGAGAAAAATAGCAAACGGTGGGTAGACAAATTACTGTTGGGAAATTGATAGAACTTCAAATAATCATGACGATATCCAGGCAATGATCATTATATAGGCATCACGTCCAAGATTAGTAGACCGACTCCTGTCTGCATCTACTACTATTACTCCACACATCAACCGCTATCCAGCATGCATCTAGTGTATTAAGTTCATGGAGAAACGGAGTAATGCAATAAGAACGATGACATGATGTAGACAAGATCTATCTATGTAGAAATATACCCCATCGTTTTATCCTTAGTAGCAACGATACATACGTGTCGGTTCCCCTTCTGTCAGTGGGATCAAGCACCGTAAGATCGAACCCACTACAAAGCACCTCTTAACATTGCAAGATAAATAGATCAAGTTGGCCAAACAAAACCCAAATATCGGAGAAGAAATACGAGGCTATAAGCAATCATGCATATAAGAGATCAAAGAAACTCAAATAACTTTCATGGATATAAAAAGATAGATCTGCTCATAAACTCAAAGTTCATCCGATCCCAACAAACACACCGCAGAAAGAGTTATATCATATGGATCTCCAAGAGACCATTGTATCGAGAATCAAACGAGAGAGAGGAAGCCATCTAGCTACTAACTACGGACCCGAAGGTCTACAAAGAACTACTCACGTATCACCGGAGAGGCACCAATGGAAGTGGTGAACCCCTCTATGATGGTGTCTAGATTGGATCTGGTGGTTCTGGACTCTGCGACGGCTGGAACTGATTTTCCTCGACTCCAATAGGGTTTCTAGAATATTAGGGTATTTATAGAGCAAAGAGGCGGTCCGGGGGGCACCCAAGGTGGGCACAACCCACCAGGGCGTGCCTGGGCCTCCTGGCGCGCCTTGGTGGGTTTTGCTCCCCTCGGAGCACCCCCCAGGCGCTGCCTTGGCCCATTGGGTGTCTTCTGGTCCATCAAAAATCTCCTTGAAGTTTAGTTGCATTGGGACTCCATATGGTAATGATTTCCTGCAATGTAAAAAACATGCAAAAAACAACAACTGTCACTTGGCACTATGTCAATAGGTTAGTACCAAAAAATGATATAAAACGACTATAAAATGATTATAAAACATTCAAGATTAATAATATAACAACATGGAACAATAAAAAATTATAGATACGTTGGAGACGTATCAGCATCCCCAAGCTTAACTGTAGGATCGAAAGTATGTCTAGAGGGGGGTGATTAGACTACTTGACCAATTAAAAATCTATCCTCTTCCCAATTTTAGTCTTTGGCAGATTTTAGCTATCTTAGCACAAGTCAAGCAATGTTAACACAATTCAAGCAAGCATGCAGAGAGTCTATGAGCAGCGGAAAGTAAAGCATGCAACTTGCAAGAATGTAAAGGGAAGGGTTTGGAGAATTCAAACGCAATTGGAGACACGGATGTTTTTGTCGTGGTTCTGATAGGTGGTGCTATCGTACATCCACGTAGATGGAGACTTCAACCCACGAAGGGTAACGGTTGCGCGAGTCCACGGAGGGCTCCACCCACGAAGGGTCCACGAAGAAGCAACCTTGTCTATCCTATCATGGCCATCGCCCACGAAGGACTTGCCTCACTAGCGGTAGATCTTCACGAAGTAGGCGATCTCCTTGCCCTTACAAACTCCTTGGTTCAACTCCACAATCTTGTCGGAGGCTCCCAAGTGACACCTAGCCAATCTAGGAGACACCACTCTCCAAGAAGTAATAAATGGTGTGTTGATGATGAACTCCTTGCTCTTGTGCTTCAAATGATAGTCTCCGCAACACTCAACTCTCTCTCACAGGATATGGATTTGGTGGAAAGAAGATTTGAGTGGAAAGCAACTTGGGAAGGCTAGAGATCAAGATTCATATGGTGGGAATGGAATATCTTGGCCTCAACACATGAGTAGGTGGTTCTCTCTCAGAAAATGTGTATTGGAAGTGTAGTTATGCTCTGATGGCTCTCTCCACGAATGAAGAGTGGGTGGAGGGGTATATATAGCCTCCACACAAAAACTAACCGTTACACACAATTTACCAATCTCGGTGAGGCCGAATTGAGAAACTCGGTCAGACCGATTTAGCAAACCTAATGACCATTAGGATTTTCAGTGGGACTGAGATGCAACTCGGTAGGACCGATATGGTTAGGGTTAGGGCATAACGTAATCTCTATGTGACCGATTACACAAACTCGGTGGGACCGATTTTGGTAATAAGCTAACCAGATAGTTGGTCAGGTAAACTCGGTGGGACCGAAATGTTACAAAAGGGAAATAGAGAGTTTACATTGCAATCTCGGTGGGACCGATCGCTCATCTTGGTAGGACCGAAACATTACAAAGGGAAACAGAGAGATTACAACTCCATCTCGGTGAGACCGAGATCCCTATCGGTGAAACCGACTTGCCTAGGGTTTGTGGCAGTGGCTATGACATCTGAACTCGGTGGCGCCGGATAGAAAGAATCGGTGGGGCCGAGTTTGACTTTTGGTTTAGGTCATATGTGGATGTGGGAAGGTAGTTGAGGGTTTTGGAGCATATCACTAAGCACTATGAAGCAAGAACCTCATCAAGCAACACCTCATCCCCGCTTGATAGTATTGGCTTTTCCTATAGACTCAATGTGATCTTGGATCACTAAAATATAAAATGTAGAGTCTTGAGCTTTGAGCTTGAACCAATCTTTTTGTCCTTAGTATTTTGAGGGGTCCACTTTCCTCATCCATGCCATGCCATTCATTGAGCTTTTCCTGAAATATTAATCTTGGAATATTGTTAGCTCAATGAGCTATATGTTGTTAGGGATTACCAAAACCACCCAGGGATAGTTGCACTTTCAATCTCCCCCTTTTTGGTAATTTATGACAACATATAGATCAAAGCTTCGACGAATGATAATAAGAGTGAAAAACATTGTCGCTTTGAGAAGTATGTGAAAAGCAAGAGCTCCCCCTAAATTTGTGCATAGTTTAAGATTTGCTTTGGGCTGCAAATGCACAGAGAGTTAGGCTCATTGGTTACTATTCCATGTCACATACATCTTGGTGGAGCGCTCAAAATGATAATAATTAAATACATGCACTCATCACCAAGCAAAGTGAATGACCATATAGGGATAAAATGATAATGTCATCGAACAAGCATTAATGTAGCATATGATCAAACACACATGATCATCCAAGTATCACATAGACAGAAAGTATCTCAAACAAGCAAATAAAGTTCAAGCACCAAAGCAAGAGAGAATAAAAAAGCAACGCTCTCTCTCGAAGCCTATGATCTATACATTTTTCTCCCCCTTTGGCAACAAGTTACCAAAAATTTCATAGAAAATGCACAACACTAAATCGTCTCTCAGGCTTGGTCTTCAGGTGGTGGTGTCCGGAGAACTCCAAGAATGAAGGCTTCAGTCGATGTAGATGGAGCTGTTGGAGTAGGTGCTGGAGCTGGTGGCACTGAAGTTGTACCTGGTGCAGATGAAGTGGCTCTGGTGTCTGTTACTGGCACTGCAGTTGACCTCTGAGCTCTGGGCACTCTGGCAAATGCCTTAGTGGTTGTCTTGGCCTTCCTCTCCTGCATATCATCCTGAAGTTGCTCCACAACAGACTGGATCTCAGTTACCTTCACATCCATGTCATAGAACTTATGCTCCATGATCCTTTCCAAGCTTTCCTGGTTTTGAGTCAGGGTGGCCAGCCCTTTCTCAATCCTTAGAGTGGATGCAATCAAGTAGCCAAGCTGATCTTGCTTGCTCTTCAGAAGATACTGAGATGCCTCTTCCATGGTTGGCATCTTTGCAGCTTTCTCAGCCTTTGCCTTCTCCCTTTTTGCTTGAGCTTGCACAGACGATGGTTCATCCTCATCCATAACCACTTGGTTGTCCTCAAAGTCTCGATAGATAGGCAAGTGATCCTTGTCCAACAAGTATGTGACAGTGCCCATCTTGGAGTTAATCAACTCCTGGATCTGTGGTGCATACCCACAGCTTCTCTTTTGGTCAGCAGCTGTCCTCTTGATAGTTTCAACTATAAGACTCATGACCTTGAACTTTTGTGGCACATCAAATATATGTAGCAGATTGATGGAGTGGCCTCTGATCATTCTGTGATCACCAGACTTGGGCAGAAGAGTGTGCCTGAGTATCCAATTGATAGTAGGTAGTCCTGACAGCAGGTGTTTCACTGATCCAAATTGGTGAGTCTCTAGGTCTGCATCAGGAATCTCCTTGTACATGCTAGCCATGGAGTTGTGATCCTTCTTCTTCTTGGCATAGACATCCAAGTCATCTTCATTCTCCTCAGGAGCATTGATCAATTGAGCCCATTCTGCTACTGTTGACTGGTATCTAGTGCCTTCAGACATCCAGACTATCTTGCCATCTGGGTAGAAGTGAGCTGTGGAGTAGAACTGCATGATAAGCTCATCATTCCACTTTGTGAGCTTCTGAGCCACAAAATCATCAACTCCACAAGCCTTGAAACTATCATATACACCTGGATAGTGTTCTTCATTCTCCTTGATGTACTTCCAGCTGACCCATCTCATGTCACATACTATTGGTTTCTTGTCAAGCAACACTGTCTCATAAAAATCCTGCTGTTCTTTGGTATGGAACCTATAGTCCACAGCAGTTCTCCTCCTGGTGGCATATGGATCTGACTCTCTCCATAGCCTCAATCCTGAGTCCTTCCTGATCTTCATGTTTTCTGCTACAAGATGATCATCATTATGATCTGGAATTTTTGGCTTTAACTTCCTTAAAACATGTGTCCCATCATCTTCTTCTTTAGCAACAGTTTCAGGCACTGGGGCCTTGTTTTTCTCAGTAGCTGGAATGTTCCTGGTACTCCTCTTAGGTGTAGTCTTGGGCTTGGAGACAGCCTTGGGTGCTTCTATGGGCTTTGATGAAGCAGCCCCTGACCTGATAGCATCACCCATAAGCTTCTGAGCTTTGGGTGTTGGTGCAGCAACCTCTTCTTCTTCTTCCTCTTCAGAGTCTCTCCTCATAGAGGGTTTGCCAAGAACTCTGGCAGTAGTGGTTCTGACTCTCTTTTTATTCTTGTCTTGGCCAACAGCTTCCTCTTCTGACTCAATGGTAAACTTCATGGTTTCTCCAGTGGCAACCTTCCTAGGTTTGGAAGTGGGAATCCTTCTTGCAGGTGCCTTCTTCTGCATTCCTGGCTTAGTGGCTGCAGCTGAGCCATACTCCTTTTAAGCACTTTCCTCTTGGAAGTGGCCTCATCCTCAACTGCGACATAGTCTTCATCCTCAGATTCAGAAGTTTTCTTCTTTCTGGCCCTGGTGGCAGCTTTGGGTAGGTTGCTTGGGGTGCTCTTGCTTCCATCATCTGAGCTGCTAGAGGGACTAGTGCCCTCACTCATGTGAACCTGCTCCTCTGACTTGTTCTGACTGTCACTTTGATCAGACATGATGCAAACTCTGACAACTGACCCTATGAATAGATTATAGATGAGGTAGAGTGGATGAGCATCACAAAATACAAAGGTTTTTGCAAAAGAATGAATCAAAAACTTAGTTTTAGTTTTCCTCAGAAAGCATTTCGGATCAACCGATTTGTAAACTCGGTGATACCGAAGCAGCTATTGGAACCTAAACTAGTGAACTCGGTCAGACCGAGTCACAGTTCAGTGGCACCGAGACTGCTAGGGTTTCACAAAGTCCTGAACTCGGTCACACCGATTTTCAATTCTCGGTCAGACCGAGAATCACATGTGCAATGGCCTGAGCCGAATCGATGGTACCGAGTTCCACAACTCGGTTGGTCCGAGATGGTTTCGGCGGAAACCTAACCCTAAATTTTCAAATCATCTCTAATATACGGAGTGTTTTTTACTGGACAAGATAGTTTCTATCATGGCAAGATTCATGGCGAACACAATGTGCTAGGAATCAGATAAGGATAGCACAGTGATCAAGTTCATACCCTAGTTCGGCGATGAACTCGCTACGGCGGCAACGGCGGGGATGATTCCCGTTGACGGCGGCGGAGACCAGTGGCAGGAGGCAACTGGCGACGAGGAGGACGATCCGGAGACCCTGGAGGCAGAGCGGGCTAAGCGCGGGCAAAAGAGTTCGGAGAAAATTTCCAAAATTTTGCCCGTGGGTATATATAGCCTGACCCTATCGGTGTGACCGAGTGGAACAACTCGGTGGCACCGAGATGCATAACTGCAAGCAGTTACTGCAACTCGGTGTGACCGAAAAGTTCAAATCGATTGCACCGAGATTGAAAACCTAGATCGACTTAGTGATCTCGGTATGACCGAAATGGGTGAATCGGTCAGACCGAAACACACAAAGAAGTTTTGGAAGTTTAAGTCTATGATGAATCAGGGACTCTGAGTGCTCCTCACACAGAGTGGTTCGAATTTGACTTAATCAAATTTTGTGATGTAGCATGAATAGAGTTTGAGACGAGAAAAGCATAGATAGCTAGAGAAGGTTCTTAGGCATTCTTGTCCATCCACTTGGCAAGAGAAAAAGAAACCAATCAATCAAAACAACAAGTGGATGTCCTTGAATGAGTAAATTATACAACCAACATGCTCACACAATAAAATGGCAATTGAAATATGTGGCAAGGCATGCACAACCAATTCTAGCATCTATCAAGCAATTGGCGATGACTAGGTCATCTATATATGAGTATATTGACTTAGGAGTCAAATGAGAACATTTGATCATAGGTCATACTCATCGTTTAAGCACAAGTGGGGTTACCACTTTTACATAAAGTGTTGTTGTTTTCACAGCATTAGAGTTGCTTTAGCTCAATTCTTAGAGTAAAGCTCCACCTAGATGTGAGATCCCCCCTAAGAGGGATGAACTAACCTTGGGTTTTGTCGATGATGACTTCATGTAGATGTTGAAGATGTGGATGCTCAATGTTGATGTAGATCATTTGGAGCTACCCTTTGGAGTGAGTTGCACTTTCAATACCTATACGGGTTAGTCCCACAAGGAACAAACAGGCATATCCATAGACATAGAGTGAAGCACACACAAGATGATGTCTATCAAAAGCTTTAGGTTACCTTGTCCCTCGTATTACCAACAAGAGGGTTTGTGACTCCTTGAACTAGTGCAAGATGTGGAAGTTGATTGCACTCGTTCTTGCCAAAATGATAAGAGTGAAGTATGTTGGCGGAGTCACCCTCAAGAACTCTCTAGTTCTTCTTCTTCGGGATCCACACCATCTTGATGGGAATCCTCGGAGTTGTAGTTGTACTTGATGAAGTGGAACTTGATATAGTCTTGGGAACCCACTTGACCAAGGCCTTAGGAGCTTATTCAAATGCATCAATTTCCTCTTGAAGCTTTTCCTTGCCTTTTTGCTTGTGGTCTTGTGGTGGAAGATCATCTTGAGCTTGCGTCCCTTTGAAAGAAGTAGGATCATACTTCTCTTGTTGAGGAACAAACTTTGTCTTGGGGTAATGATCTTCTTCCCACTCAACTCCATTGGCATTGAACTTTCGTTCAAAACCAACACCTTGGTTCTTCCGATGCCTTCCTTGCTTGCGTACAATTTCCTCAAATTGTTTACTCCCGGCAAGGCTCTTGTAAACACCTTTCTCTATAATTCCCTTCAATAAGCTATTTTTTTTGCTCAAGTGTAACTTGGCTAAGAGAATCATTAGTGGAATCAAGAGAACTACTAGAAGCAACAACATTGGATTTAGCATGATTATTGTTACTACTAGAGGAAGAATCTTTCTTGTTCT
Organism: Aegilops umbellulata; assembly: GCA_032464435.1. Classification (NCBI taxonomy): domain Eukaryota; kingdom Viridiplantae; phylum Streptophyta; class Magnoliopsida; order Poales; family Poaceae; genus Aegilops; species Aegilops umbellulata. The sequence continues at coordinate 180,980,847 of CP136057.1, read as the reverse complement.
TGTTACTAGACTTGACTTGAGGCATGTAAGTGGATAAAAGTAAACGCTTGGCCATGTAAGAAGAACTTTTCTTACGAAGATCATCATTGATTGCCTTTAAGAACTCATGCTCTTGCTCAAGGTTGAGCTTTTCAAAACGTAATTTCTCATGAGTCCTTAAAAGTTCTCGATGATCTCCTAAGATAGTTTCATGAGCTAACTTAAGAGTGTTTAGATCTTTAGTTAGAGACTCAATCTTCTCCTTATCATTGTCATTTGTTTCATCTTTATTAGCATGATTAATTGACGTTTCATCATAGTATTCATCACTAGAGTAGTCAACAAGTAAATCATCATCACCTAACAAGTCACCTTCATCACTATTGAAATCAACATACTCGGGGTATGATACCTTTGGACCTTTGGCCATGAAGCATATTCCAATTCCTTCATTTGGTGAATCAAATATGTCATAGGAGTTGGTGGACACAAGTGCTAGATCGGCAACAGCTTCATATTGAGTATATTCGGAGTCGGGGTGATAGCTTCTCTCGGAGTGATTGTTAGAGTCGGAGCCGGATACCCATTCACCAACATGAGCTTGATGTCTTCGTTTTGTGTAGCTCCTTGATGACCTGTCCTTTCTTTCCGAATCCTTGCTTCTCGGTGAGGGTCTTCGTTCATAACGATCATCTCTACTCCTTCTTTATCTAGGTGGTGATTCTTCTCTTCTACTTCTTCTTTCTGGAGAATCTTCTCTTCTTTTGTGGGGTGCTGTACACTCATTGGAATAGTGTCCGGGCCTTCCACAATTGTAGCAGTTTCGCTCTCGACTAGAAGATCTTTTGTCATTGTAGGAACTTGACTTGGAGGTTCTCTCTTTACTTCTACTCTTGTAGAGTTTGTTGAAGTTCTTCACCATTAAGCTCAATTATTCATTGAAGGTTTGTTTCTCACTTGATGATGTAGGGGCTTCACATGAGGCTTTGTAAGCACCACTTGATTTGTTGTGAAGTTCCTCCTTATCCTTGAGTGACATCTCATGAGCAACAATTCTTCCAATGACTTCCGTTGGCTTGAGATCTTTGTAATTGGGCATTATTTGAATCAATGTGCACACGGTATCATATTTTCCATCCAAGGCTCTTAGGATCTTCTTGATGATGAATCTATCGGTCATCTCTTCACTTCCTAAGCTGGCAATCTCATTTGTGATAAGAGCAAGCCTAGAGTACATTTCAGCGACACCTTCACCATCCTTCATTTTGAACTTGTCAAGTTGACTTTGAAGCACATCCAACTTGGATTCCTTGACGGAGTCGGTACCTTCATGCATGTCAATCAAAGTATCCCAATTTCCTTTGCATTCTCAAGACGGCTGATTTTGTTGAATTCTTCAGGGCACAATCCGTTGAAGAGGATATCACAAGCTTGAGCGTTGTATTGTAGCATTTTCAACTCTTCCGCGGTGGCTTCACGATTCGGTTCTCTCCCATCAGAGAATTCACCTTGCAAGCCAATACACACAATAGCCCAAATGGCGGGGTTATGTCCAAGAATATGCATTTTCATCTTATGCTTCCAACTAGCAAAATTAGTACCATCAAAGTAAGGACCTCTACGGTGATAATTTCCCTCGCTAGACGCCATACTCTCCTAGGTTGTGAAATCAAGGCTATGACCACCAAAAGGTATGGAAATCAAAGCAAATGGAGACCAAAGCTCTGATACCACTTGTAGGATCGAAAGTATGTCTAGAGGGGGGTGATTAGACTACTTGACCAATTAAAAATCTGTCCTTTTCCCAATTTTAGTCTTTGGCAGATTTTAGCTATCTTAGCACAAGTCAAGCAATCTTAACACAATTCAAGCAAGCATGCAAAGAGTCTATGAGCAGCGGAAAGTAAAGCATGCAACTTGCAAGAATGTAAAGGGAAGGGTTTGGAGAATTCAAATGCAATTGGAGACACGGATGTTTTTGTCATGGTTCCGATAGGTGGTGCTATCGTACATCCACGTTGATGGAGACTTCAACCCACGAAGGGTAACGGTTGCGCGAGTCCACGGAGGGCTCCACCCACGAAGGGTCCACGAAGAAGCAACCTTGTCTATCCCATCATGGCCATCGCCCACGAAGGACTTGCCTCACTAGCGGTAGATCTTCACGAAGTAGGCGATCTCCTTGCCCTTACAAACTCCTTGGTTCAACTCCACAATCTTGTCGGAGGCTCCCAAGTGACACCTAGCCAATCTAGGAGACACCACTCTCCAAGAAGTAACAAATGGTGTGTTGATGATGAACTCCTTGCTCTTGTGCTTCAAATGATAGTCTCCCCAACACTCAACTCTCACTCATAGGATATGGATTTGGTGGAAAGAAGATTTGAGTGGAAAGCAACTTAGGAAGGCTAGAGATCAAGATTCATATGGTGGGAATGGAATATCTTGGCCTCAACACATGAGTAGGTGGTTCTCTCTCAGATATGTGTATTGGAAGTGTAGGTATGTTCTGATGGCTCATGTCGGTGTCAAAACCGGCGGATCTCGGGTAGGGGGTCCCGAACTATGCGTCTAGGCGGATGGTAATAGGAGACAAGGGACACGATGTTTTTACCCAGGTTCGGGCCCTCTCGATGGAGGTAAAACCCTACTCCTGCTTGATTAATATTGATGATATGGGTAGTACAAGAGTAGATCTACCACGAGATCAGAGAGGCTAAACCCTAGAAGCTAGCCTATGGTATGATTGTTGTTCGTCCTATGGACTAGAACTCTCCAGTTTATATAGACACCGGAGAGGGCTAGGGTTACACAGAGTCGGTTACAATGGGAGGAGATCTACATATCCGTATCGCCAAGCTTGCCTTCCACACCAAGGAAAGTCCCATCTGGACACAGGACGAAGTCTTCAATCTTGTATCTTCATAGTCCAAGAGTCCGGCCAAAGGTTATAGTCCGGCTATCCGGACACCCCCTAATCCAGGACTCCCTCAGTAGCCCCCGAACCAGGTTTCAATGACGACGAGTCCGGCGCGCAGATTGCCTTCGGCATTGCAAGGCGGGTTCTTCTCCAAATTCCGTGTACCTGTTGAATAGTGTCCGGCTTCTCGTGAATATTGTGCTCCTTGGCTTCCACGCCCAATAATGGCCATCTTCCACGTGTCAAACGAAAGCGAAAAGCCAGGGTGTTTTTAGATTTACCCCCCTAGCTGCGTAAATGAGCTGCCTATTAAAGAGACGAGGATTTAGATCCAAACCACACCATCTTCCCTTCGCGAGCATTCATTGGAGCGCATCCGACAGAGATCCATTCCCTCATGGCCGGTCATCGCAGCTCCTCCTCTCGCCCTCCCAGCCCCCAGCCTGGAGATTGGGAGAGATGTTCCGTCCCGCACAGCAAGCTAGTGATGCTTCAGACCAAGGGATTTCTTCCCCCAGCATACATGGTCCCGGTTCGAGTCGGGCTCGCCACCTATAATGGCGAAGAGCAAGCGGAGAGACTTCCCAATCCCTCCAAAGGAGAGCGGGTATGCCTTGTCCCTTATTTGGTAAGAGGGCTCGGATTTCCGATTCATCCGTTTCTCCGGGGGCTCCTGGAGTTCTATGGCCTCCAGCTGCACAACCTTACGCCAGCCTCCATATTGCATATCGCGGGCTTCGTAGCCCTTTGCAAGCTATTTCTAGGCTGTGAGGCTCATTTCGCGCTGTGGAAGAAGTTGTTCTGCCTCGTGCCCCGTTCTCAGAAGGGGTCAGTATATCAAGTGGGCGGAGCCGAAGTATGGCGCATCACCGGGACCGGATATCTATCCGGAACCCCAAAGAAGGCGTCCGAAGATCGGCCTTCAGAATGGTTTTATATAGAAGACATCCCCCTGTCGGATCCTATTCGGATCGGCCTCCCTAAGTTCGATAATGCTCCCTTGAAGAAGCGCCTGAGCTGGCGTCCACGGAGCCCCCAGAAGGAAAATGACAAGGATGTTCTTTACCTGATGAGCCGGATAAGGTTGTTAGCTCATTCCAGACTGACCATGATCGAGGTCATGGCCACATGCATTATGCGGGGGGTGCAGCCGCTTCAGTATAGAGGCCACCCCATGTGGGATTTCAACGGGGGGGATGATGCCACCCGCTGCGGCCGTAAGGGGCCGGAATCGATTGCTGCTCTAATGAAGATCTTGCCCACTTTGTACAAGGGAGAAGAGGAGGAATTCCTCCGCGTCAATCCATTGGGCGGATTTTCTATGTACAATTCTCCAAGCTGGGTAAGCGGACACTTCTTCTTGCCCATCCGTTCCATATTCCCATAGTTGAGTATCCTATCTTGTGATTTCGACGCAGGAACTGCGTAAGGCCGTAAAGGAGATAAACAACCCTCCTCCACAACCCGAGGATCCGGAACGGTCCCTCGACCCGGCCTCCTAAGAGGATCCGGACATATCTGTGGAGCTGATCGATGGGGTATTTTACCAATTGAGCAATGACAACGCCTTGGTGGCCATTACGACCGATTATCCTGGACTGCTTCCAGCCTCCAATACTTTGAAAATGATCCGTCTGTGCTTATTTTTGATCATCGTATACCAATGGTGTTTTGCAGGGGAGGATCTTGAGGCGGAATGTCGAGCCTGCGGTGACTAGCCAACAAGGGGCCGCGAGGGCGGGCAGGCTAAAAAGACACGCAGTCCGGATCGAGACATCGGCGCAGTGGTATGGCGCAGCGTCTTATTCCAAGGTATTATTCTTCCGAGGCATACTAACACTCATGCTCTCTTTAGGAAAAAGAGCGCTCGCCGGACTATATCCGGAGAGGTTGCCAATCGCGCCTCCACCAGCCAGGCTCCAAGGCCAGGTCCAGAAGCAGAGCCGAACATGAGGCGCGCGTCGGACGCTCCTCCGATAGAGGATGCAGACAGACTGTCCGCCACCAATTCCAAGGGGGAGAGTGCCATGAACCATAGGCGCCGCCGGACAGTTCTTTGCGACGCTTGTTTCTCCCAAAAGGCATTGGATGCCTTCAACTCGGGAGATGCGTACCTCCGTGCCGCTCAAAATGGTCTAACCAGAGCCACGAAGCAGTATGTAAAAGACATACGGGTGAGAAAATTTGATGATTATATATATCAGTAGCCCCTGAGACTTGAAACAGTTAGAATAACTGATTTAAGGATCATGTGTTATGTAGGTTCTTACAGAAAAGAATGCCCAACTGTCCCAGGAGCTGAAAGAGTGCAAAGCCCAACTTCAGGCCGCACTAGCCGCAGCGGGGGAGCCCAAAGAGACCCCCTCTAGTAATATATCCTTCAAATGATAAGTATCATGTAAAGTGCGGCGTGTATGCAAATCTGACAATAACATTGCAGATGGCGCCGGAGTAGATCCGGATAAGCAACAACTCCTACACCGGCTAAAGGCCGGCGAGAGCGTGCTTACAAAGGTGAGGCGGGAGAAGAATGATCTCCTAGATGCCAACACCCAGCTGGGCGTGGAACTGAAGGATGTTCGTGCCCAACTGTCGGACTCCGTGAAGGAGAATCGGCAGCTTCGACGCGGCATTTTTAGTAAGTGCTTGAACGAACTTTCAAAAAGAGTTCGGCGAGGAAGTCAAATGACAGAGTTATGTCTGTAGGTATGCTGACAGGTCGTCCTGCAGAGGAAATGCCCTGTTCTACGGGTGACCTTCTTCCTGAGCTCTCACAACTGCACGAACGAGTTCGGCAGGTGATGCAAGGCGTCGCCCAGGCCTTGTGGCCATCCGTCTCCATGCCCGAAGGCCTTGGAGAGCTTGCAGAGAAGCTGAAGGGAACACGGCGGCGCTTCTGATTATGGAAGATATCGGCCTGCCGTCAAGGCGCCAGGGAGGCCTGGGCCAAGGTGAAGACGTGGTACACGAAGGCTGACCCAAACCACATGGCCAAGGTCGGACCTGTGGGGCCTGATGGGAAGGAGATCCCTGTGAGCTTAGTGTACGGCCAAGTAGAATTGGCCGCAAAGTATTCCCAACAGGACTGTAAACTAGACAGCCTGTTGGATGGTATTGAAGAGGAATTTAACCAGTCAAATTGACTATGTAATTTAAGATGACATGTATAATGCCTTCTAGTCGGATCGTAGATCATTTGTCATGGCAGACCTTTTCGCTTCAACCTCGGGACCCGATGGTCCGGAGTGTGTCCGAATACCCTCTCGATTATGTAAGAACCGGGGCATGCATGGAGACCAGGCGTAGGGGTCATTAGTGCTTGAACAGACAAGTGCCCAACTAGTTATGTTATATTACATGGTTAGTAAGAAACATCTTCCAAGGAGAATAGTTCCGTTAGGGGTTCCTTTCCCTGGGAGGCATGCCCTAAAGTGCATGTCCGGACTGCGAAAAGAGACGCAGAAAAACATCTGGGGGCACATAAATAAATAAGTGAGAAATCATCTTTAGTTAACCGACCGGATATTCCCTTAAGAACACTAGCTTTCGGCTTCACCCAGTCTGAGGTACACATCCGGCTGACCCGGCAGTAACAATCGCAGAGGTGCTCCCCTTATGCCCTAGCCGAATTAACGGGAACGTAGGGCATAAATACAAGAGCCAGGCAACCCAGCTTGGCCAAAACTTAAGTCATATCGATGCATATAATGGTGAATAAAAGGTACATGCAGAAGTATGACACATGTGTTGGGCATGAAGCCCGTATAAATAAGCTTCTGTTAAAGAAGCCCCCAGGTATAATGAACGCGGATAGCGCGTCCGTTGTGTGCAAACAAGACACAAATGGGCCCCTAAAGGATGTGAGAAAAAAGAAAAGGAGAAAAATCTAGGACAGATAGTGTATAAAAAATGGACAGAGGAAGGGGATGAACACAGAGTCCGACGCTAGGTGTAAAATCTTCGGAGCCGGGCTGCGTTCCATGGGTTCGGCTCGAGTCGATTATCCGATGCATCCCGCAGATGGTACGCTCCACCAGTCAGGACTTGGTCAATAATGAAGGGACCTTCCCATTTGGGCTTCAGTTTGTCCTTTTTCTTATCCGGCAGGCGTAGAACTAACTCGCCAACATTGTAGGTTTTGGCCCGTACTTCCCTGCTTTGGTATCTTCGAGCCTGCTGTTGATAGAATGTGGAACGGGCTTTTGCCACATCATGCTCCTCCTCCAAGGCGTCCAAACTATCCTGCCGATCAAGCTCGGCTTCTCTTTCCTCTTACATGCGCACTCGAGGTGAGTCATGAATGATGTCGCAGGGCAGAACCGCCTCTGCACCGTATACCATAAAGAATGGTGTGTATCCGGTAGTGCAATTCGGAGTGGTCCACAGCCCCCAGAGTACGGAGTCGAGCTCCTCTACCCAGTGCGTGTTAGATTCCTTGAGGGACCACACTAATCTGGGTTTGATGCCGCTCATGATAAGACCATTTGCTCGCTCGACCTGCCCGTTAGTTTGTGGGTGATAGACTGAAGCATAATCAAGCTTGATGCCCATGTTTTTGCACCAGAGTTTTACCTTGTCGGCCGTAAAGTTCGTGCCGTTATCAGTGATGATGCTGTGGGGGACGCCGTAACGGTGTATGACCCCGGATATGAAGGCTATCACCGGTCCGGATTCGGCCGTCTTAACAGGCTTGGCTTCTATCCATTTGGTGAACTTATCCACCATGACCAGTAAGTATTTTTGCTTGTGGGTTCCTCCTTTAAGGAGTCCAACCATGTCAAGCCCCCAGACCATGAAGGGCCAGGTGATGGGGATTGTTTGGAGGGCGGTAGGTGGCATATGGCTTTGGTTAGTAAAAAGCTGGCAACCAACGCATCGTTGAACTAAGCCCTGAGCGTCTGCCCGGGCCGTCGGCCAATAGAAGCCTGTACGAAAGGCCTTGCTTACAAGGACTCGGGCTGCAGAGTGGTGACCGCCGAGTCCGGCATGAATTTCATCCCGAAGATTCCGCCCTTCCTCTTCGGAGATGCACCTTTGAAGGACTCTGGTGATGCTTTTCTTATAAAGCTCTCCCTCGTGGACTTTATAGGCTTTAGATCGCCGCACTATGCAGCGTGCCTCGTTTTGGTCCTCGGGAAGTTCCTGCCTAGTTAGGTAGGCTAGGAATGGTTTTGTCCACGGGGTGATGACTACCATTACTATGTGGGCTGAAGATGTTATATCGTTGGCAGAGCCTCCAATTATGTCAGAATGTTCGGTGTCGGGCAGTGCGGTTGGGTTCGGGCTGTTATTTCCGGGTTCCCCTTCCCATACTATGGATGGCTTGAACAACCTCTCCAAGAAGATGTTGGGAGGGACGGCATCGCGTTTTGCGCCGATGCGTGCCAGGACGTCTGCTGCCTGATTGTTTTCCCGAGCTATATGGTGAAATTTGAGCCCCTCGAACCGAGCCGACATTTTTAGGACGGCGTTGCGATAAGCTGCCATTTTCGGATCCTTGGCATCAAAGTCTCCATTTATTTGGGATCACGAGGTTCGAATCCCCGCGCACCTCTAGGCGTTGAATGCCCATGGATACTGCCATCCGGAGACCATGTAGAAGGGCCTCATATTCGGCTGCGTTGTTGGAGTCCGTATACATTATCTGGAGTACGTATTGAACTGTATCTCCTGTTGGGGACATCAGAACAACGCCAGCCCCTAGACCAGCCAACATTTTGGAGCCGTCGAAGTGCATGATCCAGTTGGAATATGTGTCGTACTCTTTAGGGAGTTCGGCTTCCGTCCATTCGGCGACGAAGTCGGCCAAAACTTGCGACCTAATAGCTCGCCGTGGCTTGTAAGTTATGTCGAACGGGAGGAGCTCAATGGCCCATTTGGCAATCCGGCCCGTCGCGACGCGGTTGTTTATAATATCGTTAAGTGGTACTTCCGAGGCTACCGTTATCGAACACTCTTGAATGTAGTGTCGCAGCTTCCGAGATGCCATAAATACCGCGTACACTATCTTTTGATAATGCGGGTACCGTGACTTGCATGGAGTAAGGACAGTGGACACATAGTAAACCGGCTTTTGAAGGGGGAATTTGTGTCCGTCCGTTTCTCGTTCGATGACGAGCACTGCGCTTACAACTTGGTGAGTTGCCGCAATGTATAATATCATTGGTTCGCCAATGTTTGGCGCGGCCAGGACTGGGTTTGTTGCCAATATGGTTTTTATTTCGTCGAGTCCGACCGTGGCGGCATCCATCCACTTGAAGTGTTCGGTGCGCCGGAGGAGGCGATAAAGGGGTAATGCCTTTTCTCCCAAGCGGGAGATAAAGCGGCTTAGAGCCGCCACACATCCGGTCAAGTTTTGTATTTGTTTGAGGTCCTTTGGGATATCCAATTGTGACAGAGCTCGGATCTTGGCTGGATTTGCTTCAATTCCTCTACCGAATACAATGAAGCCCAAGAGCTTTCCGCCTGGTACGCCGAAAACGCATTTTTCCGGGTTGAGCTTGATGTCGTAAGTTCGGAGGTTATCGAATGTGAGCCTCAAGTCGTCTACTAGAGATTTGACATGCTTGGTTTTGACGACCACGTCATCTACGTATGCCTCCACTGTTTTGTCGATCTGGTTTGCCAGACATGTCTGAATCATGCGCTGATATGTTGCGCCGGCGTTTTTGAGCCCGAAGGGCATTGTGTTGAAGCAGAATGAGCCGTATGAGGTGATGTATGCCGTTGCGGCTTGGTCTAGCTCTGCCATCTTAATTTGATGGTAGCCGGAGTATGCGTCGAGGAAACACAATGAATCGTGTCCTGCGGTAGCGTCGACAATTTGATCGATGCGGGGGAGGGGAAGGGATCCTTTGGGCAAGCCTTGTTGAGGTTCTTAAAATCGACGCACAGGCGCCAGGATTTGTCCTTCTTTGGTACCATCACCAGGTTTGCTAGCCAGTCCGGATGTTTTATATCTCTGATGAATCCGCCCTCCAATAGCTTGGCTAGCTCCTCTCCCATGGCTTGTCTCTTAGGTTCGGAGAAACGCCAAAGAGCCTGCTTGGCTGGCTTGAATCCTTTTAGGATTTTTAGGCTGTGCTCGGCCAGCCTGCGTGGGATTCCTGGCATGTCTGAAGGGTGCCAGGCAAAAATGTCCCAGTTCTCGCGTAGGAACTCTCATAGTGCGGCGTCTACATCAGGGTTTAATTGTGCCCCGATGGAAGTTGTTTTTGTAGGGTCCGTTGGATGGACTTGGAATTTGACTATTTCGTCCGCCGGTTTAATGGAAGTGGACTTGGATCTTTTACCGAGTATCACGTCATCCCTGTTCACCGTGGAGCGCAGCGCAGTCAGTTCCTCGACCGCTAGGGCTTCAGATAGTGCCTTGAGGGCCAGTGCGGCTGTCTTATTTTCGGCGCGGAGTGCTATGTCCGGATCACTAGCAAGAGTGATGATTCCGTTGGGCCCGGGCATTTTGAGATTCATGTACCCGTAATGGGGGTATGGCTTGGAAGATTGTAAACGCCTCCCGCCCTAATAAAGCGTGGTATCCGCTACTGAACGGGGCCACTTGGAACGTGAACTCTTTGGACCTGTAATTACCCGGCGTGCCGAACACCACATCTAGTGTGATTTTTCCTATACAGCGTGCTTCCTGACTGGGGATTATTCCTCTAAAGGTTGTGCTGCTTCGCCCAATGCGTTTCCAGTCTATTTCCATTTTTCGAAGGGTTTCCTCATAAATGAGGTTCAATCCGCTTCCTCCGTCCATGAGTACCTTGGTGAGTCGAAAGCCGTCCACTATTGGACTGAGGACCAATGCGGCTGGTGCTCGGGCTGTTCGAAATTTAGGTTCGTCACTGGCATTAAAAGTAATAGCCGTGTCACTCCATGGGTTTATTGTTGCCACGTGGTAGACTTCGGCAAGGCTGCGGAGTGTTCGTTTTCGCATCTTATTTGATGCAAAAGTCTCAAAGACTATTAATACCGTACTGGTAACCCTAGGCTGGTGCTCTGTGGCTTCTGGGGTTAGAAGATCTTCGCCACTTTTGGCCACCTGCCGGATTATCCAACATGCTCTAAGGCTATGAGTTGGTGTGGCGCCCACTGCACTGTGAATTTTACACGGTCCATTGAGCCATCCCTCCAGTACGCTTCCATGCCTTGTAGAGGGTTTTTTATTTTTGGTGTTTAACCCGGGTGTCTGGCGATAATGCACCCTTTTATTTCGGACTGGGTTTGTATTCAGGGCCGGATTGTCCCAAAATTTTATTTCAGTTTTCCAGGCGCTTTCCATCGCACAGTACTTTCGTACTATGGATGCCAAGTCGGTGAAGCGTGTAATTTCACGGCGACTTATGGCGTTGAGGATTCCCTTGTCCGTGCAGTTATTGCAGAAGAATGAAATTGCGTCTTCCTCGCAGCAGTCCTTTATCCTGTTCATGACCAGGAGGAATCTGGCCCAGTAATGGTGTATTGTTTCTTCGGGCTCTTGCCTAATTTGGGATAGATCGCTTATGCTTGGGTGGGTGGGTGGAATTGAATCCGAAACCTCACCCAATCCGAGACTCAGGGGCCAAGGAGTTTCCGAACTCGGAAATTTGGATTCTTGGATGTTGTCCAATGAATCTAGCCCGCTGCCTGACTCTAGGTTCAGGGCTTGAGTGACGTCCTCCCCTCCGCGGGTATCCGGCTTGGAGGGATCGGGAATCCGGACGTAGCTAGTCCTTAATATAGATGAAGGGTCGCCGCATTGTTCCTCCACCACTGCAACGTGATGGGTGACCTGGGGAGAGTTAATCTCTCTCAGATCGGGTTTAGGCCCAATCTGATCGTAGTCTGTAGCGACTCCCAGGGCGGCGATGCGATCCAAGAGCTTGTTTAGGGAAGAGAGCTCTATTGGATCTAACTGCTCGGCGAGTTCCAAGTTGACGTGAAGATTGCTTTTGATGACCCGAGAAGTCACCGTCGGCGCAGCGGCCGAACAAGCGGTCATAAGAAAACCACCTAGCCGGAGAGTTTGGCCAACACCAAAGCTCCCTTAGCAACAGTGCCGTCTTTAAAGACGGGATGAGTCATCCTTCCTGATGGCGACGGCACAGAGGAACTCTCAATGAAAGCACCAATGTCGGTGTCAAAACCGGCGGATCTCGGGTAGGGGTCCCGAACTGTGCGTCTAGGCGGATGGTAACAGGAGAAAAGGGACACGATGTTTTTACCCAGGTTCGGGCCCTCTCGATGGAGGTAAAACCCTACTCCTGCTTGATTAATATTGATGATATGGGTAGTACAAGAGTAGATCTACCACGAGATCAGAGAGGCTAAACCCTAGAAGCTAGCCTATGGTATGATTGTTGTTCGTCCTATGGACTAAAACTCTCTGGTTTATATAGACACTGGAGAGGGCTAGGGTTACACAGAGTCGGTTACAATGGGAGGAGATCTACATATCCGTATCGCCAAGCTTGCCTTCCACGCCAAGGAAAGTCCCATCCTGACACGGGACGAAGTCTTCAATCTTGTATCTTCATAGTCCAAGAGTCCGGCCAAAGGTTATAGTCCGGCTATCCGGACACCCCCTAATCCAGGACTCCCTCAGCTCTCTCCACGAATGAAGAGTGGGTGGAGGGGTATATATAGCCTCCACACAAAAACTAACCGTTACACACAATTTACCAATCTCGGTGAGGCCGAATTGAGAAACTCGGTCAGACCGATTTAGCAAACCTAGTGACCGTTAGGATTTTCGGTGGGACTGAGATGCAACTCGGTAGGACCGATATGGTTAGGGTTAGGGAATAACGTAATCTCGGTGTGACCGATTACACAAACTCGGTGGAATCGATTTCGGTAATAAGCTAACCAGAGAGTTGGTCAGGTAAACTCGGTGGGACCGATTTGCTCATCTCGGTGGGACCGAAATGTTACAAAAGAGAAACAGAGAGTTTACATTGCAATCTCGGTGGGACCGATCGCTCATCTCGGTAGGACCGAAACGTTACGAAGGGAAACAGAGAGATTACAACCCCATCTCGGTGAGAACGAGATCCCTATCGGTGAAACCGATTTGCCTCTGGTTTGTGGCAGTGGCTATGACATCTGAACTCGGTGGCGCCGGATAGAAAGAATCGATGGGGCCGAGTTTGACTTTTGGTTTAGGTCATATGTGGATGTGGGAAGGTAGTTGAGGGTTTTGGAGCATATCACTAAGCACTATGAAGCAAGAACCTCATCAAGCAACATCTCATCCCTCCTTGATAGTATTGGCTTTTCCTATAGACTCAATGTGATCTTGGATCACTAAAATATAAAATGTAGAGTCTTGGGCTTTGAGCTTGAGCCAATCTTTTTGTCCTTAGTACTTTGAGGGGTCCACTTTCCTCATCCATGCCATGCCATTCATTGAGATTTTCCTGAAATATTAATCTTGGAATAATGTTAGCTCAATGAGCTATATGTTGTTAGGAATTACCAAAACCACCCAGGGATAGTTGCACTTTCATTAACTCCTGCTCGTCCTCGAGTAGGTAAGTGATAAAAACAGAATCTTTGATGTGGAATGCTGCCTAACATGGCATCTCATATTCTTTTCTTTATAGCATGGACATTTGGACTTTTATGTGATTTAAAGCAATAGTCTAGTTTTGACATGATAACTTAAATACTCAAGAATATCAACAAACAACCATGTCTTTCAAATATCAATGCTAAAATAAGCTATCCCTAGCCCATTATGCTCAGTCATTGATCCATTCATGAAACACACTCGAATATTAACTACACCCAATACTCAAGTACAATCATAGTGCCTCCTAGTTGGTGCTTTATAAGAGAATATGGAGACTCAAATTCAAAATAAAAATTTGCATAAAGTAAAGAAGGCTCTTCGCGGAGGGAAGTAGGGATTTGTAGAGGTGCCAGAGCTCAAAGCGAAAAACTTAGAGATAAAAACATTTTGGGTGGTGTGTCCTTCCCACCAACGAAAACGACTTAGAGTTCCCAACACTTTCCATGCTAGATATATCATAGGCGGTTCCCGAACAGAAAATAAAATTAATTCCTTTTTCCACCATACTTTCACTTTCCATGGCTAACCGTATCCACGGGTGCCTTCCATACCAACACTTTCCAAAGAATTTATTATTTGACAACATAAAGTAAATTCATTTTTCATTTCGGGACTGGGCATCCCTAATACATTTTCCTTACTCTCGTGCAATGAGAAGTGAATAAATACTCATTGTGAGAATAACACATCTAGCATGGAAAAAAATTAGCCACCCCTCACCGCCTCGCGAGCGGTACGAACACACAAAAGAGAAGTTTATTTTGAAAATTAGAGATGGCACATACAAATTTGCTTAGAACGGCAAAAGAATACCGCATATAGGTAGATATAGTGGACTCATGTGGCAAAACTGGTTTAAAGGATTTTGGATGCACAAGTAGTGGTCATACTTAGTGCAAAATGAAGGCTAGCAAAAGATTGAGAAGCGACCAACCATGAAACGAATAATCTCATAAGAGAGCATTAAGCATAATTAAAACCGAATAATGCACCACAAGTAGGATATAATTTCATTGCATGATTATTGACTTTCGTGCTTGCATAGGGAATCACAAACCTTAACACCAATTTTCTTACTAAAGCATAATTACTCATCAAGATGACTCACATATCACATCATCACATCTCAAAACTATTACTAAGAATCAAGTTTATTTTGTCCAATGATCTTCTTGAAACTTTTTATTATATCCTTCTTGAATATCTATCAATTTGGGACTAATTTTCATGTGTTGCTTTTGATAAGCTCAAACAAATATAAGTGAAGATCATGAGCATAATATTTATTTCTTTCTCTCAAATTAATTTAAGTGAAGCAAGAGAGAATTTCTTGAAACTTTTACTAACTCTCAAATAAATCTAAGTGAAGAAATAGAGCATTTCTTCAAAAATACTAAAGCACACCATGCTCAAAAAGATATAAGTGAAGCACTAGAGCAAGTCATGGCATAATTTTGGCTCTCTAAAATAGGTGTGTCCAGCAAGGAATCAAGACTTAAAACACAAAATAAAACTAGAAAAGACTCTTATCATACAAGTCGCTCCAAGAAAAACACATAGTATGTGACGAATAAAAATATAGCTTCGAGTAAAATACCGATGGTCGTTAGAAGGAAGAGGGGATGCCACTCGGGGCATCCCCAAGCTTAGTTGCTTGCTCTCTTTTGGATAACAGCTTGGGATGCCGGGGCATCCCCAAGATTAGGCTCTTCTTACTCCTGATTCCTTCATCCATCGTAAGATAACCCAAAACTTGAAAACTTCAATCACACAAAACTCAACAAAACCTTCGTGAGATCCGTTAGTATAAGAAAGCAAATCACTACTATAAGTATTGTTGCAACCTATTCATATTTTATTATTGCATTATATCTATTGTATTCCAACTTTTCTATGGAAAAAACTCATCAAAGAAAACCATAGAGCCATCAAAACAAGCACACAACGCAAATAAAACAGAATCTGTCAAAAACAGAATAGTCTGTAGCAATCTGGATATTTTGAATACTTCGGTAACTCAAACAATCCTGAAAAATTAGGGCGACATGAGAAATTTGTATATTAATCTTCTGCAAAAAGAATTGGCATTTTATCAGGCTCTGGTAAAAAATAAGAATTGTTTTCGTGAGCGCAAAAGTTTATGTTTTCAGTAAGATCAAACAACTATCACCCAAGAAGATCCTAAAGGCTTTAGTTGGCACAAACACTAATTAAAACACAAAACACAATCATAACAGTAGCATAATTGTGCAAAACACTCAAGAACAGAAATCAAAAATCAAAAATAAATTTATTCATTGGGTTGCCTCCCAACAAGCGTTATAGTTTTACGCCCTTAGTTAGGCATAAAACAAAGATCTAAATTTTGTCATCTTTGTTTCGAGATCGATAAGATGCCCTCATGATTGATTCATATGGTGGCCTAATTCTTGTTCTAGGAAAGTGTTCCCTACCCTTCCTCAAGGGAAATTGGGACTTAATATTGCCTTCTTTCATATAAATCATGGCACCGATAGTGCGTAAAAACGGTCTACCAAGAATAATTGGACAAGACGGATTGCAATCAATATCAAGAATAATAATATCTATGGGCACATAATTCCTATTTACAAGAATAAGAACATCATTAATTCTTCTCATAGGCTTTTTAATAGTAGAATCCGCCAAGTGCAAATTTAAAGAGCATTCTTCAAGATCGGTAATACCAAGCACATCACATAAAAGATTTCAGAATCTTACATTCTTAAGAAGTTGATGAAGGAAATATGCCCTAGAGGCAATAATATGGTTATTATTTATTTCCTTATATATCATGATAAATGTTTATTATTCATGCTAGAATTGTATTAACCTGAAACATAATACATGTGTGAATACATAGACAAACAGAGTGTCACTAGTATGCCTCTACTTGACTAGCTTGTTAATCAAAGATGGTTAAGTTTCCTAACCATAGACAAAGGAGTTGTCATTTGATTAACAAGGTCACATCATTAGTTGAATGATCTGATTGACATGACCCATTCCATTAGCTTAGCACCCGATCGTTTAGTATGTTGCCATTGCTTTCTCCATGACTTATACATGTTCCTATGACTATGAGATTATGCAACTCCCGTTTACCGTAGGAACACTTTGTGTGCTACCAAACGTCACAACGTAACTGGGTGATTATAAAGGTGCTCTACAGGTGTCTCCGAAAGTATTTGTTGGGTTGGCGTATTTCGAGACTAGGATTTGTCACTCCGAATATCGGAGAGGTATCTCAGGGCCTTCTCGGTAATGCACATCACATAAGCCTTGCAAGCATTGCAACCAATAAGTTAGTTGCGAGATGATGTATTACAGAACAAGTAAAGAGACTTGCCGGTAATGAATTGGACTAGGAGAGGGGGGGCGGCGCCCCCCTTTCCCTCTCCCTCCCCCCTTCCTTTCCCCCTCCTAGTAGGAGTAGGAAAGAGGGGAGTCCTACTCCTACTAGGAGGAGGACTCCTCCTCCTGGCGCGCGCCACAAGGGCCGGTCGGCCTCCCCCTTTCTCCTTTATATACGGGGGCAGGGGGGCACCCTAGAACACACAAGTTGATCTTCGTGATCGTTCCTTAGCCGTGTGAGGTGCCCCCCTCCGCCATATTCCACCTCGGTCATATTGTTGCAGTGCTTAGGCGAAGCCCTGCGTCGGTAGTACATCAAGATCGTCACCACGCCGTCGTGCTGACGGAACTCGTCCCGAAGCTTTGCTGGATCGGAGCCCGGGGAACGTCATCGAGCTGTACGTGTGTTAAGAACTCGGAGGCGCCGGAGTAACGGCGCTTGGATCGGTCGGATCGGGAAGACGTACGACTACTTCCTCTACGTTGCGTCAACGCTTCCGCTTCGGTCTACGAGGGTACGTAGACAACACTCTCCCCTCTCGTTGCTATGCATCACCATGATCTTGCGTGTGCGTAGGATTTTTTTTGAAATTACTACGTTACCCAATAGTGGCATCCGAGCCTAGGTTTTTATGGTTTGATGTTTTGCACGAGTAGAACACAAGTGAGTTGTGGACGATACAAGTCATACTGCCTACCAGCATGTCATACTTTGGTTCGGCGGTATTGTTGGATGAAGCGGCCCGGACCGACATTACGCGTACGCTTACGCGAGACTGGTTCTACCGTCGTGCTTTGCACACAGGTGGCTGGCGGGTGTCAGTTTCTCCAACTTTAGTTGAACCGAGTATGGCTATGCCCGGTCCTTGAGAAGGTTAAAACGGAGTCTATTTGACAAACTATCATTGTGGTTTTGATGCGTAGGTGAGATTGGTTCTTGCTTCAGCCCGTAGCAGCCACGTAAAACTTGCAACAAACAAAGTAGAGGACGTCTAACTTGTTTTTGCAGGGCATGTTGTGATGTGATATGGTCAAGACATGATGCTAAATTTTATTGTATGAGATGATCATGTTTTGTAACCGAGTTATCGGCAACCGGCAGGAGCCGTATGGTTGTCGCTTTATTGTATGCAATGCAATCGCCCTGTAATGCTTTACTTTATCACTAAGCGGTAGCGATAGTCGTAGAAGCATAAGATTGGCGAGACGACAACGATACTACGATGGAGATCAAGGTGTCGCGCCGGTGACGATGGTGATCATGACGGTGCTTCGGAGATGGAGATCACAAGCACGAAGATGATGATGGCCATATCATATCACTTATATTGATTGCATGTGATGTTTATCTTTTTATGCATCTTATCTTGCTTTGATTGACGGTAGCATTATAAGATGATCTCTCACTAAATTATCAAGAAGTGTTCTCTCTGAGTATGCACCGTTGCCAAAGTTCGTCGTGCCCAGACACCACGTGATGATCGGGTGTGATAAGCTCTACGTCCATCTACAACGGGTGCAAGCCAGTTTTGCACACGCAGAATACTCGGGTTATACTTGACGAGCCTAGCATATGCAGATATGGCCTCGGAACACGGAGACCGAAAGGTCGAGCGTGAATCATATAGTAGATATGATCAACATAATGATGTTCACCATTGAGAACTAATCCATTTCACGTGATGATCGGTTATGGTTTCGTTTGATTTGGATCACGTGATCACTTAGAAGATTAGAGGGATGTCTATCTAAGTGGGAGTTCTTAAGTAATATGATTAATTGAACTTGAATTTATCATGAACTTAGTCCCTGATAGTATCTTGCTTGTTTATGTTGATTGTAGATAGATGGCTCGTGTTGTTGGTCCGTTGAATTTTAATGCGTTCCTTGAGAAAGCAAAGTTGAAAGATGATGGTAGCAATTACATGGACTGGGTTCGTAACTTGAGGATTATCCTCATTGCTGCACAGAAGAGTTACGTCCTGGAAGCACCGCTGGATGCCAGGCCTGCTGTTGGAGCAACGCTAGATGTTGTGAACGTCTGGCAGAGCAAAGCTGATGACTACTCGATAGTTCAGTGTGCCATGCTTTACGGCTTAGAACCGGGACTTCAACGACGTTTTGAACATCATGGAGCATATGAGATGTTCCAGGAGTTGAAGTTAATATTCCAACAGAATGCCCGGATTGAGAGATATGAAGTCTCCAATAAGTTCTATAGCTGCAAGATGGAGGAGAATGGTTCTGTCAGTGAACATATACTCAAAATGTCTGGGTATTATAATCACTTGATTCAACTGGGAGTTAATCTTCCAGATGATTGTGTCATTGACAGAATTCTCCAATCACTTCCACCAAGCTACAAAGGCTTCGTGATGGACTATAACATGCAAGGGATGGATAAGACAATTCCCGAGCTCTTCGCAATGCTAAAGGCTGCGGAGGTAGAAATCAAGAAGGAGCATCAAGTGTTGATGGTCAACAAGACCACTAGTTTCGAGAAAAGGGGCAAAGAGAAGAAGAAGGGGAACTTCAAGAAGAACAGCAAACAAGTTGCTGCTCAAGAGAAGAAACCCAAGTCTGGACCTAAGCCTGAAACTGAGTGCTTCTACTGCAAGCAGACTGGTCACTGGAAGCGGAACTGCCCCAAGTATTTGGCGGATAAGAAGGATGGCAAGGTGAACAAAGGTATATGTGATATACATGTTATTGATGTGTACCTTACTAGAGCTCGCAGTAGCACCTGGGTATTTGATACTGGTTCTGTTGCTAATATTTGCAACTCGAAACAGGGACTACGGATTAAGCGAACACTGGCAAAGGACAAGGTGACGATGCGCGTGGGAAATGGTTCCAAAGTCGATGTGATCGCGGTCGGCACGCTACCTCTACATCTACCTTCGGGATTAGTATTAGACCTAAGTAATTGTTATTTGGTGCCAGCGTTGAGCATGAACATTATATCTGGATCTTGTTTGATGCGAGACGGTTATTCATTTAAATCAGAGAATAATGGTTGTTCTATTTATATGAGTAATATCTTTTATGGTCATGCACCCTTGAAGAGTGGTCTATTTTTGATGAATCTCGATAGTAGTGATACACATATTCATAATGTTGAAGCCAAAAGATGCAAAGTTGATAATGATAGTGCAACTTATTTGTGGCACTGCCATTTAGGTCATATCGGTATAAAGCGCATGAAGAAACTCCATACTGATGGACTTTTGGAACCACTTGATTATGAATCACTTGGTACTTGCGAACCGTGTATCATGGGCAAGATGACTAAAACACCGTTCTCCGGTACTATGGAGAGAGCAACAGATTTGTTGGAAATTATACATACAGATGTATGTGGTCCGATGAATATTGAAGCTCGTGGCGGATATCGTTATTTTCTCACCTTCACAGATGATTTAAGCAGATATGGGTATATCTACTTAATGAAACACAAGTCTGAAACATTTGAAAAGTTCAAAGAATTTCAGAGTGAAGTTGAAAATCATCGTAACAAGAAAATAAAGTTTCTACGATCTGATCGTGGAGGAGAATATTTGAGTTACGAGTTTGGTCTACATTTGAAACAATGCGGAATAGTTTCGCAACTCACGCCACCCGGAACACCACAACGCAATGGTGTGTCCGAACGTCGAAATCATACTTTACTTGATATGGTGCGATCTATGATGTCTCTTACAGATTTACCGCTATCGTTTTGGGGTTATGCTCTAGAGACGGCCGCATTCACGTTAAATAGGACACCATCGAAATCCGTTGAGACGACGCCTTATGAACTATGGTTTAGCAAGAAACCAAAGTTGTCGTTTCTTAAAGTTTGGGGCTGCTATGCTTATGTGAAAAAGCTTCAACCTGATAAGCTCAAACCCGAATCGGGGAAATGTGTCTTCATAGGATACCCAAAGGAAACTGTCGGGTACACCTTCTATCACAGATCCGAAGGCAAGACATTTGTTGCTAAAAATGGATCCTTTCTAGAGAAGGAGTTTCTCTCGGAAGAAGTGAGTGGGAGGAAAGTAGAACTTGATGAGGTAACTGTACCTGCTCCCTTATTGGAAAGTAGTACATCACAGAAATCTGTTTCTGTAGCACCTACACCGATTAGTGAGGAAGTTAATGATGATGATCATGCAACTTCAGATCAAGTTACTACAGAACCTCGTAGATCAACCAGAGTAAGATCCGCGCCAGAGTGGTACGGCAATCCTGTTCTGGAAATCATGCTACTAGATCATGGTGAACCTACGAACTATGAAGAAGCGATGGTGAGCCCAGATTCCGCAAAATGGCTTGAAGCCATGAAATCTGAGATGGGATCCATGTATGAGAACAAAGTGTGGACTTTGGTTGACTTGCCCGATGGTCGGCAAGCAATAGAGAATAAATGGATCTTCAAGAAGAAGATTGACGCTGATGGTAATGTTACTATCTACAAAGCTCGACTTGTCGCAAAAGGTTTTCGACAAGTTCAAGGGATTGACTACGATGAGACCTTCTCACCCGTAGCGATGCTTAAGTCTGTCCGAATCATGTTAGCAATTGCCGCATTTTATGATTATGAAATTTGGCAAATGGATGTAAAGACTGCATTCCTGAATGGATTTCTGGAAGAAGAGTTGTATATGATACAACCGGAAGGTTTTATCGATCCAAAGGGAGCTAACAAAGTGTGCAAGCTCCAGCGATCCATTTATGGACTGGTGCAAGCCTCTCGGAGTTGGAATAAACGCTTTGATAGTGTGATCAAAGCATTTGGGTTTGTACAGACTTTTGGAGAAGCTTGTATTTACAAGAAAGTGAGTGGGAGCTCTGTAGCATTTCTGATATTGTATGTAGATGACATATTACTGATTGGAAATGATATAGAATTTCTGGATATCATAAAGGAATACTTGAATAAAAGTTTTTCAATGAAAGACCTCGGTGAAGCTACTTATATATTGGGCATTAAGATCTATAGAGATAGATCAAGACGCTTAATTGGACTTTCACAAAGCACATACCTTGACAAAGTTTTGAAGAAGTTCAAAATGGATCAAGCAAAGAAAGGGTTCTTGCCTGTGTTACAAGGTGTGAAGTTGAGTAAGACTCAATGCCCGACCACTGCAGAAGATAGAGAGAAGATGAAAGATGTTCCCTATGCTTCAGACATAGGCTCTATCATGTATGCAATGCTGTGTACCAGACCCGATGTGTTTGCTATAAGTTTGGCAGGGAGGTACCAAAGTAATCCAGGAGTGGATCACTGGACAACGGTCAAGAATATCCTGAAGTACCTGAAAAGGACTAAGGAGATGTTTCTCGTGTATGGAGGTGACAAAGAGCTCGTCGTAAACGGTTACGTTGATGCAAGCTTTGACACTGATCCGGACGATTCTAAATCGCAAACCGGATACGTATTTACATTAAACGGTGGAGCTGTCAGTTGGTGCAGTTCTAAACAAAGCGTCGTGGCGGGATCTACATGTGAAGCGGAGTACATAACTGCTTCGGAAGCAGCGAATGAAGGAGTCTGGATGAAGGAGTTCATATCCGATCTAGGTGTCATACCTAGTGCATCGGGTCCAATGAAAATCTTTTGTGACAATACTGGTGCAATTGCCTTAGCAAAGGAATCCAGATTTCACAAGAGAACCAAGCACATCAAAAGACGCTTCAATTCCATCCGGGATTTAGTCTAGGTGGGAGACATAGAGATTTGCAAGATACATACGGATCTGAATGTAGCAGACCCGTTGACTAAGCCTCTTCCACGAGCAAAACATGATCAACACCAAGACTCCATGGGTGTTAGAATCATTACTGTGTAATCTAGATTATTGACTCTAGTGCAAGTGGGAGACTGAAGGAAATATGCCCTAGAGGCAATAATATGGTTATTATTTATTTCCTTATATATCATGATAAATGTTTATTATTCATGCTAGAATTGTATTAACCGGAAACATAATACATGTGTGAATACATAGACAAACAGAGTGTCACTAGTATGCCTCTACTTGACTAGCTTGTTAATCAAAGATGGTTAAGTTTCCTAACCATAGACAAAGGAGTTGTCATTTGATTAACAAGGTCACATCATTAGTTGAATGATCTGATTGACATGACCCATTCCATTAGCTTAGCACCCGATCGTTTAGTATGTTGCTATTGCTTTCTCCATGACTTATACATGTTCCTATGACTATGAGATTATGCAACTCCCGTTTACCGTAGGAACACTTTGTGTGCTACCAAACGTCACAACGTAACTGGGTGATTATAGAGGTGCTCTACAGGTGTCTCCGAAAGTATTTGTTGGGTTGGCGTATTTCGAGATTAGGATTTGTCACTCCGAATATCGGAGAGGTATCTCAGGGCCTTCTCGGTAATGCACATCACATAAGCCTTGCAAGCATTGCAACCAATAAGTTAGTTGCGAGATGATGTATTACAGAACAAGTAAAGAGACTTGCCGGTAACGAGATTGAACTAGGTATTGGATACCGACGATCGAATCTCGGGCAAGTAACATACCGATGACAAAGGGAACAACGTATGTTGTTATGCGGTCTGACCGATAAAGATCTTCGTAGAATGTGTAGGAGCCAATATGGGCATCCAGGTCCCGCTGTTGGTTATTGACCAGAGATTTGTCTCAGTCATGTCTACACTGTTCTCGAACCGTAGGGTCCGCACGCTTAAGGTTGCGATGACAGTTATTATGAGTTTATGCATTTTGATGTACCGAAGTTAGTTAGGAGTCCCAGATGAGATCACGGACATGACGAGGAGTCTCAAAATGGTCGAGACGTAAAGATTGATATATTGGACGACTATATTCGGACATCGGAATGGTTCCGAGTGGTTTCGGAGAAAACCGGAGTGCCGGAGGGTTACCGGAACCCCCCCGGGAGAAGTATTGGGCCACATGGGCCTTAGTGGATAGAGAGAGGGGCGTCCAGGGTGGGCCGCGCGCCCCCTCCCCCTCTGGTCCGAATTGGACTAGGAGAGGGGGGGCGGCGCCCCCCTTTCCCTCTCCCTCTCCCCCTTCCTTTCCCCCTCCTAGTAGGAGTAGGAAAGAGGGGAGTCCTACTCCTACTAGGAGGAGGACTCCTCCTCCTGGCGCGCGCCACAAGGGCCGGCCGGCCTCCCCCTTTCTCCTTTATATACGGGGGCAGGGGGGCACCCTAGAACACACAAGTTGATCTTCGTGATCGTTCCTTAGCCGTGTGAGGTGCCCCCCTCCACCATATTCCACCTCGGTCATATTGTTGCAGTGCTTAGGCGAAGCCCTGCGTCGGTAGTACATCAAGATCGTCACCACGCCGTCGTGCTGACAGAACTCGTCCCGAAGCTTTGCTGGATCGGAGCCCGGGGAACGTCATCGAGCTGTACGTGTGTTAAGAACTCGGAGGCGCCGGAGTAACGGCGCTTGGATCGGTCGGATCGGGAAGACGTACGACTACTTCCTCTACGTTGCGTCAACGCTTCCGCTTCGGTCTACGAGGGTACGTAGACAACACTCTCCCCTCTCGTTGCTATGCATCACCATGATCTTGCGTGTGCGTAGGAAATTTTTTGAAATTACTACGTTACCCAACAGTTGATCCCCACTACTAGCAATTCTCTCTACATGCACACTATCCACATCATCATGATGCCACATCAGCGATCAACCTCTCCACTTCAGCAGCTCTCAGCATGCATAATGCTTTATTTTTAGCATCATCTTCACTGCACTTGCATGCACTATTGTTTCTCAACTATTCCCATATTGCCCCGACAGTAAACCAGTACTCCAACCTTTCGCTTCCGCTCCCCTCCAAGGAGTAATAAAACATCCACCATCGGTCAACCCACGCCAGCATTCAAAAATCTGGCATATGTTCCTTGCCCTTTGGCTCCGGTTCATCTTACATCAATAGTGTGCAAGGGTGTGTCTCCTGCCCTTCCATCTTACACCTTGCCTCCACTGCAGCTTCATGAATTAATTCAACTTTTCACCGCTCGAGCTGGGTAGTTTAATCGGCCGGAGAAACTGACGATTCCCTCTCTCCGTCCTCTTTATCTTCACCATTAGGCTCGTCATAGTGGGAGTAACTTAGCTAGTAACATAACGCATATCAAGATGAATTTGCTTATGTCGCGATCAATTAATGAGGAAAGAGAGGTTTGGGGTAACATAATATGTTACCATAACATAGCGCAACCCGAGACAAGATGAGTCTATGCCTAAATAAATGAAGGCTTGCATGACGCCACAATCATGTTACTACCCACTATGGAGGTAGTAACATAGGCTAATAACATATGCATGTTACTAGTTTAAGTTACTCCCCACTATGACTAGCCTTATTGCCTCTTCAGATCATTACTTATTCCTTTGCCGGTTGAATTCTACTTCTGCACCTTCCTCCAATATATAAAGCAAGCTTGACCTGCCGAATCCACCCGCACAAATCAGCAGCAGTGGCCGTCAAGAAGACCACTGGGCAGCCGCTCACTCGCCTGGTCGCCCAAGGATATCCCGTGGATCTCCCACCAGGCGATCTGCACTGCTGTTAGGTCAGCTGAAGCCAACACAATGAGTCGCATGATGCTCAGCGTTCGACCCCAGCGCGTCGCTCGCCACCATCCAACCCGGGGACGCCGTCCCACCCTGGCCGACGTCGAGGCTTCCAACTCCAGCGCGCCGCTCGCTGCCGTGTTTGATTGATGGACGCCGGTAAGTCTACTTTGTATATCGCAGCGGAGGCGAGAACATACCGGGTCATACGCCTTCTTCTCATGTGCTCACCATCATCCACCGTGTCACCGCCAAGCAACACAGTGCATCACATCATGGTCGACCATGAGGCGTCCGACTCCATCACGTCGCTCGCCACCGTCCGACCCAGGGACGCCATCCTTTCCTGTACAACGCCAAGCTTCCGAATCCAGCCCATCCTCGCCGCCGTGTTGATGGCCACCGGGGAGTTCGCATTGTACGTCGCAGTAGAACTGTAGAAGTCGGTGCCTGTGGGGTCGTCCGCCTTCTTCTCCTGCTCACCATTCTCCACTGCTGCCTCTACCCCATGTCCCCAATACCTCCGCGTGATCGCCAAGCAAGGGCACACATGGACATGGGAGCTCCCTCTTTTAATCCATAAATTTACACTGTGTTGCCGATTCTATCTGCCGCCTTCTCCTCAGTTAATTACGTACCTCAGTTTGAATACAGATAAATTTGATTTGTTTGGTCTTTTCGACTTTGCAATTTGATTGATTAGACTATACGTATGCCAGGATATGTGGATTCAAAGAGATTTTTTTTGCTGAAACACAGGAAATGTGGCTGTACGAGTGTCCAATGATAACAGTGATTGATTTTTGTACTAATCAAAAGGAAATGAAAAATTCAATGCGTATTGATGTGATTAATACTAAGATTCTTTATATTTTCTTTTGTAGTTTGCACAACAATAGACTAAACAATGTAATTGGTCGCTATTCTGAATTTATTTTATTTTATTTTTAATTTTTTACCAAGTGTTACTATATGGAGTGATTTAGATCTTGATATTATTCATTTTATATGGTCATTTCACAATGTTTAGAAGCAGACCATGAAGGACAATGCAGGAAGCCAGGAGCCACCTGTTCTTTTTCTTTACAATTGTTTAAATCATTTGCCAGTGTTGTGTCATAAAACAAATACAAAATTCATTGCATGCAAATAAGATTTACCATATAACCGATTCCAATTGTTATCATCTTGGGTGCAAAAAAAAGTCCCGCGGCAACGCGCGGGGTGTCATCTAGTTGTAGAAACACTAGCACCCAAGTCACACAAAGCAAAACACTCATAATTTTTAATCTTGACTTTGATAGTAGGTTCCCATTCATCATGCAATTTTCTAGGAATTGAAACTTCTAATTCCAATTTTTCTTCAAAAGCTTTCATCATAGCATCAACAATATGTTTAGTAAAAACTTTATTTTGTTCATAAGCATGGGTGAATTAATCATGGATTACAACAAAGAAATACAATCGATCAAAGAATAACTATCATAATTAAAGTCTTTGTAATCCAAAAGAGTGGGCACATTTTGACCTCTTCAAACCCACTTTCATCAATTTGCTCAACAAGATTTTCACCCTCCGAATTTTTGGGACGCCTTCTAACTAAAGTTGACTCTTCTCCAGTCCCTTTTTCATCAATCTTAACTTTACTAAACAAGGAATCAATAGAAGAAATATCAATCATTTTAAGATCATCGTTTTTATCTTCTAACGAGATTGGTTTAGTGGCCCTTTGATTTACTAGGGTAGCTTGTGCATCAGATATTTTTCCTAGCAAACTTTCGGCAAAACCATACTTAGATTGGATATTGCAAACTTCTCTACTAATATCATCAAGTTGTTTTGTTATAGCATCAAGCATAACAGAGTGCTCCTTAAGTTCTCCAGTAAAATACTTATTATGCTCAAATTGTGTAGTCATATATTCCTTAATACTTTTCTCAATTTCAAGCAAAATATTTGGATAAGGAAAATCATAATATTTTTTTTGAGGCATCATGACTACGCAAACAAGAACGTACACAAAAACAGATCCGGTAAGAAACCGGCAAACGAAAAAGAGGGGCAAATAAAACGGCAAGTTTTTGGAATCTGATATATGTTGAAGATCCTCTCCGGCAGTGGCGCCAAAAATTCCTTTTGATGCGGCTTGAAGCTACGTCGGCAATTCCCCAAAGAGGAAGGGATACTGCAGCACAATAGCGGTAGGTATTTCCCTCAGTGATGAAACCAAGGTTATCGAACCAGTAGGAGAACCAAGCAACACAACGTAAACAACCCCCTGCACACAAATAACAATCACTCGCAACCCGACGTGTTAAAGAGGTTGTCAATCCCTTTCGAGTAACGGCGCCAGAAATTGGCACGTGGACGGGAGGAAGTAGTAAATATTGATCCGATTTTTCACTGATAGTAAACACTCAAAAAACCAAGAAAAAAGAATTCTAACCAGGTTTAGTATATTTAGAATTGTTTGTCTTGAGTGCATAGGATAACAAGTGTTGTTCTCAGTACGTCGGAATTGGGCCAGTTCATCTCCTTGTTCCATTGATCACGACATGTTGATATAGAAGGGGAAAAAACTGATCCAGTAATAAATAATCTTAGAAATTTTTATGGCACTAGCCCTATGCCCATACTTTTCATAAATTTGTGTATCTTCTCGTATTCGGTATGATCTAAAAAAGAAGGGGCGTGGCAAAGGTTTACACATTCCCAGTTTATGAGCTAGTCTAAGCCCCAACAGCACGGCCGTGACTTTCATGGACCGTGTGTCGAGCGCAAAGATTCTGTTCCAGCCACTATAACCACCAGGACAAGGTACTACTTCCCGCTTACTTAATTTTTTTTCTGCTTGTGTGTCAAAAGTAATAGTAAAAAAAGTAGCACTTTCCCTCTGGTTATCATTTTGCTGTTTTTTCTTGGTTTTTTTATCATTTTTTCTTTTCTTTTGTTCATTCACAAACTGTTATCATATTCATGACTCACGAGCTTTCAAAAATTTGCAAACTTCGTTCACATTCACAGACTTTCCTCTACTTTTTTTTTCTGATTAAAGCTCCTTTTCAAATTCATGATTTTTTTTTGATATATGAACATTTCTTGCAAACTCGTGAACCCTTTTCACAAAATATGCATATTTTTCCAAATCCGTGAACTTTTGTAGGTTCATTGTTTCCAAAACCTCAAACTTTTGCTCAAAATCCATGATATTTTATCAAATTTGTGAATAGTTTAAAAGTCT
The DNA here is from genome assembly GCA_032464435.1 of Aegilops umbellulata. Taxonomy (NCBI): domain Eukaryota; kingdom Viridiplantae; phylum Streptophyta; class Magnoliopsida; order Poales; family Poaceae; genus Aegilops; species Aegilops umbellulata. The sequence goes on along the minus strand of CP136057.1, from coordinate 180,952,214 downwards.
ATGATGTTTATAAAAAATGTGTGAACTTTTTTGAAATTCATTTAGCTTATTTTAAATTTGCATACTTTTTAAAATTGATGAAATTTTCTAAATTTTCAATTTGTTACAATTGGCAAACTATTTTCAAACTCGTGAAATTTAAGTACTTTTTTCAATTGGCAAACCTTTTCAAATTCATGAACTTTTTTAAATCTGTCATCTTTTTTTATTTGCCAAACATTTGTTTCTAACAGAAAACTCTTTTATAATTTGTGAATATTTTCAAATTTCGAACATTTTTCAAATCTTCGATTTTAAGTAAATTCAGGACATTTTCTAAAGTCAATAAAAGTTTTTGAAATATATGAATATTGTTTTCATTTAAACACCGGTAACAGTTTTTTCATTGAACAACACAACGTGAGATGATGGAAAAAAGAGAGGAGGCGAACGAGGCGAGCGTGCCAGCCGCGTGTCCGAGTGATGGGCGGCGGCCTGAGAGTGGAGCTGGGGGCGCTAAGTGAATAGTTAGCGCTGGACGCGTTAAATAGGAGCTCTCAGCATTTATGAGACAAGACCGCAGCAATTCCTTTTCGGTGCCTGTTTCTTTTTCTCTTCTTTTTATTTGCAAAAAAATTGTAAAAAAATTAATCGTGAAATTTTCAAGTTCACGAAATATTTTTAAATTCATAAAGTTTGTTCTCAAATCCGTGAACTTTTCCCAAATTAGATGTACTTTTTTAAAAATTGATGATTTTTTCACATTTGATGATCTTTTTTCAAAATCAATGAACTTTTTTCAGTTTTGTGAACTTATTTTTTCAAAGTCGATGAATTTTTTGCAACTCACGAACTTCTTTCAAATTCGATGATATTTTTATAAAATCAATGACCTTTTTTCAAATCCGTGAAAATTATTTTCAATTTAGTGAAATCCATCGACTTTTTAAATTCCATATACATTTTTCAATCTGTGAATTAAAAATTATGGGCTTTCTAAAAAATCATGGACTGTTTTCAAAATCATATTTCTTTAAGAACCATATTTACTTTTCAAAGTCAACTGGTTACTGTTTTGAACGCTGGACAGTGAAGTGATCGTACGACATTCATTTTCTCGAGCAAGGAAAGGAGCGAGCTAACGGAAGGGAGGAGCAATTGACCATTCTCGCAGAAAAAAGAGGAGCGATTGACCAGCTCGCTTGCTGGGCCGGCCACACGAGATGGCTGTGTGAGCGCTAGCTTAGCGAGCTTGTGCCTGAAGCGCCAATTAGGAGCTCCCCAAGCCCCTCTCTACGAGATACATTTGTGAGTCCAAGTTTTTTTCTTGAGGGGGTATTTGCGAGGCCTAGTACTACATGCCATATATAACAGCGCTCTCGATCGGCCGGTCCATTTTAGGTAGGATTTCATCTATTTTTTCCTTGGTTTAGCTTTTTGTTATTTTGACCACAAGTTTTCAATCTGGTTTCTTGCTGAGGTTTATTTCGTAGGTACTATTTTTAGGTGGGGGTTTCGTGGTTTATAGATTCCATTTATTCCTTTGTTGTTTTTCTTTCACTGCCTAATAATTTTTATGTTTACATTGATACTGTTTTTTTATAAATTATATGTATAAACTGGTTTTGGACAAATACATCAACATTTTAAAAAATGTGTGAAAAAATTAGAAATTACATGAAAATTTATATGAAATCATTTTAAAATGCAATTCAGAAAAACAGAACCGCATAAATATTTGTTAAAAATTAGTGAACAGTTATTTGTTGCCCTGGACAATTTTAAAGAAAAATGTGTTTTCACTTTTTAACATACGTGAAATATATAAATAATTTTACCAAAATGTATGAAATATTTTTGAAATTATCTAACATATAAATTATACGAAAAACATTGCCAAAGTGCAGTATTTTTTCTATGAAAATAAGTGAACAAGATTGAAAAGACATTATCAAAATTTAACTTAGCACGACTTTTTTCAGAAATTATCAAAATGCATGAATACTTTTACAAATTTTTTTAATCTCATTAAATTAATTAAATAGTGAATACTTAATAAATTATCTAAGTACTTGCTTACAAAAATAAGAGGTAAAAAAAGTAGCAGTAAAAGGGAAAGAAATTCGGCCTAGCTCGCCATCCACCGACGATCGCTGATATCTCGCTTCACGCCTGAAGTATTAGCGCATATGGGCTGGCCCGTTAGTGCGGTCACTCGCTTGCTAGCTGAGTTTCTAGCTCGGTCGATAAATGGGGAGTTCCTATACGACGCTTTTAGCGCCATTAACCGCTGCTGGCGCCCACGCGCGACGCGAAGAGAAAATGTTCAGCTAATAAATGGGTTACATGGAATTTGAACTCTGTTCCGACAGTTGGAGAGTTGACACAACACCAATGCACCGAGAATACTTGGCTGGTTACATTCCGAAAACAGTGCTATTTAACAATCGGTTTAATACAATCCATTAAGACATATTCTGTACATATAAATCATTTGAAAAAAATAAAAACGTAAAATTGGAAAAAATCATAGTGTTGCTACAGAAAAGGTTCGCCGGTATGAAAACTTAGTTCAAAGGAAAAAGTTCATTGAATTCAAAAAACAAGTTCTGCAACAAGACCTCTGTTGCACAAAATTCTACAACAAGACCTCTGTTGCAAAAATATTTTGTACCAAGATGTCTGTTGCAAGACTTTTCTGCAACTAGACCAATGTTACAAAAAAAAAATCTGCAATAAGACTTGTGTTGCAATGATGGAAGCGCCCCTCATCCGCTCGATGCACTAGATCTGATGGCTCATGACCTGGCCTATCTTTTAGAAAGATCAGCCGGCGGACGCGTAGCATGAACCTTCTAGAAAAGGGTCATGAATTTGGAAAAAGGTTCACCGAATTTAGAAAAAGCTCATCAACTTTGAAAAAATGTTCATCGACTTGAAAAAAAAGTTCATCAAATTTGAAAAAAGTTCATGAATTCAAAAGATACGAAAAAATGTTCACGAAACTGAAAAAAGTTCATAAACTCATGAAGAATTAACGAAATTGGAATAAGAAGAAAACCGGCAAAAACAAACAAAGCAAACAAGCTAGAATCTAGCACAAAAAACCGATCGTTATTTAAAGAAGAATAAAAGAAATATCTATCATGAAGTGAATGTTGTCTCGGATGGTTAATGCGCTCGTACATTGTCTGTGAGGTGCGTGGTTCGAAACACGGTACACATTCTTTGAAAGTTTTTTGCAGAAAAAAATAAAAAAGGAGAGTATGATGGGCCGGCCCAACGCCGATGCGAAAGGTTTCTAAATCACAAATTGAGGATTACTCATTGCAAAGATCACTCTCACCTCCCCAGGTTCCGAGAGTTTTCCCTTTTTTCGTAGATCCGTTTATTCAAAATGTTTTATCTATTAAACCATGCGTCCAAATCTCGAACCGATTTACTGTTGGATTTCTCGCGTCGAGATCTTCAAAATTAGATCCCATGTTGATAGGTTTTGACGAACTTTTTTTCACGAAAAAGCCGGACGAAAAAACCAAACCGGGAGTATGGGCTTTTTCCCTTTTTGAAAGAGGCACGCCCGTGCCTCTCACGGAAGCAAAAACCGTGCCTCTCGCAGAAGGAAGAAAAAAGAGAAAACGCGTTTTTTTCCGTTTCTGAGGAGGCACGGCCATGCTTCTCGCGAAAGCACAACCATGCCTCTCGCGGAAGCAAAACCATGTCTCTCGTGAAAGAAAACAGAAAACGCGTTATTTTTCCTTTTCCGAGAGGCACGGCCTCTCGCGAAAGCACAACTGCGCCGCTCGCGAAAGCAAAATCGTGACTCTCGCGAAAAAAAATGCATTTTTTTTCGTTTTCGAGAGGCACGGCCGTACCTCTCGCAAAAGCACAACGGTGCCTCTCGCGGAAGCAAAACCGTGCCTCTCTTGTAAGAAAAAAACAGAAAATACATTTTTTTCTGTTTCCGAGAGGCACGTCCGTGACTCTCGCGAAATCAAACCGTGCCTCTCGCGGAAGCAAAACCGTGACCCTCCGAAAAAAAACACATTTTTCATGCAATTTTTTTGAATCTTTTTATCCAAAAGCTATGGAATACCGGGGGAAAACCGAAACGTTGAAAAAACCTGGAAAAAAATCATTTAAAAGGCCGAAAACGTGTGCGGAAAAATAAAAAAATAAATTCGGAGGGAACGCCCAGAGTGTAACACGTGGCGAACAGCTAAGAGTTGGTGCTGATTATTGTGAGGCTCCCGAAGGAGCGCTCGTCAACTAAGTGCTCCCGAAAGGTTTTACAGAAAAATGTAAAAGAAAAAGAGTATGATGGGCCGGCCCAGCGTGAATGCGGTGTGTGCGCCCATTTGCAGGAATCAAAGAAACGAGCGCTTAAGGCGCTGTTTAGGAAATGGCCGATACGTGCTGGTTTGGTTCTTTTTTTCCTTCTGTCGTTTTGTATTGTTTTTCTTTCTATTTTTTCAATGGTTTTTTGATTTTTCTGTATTCCATTGTCTTCGCCGTTTCTTTCACAGTTTTAGCCTTTTTAATTTTCTTCTATTATTTCTTTGTCAGATTACTGATTTTTTTATTTCTTTTTACATTTGTCCGATCATTTATTGTTTTATTGGTTTTCTTTGTTTTCTTTGTATTTCTTTCGGATACATCAGGAATATTTTTTATAACACAGTTAATATTTCCAAAATAGGTGATTATTAACCTTTTTCTTGCAACTTATATTTTTTGATCCCCCGCAAAAAAAACTTATATTTTTTGATGTCTACTTTTTTTGTTTACGTTTTACATTTTTTACATACTAGAACCATTTTTTATATACACAATCAACATTTTGGAATACATGCTTAATTTTTTAAAACATATATTATTATGTCTACTTCATTCATATACATTGTACATTTTTTGTGTACATCAATATCATTTTACATATACACAATTAGTATTTTCCAAATACATGATTAAAAAAATTTGATTTTTTTATGTCTACTTTCATCATACATATTGTACATGTTTTATATACATCTGTAATGTTTTTAATGTACACGTTTAACATTTGTCCAAATAACAGAAGCACTCTCGTCCCTGGCGGCTCCAACCCTAGCAGCCGCCAGGAGACGCCAATCTTCCAGTGCCGTTCTCCGGCGGCTCCCTTTCACCGGTGACCTCGGTCGTCGGTGGTGAGAGGGGTCCGGATCCATGCGTGTGGATTGCTTTTACTTCCGCATAGTTTAGGTTTTGAGATTGTTCATCGTCTTGGCTTCGGCGGCGATGATGACGGTGTCAAATAAAGATTCTTCAGATCCTTCCCTGACAAGGCCATCAGCCCTATGGTTGGAGATGGATTTGGAAACCAGTATGTTCAAGCAAGGATGGCGTGGCGGTGGCGGCATCCTCGTGATGGACCTGTGTCCTCAGGCTCCGCCGTTGCGACGGTGTTTGTTCCAGCGTCGGCGCGGAGGTTGGGAGGTAGTCCAGGAGTGGATGTAGATTATGGTCTGCATCGACGACATCTGGAAGACGAAACATGTGCTGAGTTCATGGTTTGTGGATGACAGGTATGGTTTCCTCCTTCGGCGTATTAGTCGTGGTGGGGTGCTAGATCTGGAGTTCGATGGCGTGTCCGGGGTGTTGCCCCGGTCTGATTCGTTCAACGGCAATGACTTCATTTTTGGTGAGCCACCTTGGAGGTCCGAAAAGCTGCATATTAGCGATGGAGCCGCGTCGAGCTCGGGTGAGGAGGTGATTTGTCATTCTTTTCTTTGGTGGCTGTTGTGCTAGCGCCGGAGGCAGGTGAAGAGCGTTGGTGTCAAGCTCAGAGATGTTCTGCTATTCAGTCATTACGTGACTTGTACTTTAATCTTTATGATATGAATGAGACACGTATTACCATGCAAATAAAACATTTTTCCAAATGCATGATTAGTATTTTTTAAACATATATTTTTATGTCTTCTTTTTTGTACATATTTTAAAAAATTCTATACATAACATTTTATATATACATAACTAAGACTTTTTAATGCATGGTTAACATTTTTTAAAACAGAGCTTACAATTTTTATTTCTACTTTGTTCCATAAACTTTTTTACATATTTTGGGTACTTCGAAAACATTTTTATACACACAACTAACATTTTGTAAATGCATGACTAATATTTTTTTTGTATATAAAGTGAAGTTTATAATATATCTATTCAGAATATTTTGTTATATGAGTGAAAGTAAACAAACAAACAAACAAACGGATGCCAAAAATGTGGAAAAAAATGGGGAAAAAGAGCTGAAGGCATGTGTCCTCGCTGGGCTGGCTCAATCAGACGGCTGCCTGAAGCGAGACATCCTACCGTCCTGCTTCGCGCGAGGTATAGGCTTGTCACAAGAAAAAGGTGAGGTATAGGCCGGCCCTATGTATGTATACATAAAACATGTCGCTTAATAGGCCAGCCCTTTATATACATAAAAAATGTGTATCTGAGATTCAAAACAATGTTATACAATGTAAAAAAATTGTTTCGTACCGTTTAAAAACATGTATTTCATATAGAAAAAACATGTTCATGTTTCAGGCAAAATGTTTGTGACATTTTTGAAAAAAATGTTTCTTTAGATAAAAGAAATATAGAACACTTATGGAAAATGTAGTCATGTGTCGAAAAGAACTGATGAAAATCGAAGAAAGAAAATATATGATGAAAACCAAAGAAAATGCACGGCCAAAAAAACAAAGAAAATAAAAGGAAAAGGTAAAAAAGAGGAGCCAAATGAATACAAGGGAAATCGTAGTACAGACAATGAAAAACCAGGGGGAAACAACAGAAAAAAAAACTCGCACTCACTACAGTGTTGGGCCAGTCTGATAGTCGCCCGCTCCTAGGCGATTCCTAATAGGAATCGGTATGAGCGAGACATAGCTCTCGCGATATTTCCCTGGGAGGTCCGAACAAGTAAATAGCATGGGCACCACTAAAAAAAAGTAAATAGCATGGGCCACCGGCAGCAAAAAAATTGGGCATTGATCTGGAAGATTTTCTATCAATAGCAACACCGCAGTCCACCTCATGACTATTTTCTTCTCCCGCCTGCATCTGTCGTGGTTGTAGTACATACATCGTGCATGCCATTAGGTGTTGCCCATCATGTATGGATAGAAAATTCGTATGATCCTATATATGTACTTGTAAACGTTTTACTTGATCAATAAACAGTTGCGAGATTCTCCTAAAAAACATAGAGCATGTGCGTGGCTCTCTCTCCAAAAATGCAGCCTATAACCTCATTTTGAAAATTCTGTTACAACCGACATCGGGGGATCCAAGTCTCATGCTACCGCGGTTGTTGATTTGGCGAACGATGGTTACATTTTGGTAATGGCATGTGTTGATGATATTCTTCTTACATCATTTGTTATATGTGTTGTTTTCATTATGGTGTCTATATTTTGCATTTTATCCTTCTTTTGCTCATCAGATCACAGAAATAAGACTTTGTAAGAGAAGTGTTTCTGTCTACAACACAATTTACCTGTCTTAGGTTTCACACTATTTGCGATAGACGACTGTTGTGCCTTTCAGAAACCTTATAGTCCATCTAGCTAGTGGATCTTTGGTCTTCAACACTTCATATGAATCATGGAAGAACATCAAAATATGGAATACAAAGTTAACAGTTGTGGACAACTTTTAAAGACATTGTTTTCGCATTTGGTTGCACTTAGGGTTCTTATTTTCTCAATGTAGGCATTCAATGAAATCATACCGTTTATCTAAAAAGAAAGGTGAAGAAAAGTTGGTAATTATGCAATCCTACTTACCTTACATGCTAGAAAGTATTTTTTTAAGAATACAGTACATATGCTGACGCTTACAAACACGTACATACATTCATCTCTTTGAACAACGCGGACACACTATCCCTATGACCACCTTCGAGAAGCTGAGCCGGTAGGTGTTCAGATTGACGAAGTCACTACAGGCACCGTGCTAATGATGAAAACATCGCCTCCTGCTGAAAAATTGTTCTGCCTTTATTAAACCACAAAGCATCAAACCTGAGTTTTTTTATTTTTTGTGGACAAGGGGCACCACTGCCCTCCTAACTATCCAAAGCACTGCTGATGAAGAATTGCGCACATGAATACATTGAGGTAAATATTATTCCTGTAAAATATATGCAGAAAAACATAAACTGAGAAATGGCATGGCACTAATGTTCCTTTTTCTGTCAGGTCATACAGTAATGTACCTCCACCAACCACAAATGACCGATTAACCGTAGTTGCACCGGGTTGCTGTTTTAATGGACGAACAACACCCGTTTAGCTTAAGCACGGAATGGTACATTCCATCGTTTCGGGAAAAAGAATACCACCACTGCATTCTATGGGCGCTACGGTGAGTTCGCATTGTGGCTCACAAGGATACATTTTTTTTCGAAATGGAGGCAAAAGATTTTGCCTCATCTATTAAATAAGAGGAGAATAGAGTTTAAGTCGGTTACAGTACCCTACCCCACATGGCATGACAATTACTCGCTTAATACAATTTTCCCTAGTTTCTTAGCATCGGCAGTAACCCAGAGGCTAGCCTCATCGGTAACTATTTTGAGGAGGATCGGGGGCGGCGCGCTCTTGTGCCTGAAGATCCTAGCATTCCGCTTGTTCCATAATTTTTTTTTGAAAAGGGGGGATTCCCCGGCCTCTGCATCAGGACGATGCATACGGCCACATTTATTATAAAGAGTAAATAAGGTTCAACAAAGTCTTAAAGTGTTAGGGTACTGGTAGATACTCTCTCGATTACTAGCAACAATCTCTGGCGGATACAAGTTTGGTGGCGATTACAGGAACGGTACACGAATTTGGTTGCTAGGGTTCGTAGCGAGACAGGAAGAGGAAAGGGGAAAAGAGCCGAGCCACCGTTGCCGTGATCCTCTGGATGCCGAGCCTTGCGTCGCTGCCTCCTTTAGTATCGCTCGGGTGGGCTTCACTTGGACCATTCTGGGCCGCAGGTCCTGCAGCTGGGCTTCCGGGCCCGTGCCGCGCGGGGAGCAGCTTGTGGCTGTGTGGTGTCGCTGCCTTGTGGCCCCGCTTCTTGAGACGAGGCTTGTCCCCAAGCCTCTGCAAAGGGAAACCTTGCTTGTAGACTCGCCTTGTCCTCCCACGTTGATCCTAGCACGTCAGAGTTGGACCAGCGCACTCGCACCTGTTCGCACATCTTGCCCTTCTGCTGTTTCCACCTTGTCTGTAGTATGGCTACAGGAACCGCAAGTTCATCAGAGCATTGAGGAAGACAAGGTTCTGCCGTCATACCCGGGTTCAGGGCGCGCCGGAGCAGCGAGACATGGAAAACCGGATGTATTGTTGCACTGGCAGGAAGTTGCAACTTGTAGGCCACCTCATTGATCTTGCTCACGATTGGGAATGGTCCGTAGAACTTGTAAGACAGCTTGTGGTTTGCCCTTGGTGCCACCGAAGTCTGGATATATGTTTCGAGCTTCAGATAAACCTGGTCCCCCAGTTCGAACGACCTGAACGATCTTTTCTTGTCCGCTTGGTTCTTCATGAGTTGGCGAGCTCTATTCAGATGTTGTTGCAGCAGTTCTTGAACTGTGTCCCTTTCCTCGATCCATGAGTTCAGCGCCGGCACCGCTGTGGTGTTTGCAGCCGAGATGCCCCAGTGCCTAGGTTCATAGCCAAACATTGCCTTGAAGGGTGTCATCCCGATTGCCGAATGGTGAGCATTGTTGTACCAGAACTGTGCTAAGGGAATCCAGAAGCTCCAGCGTCGTGGACACGCTTGAGTGAAGCATCTCAAGAACGTCTCGACACATTGGTTGACTCGTTCCGTCTGTCCGTCTGTTTGCGGGTGATTGGCCGTGCTGAGGCGCAGTTGTGTGCCTGCTGACTTGAACAGCTCCTGCCAGAAATGGCTTGTGAAAACTGGGTCGCGGTCCGACACGATAGCCCCGGGGAGACCGTGAATCTTGTACACCTGCTGCATGTATAGTTGCGCCACGGATGCTGTTGTATATGGGTGTGCTAGTGGCAAGAAATAACTGAACTTGGTACGCTTGTCGACGATTACGAGTATGCAATTGAACCGGCTCGATTGTGGTAGCCCGTCCACGAAGTCCATGGAGATCATCTCCCAGGGCTGCGTTGGAACTGGAAGGGGGGCTAGCAATCCCGGGGATGCCGCTCGATCCGGCTTTGCTTGCTGGCATACTGGGCAGCATTGCACATAGTTCTTGATCTGTTCCTTCATCTTGGGCCATGCAAAGAGGCGGCGAACGCGCCGATATGTGACAGGAAAGCCCGAGTGTCCGCCACCGGGCTGTCGTGGAAGGCTCGCATGATCTGTTGCTGAATTTGAGTTCCTCCTCCTAGCCATATCCTTCCTCTGAAACGCAAAATACCCTGCTGCAACTGGAACCTGCCCTTGGGATCCTCCCGTACTGCCAACTGCTCCAACAGCTTCTGGGCGTGTGGATTGTTGTTGTAGCTGCTCACAACATCTTCCAGCCACCTGGGTTGGCAGGAGGAGACCGTTGACAGTGTCATCGTTGGATTAGCTCGAGACAAGGCATCTGCCCCGTTATTCTCTGTTCCTTTCTTGTACCTGATTCTGTATCTTAGCCCCAGGAGTTTTGCAAATGCTTTCTGCTGCCATGGAGTGGTGAGTCGTTGCTCTTCTAGGTGTGTCAAGCTCTTTTGATCCGTGTAGATGTCGAACTCCGCATGCTGCAAGTACGGGCGCCACTGGTCCACAGCCACTATGATGGCTAGGTATTCCTTTTCATACGTCGACAATCCCTGGTATCTTGGATTGAGTGCCTTGCTCATGAACGCAATGGGGTGCCCCTTCTGTTGCAGAATTGCTCCGATTCCCTTATCACTTGCGTCCGTTTCCACTATGAATGGCTGGTCAAAATTGGGCAGAGCAAGGACAGGTGCTGTTGTCAAGTGTTGTTTCAGAACCTGGAATGCTGTTTCTGTTGTTGATGTCCACATGAAGGGAACGCCTTTCTTCAGTAGGTGGAACAGAGGTTTGGCAATGATCCCGAAGTTATGGACGAATCGGCCATAGTAGCCTGCCAGTCCCAAAAAGCTACGGACACCTTTGACGTCTTGGGGAGTGGTCCAGTTAGCTACTGCATCAATCTTGGTCGGATCTGTCGCCACCCCTTGCGCGCTGATGACATGCCCTAGGTATGATATTTTGCTCTGTCCAAAGGCACACTTGCTACGCTTCACTTTCCACTGATCTTTGCGCAGGAGTTCCAACACCTGTTTAACATGTGTCACGTGCTCTTCCAGCGTAGCGCTGAAGACCAGGATATCGCCGAAGAAGTATATCACGCAGACCCTGATCACTGGCTTGAGTGTGCCGTGGATTGCCCCCAGGAATGTGGGTGGTGCACCCGTGAGGCCGAACGAAACCACTCGAAACTCGAAGTGGCCCTGGTGCGTTGAGAACGCTGTCTTGTGCTCCTCTCCTGGCACGAGGCGTATTTGATGATAGCCTGCGCGGAGGTCCTGAAGGAAATATGCCCTAGAGGCAATAATAAAGTTATTATTTATTTCCTTATATCATGATAAATGTTTATTATTCATGCTAGAATTGTATTAACCGGAAACATAATACATGTGTGAATACATAGACAAACAGAGTGTCACTAGTATGCCTCTACTTGACTAGCTCGTTAATCAAAGATGGTTATGTTTCCTAACCATGAACAAATAGTTGTTATTTGATTAACGGGATCACATCATTAGTTGAATGATCTGATTGACATGACCCATTCCATTAGCTTAGCACCCGATCGTTTAGTATGTCGCTATTGCTTTTATCCACGACTTATACATGTTCCTATGACTATGAGACTATGCAACTCCCGTTTACCGTAGGAACACTTTGTGTGCTACCAAACGTCACAACGTAACTGGGTGATTATAAAGGTGCTCTACAGGTGTCTCCAAAAGTATTTGTTGGGTTGGCGTATTTCAAGATTAGGATTTGTCACTCCGAATGTCGGAGAGGTATCTCAGGGCCTTCTCGGTAATGCACATCACATAAGCCTTGCAAGCATTGCAACTAATGAGTTAGTTGCGGGATGATGTATTACGGAACGAGTAAAGAGACTTGCCGGTAACGAGATTGAACTAGGTATTGGATACCGACGATCGAATCTCGGGCAAGTAACATACCGATGACAAAAGGAACGACGTATGTTGTTATGCGGTCTGACCGATAAAGATCTTCGTAGAATATGTAGGAGCCAATATGGGCATCCAGGTCCTGCTATTGGTTATTGACCGGAGAGGTGTCTCGGTCATGTCTACATTGTTCTCGAACCGTAGGGTCCGCACGCTTAAGGTTACGATGACAGTTATTATGAGTTTATGCATTTTGATGTACCGAAGGAGTTCGGAGTCCCGGATGTGATCACGGACATGACGAGGAGTCTCGGAATGGTCGAGACGTAAAGATTTATATATTGGACGGCTATGTTCGGACATCGGAATGGTTCCGAGTGGTTTCGGATATTACCGGAGTGCCGGAGGGGTTACCGGAACCCCCCGGGGGAAGTATGGGCCTTATTGGGCCGCGAGGGGAAAGAGAGGGCCGCGCCAGGAGGTGGCGCGCGCCCCCCCCATGGGCAGTCCGAATTCGACAAGGAGGGGGGGCGCGGCCCCCCTTTCCCTCTCCCTCTCCCTCTCTTTCCTTCCCCCTTCCTCCCTCCTAGTTGGACTAGGAAAGGGGAGTCCTACTCCTGCTAGGAGGAGGACTTCCCCTCCCTTGGCGCGCCTCTAGGGCCGGCCGGCCCTCCCCCCTTGCTCCTTTATATACGGGGGCAGGGGGCACCCCATGGACACATAAGTTGATCCTTGAGATCGTTCCTTAGCCGTGTGCGGTGCCCCCCTCCACCATATTCCACCTCGGTCATATCGTTGCGGTGCTTAGGCGAAGCCCTGCGTCGGTTGTTCATCAAGATCGTCACCACGCCATCGTGCTGACGGAACTCATCCCCGGAGGTTTTGCTAGATCGAGACCCGGGGACGTCATCGAGCTGTACGTGTGTCAAGAACTCGGAGGCGCCGGAGTAACGGCGCTTGGATCGGTTGGATCGCGAGGAGGACGTACGACTACTTCCTCTACGTTGTGTCAACGCTTCCGCTTCGGTCTACAAGGGTACGTAGACAACACTCTCCCCTCTCGTTGCTATGCATCACCATGATCTTGCGTGTGCGTAGGAATTTTTTTGAAATTACTACGTTCCCCAACAGTGGCATCCGAGCCTAGATTTTTATGGTTTGATGTTTTGCACGAGTAGAACACAAGTGAGTTGTGGACGATACAAGTCATACTGCCTACCAGCATGTCATACTTTGGTTCGGCGGTATTGTTGGATGAAGCGGCCCGGACCGACATTATGCGTACGCTTACGCGAGACTGGTTCTACCGCCGTGCTTTGCACACAGGTGGCTGGCGGGTGTCAGTTTCTCCAACTTTAGTTGAACCGAGTATGGCTATGCCCGGTCCTTGAGAAGGTTAAAACAGAGTCTATTTGACGAAGTATCGTTGTGGTTTTGATGCGTAGGTGAGATTGGTTCTTGCTTCAGCCCGTAGCAGCCACGTAAAATTTGCAACAAACAAAGTAGAGGACATCTAACTTGTTTTTGCAGGGCATGTTGTGATGTGATATGGTCAAGACATGACGAGATATAAGTTGTTGTATGAGATGATCATGTTTTGTTGAAGTTATCGGCAACTGGCAAAATCCGTATGGTTGTCTCTCTATTGCATAGGGATGCAAGTGCCAAATAATTGCTTTACTTTATCGCTATGAGATAGCAATAGTTGCAAGAGCAATTGTTGGTGAGACGACCATGTGACGACACATTGATGTAGATCAAGATGATGGAGATCATGGTGTCATGCCGGTAACGATGGAAATCATGACGATGCTTTGGAGATGGAGATCAAAGGCACAAGATGATGATGGCCATATCATGTCACATATTTTGATTGCATATAATGTTTATCTTTTATACATCTTATTTTGCTTTGATTGACGGTAGCATTATAAGATGATCTCTCACTAAATTATCAAGAAGTGTTCTCCCCGAGTATGCACCGTTGCCAAAGTTCTTCGTGCCCAGACACCACGTGATGAACGGGTGTGATAAGATCTACGTCCATCTACAACGGGTGCAAGCCAGTTTTGCACACGCAGAATACTCGGGTTATACTTGACGAGCCTAGCATATGCAGATATGGCCTCGGGACACCTAGACCGAAAGGTCGAGCGTGAATCATATAGTAGATATGATCAACATAGTGATGTTCACCATTGAAAACTACTCCATTTCACGTGATGATCGGTTATGGTTTAGTTGATTTGGATCACGTGATCACTTAGAGGATTAGAGGGATGTCTATCTAAGTGGGAGTTCTTAAGTAATATGATTAATTGAACTTTAATTTATCATGAACTTAGTCCTGGTAGTATTAGCATATCTATGTTGTAGATCAATAGCTCGCGTTGTTGCTTCCCTGTGTTTATTTTGATATGTTCCTAGAGAAAATTGTGTTGAAAGATGTTAGTAGCAATGATGCGGATTGGATCCGTGATCTGAGGTTTATCCTCATTGCTGCACAGAAGAATTATGTCCTTGATGCACCGCTAGGTAACGGACCTATTGCAGGAGCAGATGCAGACGTTATGAACGTTTGGCTAGCTCAATATGATGACTACTTGATAGTTTAGTGCACCATGCTTAACAACTTAGAATCGGGACTTCAAAGACGTTTTGAACATCATGGACCACATGAGATGTTCCAGGAGTTGAAGTTAATATTTCAAGCAAATACCCGAGTTGAGAGATATGAAGTCTCCAACAAGTTCTATAGCTAAAAGATGGAGAAGAATCGCTCAACTAGTGAGCATGTGCTCAGATTGTCTGAGTACTACAATCGCTTGAATCAAGTGGGAGTTAATCTTACAGATAAGATAGTGATTGACAGAATTCTCTAGTCACCATCACCAAGTTAGTAGAACTTCGTGATGAACTATAATATGCAAGGGATAACGGAAACTATTCCCAAGCTCTTCGCGATGCTAAATCGGCGAAGGTAGAAATCAAAGAAAAACATCAAGTGTTGATGGTTGACAAGATCACTAGTTTCAAGAAAAGGGCAAAGGGTAGAAGGGGAACTTCAAGAAGAAGGGCAAGCAAGTTGCTATTCAAGTGAAGAAGCCCAAGTCTGGACCTAAGCCTAAGACTAAGTGCTTATACTGCAAAGGGACTGGTCACTAGAAGTGGAACCACCCCAAGTATTTGGCGGATAAGAAGGATGGCAAAGTGAACAAAGGTATATTGGATATACAGATTATTGATGTGTATTTTACTAGTGTTCATAGCAACCCCTCGGTATTTGATACTGGTTCAGTTGCTAAGATTAGTAACTTGAATCGGGAGTTGCAGAATGAACAGAGATTAGTTAAGGGTGAAGTGACGATGAGAGTTGGAAGTAGTTCCAAGATTGATATGATCATCATCGCACACTCCCTATACTTTCGGGATTAGTGTGGAACCTAAATAAGTGTTATTTGGTGTTTGCGTTGAGCATGAATATGATTTGATCATGTTTATTGCAATACGTTTATTCATTTAAGTTAGAGAACAATTGGTGTTCTGTTTACATGAGTAAAACCTTCTATGGTCATACACACCAACGAAAATGGTTTGTTGGATCTCGATCGTAGTGATACACATATTCATAATATTGAAGCCAAAAGATGCAAAGTTAATAATGATAGTGCAACTTATTTGTGGCACTGCCGTTTAAGTCATATTGGAGTAAAGCGCATGAAGAAACTCCATGCTGATGGGATTTTGGAATCACTTGATTATGAATCACTTGATGCTTGCGAACCATGCCTTAAGGGCAAGATGACTAAAATGCCGTTCTCCGGAACACTGAAGCAAGCAACAGATTTGTTGGAAATCATACATACTGATGTATGTGGTCCGATGAATATTAAGGCTTGCAGCAGGTATCATTATTTTCTGACCTTCACAGATGATTTGAGCAAATATGGGTATATCTACTTAATGAAACATAAGTCTAAAACATTTGAAAAGTTCAAAGAATTTCAGAATGAAGTGGAAAATCATCGTGACAAGAAAATAAAGTTTCTACGATCTGATCGCGGAGACAAATATTTGAGTTACGAGTTTGGTCTTCAATTAAAACAATGTGGAATAGTTTCACAAAATCATGCCACCTGGAACACCACAGCATAATGGTGTGTCCGAACGTCATAACCGTACTTTATTGGATATAGTGCAATCTATGATGTTTCTTACCGATTTACCAATGTCGTTTTGGGATCATGCATTAGAGACAGCTGCATTCACGTTAAAAAGGGGCACCATCAAAATCCGTTGAGACGACACAATATGAACTGTGGTTTGGCAAGAAACCAAAGTTGTCGTTTCTTAAAGTTTGGAGTTGCGATGCTTATGTGAAAAAGTTTCATCCTGATAAGCTCGAACCCAAATCGGAGAAATATGTCTTCATAGGAAACCCAAAGGAGACAGTTGGGTACACCTTCTATCACAGATCCGGAGGCATATTCGTTGCTAAGAATGGATCCTTTCCAGAGAAGGAGTTTCTCTCGAAAGAAGTGAGTGGGAGGAAAGTAGAACTTGATAAGGTAATTGTACCATCTCCCTTATTGGAAAGTAGTTCATCACAGAAATCTGTTCTTGTGACTACTACACCAATTAGTAAGGAAGCTAATGATAATGATCATGTAACTTCAAGATCAAGTTACTACCGAATCTCGTAAGTAAACCAGAGTGAGATCCGCACCAGAGTGGTACGGTAATCCTGTTCTGGAAGTCATGTTACTAGACCATGATGAACTTGCGAACTATGAGGAAGCGATGATGAGCCCAGATTCCGCGAAATGGTTTGAGGCCATGAAATCTGAGATTTGATCCATGTATGAAAACAAAGTATGGACTTTGGTGGATTTGCTCGATGATCGGCAAGCCATAGAAAATAAATGGATCTTCAAGAGGAAGACGGACGATGATAGTAGTGTTACTATCTACAAAGCTAGAATTGTCGCAAAAAGGGTTTTCGACAAGTTCAAGGTGTTGACTACGATGAGAGTTTCTCACTCGTATCTATGCTTAAGTCTGTCCGAATCATGTTAGCAATTGCCGCATTTTATGAAATCCGGCAAATGGATAAACAAAACTGCATTCCTTAATGGATTTATTAAAGAAGAGTTGTATACGATGCAACTAGAAGGTTTTGTCGATCCTAAAGGTGTTAACAAAATATGCAAGCTCCAGCGATTCATCTATGGACTGGTGCAAGCATCTCGGAGTTGGAATATACGCTTTGATAAGTTGATCAAAGCATATAGTTTTATACAGACTTGCGGTGAAGCCTGTATTTACAAGAAAGTGAGTGGGAGCACTACAACATTTCTGATAAGTATATGTAAATGACATATTGTTGATCGTTAATAATGTGGAATTATTCTGCAAAGCATAAAGGAGTGTTTGAAAGGAGTTTTTCAAAGGAAGACCTCGGTGAAGCTGCTTACATATTGAGTATCAAGATCTATAGATATAGATCAAGACGCTTGATAAGTTTTTTTTCAATGAGTACATATCTTGACAAGATTTTGAAGTAGTTCAAAATGGAACAGTCAAAGAAAGAGTTCTTTCCTGTGTTACAAGGTGTGAAATTGAGTAAGACTCAAAGCCCGACCAAGGCAGAAGATAGAAAGAGAATAAAAGTCATTCCCTATGCCTCGGCCATAGGTTCTATAAAGTATGCCATGCTGTTTACCAGATCTATTGTATACCCTACACTGAGTTAAGCAAGGGAGAACAATGGTGACCTAGGAGTAGATCACTGGACAGCGGTCAAAGTTATCCTTAGTGGAATAAGGATATGTTTCTCGATTATGGAGGTGACAAAAGGTTCATCGTAAAGGGTTACGTCGATGCAAGTTTTGACACCGATCTGGATGACTCTAAGTCTCGATCTAGATACATATTGAAAGTGGGAGCAATCAGCTAGAGTAGCTCCGTACAGAGCATTGTAGACATAGAAAATTGCAAAATACATATCGGATCTAAATGTGAAAGACCCGTTAACTAAGATTCTCTCACAAGCAAAACATGATCACACCTTAGTACTCTTTGGGTGTTAATCACATAGCGATGTGAACTAGATTACTGAATCTAGTAAACCCTTTTGGATGTTGGTCACATGGCGATGTGAACTATGGGTGTTAATCACATGGTGATGTGAACTATCGCTATTAAATCACATGGCGATGTGAACTAGATTATTGACTCTAGTGCAAGTGGGAGACTGAAGGAAATATGCCCTAGAGGCAATAATAAAGTTATTATTTATTTCCTTATATCATGATAAATGTTTATTATTCATGCTAGAATTGTATTAACCGAAAACATAATACATGTGTGAATACATAGACAAACAGAGTGTCACTAGTATGCCTCTACTTGACTAGCTCGTTAATCAAAGATGATTATGTTTCCTAACCATGAACAAAGAGTTGTTATTTGATTAACGGGATCACATCATTATTGAATGATCTGATTGACATGACCCATTCCATTGGCTTAGCACCCGATCGTTTAGTATGTTGCTATTGCTTTTATCCATGACTTATACATCTTCCTATGACTATGAGATTATGCAACTCCCGTTTACCGTAGGAACACTTTGTGTGCTACCAAACGTCACAACGTAACTGGGTGATTATAAAGGTGCTCTACAGGTGTCTCCGAAAGTATTTGTTGGGTTGGCGTATTTCAAGATTAGGATTTGTCACTCCGAATGTCGGAGAGGTATCTCAGGGCCTTCTCGGTAATGCACATCACATAAGCCTTGCAAGCATTGCAACTAATGAGTTAGTTGCGGGATGATGTATTACGGAACGAGTAAAGAGATTTGCCAGTAACGAGATTGAACTAGGTATTGGATACCGACGATCGAATCTCGGGCAAGTAACATACCGATGACAAAAGGAACGACGTATGTTGTTATGCGGTCTGACCGATAAAGATCTTCGTAGAATATGTAGCAGCCAATATGGGCATCCAGGTCCCGCTATTGGTTATTGACCGGAGAGGTGTCTCGGTCATGTCTACATTGTTCTCGAACCGTAGGGTCCGCACGCTTAAGGTTACGATGACAGTTATTATGAGTTTATGCATTTTGCTGTACCGAAGGAGTTCGGAGTCCCGGATGTGATCACGGACATGACGAGGAGTCTCGGAATGGTCGAGACGTAAAGATTGATATATTGGACGGCTATGTTCGGACATCGGAATGGTTCCGAGTGGTTTCGGATATTACCGGAGTGCCGGAGGGGTTACCGGAACCCCCCGGGGGAAGTATGGGCCTTATTGGGCCGCGAGGGGAGAGAGAGGGCCGCGCCAGGAGGTGGCGCGCGCCCCCCATGGGCAGTCCGAATTGGACAAGGGGGGGGGCCCTTTCCCTCTCCCTCTCCCTCTCTTTCCTTCCCCCTTCCTCCCTCCTAGTTGGACTAGGAAAGGGGAGTCCTACTCCTACTAGGAGGAGGACTTCCCCTCCCTTAGCGCGCCTCTAGGGCCGGCCGGCCCTACCCCCCTTGCTCCTTTATATACGGGGGCAGGGGGCACCCCATGGACACATAAGTTGATCCTTGAGATCGTTCCTTAGCCGTGTGCGGTGCCCCCCTCCACCATATTCCACCTCGGTCATATCGTTGCGGTGCTTAGGCGAAGCCCTGCGTCGGTTGTTCATCAAGATCGTCACCACGCCGTCGTGCTGACGGAACTCATCCCCGGAGGTTTTGCTGGATCGAGACCCGGGGACGTCATCGAGCTGTACGTGTGTCAAGAACTCGGAGGCGCCGGGGTAACGGCGCTTGGATCGGTTGGATCGCGAGGAGGACGTACGACTACTTCCTCTACGTTGTGTCAACGCTTCCGCTTCGGTCTACAAGGGTACGTAGACAACACTCTCCCCTCTCGTTGCTATGCATCACCATGATCTTGCGTGTGCGTAGGAATTTTTTTGAAATTACTACGTTCCCCAACAGGTCCAGCTTGGAGAACCAAGCTGCTCCATGCAGCTCGTCGAGCAACTCTTCAATGACTGGAACTGGGTACTTACTAGGGACTATGATGGTATTCAGTTGCCTGTAGTCAATGCAGAGCCGCCAAGTGTCGTCCTTCTTCTTAACCAGGATGACAGGAGACGAGAATGGACTGTTGCTGCGCTGTATGACCCCTGATTTGAGCAGAGCTTCGACTTGTGCTTCGATCTCTGTTTCCTGTGCTGGTTCGTACCTATACTGTCTGACGTTGACTGGCTGTGCCCCCAGAATGAGTGGGATGTGGTGGTCGCACACTCATCTAGGAGGTAAACCCACCGGCTCTTCGAACACATCCGGGAATTGGTCGACTACACTCTGGATGCAAGATGGAGTTGGTTCAAGTTCTTCTGCTTGCGGTGCGACCACACACAGGTGAACGACATGCGTGATCGTGCCCTTGTTGCATAGTCTCTCAAGTTGAATGCTGTTGATCTCCTGGCAACTTGTCGAAGCAGCGTCGTGGCCCATGAGTCGTAGCGGCCCCGCTGGAGTAGGTATTTCCAGGAAGCGGGCGTGCCAATCGACCGTCATTGTGCTATGCTCCTCGAGCCAGTCCATGCCTACGATGACGTCATATGTGCCCAGGGCAAGCACTTTCAGATCTGTGTAGAACTCATGGCCCTGGGCGTACCAGGCACACGCAGTGGCCACTTGCGTACACAACAGCTCTCCACCGTCTGCCACACGGACGCGGCCTGGTTTGGGGAGGGGGTGCACGCCCTTCAGTTGCGCTGCCAGTTGTTCATTGACGAAAGAATTTGAGCTGCCCGAGTCCACGAGCATGAGCACCTCTCTTCCCTGCAACCATGCGCAAAGCTGAAACGTCTTAGCTGAGACCCCTCCTATCACTGCTGATAGGGAAATCGCCATTGCCACCTCGCTGGTGCCCTCCTCTGTGATCTGTGTGTCGATGCCGTTGTCGAGGCCAAACATATCAAGGAGTTCCTCGACAACATGCAGATGCACCATAGTGGGACACACGTGGTCGTGCCCCCACCGTTCGCCGCACTTGAAACATAGTCCGCGGGCGCGTCGGTAGTCCCATAGAGTCTTGAGCTTGGACTGATCTGCGCGGGCGGCGTCCGTGCCGCGGCGATCTCCCGCTGGCGCTGGTGGCACCGCTCGCACTGGTGGAGGGGGCAGGGGCAGGGGAGTGCCTTGTCTTGGCGCCTGCTCGGGTGGTCGAGGTAGCGAGCCAAACGATCCTTCCATCACCTTCTCTTGGAGCAGCGCCAGAGCGCATGCCGTATCCAAGTCCGGCGGCCGCTGAACTAGCACCACCGCTCGGATGTCCCTCCGTAGTCCCTCAACAAAACGAGTCAGAAAATAAAACGGATGAATTGTGTCAGAGTAGGAAGCCAAATGGTTGATAATCAACTCAAATTGCTCAATGTAATGCGCCACTGAAGCTGTTTGTCGAACAGAATAGAACTGCCTGATCAACGTTTGATGCCTATTGCGACCAAAACGTGTACCCAGTAGGGCAGTAAATTGTTCCCAATCGAACTCTGCTAAGCGTTTCTGAACCGACTGCAGCCATACAGCCGCTGAGCCAGAGAAGTTCAGGGCCGCCATGGGAACCCAAAACGACGGCAGAATGCCGAACATCTGAAAGTACTGTTCGCACATCGTCTTCCACAAGCTTGGGTTGTCGCCCGTAAACTATGGGAAGGCGATGGGCGGGTGGGACTGCCCTAAACCTGCTAGCAGCTGACTCGCATGTGCAAACGGCGACAAGGAGGACGGAGACGTGGTCAGAGAGGACGACGGACCTGTTGCCGGGGGTGGCGGCGGCGTCTGGAAGGACGCCGCCACGTTCCCCCGTGGCAAGTTGAACACGCCGTGGCCGCTGGGCCCTTGAAGCTCGGTGCCCGCGCCGCCACCGGCCCCCGGAAGGACGCCGGTCGTCGCAGAAGGGCCCTGCTTCTGGATCACCCCTTGAGGCTCCTCACCCGCCTTGCCTGCTGGCGGCTGCGCCATCTGGAGCGCCGCCACCGCGTCGCCGAGATCGGCCACCCGCTTCTCCAGATCTGGGCGCCAGTGAACCAGATCGTCGATCTTGGCGGTGGAGACTTGGATCTCTGGGGTGGCCTTGTTCTGGGCCTTGAGGGTGTTGTCGAGGCGGTCGAGGAAGGCTTCGATCGCCGGATCCATGGCTACCAAGTGCGTACGAGCTTGACGAAGGCCTCTTGTCTCGATGATCTGCGCCAGGGTGGCGCGGTGGTGGGATTTGCTGGTCTCTGATACCAGATGTTAGGGTACTGGTAGATACTCTCTCGATTACTAGCAACAATCTCTGGCGGATACAAGTTTGGTGGCGATTACAGGAACGGTACACGAATTTGGTTGCTAGGGTTCGTAGCGAGACAGGAAGAAGAGGAAAGGGGAAAAGAGCCGAGCCGCCGTTGCCGTGATCCTCTGGATGCCGAGCCTTGCGTCGCTGCCTCCTTTAGTATTGCTGGGGTGGGCTTCACTTGGACCATTCTGGGCCGCAGGTCCTGCAGCTGGGCTTCCGGGCCCGTGCCGCGCGGGGAGCAGCTTGTGGCTGTGCGGTGTCGCTGCCTTGTGGGGCACCCCCGTCAGGGGCGCTGACATAAAGTCTGCAAACAAAAGGAGCGGCAAGCTCACATAGAGCCTCAATGCTAAAACAGAAAGCCTAACAAGCCACAACCGGTGGCAAATTAACAGATAGGTAAACTAATCGCCTATCCTATTACATGACCGCCATCCAAACCGGTTGAAGATATCCCGCGCTATCATCTCCCACCGGACAGATCCAGTAACCAAACGCTCCCTGGCCTCCGTCGGAGTGAGTAAGGACCACATACGGATCAACGCAGTAGCCCGGAATAAAACCTGCAAAAAATGAATAGTTGTTGTTCTGTTAAAAGCCAAATCATTTCTGCAGTTCCAAATTCCGCTCGTTCCATATAGTCGACGACACTAGCATGGTGAGGGAGGCCATAGCTCTCCTGTTAGGATTTGTCATGTCGGTTCTCCTATCCCACCAATCGAAGAGCGACTTATGAAGATGCCAAACAGTGATGTCCATGTGCACAAGCCCATATCTTGCAATGACCATATTCCAAAGCCTGATGGTGCTCACAAGGATACGTCAATACACAAAGCTTAACCCTTCTGAAACTAGAGTACTCACTAAACTACTGCACAAACTACACAGAACAAAAGCAACTTATTTCGACTGCAGTGGTTGCGACGGCCCTTTCGTGCCCCGCCTAGCCCAAGCCGTATCCGCATGTTCTCCGACACGGCACCACACCATTATTGTCGAATAATTGTTTTCCCCTTCGAGCTTTGTGAGCACGTCCGATGATCCAAACAGCTAGGTCAGCCACCAGAGGACGTGCCAGGTACAGCACGCACGGATCGTCCATGGTCTCGTGCCGAGCCAAGCCAAAACGCATATGGGCGCGTCTCTCTCGGCGCACAAGACGGCGTTGCATGCATAGCACATGGCGCAGTGCTCTAGGACACAACAGTGGTTTGTAGCGTACCATCGTTCTTTTGCCGGTTTGTCGGCCGTAGACACGAACAAAGCTCTCACGCGCACGTAACGTCCGAGCTGTGTACCACACTTTTCGTCACGTACCGCGCATCGGCTGGAGATTCATCCCGTGATCCAGCAACAGGGGAGATACTCCTTGTCCTTGGCAAGGTTGTGCAACTCAGATACATGCGATTCCAGTGGTGAGCGTAGTAACATGTAGTGCAGATAATACGCTCAGAAGGGTTGGACGCGCTTTGTTGCATTGTTAGTGTTGTTGGAATTTCATAATGTTTGCTTGTTATTTGGTTCGGTGTGTGGGGAGGACAATGTTTTTCTTATAGTGTTGTGTTTTGGTGGGTTTTTTTACATGTGATTATGTGTTATCTGTTAATCAATTCATATTTATGTAGGATAGTTTCTTGCGCTGGTGGCCGCACGTATTATATTGATGCTATGGTGTCACATGTTGGCACTTTATTTGTCTAGGTGATGAGAGGATGCATGGATTGATGTGTTTTGTAGGTTGGTACTACCGATTAATGCAAGTAATCGTTGAGCTAGTCAAAATCGTCAATCAAATCCAAAAGTGAGTACCTCAACTGAAAAATAACTCCTTGAAAAATTGTTGGCCTAGTTAAAATCCTGAGCCAAATCTAAAATGAAACACCTCGATTGAAAGGAAGGACTCTAAAATAGGAGCATATAGTGAATTAAAAGATTGACACGGTGAGGATGAGAAAATGAGTTCGACAAAGTATCATAATACCATCTCTCTGTTCCGAGATATATGATGCTTTTGATAATATTTCTAGTATTCAATGCATGATTTCAACTGTATTTTTAAATTATAATACACGTACACTGTTAGTAAAGGATATATCTTAAAATTATTTCTGAAGACAAAACAGATAATAAAAGGAGTAGAAGGTATATTTGACATGAGCTGTTTCCAAGCTTGCCACGGATAAGAGAATAATGGTGGATCACGTTTACCAACTAACCGTGCTACTTTCGTTCTTTTTTACTTTGTATATTTATTTTTTCTAAGTCTAACTTTATAAGGTTTGATCAAGTTTCAAAATATGAACATCTGCAATGCCAAATGATATAGTATGAAAAATTTATTCTTCGATAGATCTAATGATATCAATTTAGTATTGTGAATGTCGATATTTTTTTCCTGTAAATTTCATCAAACTTCAGGAAGTTTGCCTTAAGACAAAACTAATATACGGAGTAGTTCTAGTAATGCATGGGTATTTTTTTATACGAGCTTGCACCCTTGGTCTTTGCATCAGTAGTGTACATGCCTTGAGGAAGGTTAGTAGGGATGCATAATTCTGGGTCACAAGTACATTTCCTTTTTGTTTTAATTTTTTTTCAAGCCCCTTTCAAGTTTTCAAAAGTACATATATTCTAATTTGTGTTTGTTTGGAAAGACAATAAGAGCTCAAAGAACAATTCTTCTCCAACATTCTTTTTTTCTTCACACAACACACAAGAATGCATGTCCAACTAAAAAACAACAACATAAAAAATCACATTTATCATGAAATTATGTATAACTGTAAACAATATAATTGCCACAATAGTTCACAAATGCACTATATATATGTCATTTTTTATGTAAGTGTATATGATCTCAGGTTAGTTGGTTCATCTTAGTTGTTGGCGATGTACCTCAAGTATCATTTTGGATACTCTTTTGTAGTAACAATGATAAAAGGAATTGTGAATAAGTACTCAAGTGTTAATTGAACTAGATGATACCCCGCACGTTGTTGCGGGACTTGGTAGGGGGACAACAACGCATGGATTTTTAGTTTTCACAATGTAGAATAACCGGATACAGAATTATTGACATGCTTTTCTCTCATTAGATATTGGTAAGATACAAATCAACCATGTTAGATATATATACTGACCACAGACAGGATAAATAGATGCATGCGGTATTTACAGTATATCTACATATCACCAAGGCAGTTCTTGTCGCTATGTTAACTCACTAATTTTACTTTCATGAATGTTAGGGTTAGCTTCACCGAATCTTGGACATCATTTGCATAATATTTTGAAAAATTAAGAATAAAGCAACCCACTTATTTGCAGAAGAATGCTAAAATTCTTATAAATGTAAAGATGCGCTACTGAAGTAGTATTTTCAGTTATAGTACCTTTTTGCGAATCAGTTCGAGTACTTCTTATTTCCACATTTTTCTATTGCCCTTAATAGAAAACCCAGACAAAATTTTATAATATAAAGATAAGCTTGTAATTTTATATATAGAATTGTGAAAAAAATGCCATGTACGTGCGTATTGTGCCTTCTCCCGCGTACTGGCGACGCCGTAGCCGGTAGCGTGTCCCACTTAGCGGCACCATAGGGGAGGCTCCCGTTACACGTGATGGTGTACTCGACGCGTGTCATGCGTAGCAGCACGACGGAGGCGGGCACCATGTTGCAGAGGAGGCGACACAACGTCTCCTAGCAGACATCATGAAAGGGAACTTGACATATTGTTTCAATACTTTAATTAAAACTGCAATCTGAAATCTAGCTGCAAAGTGAGGTGAACGAATCAGTAGCAGAAAGAATACGAAACCTGGTCCTTACACAGATAGAACAACAGGCGTCTTCAGAATATAGCGTGAGCAGAAGTATGCCCCAACAATTGCGTCAGACCAACACACGTCCAGACCTGCTATCAAGGAGTTGAACATATAAATTCCATGGATGCTCACGGCACGTCTTGGCAATCTTTTCAGCTTGGGGGTCTGGGAGGGGGCACTTGATTGAAACGAACAGTGACCTGCTTGATCTAAGATGTGCTGCTGTACAAAGCATCAGCAGATCTCCATTGTTTTGGACGTGCAAGCTGTAGCATTGGCCTGCCGCCTATCCTTGTAGTAGGCCATGGCGGAAGTGCACGGAGGATATTTAACGTAGGAAACTTAAAAGATGAACCGGAAAGGAAACCAATCGATGGAAACGGATGGATTAATGCCTCAGTCAGTTTCACATGCATTTGTGGTTGTATTTGTGATCGGAAGGACGCGGCCGTTGTTGGCGGAATATAAGACGATCAACAGCGAGTCAATGCGATGTATTTACGTATGGATTGGCGAGTTGATTCACCGAACTTAAAGTAGAGAAGATGTTGTTGCAAGGCGATCTGTACGCTGGTCAAAATATTAACAAATTAATAACCTAGGAGCATTCATGCAGTGGACCACAATCGGTTCGAGAGAGAGAGAGAGAGAGAAATAGTCAGGGAGAGGTAATTGCCAGGGTGAGATTGTACTCTGTAACTGAAGTGGTGACATGGCAATGTGCTGATGTGGACAATCTGCATGTTAAGAAAATACCTTGTAGTGGGGATGAACTTCTTAAGAATGTAAGATTCCATCAATATGATTATCCACGCATAAGGTTGGCGGAGCAACATGAAGATCGATTATCGATCGATCGGCCTAACCTTAACTATTCAAATCCGAGTAGAAGTCACCCGCGGGGGAATCCCCACAGAAATGCTAACAAGTGAACTATAATATGTTCTAAATACGTTAGTTAATAGTTTGTTAGAGATTTAGAACTTGATCCGATAGCATTCATAGTGATGATGTGGATATATTAATTATTCAAAACTTTTTGAAGTGGACAAAACCAATTTGAGAGACAAAAGATCAAAATATATAACCACTTTGTTCCAAAATATATTCAAAATAACTTTGTTGGATTCTAAGCCATAGCAAATTTTCCTACGTGTCACTTTAATTAGTTCCAAAACTAGGGACGGACACATAAATGTGCCAAGCCACAGTACTTAAATCTTCATTTACTCATATTTTTATATTTGAAATACAGTGAGCAATGTACCCCTTTGCTTCTCTCGTGAGCCACGCTATTAGGGTTTTGCTTGCCTCCCGCCGTGTAGCCGCTGGGCTGCCTCGTCTCCTGTGGCCTTAGGGCCATGGAGACGCGGTGGATCTTGGTCCTTACCGGCGGGAGGGCTCCGTTTTAAGAGTTTGTTTTGAGTTTTGGTAGGGTTTGTGTCCTTCTCAGAAAAACGAGGCGGCGACGATTCCCTGGTGATGGAATGAGTTTCTCCCCGCCTAGCCCCCGTTCTGATGATGCTTCTAGCGTCGTCGGAGGATGTGTGGAGGTTTGTGTTCGGCGGATCTCACGGGATTCGTTCAACATTTGTCTTTGATGGATCTGGTTGGATCCATCTTATTTCGTCTATGTTGGTGTGTCAACAGGTTGTATCCTATCGATCTACACTTCTCTTTATCGGCGTGGTTGATGTTCTGGTGCGTTGGTCCTCTGGGGCCTTACCACGACGATTTTCCTACTGTCTACTACAATAAGGTTTGCCAGACTCTGGTGATGGAGGGGCGATGACAGCGGCATGCCTTCGGCTCACTCCAATGCTTGTAGTTGTCGCTAGGTGGTCTATAAACCTTGATGTAATTTTTATTTTGGGTTTTTTTACTACCTTAAGAGTTTTTCCCCAAAAACAAATACAGTGAGCAATGTTAGAATGAAAAATAATAATCAAAGACGCTCAATTACGTCGTGCACGCCACACCGGACCAAGTTCATCATCAGCGCAACCTCCGTGGAAGCCACGGCGTTTGTATTGCGGCCCTTTCGTCCATATCGAACAGATACACGTTTACTTGACCCGCTAATCCATCCAAAAAGACCGAGAATTGAACCATAACCACACAATACGTTGTGAAGCACCATCCAAGAAGACCTAGAATCGAACCATAACCACACAATACGCTGCGAAAGCACCGCCATCGTAAAGAATATCAGACCAGTAAACCGCTCCACATGCTGATGTTTGTCAGCAATGAAACCGCGCGAGCCCAAAATGCAAATTCTTTATGTGGCTTGCTGTTCATCGCAGGTGCTTGACCGCAGATAATTTGGAGAGGAGGGGCTGGCCTTCTAATGGCAACTGTTCGTTGTGCATCTCGACACACGAAGACTGTACACATCTTTTTATGCATTGTCGGTTCACTCAGCAGGTTTGGAGGAGGTTCAAGGACTGGACGAGAGCGTTTTTTCTTGTTCCAGATGACAGCTATGCCAACACCGAGGATTGGTGGCTGAGAACACGGAAGGATGTCCCCAAGTCTGTCAGGCGCAATTTTGACACCATTATCATTTTTATCCATTGGAGGATCTGAAAAAAAAGAAATGCGAGAATTTTTGAGCATGTGGCCTGCAGCGTTGAAAGGGTGTTGGATTTGATCAGAGAAGATATCATGGCCTGGAGAGCAGCGGGTTGTATCGGTGACTCTTCTTGATTTCTTCTCTGCTCCTTCCTGTTTGCCTTGAGCCCAGTTAGGCCAGGTTATGCATTGTATTTTCGGAGTTTTGACTCTGTCGGCAATCGGCTCTAGATCGCCTAGACTGTTTTGCCTTTGTACTGCTCTCTCTTTTCTATCTAATGAAAGAACGGCCTAGGCCCTTCGAGAAACCGCGCGAGAGAGGTCGCACGTCAAGGCAGAAGATCTCTGTCAGGTTCCGGTCGAAAAGCATATGGCTGGACAATGGGTAGACCTGTGGGATTCGAGCCCGTACATGCCGCAACAACCTTGTCCAGCTCAAACAGTGACAACAATGGTGGGCGAGTGGGCGACAAGAGGTGAAAAGTAGCGTTTACTGGAAAGTTTGACTGATTCCAGGTCTCGCTGTAGCAGCGGTCAAGCTAAGATAAGGCGTGAGAATTTCGGATGAGATGCATGTGTGTGGATGTGAGGCCGCAGTAATTGTGTTTTTAAACACCTGGGCCATGAGCCAGCTGGGCATCCAACTGACGCTTCACAGCCCACACACCACCATCCGGCAAAAACAAACCACGCAAAACGCTTGTTCTGCTCTCCGGACATCAGAGGTGCGCTTTCTCTGTCCTTAATAATCTCTTTTGGCTTGTGTCTTCCTGTCAGACTTGTGGCTGAAATGTAACGTACGAATAACGGACAGCTTATTCTTTATGTCAGCACAAGCATCGACACGTATTGCTTGTTCATGCTGCCCACGGCATTGGCGCAACGTACACATGCTAGTTTTTTTTTGAAAAAGAAGGATTACTCTTGGCCTCTGCATCAATCAATGCATGCAGCCATACGTACATCTACTAGTTAACACGTAGATTCAGTTCATAACATCTTGTCACCAAGTTAATGATTTGCATACTGTAGGTGACAAGTGCCTGATGCGTTCTCCCAAGCAACCGGCGACACTCGCCATGCTTTTACTGTTGGCATTGTTGCTATTCTGTAATGGAGTTGGCAACGTTCATTGCTCAACGATCCACGAGAACAGGGTCAATCTGCAGGCACTGCTGGAATTCTAGCAGGGCATCGCTAGCGACCCTCAAGGAGCCTTGAGTAACTGGAACATCACAACCCACTTCTGTCGCTGGAATGGTGTCAACTGCACCACCACAACACCACTCCGCGTCACACAGCTTAAACTCAGCGGCTGAAACTTAGCAGGCCAAATCACCTCCTCTCTTGGGAACCTAACTTTCCTCTCATATCTTGACCTTTCGGGGAATAACTCCATTGGTCCCTTGCCTGTCTTTGGCCATCTCCAACAACTACATGTGCGTTGGCGGAAACGTCTTACCCGATCTAGGGCGACGTGCTGCGTGTTAAATAGACAGGGTGCGAGCCTGGAATACGCGTACAAGAGTTGGTTGAGATACAACTTGATAAACAAGAAAGATAGGAGATAAGCTAGCTAGTAGTTACAACAGAATATCTCATGCGCCTAGCCTAGCTATCCTGGTTCAATACTCAACCTCCTGTACCTCGCTAATACGTGACACAATTATGTGTTTAACACCCTCCCTTAATCACAACTTGGTCAAGTTGAGATTACGTTTGAATTCTTCAAAACTCCGTACAGGCAATGCCTTTGTGAATCCATCTGCAACTTGATCTCTAGAGTGCACAAAACGAATGTCAAGTTGCTTCTGAGCAACCCTTTCCCTGACAAAGTGAAAATCAATTTCTATATGTTTTGTTCTAGCATGAAAGACTGGATTTGCAGAGAGATAGGTAGCACCAAGATTGCCACACCATAGACATGGAGCTCGTGTGTTTTTCACACCAAGTTCTTTCAACATAGACTGAACCCATATAATCGCTGTTGTAGCATTTGCTAATGCTTTGTATTCGGCCTCTGTACTTGATCTAGAGACAGTAGCTTGCTTTCGTGCACACCATGATATTAAGTTAGGTCCAAAGAATACAGCAAACCCACCAGTTGACCTCCTGTCATCCAAGCATCCTGCCCAATCTGAATCAGAGAATGCACTGACAAGTGTTGAAGGTGATTTGCTAAAGTTTAGACCAATGCTCAAAGTAAGTTTGACATACCTAACTATGCGTTTTGCAGCAGTTAGATGAACAGTGGTGGGTGCATGAAGAAACTGACAAACTTTATTAACTGCAAAGGAAATGTCAGGTCTAGTAAGAGTGAGATATTGTAATGCTCCCACCAAACTTCTGTATCTTGTGCTGTCTTCTTGATTCAAGAGTGTCCCTTCTGTGAGAGATAGTTTTTCTGAACTGGATAGTGGAGTAGGAGATGGCTTACAGTCTTTCAAACCAGCCTTTTTTACCAGATCAGTTGCATACTTCTCTTGAGAAAGATGGAGTCCATCATTATTTCTCTTTACCTCAATCCCAAGGAAGAAGTGCAAGTCTCCAAGATCCTTCAAGGCAAAATCTGCACTCAAGTCCTTCAAGAGCCCTGTGATTGCTTCATCAGATGAGCTTGTCACAATAATATCATCAACATAGATGAGGACAAATATGCATGTGTTGGACTTGTTGTAAATAAACAATGAAGTGTCAGACTTGGAAGGAACAAAGCCAAGTGCCTGCATCTTATGACAGAGACGTGAATACCATGCCCTTGGAGCTTGCTTTAACCCATATAGTGCTTTGTCAAGTTTGCACACATAGGATGGAGCATTCTTACTTACAAACCCAGGAGGTTGCTTCATGTACACTTCCTCTTCCGGAACACCATGGAGGAACGCGTTCTGTACACCTAGCTGTCTTAGACTCCAGCCCTTAGAAACAGCAATAGACAGGACAAGGCGAATGGTAGCAGCTTTTACAACTGGACTAAACGTGTCCTCATAATCTATGCCGTATCTTTGTTTAAAACCCTTCGCAACAAGTCTAGCTTTATAACGATCAATGGTTCCATCAGATTTTCTCTTAATCCTGAATACCCACTTGCAGTCAATCAAGTTTTTACCTTGCTGTGGAGGAACCAAATGCCATGTTTTATTTTTCTTCAATGCCATGTACTCTTCATTCATAGCTTTCTTCCATTTTTCATTACCAAGTGCTTCTTCAACCGTGTTTGGTTCACCTGGTTCTCCTGTAGAACAAATCATACCATATTTAACTATGTGTTTATAGTTCACAGGTTTCGTTACCCCTTTTTGTAGTCGTGTGCGTCGCTGTGATGCCACAACCTCATCCATAGCCACAGAAGATCCTGTCTCCTATACAGGAGTTCTAGCCGGAGCCGATCCCAAGGAGGATCCCCTGGGTGCAGCAGCGCGAGCTGTCCCAGCGGGATTTTCTGCGGTCTGTGGCTGAACTGCATCGCCTGGAGAGGCCACAGAGGATCCCAGCCTCTGGACCGGCCCATCATTGTGCAATGATGGCGAATCAACGCTGGGGGCCGCGTCAGGGCCCGCACGAGGGTCCGCATCGATGGAGCGAACTGGAGCCCGCCGCTTGTAGCACACCGGCTGGCCGCGG
Source organism: Aegilops umbellulata (assembly GCA_032464435.1). NCBI lineage: Eukaryota > Viridiplantae > Streptophyta > Magnoliopsida > Poales > Poaceae > Aegilops > Aegilops umbellulata. Next base: position 180,919,701 of record CP136057.1, on the reverse strand, counting down.
TAGCGCGCGCCGTCTGGGCCATCCATGCATCGCCAGTTGGCAGCAGGAGATTGGCGCGTCACTGGGCCCGCATCACGACCAACGGGAGGCGACCGCGTGCCGTCTGTGGAGCCGGACGTTGCGGGCGACCGCGTGCCGCCTGTGGAGCCTGGCGCTGCGGTGCGTGCGCCTGCAGCCGCAGCCGCGCCAGGTGCGCTGGATCCCGAGGGGAATCCCGCGTCTGCTGCAACCGATCCCGAGGAGGATCGGATTTCCTGACGCTGCGCTGATCCCGAGGAGATCTTGTCTCCTGTTTCTGAACACATGAAATAAGGGCCAAAATTTGCTCTTTCTTCTTCATTTTTTTGCCATTTCTTCCTGATTCTGTTCCTGTTTCATCACCACACGACTCATGCAACATATCAGCAGGATTAGTCAACAAGTGATCATCAGTATCGTTCCCCCCTTGATCACAACCGGTGAGATGTGAGGGCAAAAGCAGAATTTCTTTGCGAAGAAGTGCACCGGCGTTGGGATGAAGATCAGCAAAGGGAAACTACGTTTCATCGAATACGACATCCCTAGAGATATAGACTCGACCCGTGGAGACCTCGAGACACTTGACACCTTTGTGTTGAGAGCTATAGCCAAGGAACACACATTTGGTGGAACGAAACATAGTTTCCGTTTGTTGTAGGGACGAAGATTGGGCCAGCAAGCGCACCCAAAAACACGAAGAGATTGGTAGTTTGGTTTTTCATGAAGGAGTCTTTCTAGGGGTGTTTCATTATGGATGACACGACTAGGAAGAATGTTTATGAGGTGGACGGCTGTGAGAAAAGCCTCATCCCAGAATTTAAGAGGCATGGATGCTCCTGCAAGAAGAGCAAGACCAACTTCAACTATGTGACGATGTTTTCGTTCGGCGGAGCCGTTCTGCTGGTGGGCATAAGGGCATGATACGTGGTGGGATATGCCAAGTGTTTGGAAGAAGGAGTTTAACGTCTCGTACTCCCCCCCAGTCTGATTGGACAACAATTTTTTTGCTGTTGAACTTGCGTTCAACAAGAGCTTTAAAGTTTTGAAAAACTTGAAACACTTCGGATCTATGCTTAAGAAGATAAATCCACGAGAATTTGCTATAGTCATCAATGAAACTGACGTAATATGAGTGTCTACCAACAGAGGTTGGGGCCGGACCCCATACATCAGAAAATATAAGTTGTAATGGTTTGGTAGAGACACTAGTAGATACGGGATACGGCAATTGATGACTTTTTGCTCTTTGGCACAAATCACAAATAGTTTCATTATGTCGCTCAACCACAAACGGGAGCTTATTTTTTCTAAGCAATTTTTCAACTAGAGAGAAAGAAGCATGTCCTAATCTATCATGCCACCGGGTTGATGAAAGCTTGGTAACACCATAGACTTGTTTATTGAATCTTCTATGCACTGGGATCAACGGATAAAGCCCTCGAACACATCTACCTCGATAGAGAACTTTCTTCATTTCCTGATCCTTAATCAAAAAGAAAAAGGGGTGAAACTCAAGGAAGACATGATTATCTATGGCAATTCGGTGAACAGAAAGAAGACTTTTGGCAGCACTAGGAACATGCAAGATTTTCTTGAGATGAATATTGCGACTAGGGGTACTAAATATTGAATGACCAATGTGATTTATCTGCATACCTTCTCCACTGGTCGTGTGGATTTGATCCTTTCCACGGTACCTTTCCTTCATGGTCACCTTCTCAAGTTCGTTGGTGATGTGGTTGGTTGCGCCGCTATCGACATACCAGTTGGTGTCGATGCCATAGGAGCCGTCGGCCGCCGCAATGATCTTGTCATCGTCCTGGGAGTCATCCTCGTCCTCATCATAATGATACCAGCAATCTTTTGCAGTGTGGCCCGGCTTACCACATATCTGGCAGCAAGGCAAGTCCGGACGAGATCGACCAGAACCGCTGCCGCCGCCGCCACGGCGAGCCTTGTTGTTGGAGCGCCCGCCATTGTTGCCGCCGCCACCAGACCACCCCCTGCCGCGGGAAGAGCCATGGGAACGACCACCACCACGGCCGCGAGTTGCAGTGTTTGCCGAGGACTTGAAGGAGTGGCCGCCCGCACTGTGGAACTGCGCCATGCGTTGGTCGAAGTTGCTGAGCATGGCGAAGATCTCATCGAGGGAGGCGGGGGAGACGCGAGCGTCGAGGGTTGAGACTAGAGGCTGGTACTCCAGATCCAGCCCATGGAGGATGTAGGAGATCAGCTCATCATCCTGGATCGGCTTACCCGCCGCGGCCAGCTCATCGGCGAGGCCACGCATGTAGGCAAAGTAGGTGGCGGCGGATTGGGTACCTTTCTACGCGTTGATGAGGGAGGTGCGGATGTTGTTGACGCGGCTCAGCGACTGCGACGAGTACATGCCCGCCAGCGTCGTCCAGAGCGCGTTCGCCGTGGTGACCGCGGTCACCGTGACCAGCACCTCCTTGGAGAGGTTGCTGAGGAGGAACCCGAGCACCTGTTGGTCCTCCCGAACCCAAAGAGGGTGGAGAGGGTTGGGCTCGAAGGTGTCCTTGCCGTCCTTGTCCTTGGCGGCGCGGAGCTTGGCCGGCTCCGGTGACGTGCCGTCTATGTAGCCGAAGACACCGGCGCCACGCAGTTGGGGTGTGATCTGCATGCGCCACAACACGTAATTCGTGCGGGAAAGCTTCTCGATGACCTGCCCATTGAGATTGGAGTGGGCGACACCGGAGGAGGAAGACATGGTTTCGGCACAGGTGGAGGTGGAGGCTAGATGGGAAGTAGGAAGGCTCTGATTACCATGTGCATTGGCGGAAACGTCTTACCCGATCTAGGGCGACGTGCTGCGTGTTAAATAGACAGGGTGCGAGCCTGGAATACGCGTACAGGAGTTGGTTGAGATACAACTTGATAAACAAGAAAGATAGGAGATAAGCTAGCTAGTAGTTACAACAGAATATCTCATGCGCCTAGCCTAGCTATCCTGGTTCAATACTCAACCTCCTGTACCTCGCTAATACGTGACACAATTATGTGTTTAACACTACAGACACTTTCTCTGAACAACAACAGTTTAAATGTGATGATTCCTGATTTGCTTACCAACTGTTCTAGCTTGGACACTTTAGATCTCTCTGTAAACTTCCTAGTGGGTCCAATTCCTCCAAATCTGGACTTGCTTTCAAATCTCACTTACTTAGATCTCTCTAGTAACATGCTAGCGGGTCAAATTCCTCCGAAACTAGGTTCTTTATCAAAGCTGGCCACATTAGATCTCTCCCATAACATGCTAGTGGGTCAAATTCCTCCGAACCTAGGATTTCTTTTAAATATGACTTATGACTTACTTAGGTCTCTCCCATAACATGCTAGAGGGTCAAATTCCATCAAAGTTAGGCTTTCTTTCAAGTCTAGAAATCATCGATTTGACATCAAACAAACTCGAGGGCAGCATTCCTAATGAGCTTGGGCAATTGCTAAGTTTACAATTCTTACTCCTGGGAGACAATTATCTTTCAGGTGAATTCCCGAATTCCATCTTGAATCTTTCTGCTTCTCTCCAAATGCTAGGCTTGGAGCTGAATATGCTAGGCAAGGCATTGCCACCTAATATAGGTGACCTTCGGGCTCTCGTACAACTTACCATGAGTGGAAACATGTTTGAAGGGCACATCCCAGCTTCCCTAGGAAACTCCACAAGATTAGAAGTAATAGACTTATCAGCTAACAATTTTACCGGGCAAATTCCTAGCACTTTTGGAAAGCTCCCAAATCTGACTAATCTAAACCTTCAGCATAACCAGCTTGAAACAAGGGACAACAAGGACTGGGAGTTCTTAAATGCATTGATGAACTATCGTTCTCTGATATCACTCGGATTGGCTTACAACCAACTGCAGGGATCTATACCGCAGTCTGTCGGTAACCTATCCAACAAACTAGAAAGACTTAATTTGACTAAAAATAGCTTATTAGGGCAAGTACCCCAGAGCATCAGAAACCTTAGTGCATTAAATCAACTGGCACTAGGTATAAACAACTTAAGTGGCACAATAGAAGGATGGCTTGGAAACCTAAAAGGCCTTCAAATATTAAATCTCTGCTCAAACCGCTTCACCGGCCAAATCCCACCCTCTATTAGCAATCTTACTCGGGTGATAAATCTTTATCTGTATGATAATGAATTTGAAGGCCTGATACCGCCCAGCTTGGGAAAACTCCCACTCTTAGTGCTAGTCCTTACCTCTAACAATCTTGAAGGCCTCATACCACCAAACCTAGGAAGCCTCCAACAACTTACATTTTTGAAAATTAGCCACAATAATCTCCAAGGTGAGATACCTCAGATTAGCGCCCTTAAACAACTCACTACTTTAGATCTTTCTTGGAATAAGCTCATAGGGCATATTCCAGATTCTTTGGGCCAATGTTCCGGCTTAGTGAGTCTACAAATGGACCAAAACTTTCTGTCAGGAAACATCCCAATAACTTTTGGCAAACTGTTGTCTCTGAGTATGCTAAATCCTTCACACAACAACTTGTCAGGCACCATCCCGTTAGGTCTAAGCAAACTAGAGTACCTCGTCAATCTTGACCTTTTATATAATAATCTTGAAGGATAATTACCAAGGAATGGAGTATTTGGAAATGCTACAGCTGTTTCAGTTGAGGGTAATTGGGGGCTCTGTGGAAGTGCGGTGGGTCTTCACATGCCCATGTGTCGTGTTGTTTCATGGAAGCCAGAGGCAAAATACTATTTGGTCAGAGCACAGATTCCATTATTTGGATTCACGTCACTTGTAATGTTGGCTTACATTATATTCTTTGGGAAGAACACATCAAGAAGAACATACTCAATTTTACTTTCCTTTGGCAAGAAATTTCCTAGAGTTGCTTACAATGATCTAGCTCTAGCTATAGGGAAGTTCTCATAGTTAAACCTTGTCGGAAGAGGAAGTTAGGGTTCAGTGTATAGAGGAAAGTTAAGTCAAGCTAAAATAAAAGTGGCTATTAAGGTTTTTGACCTTGGTATGAAATGTGCAGACAAAAGTTTTGTAACAGAATGCGAGGTTTTAAGTAGAATTCAGCACCGGAACCTTGTACCTATCCTCACTGCATGTTCGACAATAGACAATAATGGTGACGCTTTCAAAGCTCTAATTTATGAATTCATGCCTAATTGGAATTTGAACACATGGTTGCATAATACATATTCTAGTAGTTCTTCAAAATGTTTGAACTTAGCTCAAAGAGCAAGCATATCTACCAATATAGCCGATGCAGTGGCTTATTTACACAATGATTGTGAAAGGCAGATTGTACATTGTGATCTGAAGCCAACTAATATCCTTCTTGACGATGATATGAATGCGTATTTGGGAGACTTCGGCATTGCAAGCCTCATCGGACATTCAAGCTTAGTCACCTCAACTGGGCTGAAGCGAACAATAGGGTACATAGCTCCAGGTATATTAATTCTCGCACTTCCGTTTTTTATGGCCATCTATTATTTACAGTGTATTAGTTACCAATTTTATCTCTTTGCAGAGTATGCTCAAAGTGGCCATGCATCAATCCGTGGGGATGTTTACAGTTTCGGAATAGTACTCCTGGAGATGCTCATTGGCAAAAGACCAACATACCCTATGTTTGAGAATGAACTCAACATGGTCAACTTTCTGGAGAGGAACTATCCAGATAAGATACTAGATATTATTGATGCATGCCTTGAAGGAAATATGCCCTAGAGGCAATAATAAAGTTATTATTTATTTCCTCATATATCATGATAAATGTTTATTATTCATGCTAGAATTGTATTAGCCGGAAACATAATACATGTGTGAATATATAAACAAACAGAGTGTCACTAGTATGCCTCTACTTGACTAGCTCGTTAATCAAAGATGGTTATGTTTCCTAACCATGAACAAAGAGTTGTTATTTGATTAACGAGGTCACATTATTAGTTGAATGATCTGATTGACATGACCCATTCCATTAGCTTAGCACCCGATCGTTTAGTATGTTGCTATTGCTTTCTTCATGACTTATACATGTTCCTATGACTATGAGATTATGCAACTCCCGTTTACCGTAGGAACACTTTGTGTGCTACCAAACATCACAACGTAACTGGGTGATTATAAAGGTGCTCTACAAGTGTCTCGAAAGGTACTTGTTGGGTTGGAGTATTTCAAGATTAGGATTTGTCACTTCGATAGTCGGAGAGGTATCTCTGGGCCCTCTCGGTAATGCACATCGCATAAGCCTTGCAAGCATTGCAACTAATATGTTAGTTGTGAGATGATGTATTACAGAACGAGTAAAGAGACTTGCCGGCAACGAGATTGAACTAGGTATTGGATATCGACGATCGAATCTCGGGCAAGTAACATACCGATGACAAAGGGAACAACGTATGTTGTTATGCGGTCTGACCGATAAAGATCTTCGTAGAATATGTAGGAGCCAATATGGGCATCCAGGTCCCTCTATTGGTTATTGACCGGAGACGTGTCTCGGTCATGTCTACATTGTTCTCGAACCGTAGGGTCCGCACGCTTAACGTTTCGATGACAGTTATTATGAGTTTATGAGTTTTGATAAACCGAAGGAGTTCAGAGTCCCGGATGAGACCGGGGACATGACGAGGAGTCTCGAAATGGTCGAGACGTGAAGATCGATATATTGGACGACTATATTCGGACATCGGAAAGGTTCTGAGTGATTAGGGTATTTTCGGAGTACCGGGGAGTTACGGGAATACGGGGAAGAGTATTGGGCCTTAATGGGCTTTAGTGGGAAGGAGCCAGGAGGTGGCGCGCGCCCCTCCCAAGCCCAGTCCGAATTGGACAAGGGGTTTGGGGCGCGGCCCCCCTCTCCCTTCCTTCTCCACTTCCCTCCTTTCCCCCCTTCTCCTAGTTGGACTAGGAAAGAAGGAGTCCTACTCCCATACGATGGGAGTATGACTCCCCTTGGCGCGCCCTCCTCCTAGGGCCGGCCTCCTCCTCCCCTGCTCCTTTATATACGGGGGCAGGGGGCACCCTACAACACACAAGTTGATCTTCGTGATCGTTTCTTAGCCGTGTGCGGTGCCTCCCTCCATCATATTCCACCTCGGTCATATCGTTGCGGTGCTTAGGCGAAGACCTGCGTCGGTAGAACATCATCATCGTCATCACGTCGTCGTGCTAACGAAACTCATCCCCGAAGCTTTGCTGGATCGGAGCCCGGGGAGCGTCATCGAGTTGAACGTGTGCTAAGAACTCGGAGGTGCCGGAGTAACGGTGCTTGGATCGATTGGACCGGGAAGACGTACGACTACTTCCTCTACGTTGCGTCAATGCTTCCGCTTCGGTCTACGAGGGTACGTAGGCAACACTCTCCCCTCTCGTTGCTATGCATCACCATGATCTTGTGTGTGCGTAGGAATTTTTTTGAAATTACTATGTTCCCCAACAGTGGTATCAGAGCCTAGGTTTTATGGTTTGATGTTATATGCACGAGTAGAACACAAGTGAGTTGTGGGCGATATAAGTCATACTGCCTACCAGCATGTCATACTTTGGTTCGGCGGTATTGTTGGATGAAGCGGCCCGGACCGATATTACGCGTACGCTTACGCGAGACTGGTTCTACCGCCGTGCTTTGCACACAGGTGGCTGGTGGGTGTCAGTTTCTCCAACTTTAGTTGAACCGAGTGTGGCTACGCCCGGTCCTTGCGAAGGTTAAAATGGCATCAACTTGACAAACTATCGTTGTGGTTTTGATGCGTAGGTGAGATTGGTTCTTGCTTAAGCCCGTAGGAGCCACGTAAAACTTGCAACAAACAAAGTAGAGGACGTCTAACTTGTTTTTGCAAGGCATGTTGTGATGTGATATGGTCAAGGCATGATGCTAAATTTTATTGTATGAGATGATAATGTTTTGTAACTGAGTTATCGGCAACAGGCAGGAGCCATATGGTTGTCGCTTTATTGTATGCAATGCAATCGCCCTATAATGCTTTACTTTATCACTAAGCGGTAGCGATAGTCGTAGAAGCATAAGATTGGCGAGACGACAACGATGCTACGATGGAGATCAAGGTGTCGCGCCGGTGACGATGGTGATCATGACGGTGCTTCGGAGACGGAGATCACAAGCACAAGATGATGATGGCCATATCATATCACTTATATTGATTGCATGTGATGTTTATCTTTTTTATGCATCTTATCTTGCTTTGATTGACGGTAGCATTATAAGATGATCTCTCACTAAATTATCAAGAAGTGTTCTCCCTGAGTATGCACCGTTGCCAAAGTTCGTCGTGCCCAGACACCACGTGATGATCGGGTGTGATAAGCTCTACGTCCATCTACAACGGGTGCAAGCCAGTTTTGCACACGCAGAATACTCGGGTTATACTTGACGAGCCTAGCATATGCAGATATGGCCTCGGAACACGGAGACCGAAAGGTCGAGCGTGAATCATATAGTAGATATGATCAACATAAAAATGTTCACCATTGAAAACTAATTCATTTCACGTGATGATCGGTTATGGTTTAGTTGATTTGGATCACGTGATCACTTAGATGATTAGAGGGATGTCTATCTAAGTGGGAGTTCTTTAGTAATATGATTAATTGAACTTTAATTTATCATGAACTTAGTCCTGGTAGTATTAGCATATCTATGTTGTAGATCAATAGCTCGCGTTGTTGCTTTCATATGTTTATTTTGATATGTTCCTAGAGAAAATTGTGTTGAAAGATGTTAGTAGCAATGATGCGGATTGGATCCGTGATCTGAGGTTTATCCTCATTGCTGCACAGAAGAATTATGTCCTTGATGCACCGCTAGGTGACAGACCTATTGCAGGAGCAGATGCAGACGTTATGAACGTTTGGCTAGCTCAATATGATGACTACTTGATAGTTTAAGTGCACCATGCTTAACAGCTTAAGAATCGGGACTTCAAAGATGTTTTGAACGTCATGGAGCATATGAGATGTTCCAGGAGTTGAAGTTAATATTTCAAGCAAATACCCGAGTTGAGAGATATGAAGACTCCAACAAGTTCTATAGCTAAAAGATGGAGGAGAATCGCTCAACTAGTGAGCATGTGCTCAGATTGTCTGGGTACTACAATCGCTTGAATCAAGTGGGAGTTAATCTTCCAGATAAGATAGTGATTGACAGAATTCTCTAGTCACCATCACCAAGTTAGTAGAATTTCGTGATGAACTATAATATGCAAGGGATAACGGAAACGATTCCCAAGCTCTTCGTGATGCTAAAATCGACGAAGGTAGAAATCAAGAAAAACATCAAGTGTTGATGGTAGACAAGACCACTAGTTTCAAGAAAAGGGCAAAGGGAAGAAGGGGAACTTCAAGAAGAACGGCAAGCAAGTTGCTGCTCAAGTGAAAAGCCCAAGTCTGGACCTAAGCCTGAGACTAAGTGCTTCTACTGCAAAGGGACTGGTCACTGGAAGCAAAACTGCCCCAAGTATTTGGCCGATAAGAAAGGATGGCAAAGTAAACAAAGGTATATTTGATATACATGTTATTGATGTGACTTTACTAGTGTTTATAGCAACCCCTAAGTATTTGATACTAGTTCAGTAACTTGAAACGGGAGTTGCAGAATAAATAGAGACTAGTTAAGGGTGAAGTGACGATGTGTGTTGGAAGTAGTTCCAAGATTGATATGATCATCATCGCACACTCACTGTACTTTTGGGATTAGTGTTGAACCTAAATAAGTGTTATTTGGTGTTTGCGTTGAGCATAAATATGATTTGATCATGTCAATTGCAATACGGTTATTCATTTAAGTTAGAAAACAATTGTTGTTCTACTTACATGAATAGAACCTTCGTTGGTCATACACCCAATGAAAATAGTTCATTGGATCTCGATCGTAGTGATACACATATTTATAATATTGAAGCCAAAAGATGCAAAGTTAATAATGATAGTGCAACTTATTTGTGGCACTGTCGTTTAGGTCATATCGGTATAAAGCGCATGAAGAAACTCCATAATGATGGACTTTTCGAACCACTTGATTATGAATCACTTGGTACTTGTGAACCGTGCCTCATGGGCAAGATGACTAAAACACCGTTCTCCGGTACTATGGAGAGAGCAACAGATTTATTGGAAATCATACATACAGATGTACGTGGTCCGATGAATATTGAAGCTCGTGGCGGATATCGTTATTTTCTCACCTTCACAGATGATTTAAGCAGATATGGGTATATCTACTTAATGAAACACAAGTCTGAAACATTTGAAAAGTTCAAAGAATTTCAGAGTGAAGTTGAAAATCATCGTAACAAGAAAATAAAGTTTCTACGATCTGATCGTGGAGGAGAATATTTGAGTTACGAGTTTGGTCTACATTTGAAACAATGCGGAATAGTTTCGCAACTCACGCCACCCGGAACACCACAACGCAATGGTGTGTCCGAACGTCGTAATCATACTTTACTTGATATGGTGCGATCTATGATGTCTCTTACAGATTTACCGCTATCGTTTTGGGGTTATGCTCTAGAGACGGCCGCATTCACGTTAAATAGGACACCATCGAAATCCATTGAGACGACGCCTTATGAACTATGGTTTAGCAAGAAACCAAAGTTGTCGTTTCTTAAAGTTTGGGGCTGCGATGTTTATGTGAAAAAGCTTTAACCTGATAAGCTCGAACCCAAATCGGAGAAATGTGTCTTCATAGGATACCCAAAGGAAACTGTTGGGTACACCTTCTATCACAGATCCGAAGGCAAGACATTCGTTGTTGAGAATGGATACTTTCTAGAGAAGGAGTTTCTCTCGAAAGAAGTGAGTGGGAGGAAAGTAGAACTTGATAAGGTAATTGTACCTTCTCCCTTGTTGGAAAGTGGTTCATCACAGAAATCTGTTCCTGTGACTACTACACCAATTAGTGAGGAAGCTAATGATGATGATCATGTAACTTCAGATCAAGTTACTACCGAATCTCGTAGGTAAACCAGAGTGAGATCCGCACCAGAGTGGTACGGTAATCCTGTTCTGGTAGTCATGTTACTAGACCATGACGAACTTGCGAACTATGAGTAAGCGATGATGAGCTCAGATTCCGCGAAATGGTTTGAGGCCATGAAATCTGAGATATGATCCATGTATGAGAACAAAGTATGGACTTTGATGGATTTGCCCGATGATCGGCAAGCCATAGAAAATAAATGGATCTTCAAGAGGAAGACGGACGCTGATAGTAGTATTACTATCTACAATTGTCGCAAAAGGTTTTCGACAAGCTCAAGGTGTTGACTATGATGAGAGTTTCTCACTCGTATCTATGCTTAAGTCTGTCCGAATCATGTTAGCAATTGCCGCATTTTATGAAATCTGGCAAATGGATAAACAAAACTGCATTCCTCAATGGATTTGTTAAAGAAGAGTTGTATACGATGCAACTAGAAGGTTTTGTCAATCCTAATGTTGGGGAACGTAGTAATTTCAAAAAAAATTCCTACGCACACGCAGGATCATGGTGATGCATAGCAACGAGAGGGGAGAGTGTTGTCTACGTACCCTCGTAGACTAAAGCGGAAGCGTTGACACAACGTAGAGGAAGTAGTCGTACGTCCTCCTCCCGATCCGACCGATCCAAGCGCCGTTACTCCGGCGCCTCCGAGTTCTTGACACACGTACAGCTCGATGACGTTCTCCGGGCTCCGATCCAGCAAAGCTCTCGGGGAAGAGTTTCGTCAGCACGACGGCATGGTGATGATCTTGATGAACTACCGACGCAGGGCTTCACCTAAGCACTGCAACAATATGACCGAGGTGGAATATGGTGGAGGGGGGCACCGCACACGGCTGAGGAATGATCACGAAGATCAACTTGTGTGTTCTAGGGTGCCCCCCTGCCCCCGTATATAAAGGAGCAAGGGGGGAGGCCGGCCAGCCCTATGGGGCGCGCCAAAGGGAGGGGGAGTCCTCCTCCTAGTGGGAGTAGGACTCCCCTTTCCTAGTGCAACTAGGAAGAGAGAGGGGGAAGGAAAGAGAGGGGGAGGGAGAGGGAAAGGGGGGCCGCGCCCCCCTCCTTGTCCAATTCGGACTCCCCATGGGGGGGGCGCACCACCTCCGGCCGCAGCCCTCTCTCTCCCCTCGGGCCCAATAAGGCCCATTACTTCCCCGGGGGGTTCCGGTAACCCCTTCGGCACTCCGGTTTTATCCGAAACCACTCGGAACCATTCCGATGTTCGAATATAGTCATCCAATATATCAATCTTTACGTCTCGACCATTCTGAGACTCCTCGTCATGTCCGTGATCCCATCCGGGACTCCGAACTAACTTCGGTACATCAAAATGCATAAATGCATAAACTCATAATAACTGTCATCGTAACCTTAAGCGTGCGGACCCTACGGTTCGAGAACAGTGTAGACATGACTGAGACAATTCTCTGGTCAATAACCAATAGCGGGACCTGGATGCCCATATTGGCTCCTACACATTCTACGAAGATCTTTATCGGTCAGACCGCATAACAACATACGTTGTTCCCTTTGTCATCGGTATGTTACTTGCCCGAGATTCGATCGTCGGTATCCAATACCTAGTTCAATCTCGTTACCGGCAAGTCTCTTTACTCGTTTTGTAATACATCATCTCGCAACTAACTCATTGGTTGCAATGCTTGCAAGGCTTATATGATGTGCATTACCGAGAAGGCCCTGAGATACCTCTCCGACATTCGAAGTGACAAATCCTAATCTCGAAATACGCCAACCCAACAAATACTTTCGGAGACACCTGTAGAGCACCTTTATAATCACCTAGTTACGTTGTGACTTTTGGTAGCACACAAAGTGTTCCTACGATAAACGGGAGTTGCATAATCTCATAGTCAAAGGAACATGTATAAGTCATGGAGAAAGCAATAGCAACATACTAAACGATCGGGTGCTAAGCTAATGGAATGGGTCATGTCAATCAGATCATTCAACTAATGATGTGACCTTGTTAATCAAATGACAACTCCTTTGTCTATGGTTAGGAAACTTAACCATCTTTGATTAACAAGCTAGTCAAGTAGAGGCATACTAGTGACACTCTGTTTGTCTATGTATCCACACATGTATTATGTTTCCGGTTAATACAATTCTAGCATGAATAATAAACATTTATCATGATATGTAAGGAAATAAATAATAACTTTATTATTGCCTCTAGGGCATATTTCCTCAGTCTCCCACTTGCACTAGAGTCAATAATCTAGATTACACAGTAATGATTCTAACACCCATGGAGTCTTGGTGCTGATCAAGTTTTGCTCGTGGAAGAGGCTTAGTCAACGGGTCTGCTACATTCAGATCCGTATGTATCTTGCAAATCTCTATGTCTCCCACCTGGACCAAATCCCGGATGGAATTGAAGCGTCTCTTGATGTGCTTGGTTCTCTTGTGAAATCTGGATTCCTTTGCCAAGGCAATTGCACCAGTATTGTCACAAAAGATTTTCATTGGACCCGATGCACTAGGTATGACACCTAGATCGATATAAACTCCTTCATCCAGACTCCTTCATTTGCTGCTTCCGAAGCAGCTATGTACTCCGCTTCACATGTAGATCCCGCCACGACGCTTTGTTTAGAACTGCACCAACTGACAGCTCCACCGTTTAATGTAAATACGTATCCGGTTTGCGATTTAGAATCGTCCGGATCAGTGTCAAAGCTTGCATCAACGTAACCGTTTACGACGAGCTCTTTGTCACCTCCATACACGAGAAACATTTCCTTAGTCCTTTTCAGGTACTTCAGGATATTCTTGACCGCTGTCCAGTGATCCACTCCTAGATTACTTTGGTACCTCCCTGCTAAAATTATAGCAAGGCACACATCAGGTCTGGTACACAACATTGCATACATGATAGAGCCTATGGCTGAAGCATAGGGAACATCTTTCATCTTCTCTCTATCTTCTGCAGTGGTCGGGCATTGAGTCTTACTCAACTTCACACCTTGCAACACAGGCAAGAACCCTTTCTTTGCTTGATCCATTTTGAACTTCTTCAAAACTTTGTCAAGGTATGTGCTTTGTGAAAGTCCAATTAAGCGTCTTGATCTATCTCTATAGATCTTAATGCCCAATATGTAAGCAGCTTCACCGAGGTCTTTCATTGAAAAACTTTTATTCAAGTATCCCTTTATGCTGTCCAGAAATTCTATATCATTTCCAATCAGTAATATGTCATCCACATATAATATCAGAAATGCTACAGAGCTCCCACTCACTTTCTTGTAAATACAGGCTTCTCCAAAAGTCTGTATAAACCCAAATGCTTTGATCACACTATCAAAGCGTTTATTCCAACTCCGAGAGCCTTGCACCAGTCCATAAATGGATCGCTGGAGCTTGCACACTTTGTTAGCTCCCTTTGGATCGATAAAACCTTCCGGTTGCATCATATACAACTCTTCTTCCAGAAATCCATTCAGGAATGCAGTCTTTACATCCTTTTGCCAAATTTCATAATCATAAAATGCGGCAATTGCTAACATGATTCGGACAGACTTAAGCATCGCTACGGGTGAGAAGGTCTCATCGTAGTCAATCCCTTGAACTTGTCGAAAACCTTTTGCGACAAGTCGAGCTTTGTAGACAGTAACATTACCATCAGCGTCAGTCTTCTTCTTGAAGATCCATTTATTCTCTATTGCTTGCCGACCATCGGGCAAGTCAACCAAAGTCCATACTTTGTTCTAATACATGGATCCTATCTCAGATTTCATGGCTTCAAGCCATTTTGCGGAATCTGGGCTCACCATCGCTTCTTCATAGTTCGTAGGTTCACCATGGTCTAGTAGCATGATTTCCAGAACAGGATTGCCGTACCACTCTGGTGCGGATCTTACTCTGGTTGATCTACGAGGTTCTGTAGTAACTTGATCTGAAGTTGCATGATCATCATCATTAACTTCCTCACTAATTGGTGTAGGTGCTACAGAAACAGATTTCTGTGACGTACTATTTTCCAATAAGGGAGAAGGTACAGTTACCTCATCAAGTTCTACTTTCCTCCCACTCACTTCTTTCGAGAGAAACTCCTTCTCTCGAAAGGATCCATTTTTAGCAACAAATGTCTTGCCTTCGGATCTGTGATAGAAGGTGTACCCAACAGTTTCCTTTGGGTATCCTATGAAGACACATTTCTCCGATTTGGGTTCGAGCTTATCAGGTTAAAGCTTTTTCACATAAGCATCGCAGCCCCAAACTTTAAGAAACGACAACTGTCGGTGTACTAAAGTAGGGGTACCTTAGTACCCCAGACTTGTGCACGGGCAGTTGTAGCACCCCGCGGCAAGGCCCGCCCAGGAAGCGCCAAGAGAAGACCAAGCATTCAAGACAAGGCCCCCGGCAAGAGGAGCTTGCCGGGCCAAGAAGACAAGACCCCGGCAAGAGGAGCTTGCCGGGACGACTGAGCCCATGTAATACCATCCAAGAACAAAGTATACGAGACAGAAGATCGAGACCCCGACAAGAGGAGCTTGTCGGGAAGGCCGAACCCAGGCACCACAAGAGAAGCCCGCCACGGCGCGCCATGCGCCCCGGCAAGGCCTGATAGCCGGCAAGCTATCAGGCGCAGGAAGACGACCCCCGCGGCAAGCCACTTGCCGCGGCAAATCGCCACCTCAGGACTGCGCTCCAGCTCGCCCGCCCACGCGTCGCTCCGGGGCTTCCCCCAAGGGCACGTGGCGGGGCACCGCGCAGCCTGGGGTATGCGGTGGCATGCGACCACCATCGTGGCGAGCGGTGGCGCACCTAACGGTCCGCCTCGGTGCTGTCCAGGCGACCGTGACGGGCATTTAATGCCCTTGTCCCCTACCGTCAGAAGTAGGTATGATAACACTGTGCCACACTGTAGCGCCACCGTTCCCGCACTGTTACAACTACCACCCCTTTTACACTTTTACCCCTTTCTCTTACGTTGACACCTGTCGGTGACCCCTTTGCGCTATAAAAGGAGGCCCGTGTGCAACGTAGAGGGGGTTCGGTTCGGTTGGGTTCGGAGACTCGGAATCCAGACAGCCATACGCTCGGTGTAGCTAGCTCTCCAAGCTCCCGAGCTCCCCAGTTCAATACAACCAAGCAGGAGTAGGGTTTTACGCGTCCATCGCGGCCCGAACCTGGGTAAACCGCCCGTGTGCTCGCCTCGATCTGCTCTCCGTGCTCCCTCCGCCCCCCTCACCGGACAACGAAAGGGGCTCCGGCCCCATAGGTGCTCGCGGGGGACGCCGTCCGCCCCGACATCTTTGGCGCGCCAGGTAGGGGCTGCGTCGAGGTTGTGCGGATCAGATCCGGCGTTCGCGCGAGCGCGCTCTTCGTCAGCTTCTCCGAATTCGCTAGCTTCATCAACACCATGGCCCCGAAGAAGAAGGCTTCGGAGGTCGCGGGCCCGTCCGTGTCTCTTCCACCGCTTCCGGAGCCAACGGTGGGCGGGGGAGACGCCGTCGGAGGGGTGGCCACCGGCGAGAACACTCGCGGCGCCACCAAATCCAAGAATAGGGCGGACGACCGAGCCTCGGCCTTCGAGGACGCGCAGCATCCGTCCCAACAAACGACGACCCAGCAGCGCCATGCCACAGGAGGTGGCATCCGCTTGCTGGACCAAGGGCAAACTGGAGGTTCACGGAGCTGTCGAGATTTGGACTCAAGTTTGAAAGTACTTCAACCATACAGAGCCGAGCTTTGGCAGAATTCATAGCTGAGTGGACCCCGACGCCAGATGGAGAAGCCCAAGAAACAAGCGCGCCCGTACAAGAAGCAACAAGCG
Organism: Aegilops umbellulata; assembly: GCA_032464435.1. Lineage (NCBI taxonomy): Eukaryota > Viridiplantae > Streptophyta > Magnoliopsida > Poales > Poaceae > Aegilops > Aegilops umbellulata. Next base: position 180,902,867 of record CP136057.1, on the reverse strand, counting down.
AGTGGGTGATGTACTTCGATGGTGCCTTCTCGCTGCAAGGCGCCGGTGCTGGCGTGGTACTCATCGCGCCCACCGGAGAGCACCTCAAGTATGTTATCCAGATGCACTTCCCAAGAGAGCAAGCAACCAACAATACTGCTGAGTATGAAGGCTTGCTCGCCGGCCTCAGGATTGCGGCCGAACTTGGGATCAGAAAGTTGATTGTGCGGGGAGATTCTCAACTGGTGGTCCGGCAAGTCAACAAGAGCTACCAGAGCCCTCTGATGGAAGCTTATGTAGATGAAGTGAGGAAGCTGGAAGAACACTTTGAAGGGCTGCAAATGGAGCACGTCCCGAGAGCTCAGAATGAGATAGCAGACGGCCTTTCGAAGTGTGCTTCGTTGAAGTTACCTGTGGAACCAGGGACCTTCTTACTCAAGCTGACTCAACCATCCGTTACACCATCAGTTGGGCAGTCCAAGAAAAGGAAGTTGGTCTCCGGCTACTACTTGCAGGCGGACCTTCCTGAGACCGCCGCCAAGGTCCCCAAGATCAACAACCAGAGCGCCGAGGGACAGCCCGCTCCTGCGGATCCCAGGATCCGTCCAGTCGAAGCAGGTGTCCCCGATAAGCCTTGCTCCGGCAAGCAGATCGGCAGTCTGAACGCCGAGGGACAGCCCGCTCCTGCGGACCCCAGGATCCGTCCAGTCGAAGCAGGTGTCCCCGATAAGCCTTGCTCCGGCAAGCAGATCAGCAGTCTGAACGCTGAGGAACAGTCCGCTCCTGCGGATCCGAGGATCTGTCCAGTTGAAGCGAGGGTTCCCGACAAGCTTTGCCCCGGCAAGCTTGCCGGGGGATCACCGGCTCCGGCGGAACCAGAGGTTCTTGCCGTAGAAGCCGGGGTCCCCGCAGCGGCCTTCATGCCTTTAGTCCTTGCCGTCGAGCCCCGGGCTCCGGCATGGGCGCAGCGGATCGTCCGTTTTCTGCAAACTGGAGAACTTCCCGACAACCCAGAAGAGATGGAGAAGATCACCAGGCAGTCAAGTATGTACCAGTTCGTGGACAACGAGCTGTACAGAAGGAGACTCAACGGTGTCAGATTGAAGTGCATCTCCAGGGAAGACGGACAGAAGCTGTTGGCAGAGATACATGGAGGCATATGCGGCCATCACATTGGCGCAAGAGCACTTGTCGGGAAAGCCTTCCGGCAAGGGTTCTTCTGGCAAGAAGCCCTCCAAGATGCGACTGCACTGGTAACCAAGTGTGAAGCGTGCCAGTTCCATGCAAAACAGATTCATCAGCCAGCTCAAGCTCTCCAAACAATCCCTTTATCCTGGCCCTTCTCGGTCTGGGGGCTCGATATCCTCGGCCCTTTTCCCCGAACCGTCGGGGGCTTCGAGTACTTGTACGTTGCAATCGACAAGTTCACGAAGTGGCCAGAAGTGGAGCCAGTGAGGAAGGTGACCGCGCAGTCAGCAGTCAAGTTCTTCCGGTCGATCGTCTGCCGTTTCGGAATCCCCAACAGAATCATCACCGACAACGGGACACAATTCACAAGTCGCGCCTTCATGCAATACGCCCAGGATCTCGGCGCCAAGGTCTGTTTCGCTTCAGTTGCTCACCCCAGGAGCAACGGTCAAGCAGAAAGGGCCAACGCTGAAGTGCTGCGCGGACTCAAGACCAGGACCTTCGACAGGCTGCACAAGTGCGGAAGAAATTGGATTGAGGAGCTGCCGGCGGCTCTTTGGTCAATCAGAACGACACCGAGTCGAGCCACCGGACAGACACCCTTTGCTCTAGTCTATGGAGCGGAAGCAGTTATCCCCACGGAACTCGTATACGGATCTCCTCGGGTGCTCGCTTATGACGAGCTCGAGCAAGAGCAGCTGCGCCAAGATGACGCGCTGCTCCTTGAGGAAGGACGTCTCCAGGCTGCGGTACGAGCTGCTCGATACCAGCAAGCCTTGCGTCGCTACCATAGCCGCAAGGTCAAGGCCAGGAGTCTCGAAGAGGGCGACCTTGTTCTCCGGCGCACTCAGTCGGCCAAGGACTCCAACAAGTTGACGCCAAAGTGGGAAGGACCTTATCGGGTGAGACAAGTCACGAGGCCTGGCGCTGTCCGCCTCGAGACCGAAGAAGGCGTGCCAGTGAGCAACTCCTGGAACATAGCGCATCTTCGCAAGTTTCACCCATAAGGCGCGGTTGCCGTGACCCGCTCCGGCAACCATCGGTTTGTACAGGCCTTGCCGCTGTTGCATGTAACCCCTTGTACAAAGCCAGGCGAAGCCCCTGGCACCAGATGAAGTTGCCCTGCTAGGCGACCTTGTTCTTAGGCACGTTCAGTCGGCCAAGAATTATAACAAGTCGACGCCGAAGCAGGAAGGCCCTTATCGGGTGAGACGAGTCGCGAGGCCCGGCGCTGTCCGCCTCAAGACCGAAGAGGGCCTACCAGTGAGCAACTCCTGGGAACATAGAGCATCTTCGCAAGTTTCGCCCATAAGGCGCGGTTGCCGTGATCCGCTCCGGCAACCATCGGTTTGTACAGGCCTTGCCGCTGCTGCATGTAACCCCTTGTACAAAGCCAGGCGAAGCCCCTGGCATCAGATAAAGCTGCCCTGTTAGGCGACCTTGTTCTTAGGCACGTTCAGTCGGCCAAGAATTATAACAAGTCGACGCCGAAGCAGGAAGGCCCTTATCGGGTGAGACGAGTCGCGAGGTCCGGCGCTGTCCGCCTCAAGACCGAAGAGGGCCTACCAGTGAGCAACTCCTGGGAACATAGAGCATCTTCGCAAGTTTCGCCCATAAGGCGCGGTTGCCGTGATCCGCTCCGGCAACCACCGGTTTGTGCAGGCCTTGCCGATGTTGCATGTAAGCCCTCGTACAAAGCCAGGCGAAGCCCCTGGCCGAAGATAAAGAAGCGCTGGCGCCCTAGATTTTAGCATGCATGCTGAGTCAGAGTCTCGTCCTTGGTTAGGGTTGTCAGTTCCTAACTGTCGCTAACCCCTAACTTAGAGGTCGAGTCCGCGTCTTTTTCCCGTCCTTTCCCTTTTGGCTCGCAGGAATTGAATGTCCTTGCCGGGCCGCTCAAGGACAAGGAAGAGGAGAAGGACGAGCCAACACCTACGCCCCGGCGAGCCAAAGTCGCCGGGGGCTGCAACCTCAGATAAGTTTTTGCATCCCTCATCATGCATTCTCTTATGGACTGTGGAATTTGAAAGCCTCCTTTCCTCCTGAAAAGCTACCGTGCTCTCTTAGCGGCAAGCCCCAGAGCGCGTTCCTGGGGCACGTTTCGATAGCAGCCGCGGCAGCAAGAGGGAGGGAAGCGAGGGGCCGGAACCCGCCTGCTCCCCGCCTCCGCCAAGGGCGTGAGAAAGGTCGAGCAGTGCGGGGGAGCGGCTGGGCCTGTTGCCGGGCGAGAAACTGTCTATCTTAACGATGTAAAGGATTCGTTCCTTACCGCGGTTTCCACCCGCGAGACAAATGGTCCGGCAAACATCCCCTTTTCATTAAAAACATTCCGCTCAGGTACAGTTCAGAGAGAATGAAAAACATGAAAGAAGGGATTACAAGGCTTAAACGCAACTAAGGCCCGAAGGCTTACAAGCTGAAAAGAGATAAGGTGCCCGTAATCCCTTTCTTGTCTCTCTCCTCAGGAGGTAGGGCAAGTAGGCGAAGAGGGCGAAAGGGGCACCTAGGCGAGCTACGGGTGGCAGAAGGCACCAAGAGAAGATCCGGGGGCTCCGCCCGGGGGTCTCCGGAGGCTGAAGAAGACGGAGCCGCCGGAGGCAGAGCTGGAAGATGAGGCAGCGGCCTTGCCGCCAGCCTCTTCCTCTTCCCCAGCCTCGCCACTCCGGCCGCCCGAGGAGATCAAGCCCCCGGTGAGAGGAGCTTGCCGGGCCGAAGAGAAGACCCCGGTGGTCGTCACCGAGAGCAAGGGTGATGACGGCGTCTGGGGCGCATCTGGAACACGAGGCACCGGAGCGTCAGCCAGCTGTCGAAGTCGGCCCGTACTCCGACTTCGCGGCCTTCGACGTCCGCCCTCTGTCCTCCTCAGCAGCCCCCCCTACGCCAGCCGCCCAAGGAGACGACCCCGGGGAGTTCACGGAGCCCGGCGCGGACGATGGGGCCGCCGGTGCCACACGGAGCTGCGACCGACACCTAGTCGGACCCGTCATCCCGGCGGCTGCTCCCCTCGTCGTCGCTGTCGCTCCCCTCCTCGTCACTCTCGCTCGAGGAGGAGCCTTCGCTGTCGGAGGAGCTATCTTCGCAGCACCGGGCCCGGATGCCGGAGCCCCAGAAGGCCTTGACGGAGAGGAGGTCCTCCCCCACCAGCTTAAAGTGGAGGGTGAACCCCTCCGTCAAGCTGTGGATCCGGGCGAACGTCTTCCACCCGCGGCCCAGACACGCCACGCCGGGGGCTCGGGACTCGACGTGGACTCGCGTCCCACTGATCACGCAGCCCCTCATGCGCAGGTTTAGCGTCTCAGGCTGCTCCACCTCCAACACGCTCGCGAATGGAGCGGGAAGCCGGAGGTGGCGACGAGGCGCCCGGCGCAGCCTGATAGTGAACTCACGAGGGTCGTCCCCGAGATGGACCGCGGGAAGGAACGGAGCCGCTGGCGGAGGCAAGGACGGCGCACCGATCCGTCCGCCCCGAGCGCCTCGGCCCCGTCCACGACCTCGTCCGCGACCTCGCCCTCTCCCTCCTCCCCTGACGACCGGCTCCGCCGCCGCGGGCGCAAGGGGAGGAGGGGCGCGTTGCCTAGCAGACACCCTCGCGGCAACCGAAGAAGAACCAGGGTTCCCCCCCTCCATCGCAGATGGGGGAAGGAAACCAGAAGCAGAAGGAGGAAGGAGATGGAGTGCGGATTTCCGTTGCCCCCTTTCGCTCCTTATAAAGGGGCGAAGTGGGGACGCGGCCGCCTCGCTCCTCCAATAGAAGCGGAGGAAGGGCAGACGACTGGGGCCGACCCACTGCATCGACCCGCGCCGGCCCGACTCCCTGCCTCCGCCGCCGCGACTCCGAGTGCATGAGGACCACGCGGTGGGCGCGCAGGACCGTGGCGACGGGTGGGACGACCTCCCCCCCCCCATCCCGTGATTATGGGGAACGGACGCCTCGGAAGCCGCGCCTCACCCCCGTTCATTTATCGAGCCGCGCCTCCGCACCTCCCTCCACTTAAAGAGGGAACGGGCGTTTCGCCCCCACGGCGCCGCGATAAGCGCGCGCCGCCTGGGGAAGGTGCGACGGATGCGGAGTTAAGGAGCAGCGCGACCAAGGCCACGCGTGCCCGTGCACTGTTAGGGCCTGGCCCAACGACGCTCGGCACCGTGTGTGGCCCAGGCCCGGGGGCTCCTGTCGGTGTACTAAAGTAGGGGTACCTTAGTACCCCAGACTTGTGCACGGGCAGTTGTAGCACCCCGCGGCAAGGCCCGCCCAGGAAGCGCCAAGAGAAGACCAAGCATTCAAGACAAGGCCCCCGGCAAGAGGAGCTTGCCGGGCCAAGAAGACAAGACCCCGGCAAGAGGAGCTTGCCGGGACGACTGAGCCCATGTAATACCATCCAAGAACAAAGTATACGAGACAGAAGATCGAGACCCCGACAAGAGGAGCTTGTCGGGAAGGCCGAACCCAGGCACCACAAGAGAAGCCCGCCACGGCGCGCCATGCGCCCCGGCAAGGCCTGATAGCCGGCAAGCTATCAGGCGCAGGAAGACGACCCCCGCGGCAAGCCACTTGCCGCGGCAAATCGCCACCTCAGGACTGCGCTCCAGCTCGCCCGCCCACGCGTCGCTCCGGGGCTTCCCCCAAGGGCACGTGGCGGGGCACCGCGCAGCCTGGGGTATGCGGTGGCATGCGACCACCATCGTGGCGAGCGGTGGCGCACCTAACGGTCCGCCTCGGTGCTGTCCAGGCGACCGTGACGGGCATTTAATGCCCTTGTCCCCTACCGTCAGAAGTAGGTATGATAACACTGTGCCGCACTGTAGCGCCACCGTTCCCGCACTGTTACAACTACCACCCCTTTTACACTTTTACCCCTTTCTCTTACGTTGACACCTGTCGGTGACCCCTTTGCGCTATAAAAGGAGGCCCGTGTGCAACGTAGAGGGGGTTCGGTTCGATTGGGTTCGGAGATTCGGAATCCAGACAGCCATACGCTCGGTGCAGCTAGCTATCCAAGCTCCCGAGCTCCCCAGTTCAATACAACCAAGCAGGAGTAGGGTTTTACGCGTCCATCGCGGCCCGAACCTGGGTAAACCGCCCGTGTGCTCGCCTCGATCTGCTCTCCGTGCTCCCTCCGCCCCCCTCACCGGACAACGAAAGGGGCTCCGGCCCCATAGGTGCTCGCGGGGGACGCCGTCCGCCCCGACAACAACTTTGGTTTCTTGCTAAACCATAGTTCATAAGGCGTCGTCTCAATGGATTTCGATGGTGTCCTATTTAACGTGAATGCGGCCGTCTCTAGATCATAACCCCAAAACGATAGCGGTAAATCTGTAAGAGACATCATAGATCGCACCATATCAAGTAAAGTATGATTACGACGTTCGGACACACCATTGCGTTGTGGTGTTCCGGGTGGCGTGAGTTGCGAAACTATTCCGCATTGTTTCAAATGTAGACCAAACTCGTAACTCAAATATTCTCCTCCACGATCAGATCGTAGAAACTTTATTTTCTTGTTACGATGATTTTCAACTTCACTCTGAAATTCTTTGAACTTTTCAAATGTTTCAGACTTGTGTTTCATTAAGTAGATATACCCATATCTGCTTAAATCATCTGTGAAGGTGAGAAAATAACGATATCCGCCACGAGCTTCAATATTCATCGGACCACATACATCTGTATGTATGATTTCCAATAAATCTGTTGCTCTCTCCATAGTACCGGAGAACGGTGTTTTAGTCATCTTGCCCATGAGGCACGGTTCACAAGTACCAAGTGATTCATAATCAAGTGGTTCGAAAAGTCCATCATTATGGAGTTTCTTCATGCGCTTTATACCGATATGACCTAAACGGCAGTGCCACAAATAAGTTGCACTATCATTATCAACTCTGCATCTTTTGGCTTCAACATTATGAATATGTGTATCACTACTATCGAGATTCATAAAAAATAGACCACTCTTCAAGGGTGCATGACCATAAAAGATATTAATCATATAAATAGAACAACCATTATTCTCTGATTTAAATGAATAATCGTCTCGCATCAAACAAGATCCAGATATAATGTTCATGCTCAACGCTGGCACCAAATAACAATTATTTAGGTCTAATACTAATCCCGAAGGTAGATTTAGAGGTAGCGTGCCGACCGCGATCACATCGACTTTGGAACCATTTCCCACGCGCATCGTCACCTCGTCCTTTGCCAGTGTTCGCTTAATCCGTAGTCCCTGTTTCGAGTTGCAAATATTAGCAACAGAACTAGTATCAAATACCCAGGTGCTACTGTGAGCTCTAGTAAGGTACACATCAATAACATGTATATCACATATACCTTTGTTCACCTTGCCATCCTTCTTATCCGCCAAATACTTGGGGCAGTTCCGCTTCCAGTGACCAGTCTGCTTGCAGTAGAAGCACTCAGTTTCAGGCTTAGGTCCAGACTTGGGTTTTTTCTCTTGAGCAGCAACTTGTTTGCTGTTCTTCTTGAAGTTCCCCTTCTTCTTCCCTTTGCCCCTTTTCTTGAAACTAGTGGTCTTGTTGACCATCAATACTTGATGCTCCTTCTTGATTTCTACCTCCGCAACCTTTAGCATTGCGAAGAGCTTGGGAATTGTCTTATCCATCCCTTGCATGTTATAGTTCATCACGAAGCCTTTGTAGCTTGGTGGAAGTGATTGGAGAATTCTGTCAATGACACAATCATCCGGAAGATTAACTCCTAGTTGAATCAAGTGATTATAATACCCAGACATTTTGAGTATATGTTCACTGACAGAACCATTCTCCTCCATCTTGCAGCTATAGAACTTATTGGAGACTTCATATCTCTCAATCCGGGCATTCTGTTGGAATATTAACTTCAACTCCTGGAACATCTCATATGCTCCATGATGTTCAAAACGTCGTTGAAGTCCCGGTTCTAAGCCGTAAAGCATGGCACACTGAACTATCGAGTAGTCATCAGCTTTGCTCTGCCAGACGTTCACAACATCTGGCGTTGCTCCAGCAGCAGGCCTGGCACCCAGCGGTGCTTCCAGGACATAACTCTTCTGTGCAGCAATGAGGATAATCCTCAAGTTACGGACCCAGTCCGTGTAATTGCTACCATCATCTTTCAACTTTGCTTTCTCAAGGAACGCATTAAAATTCAACGGAACAACAGCACGAGCCATCTATCTACAATCAACATAAACAAGCAAGATACTATCAGGGACTAAGTTCATGATAAATTTAAGTTCAATTAATCATATTACTTAAGAACTCCCACTTAGATAGACATTCCTCTAATCTTCTAAGTGATCACGTGATCCAAATCAAACTAAACCATAACTGATCATCACTTGAAATGGATTAGTTCTCAATGGTGAACATCATTATGTTGATCATATCTACTATATGATTCACGCTCGACCTTTCGGTCTTCGTGTTCCGAGGCCATATCTGCATATGCTAGGCTCGTCAAGTATAACCCGAGTATTCTGCGTGTGCAAAAACTGGCTTGCACCCGTTGTAGATGGACGTAGAGCTTATCACACCCGATCATCACGTGGTGTCTGGGCACGACGAACTTTGGCAACGGTGCATACTCGGGGAGAATACTTCTTGATAATTTAGTAAGAGATCATGTGACGCCCCCGATTCAATCGTACACTAATCATGCACGCAAATGTGTACGATCAAGATCAGGGACTCACGGGAAGATATCACAACACAACTCTACAAATAAAATAAGTCATACAAGCATCATAATACAAGCCAGGGGCCTCGAGGGCTCGAATACAAGTGCTCGATCATAGACGAGTCAGCGGAAGCAACAATATCTGAGTACAGACATAAGATAAACAAGTTTGCCATAAGATGGCTAGCACAAACAGGGATACAGATCGAATGAGGCGTAGGCCTCCTGCCTGGGATCCTCCTAACTACTCCTGGTCGTCGTAAGTGGGCTGCACGTAGTAGTAGACACCTCCAGTGTAGAAGGACTCGTCGTCGACAGTGGCGTCTGGATCCTGGGCTCCAGCATCTGGTTGCGGCAACCGGGTAGAAGGGAAAAGGGGAAAAGGGGGAGAAAAGCAACCGTGAGTACTCATCCAAAGTACTCGCAAGCAAGGAGCTACACTACATATGCATGGATATATGTGGAAAGGGCCATATCAGTGGACTGAACTGTAGAATGCCAGAATAAGAGGGGGATAGCTAGTCTTATCGAAGACTACGCTTATGGTCGCCTCCGTCTTGCAGCATATAGAAGAGAGTAGACTGAAGTCCTCCAAGTAGCATCGCATAGCATAATCCTACCCGACGATCCCCTCCTCGATGCCCTGTTAGAGAGCGATCACCGGGTTGTATCTGGCACTTGGAAGGGTGTGTTTTATTAAGTATCCGGTTCTAGTTGTCATAAGGTCGAGGTACAACTCCGGGTCGTCCTTTTACCGAGGGACATGGCTATTCGAATAGATAAACTTCCCTGCAGGGGTGCACCACATAACCCAACACGCTTGATCCCATTTGGCCGGACACACTTTTCTGGGTCATGCCCGGCCTCGGAAGATCAACACGTCGCAGCCCCACCTAGGCACAACAGAGCGGTCAGCACGCCGGTCTAAACTTAAGCGCGCAGGGGTCTGGGCCCATCGCCCTGAGCACACCTACACGTTGCGAACGCGGCCGGAAGCAGACCTAGCAACCTCCAGTACAACGGAAGTCACGTTACGTGGCCCAATCTGGCGCGCGCCGCTCAGTCGCTGACGTCAAGAAGTGCTTCGGCTGATACCACGACACCGAGTGCCCATATCTTTCCCGCGTAGTTGGTTAGTGCGTATAGACCAAATGGCCAGACTCAGATCAAATACCCAGATCTCGTTAAGCGTGTTAAGTATCCGCGAACGCCAACAGGGCCAGGCTCACCTCTCACCCAGGTAGCCCCGAACTGCCCTGCCGCTCCGCCACAAAGATCCACACAGAGGGCCGTCGGGACAAAGGTCCTTTCAGCCCCCAATCCGTGAATCACTCGCGGGTACTCCTCGAGCCAACCCGACTTTGGTCACCACATGTATCATGTTTAAAGTATAGTATATATCCATGATCACCTCCCGAGGTGATCACAACCCAGTAGTTTAGCATGGCAGACAGACAAGAGTGTAGGGCCACTGATGGAACACTAGCATCCTATACTAAGTAAGTAGGATTGCAGGTAAAGGTATCAACAGCAGTATCAAAGACAGGCTATGCATCAGGATAGGAATAACGAAAGCAGTAACATACTACACTACTCTAATGCAAGCAGTATAGAGGAGAGTAGGCGATATCTGGTGATCAAGGGGGGGGGGCTTGCATGGTTGCTCTGGCAAGAGAGAGGGGTCGTCAACTCCGTAGTCGAACGGGGCAGCAGCAGCGTCGGTCTCGGTGTCTATCGAGAGAAGAGGGGGGAGAAACAATAAATATTTAAGCAAGCAGATGCATAGTGATGCATGACATGACAAGTAACGGCGTTAGAGGTGCCCTAACGTGGTATGGGATGATACCGGTCAAGGGGGGGAAACATCCGGGAAAGTTTTCCCGGGGTTTCGCGTTTTCGAGCAGAGGAGCCGGAGGGGGAAAGTTGTGAGTTCGATAGATTAGGGGGGTGTGGCGGACGAACGGGTTGCGTATCCGGAACCGTCTCGTCGTTCTAAGCAACTTTCATGTTGAAAATATTTTAATCCGAGTTACGGATTATTTTATAATAATTTTTAAAGATTTTAGACATATTCTAGAATTCCTGAAAATTGGCTAAGTCCGAGGATTGCATCAGTTTTTTAAAACATCACTTAGCTGTTTTTCGGAGGCTACAGCTGTTGATCTGTATAACCTATGATCTCGTGCCTTACATCAATTATGAGCATTTTCCTACAATCTACATGTTAGTATCACTTTTATCCAAATTAGAGTTCATTAGCTTATCATCAACAGCTCTAAAGTAGCTATAGAAATAAAGCTGTTTTTCGGTTCTTCACTTAACAGAACTTAGCATTTTGTGATTTTCATAGGAATTAATCCAGCCAACTTTTGGATTTGGTCCAATGGAAAGAATTGAACCCTGTCAAGTGTACTACCCGCACATATTTATTTTAGCTATGTTAGGCTTGATCTAGTTGCTGTTATGAGGTCGTTTAGAGGGCCAGTCAGCGTAATAGATGCAAAGCTGGCTACTGCTACAGTAACTGAACGTTACTGTAGCATAGGAGCAGCAGCGGGCAGAGAAGCAGCAGCAGTGCAGCGGCGCGGCAATGCTGGAGGTGGGCGTGGCTGGGCAGAGGCGGGCTCGACCACCCACTCAATGCACACACACACTACAGGCACGCACTCACCACACACACACAGCACGCACGCACGCACATGGGGGAGCCGGCGGTTACGGCGCTGGCCAGGGGGCGCAGCGCGCGAGCGGCAGAGGCGGCGCGCGGGCAGAGCAGCCACTGCGCGCACAGGCAAGAGCGGCGGGAGCAGCTAAGGGCGCTACGGGGCCCTACGCGCGTGCTGAGCACGACTGCGAGCTCGGACGAGCGCATCGGCGAGCGTGGCCACAACGAGGAGCTCGACGGCGGCGCTGTGTTCGGACACAGTAAAAGCGGCGAGCTACGGGCGCAGCAAGTTAAAGGAGGAAAAGGAAGAGGTGACGGAGCTCACCGAGCGGCTCAAGGTGGCCCGTGGAAGATTAGTAGCAGTAGAGTCACCGGAGACGGAGGAGGATCGCCGGCGGCCGAAACAAAAGGAACGGCTCGATCCGTGGCGTAGCAGAGCTCTCCTGCTCGCGCTCGTGGTTGAGGACGATGTAGTAGAGACCGGCGGAGACGATGGATAGGACGGCAAGGTGATGCGGTAGCTGTGGCCGCGTGGACGACGGAGAACGGCGGCGACCACGTCGGTCTCCTCTCCAGAACGAAGGAGAGGGAGAGGAGAGAGGTGGATCTGGGGGAGGAGAGCCGCAAGTGGGGGTGGGGAGGCGTCCCGAGGCACACTCGTGGCGGCCTTATCCCCTCCGCGGCGCGCGCTGTAGCGACGAGCCGGCGAGGTGGTCCGGCGGGAACGGGCGCCCGGCTCGGGTCAGGGGAACAGGGGGACGAGAGAGTTGACTGGGGGGAGTGGGCCACTAGGCCGGCTCGAGTGGGCCGAGGCCTACAGGGCAGGAGGCTTTCTTTCCCCTTTTCCTTTTCTCTTAAAACTTTTATGTTTTCATTTAACAGTAGCCTTTTGCACTAATTATCTTTTGCAAAAATGTGCCACTGGTGAAAACAAATACTAGGGGCAGTGTTGCACTGCCACCATAAGCTTGGGATTTATTGCACTGGATTAATTGCTACTGCTCATTTTAGCAACATAGTGATGTTCTTTTTCTTAACATCGATTTGTTATGGATTTTTTGACAAATGATGAACATTTTTCCAGCAACTTTTGAGCTACTTCAAACTTCACTTGAATTTGAATTGACTGGAATTTCAAATGGGATATCGAACAAAGGTGATTAAGCACTGTTTGGAAAAATGATTAGTTTAATCACAGAGGGTTACTGTAGCAAGACACTGGGGTGTTACAAATCTCCTCCACTACAAGAAATCTCGTCCCGAGATATTAAGGGGTGGAGTAAGGGGGAAAGACTCGGGAAGGACGGAGCTCAACACAAGATAGGTACCTGGGGGCTATCTCAGTGAACGTGGCATAGCGGCACCCCTTGAGTCGAGATTCAAGAAGGATGTCGAGATCAAGGTAAGGAGGTGCAATAAGAAGTTTCGAGTGGGCAGGCAATCGTCTGATGCCAAATCAGAAGGCCAAAGGGGTTTGGAGCAACGAAAGGAAATATTCCGACTGATAACAGAATAGATCGTCTCTCGGAAGGTGGCTCGTGATTTACATACGAAGCCAAGCGTGAGGGACAACTTTGGAAAACAAGGATGTACCGGAGTCAGGTTTCGATCCTGTGGAATTGTGGGTTATGGGCCCACCATGTGGGTTAGAAGTAGAAAGGGGGACAATAGCAAGGCATGTCAGATGATAGACTGTCATCTATGTTGTCAGCAACGTTGGTACCAAGGGCGAGGGACGAAGAGAACCATTTTCCTGCTCGTAAGATGAGGCGAACCAATAGGCAAGTTCTCATCCATCGGTGGCTACCGGAATGTCATCAACAATAGTAACAAGGTCTCACTGACAAGGTTGTACATCGGGGTGTTTTATAAGCAGGGAATTATTTCTGCATATATCATATAGATCAAAAGAAGGTTAAACAAACCAATGGAAAGGAAAATGTGGTTATTAGTTTAATCAGACCAATGGAAAGGAAAAGGTTCCTATACAAAAGTATTAGAGTATATGCTTCCCAAGAACAAACAGAGCATGATATACATGACAGGGTAAGTTATGAGGTTTACCCACACAACGGTGTTTGGATAAGTGATCAAGAAACATTTAGCATCATGTTTCAATGTTCTTGCTGATGTTTGAGTACCACAGTCATGCTTCGAGATAGCATTGTCATGGTCATCAGTAAAGGTCGGACTTTGGATTCACAAAGGATCCATCGGAAACAACTTATAAATTAAGTCATACAATTTCAGCAAGGGAAAGATGAGGATGTGGCCGAGGATTCAGCAGCAATTCATCGAGGGGGAAAGGATGGTATTTCTCATCATGAACTCAAATTATATCCTAAAAGAGCTCAGAATGTTGATGATGATCACGACAAATTTGTCGAGAGATTTCACGAAGATGTAATCGATCGGCGATGACATCAAGTCACAGGAATGATGAAGCGAAGGGTTATTGGAACCACGGGTACGACACAAACCCGAAATCAAGCTTGTTGTTCAAGGTGAAATGATATGACGAGGAAGATCGACGTAAGCTTAGCTCATCGTCGAAATTTGTGCTCCGGAAAAGACATGGTAGCACTGTTAAAATTAGCGCGATAATAATATAACCGATCAGGCTAGGAATGACTAGAAGGATTATTAAACTCGTAAGCAACGAAAATTACCTAGAGTTATTGAATCGGAGTGCGAAATCGATTCACTTATCGGTGTTCTCGGTTGACAAACAACCCAGAATCCATGAAGTGACAAAGACAGGGTAAGGTAGTACTCCATCAAAAGTTCATAAGATGTAGTGCAATGGCATGATATCCTCGAGATACCAGGGGTAATACTCGAAGGTAGATCATAATAGAGGTTGGGCAGGCGTATTGACCTGCAGAAGACAAGTATTTTAACTTGTCCGGGAAATGGAATTAAGGAGAAACTATGATCGGAACCATGATTATGAATGATCAAACCATCGATACAAGATGAACTTATAACAAGGGGGTAAATATTTTTATGAGCAGCTTCTATGATAAGTTCTACATCGAGTCCATGGGCATGAACACAAAGGTTCAAGGTCGACTCCCACTTCTTCAATGCATAACCTTTCATTCACTCCTCGTTTTCGAAGATTTTGTAGTGCGAAATATTTATCTGGTGTAGCACCAGAAAAGTATAACCCACATCTCTTTCGAGTTCACACGTATTAGGGAAGGCATAGGTTCAACCCGTAGGGGTATCTTAGGAACATATACCACTAACTTCAGGATTAAAATATACCAGCTCGAAAGCAGAGCATGGTTGACAAAAGCAGATGATAGAACTTACCAAAGGCATTATGTGCCAGGGCAAAACTCACAAGTTTAATGAATATGAAGGACATTGTCGGATAATAATCCAAGCAAGGATATGGCGGTCCATAAAAGATATGATGTGAGTATCCATACCCACCCAGAAGAAGAAAGAATGCAAAGGCATCGGGTTATAGATATAGCTGGATGACTTCAAAGCTTGAATACAAAGGAATTACGATTTTCAAGTCAGAAGATCTGAAGCAGAGGCTCTGATCATTCAATAATGATGTGATCCCGTTAATCAAATAACAACTCTTTGTTCATGGTTAGGAAACATAACCATCTTTGATTAACGAGCTAGTCAAGTAGAGGCATACTAGTGACACTCTGTTTGTCTATGTATCCACACATGTATTATGTTTCCGGCTAATACAATTCTAGAATGAATAATAAACATTTATCATGATATGTAAGGAAATAAATAATAACTTTATTATTGCCTCTAGGGCATATTTCCTTCAGTCTCCCACTTGCACTAGAGTCAATAATCTAGTTCACATCGCCATGTGATTTAACAGCAATAGTTTACATCAATAATATTGTGGGACAGAGGGAGTAGTTTTTAATACTGTGTGGAGGTGATCGACCCTCCCAGCCGGCTCCCGCGAGCGACGGGAGGAAATCCTAGCCACCCCTCCTCCAGACCCCACCTCCCTACCTCCCTCCCCCGCCACCGGTGGCAGGCGATGATGGGCAAAGCCCGGTCGGCACGGCGGCGGCGGGGCGTCTTTCCTCTCTTCTGCACGTGGCGTTTGATACGTCTCCAACGTATATACAATTTTTGATTATTCAATGCTATTATATTATCCATCTAGGATGTTTTATATGCATTTATATGCTATTTTATATGATTTTTGGGACTAACCTATTAACCTAGAGCCCAGTGCCAGTTTCTATTTTTTCCTTGTTTTTGAGTTTTACAGAAAGGGAATACCAAACGAAGTCCAATTGACATGCCAATTTTTGTGAATTTTTTATGGACCAAAAGAAGCCCCCGGAGTAAAAGAGTTCGGCCAGAAGAGTCCCAAGTCATCCACGAGGGTGGAGGGCGCGCCCTACCCCCTGGGCATGGGCCCCTATCTCATGGACAACTCGGAGACCCCCCTGACGTGAGACCTATGCCAAAAATTCCTATAAATATAGAAACCTCCAAAAAATAACCTAGATCAGGAGTTCCGCCGCCGCAAGCCTCTGTAGCCACCAAAAACCAATCGGGACCCTGTTCTGGCACCCCGCCGAAAGGGGGAATCCCTCACCGGTGGCCATCTTCATCATCCCGGCGCTCTCCATGACGAGGAGGGAGTAGTTCACCCTCGGGGCTGAGGGTATGTACCAATAGCTATGTCTTTGATCTCTCTCTTTCTCTCTCAGGTGTTCTTGATGTGGCACGATCTTGATGTATCGCAAGATTTGCTATTATAGTTGGATCTTATGATGTTTCTCCCCCTCTATCTCTCGTAATGGATTGCGTTTTCCCTTTGAAGTTATCTTATCGGATCGAGTCTTTAAGGATTTGAGAACACTTGATGTATGTCTTGCGTGGGATACCCATGGTGACAATGGGGTATTTTATTGATTCACTTGATGTATGTTTTGGTGATCAACTTGCGGGTTCCGTGACCTTGGGAATCTATGCATAGGGGTTGGCACACATTTTCGTCTTGACTCTCCGGTAGAAACTTTGGGGCACTCTTTGAAGTACTTTTTGTTGGTTGAATAGATGAATCTAAGATTGTGTGATGCATATCGTATAATCATACCCACGGATACTTGAGGTGACATTGGAGTATCTAGGTGACATTAGGGTTTTGGTTGATTTGTGTCTTAAGGTGTTATTCTAGTACAAAATCTATGATAGATCGAACGGAAAGAATAACTTCGTGTTATTTTACTACGAACTCTTGAATAGATCGATCATAACGGATAACTTTGAGGTGGTTTCGTACCCTACAATAATCTTTTCGTTTGTTCTCCCTATTAGTGACTTTAGAGTGACTCTTTGTTGCATGTTGAGGGATTATTATATGATCCAGTTATGTTATTATTGTTGAGAGAATTTGCACTAGTGAAAGTATGAACCCTAGGCCTTGTTTCCTAGCATTGCAATACCATTTATGCTCACTTTTATTACTTGTTACCTTGCTTTTTTTATAATTTCATATTACAAAAACCTATAACTACCATCCATATTGCACTTGTATCACCATCTCTTCGCCGAACTAGTGCGCCTATACAATTTACCATTGTATTGGGTGTGTTGGGGACACAAGAGACTCTTTGTTATTTGTTTGCAGGGTTGTTTGAGAGAGACCATCTTCATCCTACACCTCCCACGGATTGATAAACCTTAGGTCATCCACTTGAGGAAAATTTGCTACTGTCCTACAAACCTCTGCACTTGGAGGCCCAACAACATCTACAAGAAGAAGGTTGTGTAGTAGACATCAAGCAATTTCCGGCGCCGTTGCCGGGGAGATGAGTGCTTGAAGGTATATCTTTTGATCTTGCAATCAAATCCATTTGTTTCTTGTTTTATCACTAGTTTAGTTTTTAAAAGAAAACTAAAAAATGGAATTAAGCTTGCCTCATATGCTTCATCTTTTTTATATCTTTCGTGAAAATGATGGGAAGGAAAATTGTGCTCAAGTACTAGAAGAAGAATTACATAGAATGCTTGGCATTAAATATGTGAATGATGAGCACGATTGCAATGTTGTTAGTATGAATTCATTGAATACCCATGATGCTAATGATATGCAAAGCCACAAGCTTGGGGATGCTATGTTTGATGAAGATGATATGTTTAGCCCCCCAAGTTTTATTGAGAATATTTATTATGATGAAAGCATGCCTCCTATTTATGATGATTATATTGATGAAAATGGGTTTGTAAGAGTGTCAACTTTAGGAAGTAATGATCCCACTATTTTGGAGGGTGTTGAATCTTATAATATTTATGAAAGTGGATTTGGCGAGGTCATGACTTTATTTAGTGATGGATCCACTATATCGGAAGAGGTCTCAATTGATTATGAGAATAAAGTTGCTATTTATGATGATATGTATTCCATAAATAATAATGATAACCATGGAACTTGTCATCATGATTTTAATTTTCAATTGGATTATGCCTCACATGATAGTTATTTTGTTGAGTTTGATCCCACTACTATTCATGAGAAGAAATTTGCTTATGTGGAGAGTGATAAAAATTCTATGCTTGTAGATCATGAAAAGAATGTTGTATGTGATGGTTATATTGTTGAATTCATTCATGATGCTACTGAAAATTATTATGAGGGACGAACATATGCTTGTAAGAATTGCAATAATATCAAGTTTCCTCTCTATGTGCTTAATGTTTTAAAGTTATGCTTGTTTTGCCTTCCTATGCTAGTTGATTATTGTTCCCATAAGTTGTTTGCTCACAAAATCCCTATGCATAGGAAGTGGGTTAGACTTAAATGTGCTAGTCATATTCTTCATGATGCTCTCCTTATGTTTCAATTCTTATCTTTTATGTGAGCATCATTGAAATCAGCATGCCTAGCTAGGAGCGTTAAACGTTAGCGCTTGTTGGGAGGCAACCCAATTTTATTTTAGTTCTTTGCTTTTGCTCCTGTTTAGTAATAAATAATCTATCTAGCCTCTGTTTATATGTGGTTTTATGTTTTAATTAGTGTGCGTGCCAAGTAGAACCTTTGGGAAGACTTGGGTGAAGTCTTTGCGATCTTGCTGTAAAAAACAGAAACTTTTGCGCTCACGAGATTAGCTGCCATGTTTTACTGGAGAGTGCTTTTTGGTTGACTTTTTGCAGATGATTAATATACAAATTCCTCAGGTCCACCAATTTATTTCAGAATTTTTGGAGTTACAAAAGTATTCAGATGATATAAATTACTACAGATTGTTTTGTTTTTGACAGATTCTGTTTTTTATGTGTTGTTTGCTTATTTTGATGAATATATGAGTAGTATCGGAGGGTATGAACCATAGAGAAGTTGGAATACAGTAGATATTACATCAATATTAATTTAGAATGAGTTCATAATAGTACCTAAGTGGTGATTTATTTTCTTATACTAACGGAGCTTACGAGTTTTCTGTTGAGTTTTGTGTTGTGAAGTTTTCAAGTTTTGGAATAAGGAGTGGCAAGAGCCTAAGCTTGGGGATTCCCAAGGCACCCCAAGATAAAATTCAAGGACAACCAAAAGCCTAATCTTGGGGATGCCCCGGAAGGCATACCCTCTTTCGTCTTTGTTCATCGGTAATTTTACTTGGAGCTATATTTTTATTCACCACATGATATGTGTTTTGCTTGGAGCGGCATTTTATTTTGTTTTGCTTGTTGTTTGAATAAAATACCAAGATCTGAAATTCTTAAATGTTAGAGAGTCTTCACATAGTTACATAATTATTCAACTACTCATTGATCTTCACTTATATCTTTCGGAGTAGTTTGTCGTTTGCTCTAGTGCTTCACTTATAACTTTTTAGAGCACGGCGGTGGTTTTATTTTGAAGAAATAGATGAACTCTCATGCTTCACTTATATTATTTTGAGAGTCTTTTAGAACAACATGGTAATATGCTTTGGTTATGAAACTAGTCCTAATATGATAGGCATCCAAGATGGGTATAATAAAAACTTTCATATAGAGTGCATTGAATACTATGATAATTTTGATAATTGATAGTTGTTTTGAGATATAAAGGTGGTAATGTTAGAGTCATGCTAGTTGGGTAATTGTGGAATTGAGAAATAATTTTGTTGAGGATTGCAAGTCCCGTAGCATGCACGTATGGTAAACGTTGTGTGACAAATTTGAAGCATGGGGTGTTCTTGGATTGCTTTCCTTGAGTGGCGGTCGGGGACGAGCGATGGTCTTTTCCTACCAATCTATCCCTATAGGGGCATGCGTAGTAGTACTTTGCTTCGAGGGCTAATAAACTTTTGCAATAAGTATATGAGTTATTTATGACTAATGTGAATCCATGGATTATACGCACTCTTACCTTTTCGCAATTTGCTAGCCTCTACGGTACCGTGCATTGCCCTTTCTCACCTGGAGAGTTGGTGCAAACTTCGCCGGTGCATCCAAACCCCGTGATATGATACGCTCTATCACACATAAACCTCCTTATACCTTCCTCAAAACAGCCACCATATCTACCTATTATGGCATTTCCATAGCCATTTCGACATATATTGCCATGCAACTTTCCACCGTTCCGTTTATTATGACACGCTCCATCATTGTCATATTGCTTTGCATGATCATGTAGTTGACATCGTATTTGTGGCAAAGCCACTTTCATAGTTCTTTCATACATATCGCTCTTGATTCATCGCATATCCCGGTACACCGCCGGAGGCATTCACGTAGAGTCATATCTTTGTTCTAGTATCGAGTTATAATATTGACTTATGAGTAAATAAAATTGTGATGATCATCATTATTAGAGCATTTTCCCATGTGAGGAAAGAAAAAAAGAGGCCAAAGAAGCCCAAATAAAAAAAGAGGCCAAAGAAGCCCAAATAAAAAAAGAGGCCAAAGAAGCCCAAACAAAAAAAATAAAAAAAATAAAAATAATAAAATGAGAGAAAAAGAGAGAAGGGACAATGTTACTATCCTCTTTCCACACTTGTGCTTCAAAATAGCACCATGATCTTCATGATAGAGAGTTTCTTATTTTGTCACTTTCATATACTAGTGGGAATTTTTCATTATAGAACTTGGCTTGCATATTCCAATGATGGGCTTCCTCAAAATGCCCTAGGTCTTCGTGAGCAATCAAGTTGGATGCGCACCCACTTAGTTTCTTTTGATGAGCTTTCATATATTTATAGCTCTAGTGCATCCGTTGCATGGCAATCCCTACTCCTCGCATTGACATCAATTGATGGGCATCTCCATAGACCGTTGATTAGCCGCGTCAATGTGAGACTTTCTCCTTTTTTGTCTTCTCACATAACCCCCATCATCATATCTATTCCACCTTTAGTGCTATATCCATGGCTTGCGCTCATGTATTGCGTGAGGGTTAAAAAGCCTGAAGCGCGTTAAAAAGTATGAACCAATTGCTCGGCTTGTCATCGGGGTTGTGCATGATGGGAGCATTTTCTGTGACGAAAATGAATCATGGACAAACTATGTGATTTTGTAGGGATAAGGTTTTTTTGGCTATGTTATTTTGATAAGACATAATTGCTTGGTTAGCATGCTTGAAGTATTACTATTTTTATGTCAATATTAAAACTTTGTCTAGAATCTTTTGGATCCGAACATTCTTGCCACAATAAAGAAGATTACATTGATAAATATGTTAGGTAGCATTCCACATCAAAAATTTCTGTTTTTATCATTTACCTACTCGAGGACGAACATGAATTAAGCTTGGGGATGCTTGATACGTCTCCAACGTATCTATAATTTTTTATTGTTCCATGCTATTATATTATCCATCTAGGATGTTTTATATGCATTTATATGCTATTTTATATGATTTTTGGGACTAACCTGTTAACCTAGAGCCCAGTGCTAGTTTCTGTTTTTTCCTTGTTTTTGAGTTTTACAGAAAAGGAATACCAAACGGAGTCCAATTGACCTGCCAATTTTTGTGGATTTTTGATGGACCAAAAGAAGCCCCCGGAGTAAAAGAGTTGGGCAGAAGAGTCCCGAGCCATCCATGAGGGTGGAGGGCGCGCCCTACCCCCTGGGCGCGGGCCCCTATCTCGTGGACGACTCGGAGACCCCCCTAACATGAGACCTATGCCAAAAATTCCTATAAATACAGAAACCTCCAGAAAATAACCTAGATCGGGAGTTCCGCCGCCAAAAGCCTCTGTAGCCACCAAAAACCATTCGGGACCCTATTCCGGCACCCCACCGGAAGGGGGAATCCCTCACCGGTGGCCATCTTCATCATCCCGGCGCTCTCCGTGACGAGGAGGGAGTAGTTCACCCTCGGGGCTGAGGGTATGTACCAATAGCTATGTGTTTGATCTCTCTCTTTCTCTCTCTCGTGTTCTTGATGTGGCACGATCTTGATGTATCGCAAGCTTTGCTATTATAGTTGGATCTTATGATGTTTCTCCCCCTCTATCCCTTGTAATGGATTGAGTTTTCCCTTTGAAGTTATCTTACCGGATTGAGTCTTTAAGGATTTGAGAACACTTGATGTATGTCTTGCGTGGGATGCCCGTGGTGACAATGGGGTATTCTATTGATTCACTTGATGTATGTTTTGGTGATCAACTTGCGGGTTCCGTGACCTTGGGCATCTATGCATAGGGGTTGGCACACATTTTCGTCTTAACTCTCCGGTAGAAACTTTGGGGCACTCTTTGAAGTACTTTGTGTTGGTTGAATAGATGAGTCCGAGATTGTGTGATGCATATCATATAATCATACCCACGGATACTTGAGGTGACATTGGAGTATCTAGGTGACATTAGGGTTTTGGTTGATTTGTGTCTTAAGGTGTTATTCTAGTACGAACTCTATGATAGATCGAACGGAAAGAATAACTTCGTGTTATTTTACTATGGACTCTTGAATAGATCGATCAGAAAGGATAACTTTGAGGTGGTTTCGTGCCCTACAATAATCTCTTCGTTTGTTCTCCGTTATTAGTGACTTTGGAGTGACTCTTTTTTGCATGTTGAGGGATAGTTATCTGATCCAGTTATGTTATTATTGTTGAGAGAACTTGCACTAGTGAAAGTATGAACCGTAGGCCTTGTTTCCTAGCATTGCAATACCATTTATTCTCACTTTTATTACTTGTTAACTTGATGTTTTTATAATTTCAGATTACAAAAACCTATATCTACCATCCATATTGCACGTGTATCACTATCTCTTCGTCGAACTAGTGCACCTATACAATTTACCATTGTATTGGGTGTGTTGGGGACACAAGAGACTCTTTGTTATTTGTTTGCAGGGTTGTTTGAGAGAGACCATCTTCATCCTACACCTCCCACGGATTGATAAACCTTAGGTCATCCACTTGAGGGAAATTTGCACTGTCCTACAAACCTCTGCACTTGGAGGCTCAACAACGTCTACAAGAAGAAGGTTGTGTAGTAGACATCAACGTTCTGGCGCGGGACGACACACTCGGGTGGCGGTGCTGGGCTGCAGCAGGGCCCAGCGGCACGTCGGCGGCGGCAGCGTGGCTGCTTGGTGGCGACGCGATGGTGGACAGGGCCCCGGGTGGGATGTGACGGGTGCCCTCGGTTTCGGTGTAGGTGGAGGCGGCGGGCGAGCGCCCGTCCAGATCCTCCCGGATCTAGTGCCTAGGGGCCGGCTGGAGCGGGAGGTGGTGCGGGTGCTCGTATGAGCCGTGGGTGGTGGCTGGTCGCCGGCGGCCTGGTCCTGGCCTCACGATGGGGGTCAGCTGGTGGTCGTGGTGGCCGGCTGTGTTGGTGGTTGTGCATGCCCGGCAACTCACGCGCTTCGAGCTCGCCGGGCGGCGCGGGTTGGGCAGAGGCCCGGTGTGGCTGCTGCCCCGGCCGTGGGTGGCTCCACGGTGACTTGGCAGGTCGTCTGCGGCGGCGCCTTCCGGCGTCAGCTCGTCCGTAGTCGACTTGTGCCGGCCTTCGCTTCCGGGCATTACTTCATCGAAGGGTTGTCCTTCTCCCAGCTGCGGTTCATTGCTCGTCTCGCGTCCGGTGCGGCAGGACCGAACTCGTCTCGTGCACGGTGTAGCAGGACCGAGCTAATCTCGCGCACGGTGCAGCAGGACTGACCTCGTCCCGCACACGGTGCTGCTAGATCGAGATCGTCTCGTGCCCGGTGCTGCAGGATGGGTCGATGGAGGCCTATTTTGGCCGGCCTACTGGGTCTTGGCACTGGGGGATGTCTAGGGGTGTGAAAGGCGGGACCTTTCCGCTCATCTCTTTGGCTGGGATAGCGGCAGATCTCGGGTGAGGTGGGGTCAAGGTCTTGGATGCCGGGGCGGCAACCCTGGTGGTGGTAGCGTGGTGCTCTTGGGCAGTGGCCGTGGCATGATGCTGCCCGGTGGCCATGGTCGTGTGGGCGGCATGGTAGCCGGGGTATGGCGTTCGGTGGCGGTGAGTGTTGGCCGGGATGAAAGCCTATTCTATCTTCGAACAGACCGATGGCAGCGTAGCTTGTCCCCTTCTTGAAGGTGTCATCGCGGCTCTCTCTGCCCGTCGTGCTGCTCCAGGGGAAACTCTGATCCTCGGATCGGGCGGTGGCGGTGCTCTGGCGTCATATCCTTCCTGAAGGTGCCGCCTTGAAGCCCACGGTTCTTCATATGCGGCTTTATTTCTTCGTGGTGGCGTGTCCCCGGTTGAGCCCTCGGTTGCTCTTGTAGTGCTAGGGGTGGTGTGGCTGCGACCAGCACCTATGTATCGTGCCTTGGGTGTGTGTTGTGGTGGCGTTCGTTTGTATCGGGTTGATCGTTGCTTTATATATAAAGCGGGGCGAAAGCCTTTTCCGGTAATACTGTGTGGATACCTATGCGAAGAAAAGTACTCCAACTGTGACCCCATATTCCTATACATGCACGACAAGGGCATCCCTAGCCGATCCCTTAAAAACTTTTAGAGGAGAAAAATGAGCAGCTAACTGCACCTAGCCGAACTCTTAAACATTTAGAGGAGCAAAATTTAAAGGAGTTCTCCCCAAAAGGCAGCCCAAGTCTCTCATCCTTACTCAACAGACGCCACTTTTTGGGATAATTTCGGCTGCTCCACACTCCCGCTTGAGGTGCCACCTCTTCCCGCCACTGCCGCCCAAGCTCACCGTCGCCGCCACCACTACCCTCAATTTTGTATGGAACCGGCAGGCGACTCCGCTACCCCACTGGCCACTGGCCACTGCTACCGGCTCGCGATGTTGGAATCGACCTCCTCGCCGCCGCCTGTGCCAAGGAAGAGGTTGGGAATTAAAAGCTTGCTCCGGACCACCGCACCATCATCAAAGGTCGGCAACAAGGTCCCAGCGGCTGCGACAATACATGGTCGCCCTCATGATGCGCCGACCAGCGTCAAGTGGGCGAGGAAGCGGACGGAGGCGATGGAGGTGCTCACCATGGTGGTGTGGTGACAAAGAAGACGCGCACACCACCTTCTTCTCGTCCGATGGCTCGTAGCCCCTTTCCAGCCACCTACACCCCCTCCTCCGGCGCGTTGGGCTGCCACAACCACGATCGAGGACCATGGCCGCCAAGTGCTCGATGATATGCCAGTTTTGCCTTTTCTTTTTTGGCCGACACATTGACGACGGCTTGTAGCCGGTGGGGTTTGAGATTGTTGTTGTTGATTGTACCATGGAGGAGGGGGGTAATGCAACCTAACATTGCATTCGTCACACATCTAATGCCACGACAATCTTGATTATGAAAGTAAGATTCAACCATGTTTTTTTCATGGTTAACACACAAATATCTACAGGAATAGATGTATAGCAAGTCTTGGTGAGTAATATTAAAATGATTTTTTTAGAACGAAGGCTCAAGAAGAGCCCGGCTTTGAATTAACAAAGCCATCAACCGGCCAGGAGTACAAGAGCAAGAACACCACACAACATCGGCCAAACGATACAAGGGGGCTGCAAGAACATCTTACAAGGCTACACCTACAACCAGCAAACAGAAGAATAACTATGAAGAACTGCTAGTTGAGGATAAGCCCACTACAACAAGGCACCAATATGACTGCGAGTGCAGCCTCGAGGATCAGCACCAGCAGAGGGATCGAACACAGGACTGGAAACCAGCAGAGGAGATGACCCAACATCTGCCCTCTCTAACATCGAAGGGGATCCCTTCCCCTCGCCTAGGCTCGAAGGCGTCGCACCGTCGAATGTAGAGACGCTCACCCGAGAGCTTGAGCAATGGTTGGTCTCGAGTCTGGGCCAGCCACGGAGCACGACCACAAGTCGGAGCACACACACATCAGCAACACCGCAGACACCGAAGGAGGCCAATAGTAGAGGGTAAGCCGCCGGAAGAGTTGCCGAAGTGAAGGAGCTACCGAGCCACAGAGACTCGATAGACACCAAGCCGCCCACCTACAAGCTTCTGCACGCAACCCCAAAGCACCAATCTTCCCCAGGCGGCGCCTCCATGGAGGACACGACGCACCTAGCGCCGCCGCCGCCCATCCAGCCGGGTTCGAGCTTTCGCCCGGGAACATTGGCTGGGGTGTGGAGGGGAGCCCACAATGGCGACTCCAGGGAGTAGAACGACACCAAAAGGCAGCGTCGCCGCCATGCCGGAAAAGACCAAACAGGGGTTTCCCCCGGGCTCAACCCACACCACCAGTTTGGGGAGCACCCCGCCGGCACCGGATCCAGCGGCCAGAGGCCCCAAATCGAATGAGCGAGCGGAGGAAGAGAGCAGAGAGGGGAGCCTGACCTTCAAATCTGGAGCGGAGGGAGGACGACCTCGCCGCCCCACGGCCGCAATCCGCCTGCTCCTCGCCGCCCGAGCAGCCGAGGAAGCCTGCCCACACCTCCCGCGCACGCCGCCAGCCGGAGACGGCGCCGCCTCGCCACCAAGGGCCGCCGCCCTGGATCCGGAGTCCTTCTCGAGAGATAAGCGACGGAGACCTTGCCGCCACCGTCATCGGCAGCCGCACAGGCTCTGCCCGGCGACCGCCTCGGGTGACGGCAAGGGAGGGAGGGAGGATGAAGAGGGGCGGCGCTGGGGAAACCCTAGGTGCCCTCGAGCCGCCCTGGGGAAGGCAGCACGAGGGAGAGGGGAGGGGGGAAATGCCAGGGAAAAACATAATTTAAAAATGAAAATTCAAAGACCCTTAACTACTATGTGGTGCACGCCGCAAGAGATTTCTTGCCGTATCGGACCATGTCCACCCTCAGCGTAACCCACGTGGAAGCTACGGCATTTGTATCATGGCTCTTTCGTCCATATCGAAAAGATACATGTTTACTTGACCCGGTAGTCCATCCAAAAAACCGAGAATCGAACCATATCCACACAATACGTTATGAAAGCACCGCCATCGTAAAGAACCAACCACAATTTTCTTTTCAACCAAAAAACCAAACGTAACTGAAAAACGAGAACCCCAGACCAGCAAACCGTTCCACATGATGATGTTTGTCAGCATCGAAACGCTCGAGAGGGGTCGCACATCAGTGCAGAAAATCTCTGTCCGTTTCCGGTCGAAAATTATATAGCTAGACAATGGGTAGACCTGTGGGATTCGAGGCTGGATATGCCGCAACAACCTTGTCCAGCTCAAACAGCGACCACACCGGTGGACGACAAAGAGGTGAAAAGTAGCGTTTACTGGAAAGTTTGACTGATTCCAGGTCTTCGCTGTAGCCGTGGTCAAGCTAAGATAAGGCCTTGGAATTTCAGATGAGATGCATGTGTGTGGATGTGAGGCCTCTGTAATTGTGTTTTTAAATCCCTGGGGGCCTCGGCCAGCTGAGCATCCACGCACAGTTCACAGCCCATACACCACCATCCGTCAAAACCACGCAGAAACGGCTCCTGTACTGCTGTGCTCCCCGGCCGAGCAGAGGTGCGTTTTCTCTCTCCTCGATAATTTCTTTTGGCTTATACTCCCTCTGTTCCAAAATATAAAAACGTTTTTAACACTAATTTATATTATGGGACGGAGGGAGTAGGAGCGTATCTGGCTGTCTGACTTGTGGGTGAAATGAAAGCATTTGCTAAAGTTACTCCATTACGCTTCAAACTCGATGTTAGCACACGCATGTGGCATCCACACGTATTATTTGTTCATAGCTGGTTACATCATGGGCGCAACCTAAATCCGCTAGTAAACATGCAGTTTATAATACGCCACCAGGTTTATGTTTACATTTTGCAGGTGACGAGTGCCTAATGCGTTCTCCCAAGCAACCGGCAAAGCTCGCCATGCTTTTACTGCTGGCATTGCTGCTGCTCTGTAACGGAGTTGGCAACGTCCATTGCGCCAGGATCCACGAGAACAGCGCCGATCTGCACGCGCTGCTCGACTTCAAGCAGGGCATCACCGATCCACAAGGAGCCTTGAGTAACTGGAGTACCACGGGCCACTTCTGCCACTGGAATGGTGTTACATGCACCACAACACCACCGTTTCGTGTCTTATGGCTTATTCTCAGTGGCCAAAACTTAGAAGGCCAAATTAGCCCCTCTCTTGGAAACCTAACTTTCCTTTCATATCTTGACCTTTCGGGAAACTACCTGGCTGGCGCTTTACCTGCCCTTGGCCATCTCCAACAACTGGATACACTTCTTCTGAACAACAACCATTTAAGTGGGACAATTCCTGCTTCACTTACCAACTGTTCCAACTTGACCAAGTTAGATCTCTCTAGTAACATGCTATTGGGTCAAATTCCTTCGAAACTAGACTCCCTTTCAAAACTGTTCTACTTGGATCTCTCTGTAAATTTGCTAGTAGGTCAAATCCCTCCGAGTTTAGGCTCTCTTCCTTATCTAACATATATCCATCTTCGACTAAATCAACTCGAGGGGAGCATTCCCGAGCTTGGGCAATTGCCGCGATTGCAAGAGATGACCCTGGGCAACAATAAGCTTTCAGGTGAACTCCCACATGCCATCTTGAATTCTTCACGTTCGCTCCAAATTTTAGGCTTAGAATACAATATGCTAAGCAAAGCATTGCCGCCTAATATTGGCGACCGTCTGCCTTATCTCATTCAACTTACCTTGGCTCGTAACAAGTTTGAAGGTACAATCCCAGCTTCCCTAGGCAATGCTCAAGGTCTAAAAGTGATAGATCTATCAAATAACAGTTTCACCGGGACAATTCCTACTTCTTTTGGAAAGCTTCCAAATCTGACTAGGCTAAACCTTGAGAATAACCAGCTTGAAACAAGGGACAACCGAGACTGGGAGTTCGTAAATGCATTGAGAAATTGTCGATCTCTAAAAACACTATCACTCTCTTTGAATCAGCTGCAGGGATCTATTCCCCAGTCCATTGGTGACCTATCCCCCAGCCTTGAGCAACTCTTGCTGCTTGGAAACAACTTATCAGGACAAGTACCCCAGAGCATCAGAAAACTTAGTGCCTTAACTAAGCTGTCACTAGGTGAAAATAATTTAAGTGGTACAATTGAAGGATGGGTCGGTGACCTAAAAGGCCTTGTAGTACTATATCTCCAGTCAAACAGCTTCACCGGACTAATCCCATCCTCTATTGGCAATCTTACTAAATTGGCATACCTGCATATTGGTGAAAATGAATTCGAGGGCCACATACCAACAAGCTTGGGAAACCTTAAACTCTTAGAGCTAGGCCTTGGCTATAACAATCTCCAAGGGTATATACCACCAAACTTTGGCAACCTCCAAGACCTAACATTATTAAACCTCAGCCACAACAATCTCCAAGGTGGCATACCTCAGATTGGTAACCTTAATCATCTCACTAGTTTGGATCTTTCATCAAATAAGCTTACAGGGCAAATTCCCATTTCCTTGGGCCAATGTTATGGCTTAAAGACTCTGCAAATGGGACAAAACTTTCTTACGGGAAACGTCCCGCTAACTTTTGGCAACCTGTCGTCCCTGAGCATGCTAAATCTTTCACACAACAACTTGTCAGGCACCATCCCGTCGGCTCTAAACACACTGAAGTTACTCAACAGTCTTGACCTTTCGTATAATCACCTTCAAGGAGAAATACCCACAAATGGAGTATTTGAAAATGCTAGAGCTGTTTCACTTGAGGGCAATTGGGGGCTCTGCGGAGGTCCAAAGGATCTCCATATTGCTTCATGTGCAACCGTCTCGAAGAAAGCACAGAGACGAGACCGTTTGATCAAAGTGTTGATCCCAATATTCGGCTTCTTGTCACTGATATTGTTGATCTACTTTTGCCTCTTTGAGAAGAGGATGCGAAGAAGGACAGATGATATATCAGCTTCATTAGGGGAGAATTTTCTCAAGGTTTCTTATGCAGATCTAGCACAAGCCACAACAAACTTCTCGGAGTCTAACCTGGTTGGCAGAGGAGGTTATGGCTCTGTGTATAGAGGAAAGCTGAAAGAATCTAAGGTGGAAGTGGCTGTCAAGGTTTTCGATCTTGATATGCACGGAGCAGAGGAAAGCTTTCTGAAAGAATGTGAGGCACTGAGAAGCATTCAGCATAGGAATCTTCTCCCCATCATAACAGCTTGCTCGACGGTGGACAACGCAGGCAATGTGTTCAAGGCTTTAGTTTATGAGTTCATGCCTAATGGGAACCTAGACACCTGGCTGCATCACAGAGAGGATGGGAAAGCTCAGAAGCATCTAAGCTTAGCTCAAAGATTAAGCATAGCTGTTAACATGGCTGATGCACTGGATTATTTGCACAACGATTGTGGAAGACCCACTATCCATTGCGATCTGAAGCCCAGCAATATTCTTCTGGATGATGACATGAATGCTCTTTTGGGAGACTTTGGTATTGCAAGTTTGTACAAAGATTCCTCTTCAACATCAACCGGTCCAATGAGTTCATCATCAATCGGAGTGAAGGGCACTATAGGATATATTGCTCCAGGTATGTTTATATGTTGTTACTTGCTAAACCTGCAGTTCATCAAAGGCAACCAAATACTTCGTTACATAACTCTATCTTTTCATGTATCTCTCTTCAGAGTACGCAGGAGGTGGTCGTCGAGCATCAACTTCTGGAGATGTCTATGGCTTTGGGATAATATTGATGGAAATGATGACTGGAAAGAGACCAACGGATCCTATGTTCAAGGATGGAGTTACCATTGTCCACTTCGTGGAGAGCAACTTTCCACATGAAATAGCTCATGTGATTGACGCTAATCTCAGCGAAGAATGCAAGGACATTGCTAAGACAGAAAATTATGTCAATGAATGCTTGGTATCTGTGCTGCAACTAGCACTTTCCTGTACGCACCCAGCACCAAGCGAACGAATGAACATGAAAGAGATTGCGAGCAAAATGCATGCAATCAACACATCATATGTGGGACGAAAAGCACGGGTGTGTGCTTCACTAGAATTTCAGTGATTTCAAAAGTTACAGTGTAATGCCTTATTATTACTGGCTGTGCTCAGATCGTGCACTTAGACTAGCCACAATGCATAGTAACATACACTAGTAACATACACATATCCCTAGACTATGTTACTACCTTCATATTGGATAGTAACATAAGTGTGGTAACATGCATAACTTCATTTATTATGTTATAGACTCATATTGCATTGAGACATGTGATGTTACAGTAACTAGCTAAGTTACTACTATTACCTCTCTCCTCATTAATTCATTGCCACATAAGCAAATTTGTTGAGTTGGACTCGATGTTACTACTAAAGTTACTCTCACTGTGGCTAGTCTTAGACTAGCCACAATGGAGAATAACATACACTAGTAACATACACGTATCCCTAGACTATGTTACTACCTTCATAGTGGGTAGTAACATAAGTATGGTAGCTTCATTTATTATGTTATAGACTCATATTGCATTGGGACATGTGATGTTACAGTAACTAGCTAAGTTACTACTACTACCTCTCTCCTCATTAACTCATTGCCACATAATCAAATTTGCTGAGTTGGACTCGATGTTACTACTAAAATTACTCTCACTGTGGCTAGTCTTAGAGTGGATATATATGTAATTTGCACGGATGTAGCAAGCACGTTTTCTTTTGAAATATATACTGTATGAAGTATAGAACGGGCTTTGGTTCCGACCAAAATAAACACTAGCAGTGTGACCACACATTTGCAAGGCTATATTCACTACACATTTATATTTTTTTGACAAAGGGTAAATTTTATTGGCTCAAAAGAAGCATCAAGAGGATACAAAATAATGAGCATACACCCGGTCTCTGCATAACTAGGATGCACACGGCCAACCCAACACACACGCTAAAACACACCAACGACTAGCAAAGTCATAAGACCAAAAGCTATGAATAGGTGTGAAAAGGAAAAAAGAAATGAAAAAGCCCCAAAGCGATCAGATTAGCGAACGACAAACTAGAACTGCGACCATATCCGCACCAACCATTGACACCACATTGACGACAAGGATCTTCAACAACAACGCCTTCAAGAAGGAAGCGACACTCAAGTGCCGCCGTCGCCGGATCCAACCACAAAGGCTAGAATCAAAGTTTTCACCCTGTAGAAATAGTCCGAACGTATCCGAGCAATGCCTCTAACAAGGTCACGATGCAAAAAAAAATATCACCATTGCCAGGGATGACCACTCGGGTCTGACCTAGGCTTTCGCCCCGGAGCTCGAGACCGGGTGCTCACAGCATCACCATCAAAGTCACACATGTGTTGTCGCTGCCGCTTTACCACAATCCAAGCAGCTACAATTTAACCGCCGCCACTCCAACAACATTCCTTTACGTCAAGTCATCGTCCATAATCTGTAACTCACCACCGAAAGTCATTCACCGAATCAAGAGATAGAAACTCCCGAATTCACTTCGATAACCCCCGATGTCGTGGATCCATAGAAAATCGTTGCAGAACGATCTACAGTCACCACCATCTGGCCAATCAAATCTAGACCACCAAGCTATATACTCCCCCTTTACCAAAATATAGGTCAGTCACCACCATCTGGCCAATCAAATCTAGACCACCAAGCTATATACTCCCCCTTTACCAAAATATAGGTCACTGGGGAGTTTGTTACGACCAGGTGAAAAACTGCAAAATGACCTTCATGTAAAATGGTTGATAAGATAGTATTATCTTAAGTCTTGCATGTTATTTAAAGAGGACAAAAAAAGATGTCTACAATGGGTCATTTCTTAGACTTATCATCAATAACTAGCTATTCCTAATAACGTGGTGAGACATGTTATACTAAGAGATCATCTCTTGTCTTCTCTTAAATAAGAGAAGACAAGTCTTTTCTTATGAGTCTTCTCTCCTCCACCTCATTATTTATCCTACGTGGCACTCCTAAGATAGCACCATTGTACATGCTTAATAACCCTAGTTTTAAACTTGAATCCTCGATTGTCTTCTACCTCCGCCCGTCTTCCACCTCCGCCCCTGCCCTCCACCTCCGCCCTCCGCCCCCACTTCTGTCCAGGCGCTGCCGCCCACGCGCAGGGGCTCCTCTTGGCCGGCGCGCGCCCAGGTGGAGGCGAGATGGTGCTCTGCTGCCGCCCAGGCTGTTCCTCAACCACGCACAAGTGCTGCCGCCGCGCATAGGAGGTGCTGCCGCTGAAGTAGTCGCCGCTGCCACAGGAGCTGCTGCCGCTGGAGTTCTCAATTTTGCTCCCCTAGGTTCATCTCCTCGCCCAGTACTCGCTCTGTATCTGAGTAAACAATTTGATATCATAAACTTGCTGTAATCATCTGTCTTGAATAATTTGAATAATTGCACGCAGTACAAGCCTGGAGTAATACTGAAATTTAGCACTGAAATTGAACACTGAAATCATCTGTTTAATACTGAAAGATGAACACTGAGTAGAACATGTACTGTCAAAACAAGTTTCGACTTGTAGTTGTACGGGTGTGTTTGGTAGCATGCATGCACCTAGGCTAGTTGTTCTCCTCTCATACATGCTGAGTGTAGACATGCCGAGTCCATGCAATTGCTGTTGTTTGGTAGCGATGTATGCGTTGAGACATGCTGAGTTGAGACTTTGTTTGGCGGCCTGCATGTGTTTAGACATGCTGAACAATTTTCGAATTTCGAATATTTTTTTTGAACAATGAACAAAATCGAAAAAATGTGAACACAAATTTAAACATATTTTGAAAATTTAAACAAAATTTGAAATTCTAAACATTTTTTGGAAAATTAAAATAAATTTCGAAAATGTGAACTTTTTGAAAATTTGAACATTTTTGAAATTCCGAGTTTTTTAAAATTTAAACAAAATTTCAAATTTTGCATATTTTATAAAAAATAAAATAAAATCTGAATTTCTAAAGTTTTTTTCAAAATTCAAACAAATATTGATTCTCTTTTGAAGTTACGAACATTTTTTAATTTTTTAAATAAATTGAAATTATGAATATTTATTAAAAATTCAAACAAATTTTGAAATTATGAATATTTATTGAAAATTCAAACAAATTTTGAAATTATGAACATTTATTGAAAATTTAAACATTTTGAAATTCTAAACTATTTCAAAAATTTAAACAAATTTTGAAATTCTGAACATTTTTTGAAAATATAAACATATCTGGACGTGGTGGGACGAGTGTCTGGGCCAGCATGGCTGCCTCCATGCATCCTGTCTGGGGTGCATGAGATGAGCATGGTTGAGGGCCCTTTTATGCATCAGATGAGCATAGCTCAGGTGAGCCCATACACCCTATCAAACAAGCAAAAGTGGGTCGGACTGGAAACTTTTGCCCTCATGCACCCTACCAAACACCCTACAGGTTTGGACTTGTACTGTCAATAGAAAAATGAACATGTACTGTCGATTTAGAGCAGGTTTGAACATGTATTGTCTAATTTGCTTTTTCGGTTTGAGGGCTGGAATATTCTGTTTTACAGTTCGGACTTGCGGGGTCTGTTCAGCCGCAGCCCGTGCCAGCCCTCAAAACACGTTTTCCACGGCCCTTATACTCACTTTAAAGGTCCGCACGATAAGGGATCTGCTAGAGATAATCTAACGTTAAGCAAAACTCTTGCAAATTTTCAGTTTGCATTGCAAAATTCAGATAAATCCAAGTACGGTAGTTACCTAATCTTGTGTTGCCTGAATTCTTAATGTATCCATCTTGCACCATTTAAAGTAGCCTCTCCAAAATATCTGAAAAGTGAGTCATTACTTTAGTAACTCAAGACTTGAATGAGAATGCAGAAAGAATGCCTCAGTACAAATAGACAGTTTAGGGAACATCTGAAATGTGAACTCCTTGTTGTGATAACTAAAATTAAACTAAACTATTGAAACTACTCCAGGTCCTAGACTAAACTACTGAAACTACTGCAAGCAAACAAGCAAAGAAGAGAGAAGAGAGAAGAAGAGAGAAGGTTTCAGTTATTTAATTTAAGGAGTGTGCACTAAACTAAGCAAGCACCACTGCTTGCAAGTCCTACACTAAACTGAAAATGTTTCAGTTAATTTTAATTAACTGAAAAATTCAGTTAATTAAAATTAACTGAAAAGGTTTTCTTTAGATTAGAGTTAAACGCTAGCACTAACTGACATGAGTAAGCACTAGCAATATTGACAGGAGTACCATTGATATACTCCTAAAACTGAAGTATGTACTGGAGTAAACAGTAGCACAAGTTCCTGGAGTATGTACTGAACTGTTTCAGTAGCACAAGTTCCTGGAGTACAAATAGATTGCTCATGATCTAATCCAAAAATCAACTAGAGACCAACTTATATCAGGCCAACTTATATCAGGGCACAATAGGTTCCTGGAGTACTGAACAGTTTCAGAATACTCCCTGTTGTACTCAAAGTTTCAGCAACTGTACATTGGGTTTAAATTTTTATTCCAGAGTTCAAAGCAAAGAACACAAATTATGCTACTCCAGTACTAACACAAGGAGTACAAGCATTTCACTCAAGCAAAATTGCACTAACAGAGCACTACTCACATTCCTCACTTGCCTGTTGCTACTACAGCAAGCACTACTCCAAGCAAGCACTAGTCACACTTTTTAGTTAAGCAGAGCACTAACAGAGTACAGCAAGCATCACA
Source organism: Aegilops umbellulata (assembly GCA_032464435.1). Classification (NCBI taxonomy): domain Eukaryota; kingdom Viridiplantae; phylum Streptophyta; class Magnoliopsida; order Poales; family Poaceae; genus Aegilops; species Aegilops umbellulata. The sequence continues at coordinate 180,867,340 of CP136057.1, read as the reverse complement.
GCCAACAAGCAAAATTCCAGATGCAAATCTTGCTGGAGTACTCCACTTTTCATAGCTGCACAGAATTGAACAAAAAGTTTCAGTAGCAGCAAGCAAACTAAGACTAGCACATAAACTTGCTGGAGTACTCCACTTTTCTTTTCTTTTCAGTTAACAAAGAATTAAGCACACTCACTTGCAAAATTATTCCTAACAGAGCACTACTGACATTAACAATTGGATTTACTCCTAACATTTGCTGCTGGAGAGAATCAACATTTTGATACTCCAATTTAAGCACAGAATCCAGGAGTACTCTGTTAGGAAATGAATACACCCAGGAGTACTGCTGAAGTAAACTTTATGCTCCACAATTGGAGTACAAAGAGGATCACTACTCCACAATTGAATTACAGTACACTGTAAGATCACAGAAAAGGAATAATTTAGCAGCAACAGTTTGTACCTATTCATCAACCTCCTAGATCAAAATGAGTACACCTTTCACAAATCCTTGAGTACACAGCAGGTCTCCTGCAGCCCAGCACCGAACAGCAACAAGGCGTGAGTAGACAGCGTCTTCATCCTCCTCTCCGTGCGCCGAGTCGAGTTGTTGTTGCTCAAAATCCATGGCGTCTTCATGGCATCGAGTCGAGTTGCTGCGTGCGTGAGGCAGTAAAGGAGAAGAAATCTCAGGGAAGGGGAGGAGAAGGAGAAGAAATCCAAGAGGAGAGGAGAAGGGGGCGGACCTGGAAGTCGTCGGGGTAGCCTTCCTATCCCGGAGCCACGGGGTAAGGTCGCCGGAGCTAGTACAGATTGTGGCGCCGCTCCAGAGAGCAGATCAAGCGCCAGCGTACGCAGATCCAGCGCCGGCAAACGCAGGTCAGGTGCCTCCTCGCCCAGCAGCACCATCAGCGGCCGATAAAAATTGGACCTTTGACCCGGGGTGTGATAGAACTAGGGTTGGGGGCTGTCAGAGTGGGCGCAGGTGATGGCGAGCAAGGCGGCCACGAGGAGGAAGAGGGCGGTGACGACGGAGCGACATGGCGGCGAGGACGGAGCGACACGTCGGCGATGGGGAGAGGGCGGTGGCCGGTGGGTAGTGGAGCGAGTGGGGAGCGACTGGTCTGCGTGAGGGCAATTTCAGAAAGTTGTAAAAATGCGTAACGTGACGAAATTTCTACTAGGAATGCTCCAGCTACTTAGACCATCTCCCAGAGGCGCTAAAAATCACCCCTGAAGACGCACCGGTGCAAAACGCGTACTGGGGTGTGATGGCCCAGTCACGACGCATACATTATTTTTGAAAATAAAATTTTGGCACAAACACGGCGTAAATTCAATCAAACTTCGGCGAGTTCATATATATTTAAAATATTAAAAAAAAACGCTACTAGGCCCGCCGTCTCCCTCGCCGCTCCTCGCCGCCCGCCGCCCTTGCAGCTCTACATGCCGAGGAGGCTGTAGAACTGCGTGTAGTCGCCGCCGTCATCGTCGCCTCCTCCGCAGCCGCCGTCCCTGCTGCAACCTTCCCCAGGTTGGCGCGGCGGGTTGACGGTCCGGAGGCGTCCTCATCGTCGTCGTTGTCGAGGATCACCACGCTGTGCTCGTCCTCGCGCCCACGCTTGCGGGCGGCTATCTCCTCCAGGGCCCGGCGCTGCCGGACCATCTCGTTGCGGAGGTAGTCGTCCCGCGCCCACTGTAGGGCGTCCTCGTCGGAGAAGCCGCGCCGGGCTATCTCCTCGTACTCCGCGGGGAGGCCGGGCTCCGGCTTCGGTCTGACGAGGACGAGGCGGCCAGAGGCAGGGGTGGAGTCGTCGATGCGGACGCCGGAGCCGCGGGTGCGCCGGCTGCCCGGCGTGTCCTGGGGCTCCGACTTGACACGGCAGAGGCAGGGAGAGCCGGAAGAGCGGCCGGACGAGGAGAAGGACGCCCCGGGGTCCATGCGCCTCGGCGTCCACGAGCTCCCACGCCGGCGAGAGAAGGACGGGGAAGCGGGGTACTCCAGCCTCTGCGTGTTGCCGCCCTCGATGTACTCGAGGACGGCCTCTAGCGTGCGGCCGGGCACGCCCCACCATCGGCGCCGCCCTTCGAAGTTGAGCCTTCCAGAGGGCACGACGCCGTTGATGCCCTCGAACTGCTCGGCGTGGCGGCGACGGAAGTAGGGCTTCCAGAGCGGGCTGTCGGGGACGTACCGTGGACCTTCCCTCGCCGCCCGCGGCAGGGAGGCGCGGATACGCGCGATCTCCGCACGTCGCGCCGCCCCGGTGGACGGTGGTGGCACCGGGACCCTGCTGGCATTGATCCTCCATGCCCCGGGCACCCGCATGTCTGGCGGGACCGGGTACTCGGCCTCGAAGAGGAGCCGAGTTTCGTCCTCGTGCAGGTGGCGGCGGCCGAAGCCGTTCGCTGCCTGGAAAGCGCTCGGCCATACTTTGAACTAGAGACGGCGAGAGGAGAGGGAGGAAAGGGGGAGAAATGGCGCGTCGGCGGTGGAGACTCTGTGTGTGTCACCGGCGCGCTGGGGTTCGGCTTATATAGGCGGAGGCGCCACGCGTACGCGCGGCCGCCGCGTGTACGCGTGGCGGGCGAGGGACGCGCGTCGCCCGGTCTTCACTGCGCCGCCCGTGAGGCATCAATGGAGGAGGCTGACCGGCGCGGCAGCTTTGGCATTGATTCACCGCGGGAAACGAGGCGATGAGGACGACGAAGCGACGAGAAGAGAGACGAGTCGCTGGCAAGGAGGGTCCGCGACTCTTTCGCGTCAAAAACAATTCGCCCGGCGCACCCCAGCGCGCCGGGTTCAGCCTAGGTCCGTCGGCGCCAATTTCGGCCCGAGCCGGCGAAAAATGGGCCCACCTTTTAAGGACACGATTGGACCGATTTTTCAGCGCCGGCAACCGAAAAACCGCATGGGGTCTTGTTGGGACGCGGCTAAAGATGCTCTTACATCTTGGAACGGAGGGAGTATAACACTTACGACACCCTTGACGTAACGATCGATTGACACATATACCTATTCTCAAACGACCTAGACCCAGCCAGACCCCTTTATATATTCCTTCCGAGACGAACCGACTGACCATCTTCTTATACACAACCAACAAATCGAGTTCATAGTTCGTAGGGCATGGCTCTTCACCCAAAATTGCCTTTCACCGAACTCTTGTTGATCCTTTCTGCCGTTACTCTCGTAGCGGCATACCCTGCGGTTCGCCCAGGCTCGCCCCATGAAATCAGCCTACAGGCAGGGGACTTTCCCAACGAACGCCTCTACCAAGCCTACCGTGTCATCCAGCGTTTCAAGAGCACCATAACTGGTGACCCCAAGAACATCACTGCCACCTGGTCCGGCAATGACATCTGCGGCGAGAAGACCTATCTCGGCTTCGACTGCGCAACGCCGCCAGGGTTAGATGAGAAGCTAACAGTTACGGCGGTCCTTTTCAATGGCTTTGGCCTCCACGCGCCGAGGTTGCAAGGCTTCGTCGACAAGCTTCCCGATGTGGCGCTTTTCCATGCGTCCTCCAACAACTTTGGCGGCGATATCCCTCACTTGGATAGCGTGGCATACAGGTTCGAGTTCAATACTGCTAAGATGGGCCGTAGTTCCGCCGCCGGAGGGTTCGGTGTAGCGGGAAGCAGTCAATCAACGGGTACAAAACCTAACTTTCGACCCCCTACCAAAGAAAAACACTGCACTAATACTTTTCTTAACTTCACATTCCACTTCCGAGTTGACACCCCGGACTTTGGAGGAATCATTCCGGGCCTTACCGGTGCTAAGGCAGTTATCCTGAACTACAATAACCTGTCCGGGAAACTTCCGACCAACATTGGCTTCTCCAAGTTGAGCTACCTCGCCCTCGCTAACAACAAGCTCACCGGACCAATCCCACCATCAATCGCGCAAGCGCAAGACTCCCTCCTCGAGATACTCCTCCTCAACAACCAGCTCTCCGGCTGCCTCCCCCACGAGCTCGGCATGCTCACCAAGACCGCCGTCATCGACGCCGGGATGAACCAGCTCACCGGCCCGATCCCCTCATCCTTCTCGTGCCTCAGCAGCGTCGAGCAGCTCAACCTTGCCGGGAACCGCCTGTACGGGCAGGTCCCCGACGCGCTCTGCAAGCTCGCCGGCCCAGCCGGCCGCCTCGCGAACCTCACGCTGTCGGGCAACTACTTCACGTCGGTCGGGACGGCGTGCTTGGCACTGATCAAGGACGGCGTGCTGGACGTGAAGCACAGCTGCATCCCCGGCTTCGCCAACCAGAGGGGCCCGGCGGAGTGCGCCTCGTTCCTGAGCCAGCCCAAGACGTGCCCGGCGGCGAGCGCTCGCGTGGCGTGCCCCGCCGCGGACGCCAAGATGAACGTGGCGGCGCCGGAGGGGAGGGTGGCCAAGGACTACTCCAGCTACGTGGTGTATGCCACTCTGCATGAGTGAGGTGCCAGCGCATGCAGTGGGGACGCCCTCCCCAGCTACGTCGTCGGTATTTGCTCTTGTATTCTTGTATGTGTTTGGTGTTGTTGTGCACGTGATTGTTGTTTGTCTTCTTTGTACGTGTGGCTGTCGGGTCTAGATCTCGGCTCTTGTGTGTGTTGTGCTGCTACGTCAGTTCTGTGGCAGTAAATTAATTTGGATTGTATCTTGCATGTTTCAATTATATATTTGTTGGCTGCATATTTCAATTATAGATGTTGGAATTATGTGAATTGCTTCAATGTGCCATTGGTTACCATTGCTTGATCGGTGAAATACAAGGTAAATATGTCATGTGTTTTGCACAACTAGCGTCTGTTTGTGCGTCTAGATTTATAAACATTATTGTATTTGGTATTGTTTTCTTTTTATTTATTTGACTCCACTGTCAAGAATTGTTTTATTGTATTCATAGCAACTTTACTAGTTACAGCAATTCAAATTTTATTAAATTGTTGCCCCAAAATAATATGTTGTTAACCTAAAAGGGGAATGCAATGTCAGAAACGCTAGCAAAACACGGGCATCGGAGGGAGTATAGACCACCCACTAGGGCTAACGTGCGCTTCACCGCACCGTTCTTCATTCCTAGGATTAACTCTTCACTAGTGCAGAAACCCTTTATAGGATTTTTGCTACTAGCAGCGTGTGGATAAAAGGGGACGGGAGTGCTAATTTGACATAATATCAGCGACGTTCGCGAAAATTGTACACGCTGCTAATAACATCTTACTATCCGTGTGTGACACCATCGCACGCTGCTAGTAAGGGCCACCGAGGAAGCCCTCCATCTCGAATATACTAGCAGCGTGTAGCTCAGCAAATGCCGCTAAGGCTGCTCATAGTGGGAGTAACATAGCAAGTAACATAACACATCCCAAGAAAAATTTACTTACATGGCATGTATTTAATGAGGAGAGAGATGGTTGGAGTAACATAATATGTTACTATAACATAACACATCCCAAGGCAAAATGAGTCTACATCTTAATAAATAATGGTTTGCATGATACTCCCTCCGTTTCTTTTTACTCCGCATATAAGATTTGGTCAAAGTCAAACTACACAAAGTTTGATCAAATTTATATAAAAAAATATGAACATCTACAATACTAAAACTATATAGTATGAAAATACGTTTTATGGTCCATCTGATAATATTGATTTCATATTGTGAATGTTTATATTTTTTAATATAAAGTTAGTCAAACTCTACAAAGCTTGACTTTGACCAAACCTTATATACAAAGTAAAAAGAAATGGAGGGAGTACTACATACATGTTACTCCCCACTATGAAGGTGGTAACATAGACTAGTAACATATGTATGTTACTAGTCTAAGTTACTCCCCACTATGACCAGCCTAATGTAGAAAGAACTAGTGGCGCGCGCAGAAATCCAGGACGCCACTAATACGTATCGTGGGCCCCATGTGTTTGAATTATCCAATACAAAGGTTCAATTTTTTAATTAATTTCATCAAATATAACTAAATTGGAATACAAAAGCCCCGTCGTTGTGTATGAAATCCTAAATTGCCACTCTCCATGAGTGAGGTGCCACCGCATGCAGTGGGGGACGACCATGCCTACGTTGTCGGTATTTGCTCTTGTATTCTTGTATGTGTTTTGTGAGCTCGTGATTGATGTTTGTTTTCTTTGTACATGTGGCCGTCGGATCTAGATCTCGGCTCTTATGCTATGTATTGCGCTGTTATGTGAGTGTTGCGACAGTAAACTAATTTGGACCATATCTTGCATGTTTCAATTATATATTTTTGGGCTGCATGTTTCAATTATATGATCTTGTAATTATGTGGATTGCTACAATGTGCCATTGGTTACCATTGCTTGATCAGTGAATACGGGGTAAATATGTCATGCGTCGTAGACTCGTAGTTACTCTGTTTTGCACAACTGGCATTTGTTTGTGCGGCTAGATTTATGTATTTGTTGATGTTTTCCTCATTATTTTTCGCCCCGCTTTATAAATGAAGCAAACCGCCAAGAGCACACATACACGGACTAGTTCAGAACAGACACCCAAGCAGTGGCGGAGCTAGGATTTGAAAGCAGGGTGGTCCAAAAAAAATTAGACAACAAATATGACGTGAACTTTCTAACTAATTACCAAATAGAAATAGATCAATATGGTCTTACAAACATACTAGAATTCTCAATTAAGTCTCAGTTTTGCATAAAAGGAGGACGTAAAGTATCTTTCAGCCAACAAGGTCCATACCACCATAGTTTAAAAAACCGGACCGGACCGGCGGTCGAACCGGAAAAAACCGGAACCGGTAGCCTCATTTGGTTTTTAAGCTAATAAGACCGATATGCAATCAGACCGGAAAAAACCAATCGAACCGGCCGGTTTTTTGGAAAACCGGTGAAAAAACCGGGCAATTGAACCGGGAAAAAACAGGAAAAAAAGTTTTAATAGAAATTGGGAAAGTGGGATTCGATCCAAGGGCATGTGAGCAGTAGGCAGGGCCTTCCCATGGCCCAATAACCAACTTGGTTGTGCTACTTTGTTGTCCACTACATGGTTATACTTTTATTTGACCATTGTTTCACTCTATATTAGCACATATATTAATCAATATATATTATTTTATTTCTTAAAAAACCGACAATCGAACCGATGAACCGGCGGTCCGACCGGTAAAAACCTGAACCGACAACCTTTCCGGTTCGGTTTTTTAAACTATGCATACCACATACCTTGAGAAGTTCATAGCATGTCTCTCAAAAAAGAGAAACAATGTTTCATGTCCTCTTCATTCTTCAATACTCCTGCAATAATAATTTTGTTTCTATCAATCATAATGACATAATGGAACAGACTATGTGCAAACGTGTGTTCATCAGTTCATCTACATATGTACTGCACTAGAATGGATGGCAATTAGAAGGCCTAAATCAAAAATTGGGGAATGGGCAGTTTCTCAGATCGAAAATTAGTAGAGTGGCAAATTGCGAATTGGTCTGGCGGTTCTACTCCCTCCGTTCGGATTTACTTGTCTCGAAAATGGATGTATTTAGAACTAAAATACGTCTAGATACATCCATTTCCGCGACAAGTAATTCTGAACGGAGGGAGTACCTTGCAGGGGTACCAGCCACCGCCCGGCAGGCAGTGGGCACTGCTGGGTACTTGCTTGCCGCACCTGGGCAGGGGCACAGCCACGCAGGGCGGTGGGAGTCCAAGCGTTGCGCGGGGCAGATGGAGAAGAAATCAGCTTCTTCACTCCTGGGACGGCGAGGTAGGCAGGGTCGACGTCCGGCGAGGCCAGCGAGCCGTGGCGGCGAGATGACAGAAGGATGGGGAGCGAGGTCAAAGGACGAGCAATGGCCCGAGCAGCTGCGTGCGTTTCTTCCTGGGCTAGCCACATATGGGTCATATTGGGCTTTTTATTTTTCTCTTGCCCATTTCTAATACATAGAAGTATAGCCTAGTCCAAAATCCCAGGGTGGGCCGCGGCCCACCCTAGACACCTTGTAGCTCCGCCCCTGCACCCAAGTCACACAACAAGGAGTACAAAGGTTCTGCTGGGGGCACAACTCAACAAGCCAAGAAAAACATAAAAAAAAGAGGCGGCCGAAGCCGGAGAACATGTCAGGCGTCTAATCCGGCTCCGGCTGTACCGGAGGGGGCGGCGGCGACAGACGGACGGCCATCGAGCGAAGGCCGGCGATGAAGGCGGAGATGGCGTCCCGATCCTGAGGGCAGCTAAGCGGCCGCCAAAACTGCAAGTAACCAAACAGTTTGAAGAGAGCGTCAGTAGCCCGTCGAAGAGGGATGCGCTGAATCACAAGCTTATTGCGGATTGTCCAGAGGGTCCACGCGAGTGCCCCAATCTCAAGCCACCTAATGTGGCGAGAGGGTAGGGGGGGTTCTAGAGTTCGGCGAAGAGGTCGGGGAAGTTGGTGTGGCACCAATCACCTCCCACCACCTCTCTAAAGCAGCTCCACACGAATTGAGCGGGTACACATGAGAAGAAGATGTGATTTGAATCTTCGGGGGTACCACACAGCGGGAAGAGGCCGGAACCAGGGCCATTACGCTTGCGAACCTCCACCCCAGACGGGATCCGTCCGTGGATCCACTGCCACATGAATATCCGGATTTTCAGTGGCAGACGGATGGACCACACCGCCGGAAGGGGGTAGGGGCGGAGGAGGGGGCGATGGCCATGTAGAGGGACTTGGTGGAGAATTGGCCCGAATGCTCAAGACGCCACCGAACCTCATCCGGGCCAGCATCCACTACCGGCTCGTGGAGAGCGACGCAATCAAGCAGCTCCTGCCAAGCGGCGGCTTCTGGAGGCCCAAAAGGCTCCGGAAAGCGAGGCGCCCTAAGTCAATAAGGGCCCTCTCCACTGAGATCTAGGGGGCGATGGCGATGGAGAAGAGGTCGGGGAAGCGAGTTGCAAAGGGGGTGTCTCCCGCCCAACGGTCAAACCAGAACAAAGTCGCAGCACCCGATCCAACCGAGATGGAAGTCCCAATGCGGAGGACGGGGAGCAGTTGGATGACCGACTGCCAAAACTGGGAACCGCCGGACCTTTGATAGAAGGCCAGGGGTTGTCCACGCAGGTACTTGTTCCGGATGATGTCTAACCAAAAGCCGTTGTGCCCTTGCCAAATGCGCTAGAGCCAGCGGGAGAGGAGGGCAATATTCATGCGCTTAGAGCACATGATACTGAGGCCTCCTTGATCCCGGGGCTTGCAGATGTCTGGTCAGCTAACCATATGGTATTTCTGCTTATTGTTATCGCCAACCCAATAGAAGCGAGATTGGACTTTGGCGATCTCATGGTGAAGAGTCTCGTGAAGGCTATAGAAGCTCATGAGGAACACGAGGAGACTGGAGAGGGAGGAGTTGATGAGAATCATCCGAGCCGCCTTCGACAGCCACCTACCCTGCCATGGCTCAATGCGCGTTTGCAGCTTGGCTACTGTTGGACCCAAGTCAACAACGGTAAGCCGAGAGTCACTAATGGGTGTTCCCAAGTATGTCATGGGGAAGGAGCCTAGGCGGCAGTTGAGGCGGTTGGTAATGTCGAGGGCCTCCGCCGGAGAGTAGCCCATTACCATCACATCACTCTTGTCGAAGTTGATCTTGAGGCCAGACATTTGTTGGAAGCAGAGGAAGAGGAACTTAAGGTTAGCGATGTCCGCGTTCGAGCCTTCGACCATGATGATGGAGTCGTCGGCGTACTGGAGCATGGAGATCCCGGAGCCACTGGCCAGAGGGGGTGATCCCACAAATATGGCCCTCGGCCTTAGCCTTGTTCAGGATGGCGGCAAGCGCGTCCACCACCATATTGAACAAGAATGGGGAGAAAGGATCGCCTTGTCTATCCCCACAAAGGGTGGGGAAGTAAGGGCCAATCTCCCCATTGATGTTCACGGCAGTGCGACCGCAGGAGACCATCTGCATCACTCTGGTGATCCATCGCCCGTCGAAGCCTTTCCGGAGCAGAACTTCGTGAAGGAAGGGCCAGCTAACAGTGTTGTATGCCTTACGGAAATTGATCTTCATGAAGACCGCCCTGAGGTGTTTGGATCGGACCTCATGCAGGACTTCATGAAGGACTAGCACCCCATCCAGGATATACCAGGCTTGAATGAAGGCGGATTGGTTGGGGTGGGTAATGTGGTCGGCAAGAAGGGTCACCCTATTGGCGTACCCTTTTGCCAGAATCCGGAAGATCACATTAATCATCGTGATCGGACGAAACTGGTAGATGTCGGACGCCCCAGGCACCTTTGAGATGAGCGAAATGGTCCCATAGTTGAGGCACCCGAGGTTGATGGACCCAACGTAGAACTCGTCAAAGATGGCCATGATCTCAGGTTTGATCACATTCTAGAAGGTCTGGAAGAATTTAACCGGGAGACCATCCAGACCCGGGGCCGAGGTAGGGTTCATGCCACTAATGGCAGCCCAGACCTCGCCCTCGGAGAAGGGGGGCATAAGGGCCGCGTTCTCCGCATCGCAGACTAGCTGGCGGCCGGACCAGCAGTCACGGGCCAGAGATAAGCCGCTCCGGGGAGCGGCTGAGAATAGGGACCTATAGAATTCATCAACATGGGCCCAAATGTCATGGGAGGGCTGCAGGAGGGTCGAGCCATCCCAAAGGAGGGGGATGGTGTTGCGTCTGCGGCGACCATTCGCTATGGCCTGGAAGTAGGCCGTGTTTGCATCGCCCTTCAAAACCCATTTCTGGGCACCACGCAAGCGCCAATAGGCCTCCTCGTCGGTGTAGATGACAGAGAGCTGGTCTTCCAAGTCATATCGGGAGAGCCACTCCTCAGGAGAGAGGCCTGTTGCGTCTGCACGCAGGTCCAGGGCCTGGAAGGCGGTCAACAGGGCCTTCTTGCGCTCGCGGAGGTCACGCCCCAGGTTGCCGCCACACGCCTTCATGAACTGCCGCCCCGCTTGGCACAGAATTGCCATGAGTCAATGGCCGAGGGGGACGAGACTGAGGTTGGACGCGAGCCTCCAGCCAACGGGCGCCAACCGCCTCCACGAAACCAGTTTAGGACAGCCAGAATATCTCAAACCGGAACGGGGGGATCGGGAGTCGCTCGTCGGTGGAGGAAAGGAGGACGGGGACGTGGTCGAAGCCAATTCGGGTGATGGCCCGGAGGGAAGCGAGGGAGCATCGAAGGTCCCATTCCGGGGAGACTTGGACCCGGTCCAGGACGGACTGGGTCGGGGACGCCTGACGGTTGGTCCAAGTAAGCCTGTCACCCACCCTATCTATTTCACGGAGACCAAGGTCAGCAATGCAGCCATTAAACATTTGCATGCGAGCAAAGTTGACGTGCGAATTACTCTTGTCTTCCGCGAATCGAAGGAGGTTAAAATTGCCCCCAACCACCACAGGAAGTGTAGCCGCCGTAACCTTCCGGTGGAGCTCCTCGAGGAAGGAGACAGATCGACTATGGTCTGCAGGGCCGTACACGATAATAACCTCCCACTTGAAGTTAAGGGCACGTTCGAAAAGTTCCATGCTAACAAAGAACTGGCCCCGGTCCATACTACCCACCTCAAAGGATGCCACCGGAATGGCCAACGCTCCTACTAGAAGGGAGCAAATGCCAAGCAAAGAGGTGGGAGGTAAGCCGATCGAGTTCGGGGAGAGAGAATTTCGTGCGCATGGTTTCTTGAACGGCGACAATGTCAATGTGTTCCTCTCGCATGTACTCAATGAGTTGGCGGCGGCTATCATGGCTGAAACCGCGGATGTTCCAGAAGAGGGCGCGCGTTAAGAATCCATTAGGGGGCTGCTTGACCCCAGGACACGGGATGCGCTTTGGGCGCGGAGAGCGGCGGTCCGAGAACGAGTGCGGCCACGGAGGTCGGCTGCAGCCAACGGAAGGAGGCCACCGGGCCTCCGAGGGGGAGCCGGGGTGGCACCCTCCGCAACAGGTGTAGGTGCGGGAGGCGAGATCAAAGCCGCACGGGCTTCCACTAGTTTACCGTCGAGGATCTCGCGGGCCCTGATGGCCTCGATCTGCACTAAGGGGGGAGCCACCTCCCCCCTGAAGATGATCGCGGAGTCTGTCGCGACCTTCACAAGATGACCAAGCGGGACCGATTCGAGAGAAGAGAATGAGCAAGTAGTAACAAAGGAGGGAACTGCAGGTGTACCTGGCTCCAGGTTCCGGGCCGCAGCCCGGAGCTCTGCCCGCTCGTGAATGGGCAGAGCCGGGCTGCCATTGGGACGCGCAGCGTCGAGCCGAGCGCTTCGGCGGGAGGCAGTCACCGGGGAGGAGGCAGACCGGCCGCGGCGGGAGGAGGCCGCGAACCCCCTCCTAGAGTAGGCCACAATCCGAGCCGGGAGTGGGGGCGGCCACTGGAGTAGTCACCACGGCCGACTCCCCACCTAGGGCGAGGCACAGGGAGCTCGGAGGCGGGGCAGGCGGAGACGCGGGCCTAACGATGACCATGACCTGCGGGGTCGGTGTCGGTGTCCCATTGGACCCAAGAGGGGAATCAATCACCTCGTGGTCCGCCAGGTCCGGAGCGGCGCGAGGGGTCGCGGGGGGCGGGTCCCGGTCGCACCCTCCCACCTCGAGGAGAGAAGGAACTGCAGGCGAGGTTAGAACAGGTGGGGGCGGGTCGGACGCACCAGGAGGGGGATCAGACCACCCCTGGTCCGACAGGCCTGGAGCGGCGCGTGGGGTCGTGGGAGGTGGGTCCTGGCCGCACCCCCCCCCTCCTCAAGGAGAGCAGGATCCGCAGGCGCGGTCAGAGCAGGTGGGGGCGGGGCGGACTCAGCAGGGGGTGTCGTGGAGATGGCACTATCAGGAGAGCGCGGAGACGAAGCGGGGAAGACCTGAAGACTCAAGCCTGACACATCGCTGCCATTAGAGGGAAGCGAAGGGGCCGAAACTCGTTATTCATTTGACACGAGTGTCACGAACTATTTTTTTTGTATTCACCTACTTTACTACCTCCCTTCCGATTTATAGGGCTTATCTCAAATTTTTGGTTTTCTTGTTTTATAAGTCTCAATTGTATTGCTCCCCATCATATCTTCAGATTCCAATGTACATTAAATCACTGCATGCAAAGATTAAGAGAAAAACTCACCAATGCATGTAAAAGTCTTTGCCATTCATTGGTGATCCATGCATGCATTGCAATTAATGCATTGGTAAGCCCAATAGTTTGTAGGAAAATGAGTGCATTAATTAAGTATTTTTGCAAACTACTCCCTCTGTCACGGTTTAAAAGGCACACTTCAGTTTTCATGCATTTTCAGAATAGGAGAGGATTAAGGCATATTGGCATTTAGTGCAGAGTTAATTATGTCGCTTTGAGAGCGCGTGGCCTGTATGCGGTCGCTCTCCACCACTGCATGTGCTAGGACTACTCATTTACTGGTTGTGAGGCACACTGCGCATTAATTTCTTCATTAATTTGGCGTCGTAGTTAACAATCGATAACCACCTTGGTCACAGAGAATTTTCCAACGCGCCTTCTAAACCGTGACGGAGGTAGTACAAAAATAATTCCACCAATTACCATATACATTGGTTGGTGAGATTTTTAAATTGAGTCCCAGAAGAAAGGAGTAGTTATGATGATTTAGATTTTTTTTAATAGTTTTTCCCTATTTTTGTGGGGGCTAAATATATGTTGTTATGGCAAAGTTCCTCTGTAGCTCGAGCTCCACGGTGCCCATTATCTTGTCCGTCTGTTTCACACTGAGATCTGTGCACCTGGAGCATCATTAACATCATAACCTTTGCATGTAGCGATTAGTAGCTTGCATGGACTGCAGTACAGTGCACTGTACATGTACGTGATGGAGATGGCTAGAGGCACAAGGAAAAGTAGAATAAACAAAGGATTTTAGGTGGGATCTTCTGTGAACCGCATGCAGTTTTCTTGGACTGAATTACATCAAGCCTCATAGCTTTGTGTACAAATAATCTCGAAAAGTATACGACACAGCAGGTCCCCATGTCCTGCATGCTTTACTGTTTGAGAGAGAGTGAGAAGAGACATCACGAGAGAGAGTCAGAGATAAAGTTTCTTTTTAGAAAACTCGGCATGCAGCACAAACGGTCGCCTCCCCTGACAGGCTGACAGACACTCTCTCCTTTTTTTCTATTCCAGGAGCACCGAGCATGTGACACTGTTGGCGCTGCGCATGATCTGTCAACATACATGTCGGCCACAACTGTGCCAGGAGATTAGTGAGAGTGAAACATCTGATTTGAGCACATGCATCCTGCAGATGCACTGTTGACATGTCAGTGTCTTGCACAAATCTCAATGAAACTCAATGCCCTAGATAGGAGGTCCCATGGAGCTCGAGCTATATAAAACCGCTCTCATGTTGTTAACGTAAAAAGGAAAATATGTCGTCGGAGACACTAGCAAAACACGGACGTCCAAGGAATATGGACTACCCATATACTCCCTCACTTCCGTTTTATAGGCTCAATTCACAAATCTCGCCAGCCAACGCAGATGATGAGTGGTGGAATAATTTTTTTAGTTTGCAAAAGTACTCAATTAATGGGCTCGTTTTTCTTAAGAAATTGCATTTAAGAATGTTTTAACCGCAACGCATGCGTGCGTGATGAATAAATGACCAAGAACTCTACATGCATATAACGATTTAATGCACCTTAAAATCTCAACATATGAATGGAGCAATGAAATTGAGACTTGTAAAATGGAAAAACAATTTTTTTGAAATAAGCTTTATAAACCGGAAGGGAGGGAGTATATCCATTACCAAAAGGGCACTCCTACCTCTCCAATTAATTACTCTTGATTCTGTAAGCTAGCAGTCCAAGATCTTCTCTGAGAGAGTGCTTCCATGCTTGAACGGAAGGGGCTGCATTTCTGAAATCCTTCTTATTGCGCTGCAACCAGATGTTCCAGCAAGCATGAGTAATTATATCCATGACTATATGTGGTGGAAGCTGTCCAAGAGCCAAGATAGAGTCGTAATAAAAAAGTAAGACCTCTGTTTCTGTTGGGGATCAAGAAATCCCAGCGCCTTAGAGCAAAATCACAATCCCAGATAAGATGAAGCAGAGTTTCTTTAGTGCCATGATCACAAAGAAAGCAGCAATAATCATTCATAAAGAAACCTTTCCTCCTTATCAGAGCTCTGGTGTTGGTTATCTGTTGTAGTGCCAGCCAGAAGATCTTGTGCTTGAGTCTACTGACACTATTCCAAAGGGTATTGAAAATGTATGGCCCTCCGAAATTCCCATTAAATTCTTATACATTGTGATTGAAGAATATTTTTTTATCACCATTGCAATCCAAACATCCTTTCCAACAGCTGACGCATGACTGTTCATTGTATTTCAAATCCCGAGGAGTTGACCATATGCCTGCAAGGACGGAGGCCTATGAAACAGATCAGTAATGTCACTAAAGGATCTAACCATAGCCAAAGATTTGAAATCATACGTGGCAAAAGAGTGCAATTCTGGGTATTTGTGAATTAGTGGGTCATCAAACCATTTGTCATGCCAAAACGGAATGGTGCTTCCTTCACCAAGTTTGCAGGAAGCAGATGCTTTGAATTCAGGCAAGAGCTTGAGAATATCTTTCCACCATAAGGAACCTCCATCTTGTCAAATGATGGCCCAGAACTGTAATATTTTTCCTACATCTGATTCACCCATGGGAGATTAGCTTTATTAAAGAATTTGTGAAGGAATTTGATGAGCAGATCCTTGTTGTGTGTGATCGATACCATGGAGAAGATGTCTCCAAGATGTTTCATTGTAATTCTTAGTTGTAAGAGTTAAATTTCTTCGATTTTGGATCCAATGGATTTATTTTCACATTTCTATTCTGGCTGAACGAATAACAGTGTGATACTTCAATGACTGCTGTTTGGTGTACCCTGACTGTTTATTCAAGAAGTTTCCTTTTGTTTTTTATTTACTTTGAATGTTGAAAATTATTAATCATGATTTAGGAATCTCTGAAGCACCCCTTCGTCAAACTGAATGCGTTGTAGCATTCGCTGATTACTTTTATACAGAGAGTGTAGCATTCGCTGATAGTTGCACCTCACACAGCGCAGGGAAAAAGACACTACGGAAATGATGTTAGCAGGCCCAAAGAAAGCCCAAAACGAACAGCAAGAACCGACGTACAAGGGAAACAAAAGGAGAAACACATAATCACGCCAATTCCTATTCGGCGCCTTAAGCGCCCGATTTAGCTGTGTTTGCAATCGGGCGCATACCCCCCTCTCCTTCGCGTCGCGTTCTGGGCCTGGCCCGTTTCGTGTCGCGTGAGTGAGCCGACTGCTTCCCCGTCCCGTGCTTTATCTTTGTATCTTTCCCCCTCCCTTCTTTCCCCCTCCCTTCTGTTTCCTCTTCCTTCCCCGCACCGCCGCCGCTCCTTCTTAGGGCGCGGCTTCTTCTTGGTTTCGATTGATTCCGCGCGGTGGATTCTTCTTTGTTTGGATCGATTCCCTGCGGCGGATTCTTCTTCGTCTCCTTTGTGCGTGATTGGGACCTAGGCGGAGGCCGGCGCTAGGGTTTGGATCGAACCCTAGCCGAGATATCGCCATGGATTCAGATGGTTCGTGCTATCTCTCCGTCCAATTTTCTTGATGTTGCTTCCTTCAATAGTGATTGCGTTCATGTGCGTTTGCCTATGTGAGGGGGGAGGGGGGTTATTGTTCTATGTGTTTGGTAGGAAGTTGTGCTGACGGTCGTTTTAGTATTGGAAGAGGGGCGTGGTGGGGATGGTAGGGTTAGTGATTTTTGTTCATGTTTGTATGTGGGTGTAGCAGAGCATAGCTTTTCTGCTGTTCTTTTTCTTTGTTTGTAGGTGGATACAACAATTTTCATTCAGTCAGTTTGTAAGCCAAATTGGTTCAATAACAGTTGCATTTTTCCACAACCAAGTGAAAACCATATTGGGGCCTCGATTTGGTCAAGTGTTACAGTTGCGTTTGCATGTGTGTGCCTAGGATAACTATGCATTTGCTGGATTTTGTGTTTTCTGCCCATATCATCGATTTTTCCTGGCAAAGTTATCAGGAAAGCTGACAAAAGTATTAGTGGTCGAGCTTACATTGTTTTTCTTCCAGCAGGGCAGTGCTACTAATTGCTTCAGTTGTCTGTGTCTACTTAACTTTTGATGTTCGGGTGCTATAATAAGTTGTGGTTTAGCTAGATCTGGTCATGACATCAAGACTTGTATGTTTCTGGTGCAGCCACAGACAACTAGATAATATATGTGTACAGGTGCATTAATAATGTTTATTCTACATTGCTTGTTTAGCTAGATCTGGTGTTGAATGGAGACTTTTGGCATTTTTTTTGAAGACTCTTGATGTTCTTCCCAATAGCAGAAGTAGTATGCTTTTTTTGCAACAGATCATGCTCACTATTTTTTTATGCACTTCTTTTTTTTGCAATACTAGATGGTATTCAAGATGCGCAAGCTGAAGATACTCAACATGTGGTTGAAAGGGGTCTCCATGATGACCAAGGCGGTATGTACTTACTCCATCACTCACAGATCCCTGTCTGTGAGTTTATCAATTTTTTTGTTCGAAACCAAACTGTTCTTTTGGGCATTTCTTTTGCTCAATTGTCCGTCGACCTCATCCTAGTTCTGCTCGACATCATCCTATTATGTGAGTTTTGTTGATTAGGTTAGTTTTTAAGACATTGTTTTTAGGCCAGTCATATATAATCACATAATAGGTTGTGGTTTTTTTCCGTTCCATGTTTCTTGTGGTCTGATTTGTTTCATTTTTGCATTTTATTTATTTATTAGGATGTGTGAATGCTAACTAGTGAAAACATCAAAACAAGAATGTTTTATATATATATGTTTTAACATTTCAAAATCTGACCCTTTTTAGAAAAGCCACGGGACGTGGCATTGCTGCACTATATGAAAACTCCAACCCAGCTCATGTTGCTGGTTATATTAGTTATATGAAGCACATCTTAGTCATTCAATCATAGCCAAATATATATATATATATATATATTAAGTTACCCGCTCAACAGTGGCCTAAAGTTAGAATGAGCTATAGTTATGGCACATGTAGATTTATTTTTACCATTAACGTTTTTGTTTTTTTCAACTAGAACTTGAAATTGCAGAAATTTTCCTCTTAGTATTTGCTATGGTTTCTTTGTCCAATCCACTTAGTTTGTTATGGTTTTCTATATTATCTGCAATTTTTATAGATTCTTAAGTACTACTCATTTTTTGTTAATAGTTGTTGTTAATTCCGTATTTGCAGCACAAGAAGGAAGTGGGGTTGCCCAAGTTGAGGAACTACAAGGGGAGGAACCAACTGAATATCCTCCACGAGGACTCCGCAATGACTCGGGTGGTATGTTAGTTTTTCTCATTTCAGTTTTGTACCTTTCAAATTTGGTATAGTTCAATATAGATCACATATTTTCCTTCTCTGTAGTAACATCTTTTCTTCGGACGCGGAGTTTCTGCACCCGAGCTCAAATGAGCTCGGGTGAACAGTAAAATCGAAAAAAATTCAAAAAAATCCAAAAAATTCCAAAATTTTTTTGAGAGAAACATTGACAAAAGTTCTAAGTGCTTGCAAAAATTCGTCATGAAATCACATTTCTAGAAGGCGTGGCAAAAAAAAACAAAATCAGTACTCTGAAAAAGCTACTTTCAAACGCATTTTGGAGCACTGAATTTGTTTTTTTTGCCACGCCTTACAGGAATGTGATTTCGTGATGAATTTTTGCAAGCACTTAGAACTTTTGTCAATGTTTATCTCAAAAAAAATTTGGAATTTTTTGAATTTTTTTTGAATTTTTTTCGATTTTACTGTTCACCCGAGCTCATTTGAGCTCGGGTGCAGAAAGGCACTTTCGCTTTTCTTCTCATTTTTTTCTAAGTCCATGTTCATCTAATCACTTTTTATCTAAATGCTTTTTCTTATGTGTGTATTCATCTAATCACTTTTTATCTAAATTCTTTTTTTCTAAGTCCATGTTCATCTTTTCTTCTCATCTTTTCTTCTATGCAGTAGCTACTTGTCTTGCTGGTCCTCTAGTGTTTTCTTGTGATATCAGGCTATGCTTTTTTCATATTCCATCTTTATTTATTTATTCTCTAGTTTTTGCATTGTCTTTTTAGTTGTTTTTATTTTCTGTTCGTAGCCCGGGTGTTCCCTAGGAAATTATGCAAGCCTACTTACATTACCAGACTGTCTTTCAAGCGTTGGGAAAAAACTGTGAAGAAATTTAGTGATATTCAGTTAGGCCATGTCAGAAAATACAAAATGGAAACTCTGCTTCATATGCCAAGGAAACTTAAAATCCCTATGAATCTGCTTGAATGGATATATCAGCATATGTTTGGAACTAAAGAGCCCTGTTTCAAGCATAAGAATAAAGTTATCAAGATTACTAAAGATATGGTCGACAAAATTTTCGAGTTCCCTGGCGGCACCGAGCCTTTTGTATTCAGTAGTGACAATCCCCAAGTGAAGGAAGAGGTTTTACAGTTAAGGAACAAGTATCTTGATCATCGGAACAAAATGCCAATCAACAAGATAGAGGAGGTGATGCTTAGTGACCAGACAGAAGAAGGTTTTATTAGGAGCTTCACATTTTATTTCCTATCATCTTTTTTGTGCCCTGCGTCATACTGCTTTGCCAACAACAATTTCTTGTACTCTCTAAGAGATGTTTCTGCTATCCCTTCACTTGACTTTGGGCAATTGGCACTGGATTTCATGCTTGAGGAGTCAGAGCGTCACTTTGAAATGATAATGAACAGACCAAGTGTTGAGGAAATGAACAAGTCTTCATATATTGGTGGATGTCTTCCTATTTGGGGAGTAAGTTCAATCTTTGACTTCCACTATTTCCTATCTCTCAACTTTATATTTAGTGACCTTTTTGTCTTTTAAATGGCAGATCATTTATCTGGATTTTGTTGATTTCGATGTTATTGAGAATCATCAATCAACTGTGGATTATTCTCTTCCACGGATATCTCATGTTAAGACTGAAGATTTCGACTATCTTGAATTGGTTGATAGGAATTATGAGTCTAGGAAAAATTATGGGGTTTTACCAGTAAGCATCATATACTGTATTGTTTTTTGACTTACCTTTTTAGTTCTATTATTTTATTGTCATCATTTTGTTCAACTCCATTTTGCAGTTGCGAGACATATCACGCACCCCATATGCCAATGTGGCGCGTGTTGACAATGCTCCTGATGCTGCTGGTGTGTTTAACTCAATCCCTTTTGTGCAGGTATTTCTTATCAGTAGATTCTTTCATTTTCTATTTGGTTTCTTATTTTCTTGTCTTTTTTTTCTTGTTATAGCCAAAATTTTATTTCTAATGTCAATTGTAGGTCAACAATGCAAATAGTGTTCCTGAAAGTCTCAATCAGAACCAACCAATTGATTCAAAAAGTCCTCATATCATTTCAGAAGATCCCACTTGCAATGCACAAGGTGGACCAGACGTAAAAGTGAAACCAGAGCCACATCTAAAATCAGAGGTATTTTTTTGTGTTGTTCCTATTTCACTTCACATGTAAATGTTCTCTTGAAACAAGTGTCCTGTTTTAAAACATTTTTTGTAATCAGGGTCCCTCCAATGATGTCGTTAAGCCGGAGCCAACTGGACCGAATTTTGAGGTATTTTCTTTTTGTATTGCTCACTTGTTTGTGAGCTATTTCTTGTGTATCTCATGTTTTTCCATTTTCAGCCCGTATTCTGTCTGTTTCCTTTTGAACTGATGCTTAATAATTTTTGAGAGCTTAATAATCGGGTTGGTGCTTTAACATATTGTGTACTATGAACTATTCAGTCAAGTAGTGCTGGTTCTAAGGATTTCGTATTCACTAAATTAACACTGGCTGTTTTTGTAAATGGCCAATTTGAATGTGGCAGGACGATATATTTATAGATTAACTGGATAAGTAGTGTAGTATTGATTGCAGCTTTTTTTACTACAGCTTTTTTTACTACAACTTTTTTGGAAATTTGATAATACCATTTTCACTGTTATTTTTATGACTGATCATGAACACCAGTTACAATACTGCATTTTGCAATTGAACTAATGTACAACCTTTCTTTTTTTGGAATGGATATTGCATGTAGCTTACTGTCCTTTTGGCTAGTTCACTGGTTTTCTGAAATCTGTCTCTTTTTATTCTGTCCAGAACATTTCTGTCCTGAATTCGGTGTATAAAACACCAATTTTCCCTGTTGATGCTACACCTCTGAATACCAACTCTGTTGAGCAAACAACTACTTCACAACCTAAGGTCTGATTGAAGTATTTCTTCTTTTTTTTCATAATCCTAATTTTGATTGAACTTACAACAACAATTCAACTTCCTTTCTCAGCAAGAAGAAGTTTTCCTATCAACTGAAGCACCTGATATCAAATTTTCCACTGGAGTTAATGTTAAAAGAAGTTTTATACTCATTAGTTCCGCCTCTGGAAATGAAAAAGTCAACCACTTCCAAGGGACTCCAATCCTTATTGGGGATGATTCTCCTATCACTCCTGCTACTGTGACTAATGAAGACATTTCAGCCTCTCACTGTGATGCTAATGTAGGAATTCCAATGAACATGCACTTTGTCGCCCAAGAAGGTTATAAATCGTTGCTTATTATGTTTTTGTACCTTTTATGTTTTTCATTTTCTTTTAATATGAGTCTGGGCGACATTCCATTATTTTAGTGTTGAAATTTTTTTCTATCTGTGATATGCAGGCTGTTCTACAATTAATAACGCAGAAGCTGGACCTAGCACAGGACCTAATACAGTTGAAAAGAAGAACAGAGAAAAAAAGAGCAGCTAAACTTCAATCTCCTGATCCAGCCAAGAAACTCAAAATATCTCGAGAAGTGGATATCTTCTTTACAAATATCTGAGGAAGCCTACCTTCCAAGAATAGTTAATTCTCTTATTCCTTTAGTTATTTTATCAATACTTGTTCATTAATTTATTTGAACTTTTTTTAGTCTGGACATCCACCCTAGAAAAATAATTGTAGACATTTTCTCTAATCTCTTAGTGAAGAAACATCATTTTTTAACAATCTTTTTACTATAATTTTGTAGTTCATATTTATTTTTACACTAGAAAGGACGTTTTCAAATTTTCTTTTTGCCACAGTAGTGTTGCATATATGTATTTCTATTATTTGTTAATCTATTTTTTTTATGTTCCATTTTTCACAACATGACAGTAGTTCTACTTCTTTTATTCTGTCCAGCACTCTTTTTGTTGACATTGGAGGTTTCCCTGTAAGCTATGAGAATTACTTTAATTCATTCAAAGCGAGGGGTGAGATCGGAGATGAAGTCATGAACTCATTTATTCAAGTTCTTAACTATGAATCAAAGATGTCATCTGAAGCAAAGCCTTATGTGAAGAAGTATTGTTTCACCTCATACTTCACTGTGAGTTTTTCTTCTAAATTGCCTTTTTTGCTTCTCTTCTGACTTTTTTTTTCTTTTTTCACTTATATTGGAACTAACATTTGTACTAATTTTGCACATTGTTGTTCACGGGATAAATTGTTGGTCCCCCCTGAGTCATTTGATCCAGTTACGTGCATACGAGAGTTTGACAGGATTAATTCAGAAGAAGGCCTCTGGAAACAAGACTTGGTAAATATTTTTGCAACTTATTCAATGTTAACCAAGATATATTTTGTTTCTTTTTTTATTCTAATTTCCGTTTTGTTCTTGTTGAACAGTTATACTTCCCTACTATAAAATCAAACCACTGGGTTATACTTTCCATCAACTCTCTCTTTGAGAGGTCTCACTTTTTTTATCCCTGCGGCACTATTCTGAGAACTACTCAAGAACAACTTGTGTACAACCTGGTAAGAAAATTCTGAGACATAACATCCTTTGTTTTCAACAGGAAAATATATTTTTATTCTGCTCTACCACTTCTGATTGTCTTAAACTGTGATTATACATATAATAATCAGCTTTCCAACTACAACATGCTTTGCAAGCTGAGTAAAAAGCCATTCAAGAACGTATTCTCTTTCAAGCTTCAACCTGTAGAACCTTACCCAACAAACTGTCTAATGTAAGTTATTTTTTCTTCTTTGTGTTTGTATATTTATTCAATTTTTTCATCTGCAACTTTATTCAACAAACTTTTCCACACTTTTTACTTTTCAGTTATTTTTTCTTTTTTGTGTTTTTATATTTATTCAATTTTTTCATCTGCAACTTTATTCAACAAACTTTTCCACACTTTTTACTTTTCCCACCTACTTGCTGTTATCACATTTGATTCTCATCTCTCTATTTTTTTCACGTGTTTTGTATTCACTATGCAGGCATGACTCAGGCCACTATCTGCCTTTATACATGGATAATTTTGAAGGCAAAGCTATGAAGAGTTTCAGTGCGGTATATCTTGAAAACTTTTTGTCTTTATTTTCTTTTTGTATGTGCAAAACTGAATCCAAAACCAAGTATTGAGGTAGTCGGAATGCGCTCTATGTTTTTATCTTACTATCAATGTACATAGTCAGAATGTGTTGGACCTTGACACATGTGCTATCTTTTTGATTGTGGCACAGTTTGCTGGATACTTTTGCATGTGCCAAGTCTAAATGCTAGTTCCAATCTAATGCTCTTTTTTTTACAAACTACCACTTTGTCTATGTTCATTTTGCATCCACGGCGTGAAGTGTCAGCTTTGTTTACTATGAATCATATGCTCTTTTCTTTCACCCAGAATGCTGTAGGGTTTTGTTATGTGTTCCGCAATCTCCTCCCAGTAGTTTTTTTCAGGATCCTCATATGATTAGTCAAGTCCTGCTGCAATCTACTCTTTTTCTCTCTCTGCAGCCTGCTGTAATCAGCCATTTTATCTACTTCTGAAGTACTTTAAGTTGTTTTTCTCAAGTTGTGTTCTTCTATATTATAATCTGTCTATATTCTCTTTATACCCAGGCCAACATTCCGAAGTACAGAATGATTTCTGCATCCAAGTTATTCAAAAGCACTTTGAACAAGCTGAAAGAAGGAGACCTGCCAATCCCAAATTGAATCTTTCGCAAGATGCATTTTGCAAACAGTTTTTGAATGTGTAATTGATCGGAAAAAAACATGTACATTCATGTAGGCAACACTTCCAAATGTAATCATATGGTAGTTCATTCACATTACTAGATGTTTAAACTTATGTCACCGCGAGCTACCAGTATCTTTGTTGGATATATTATTTGTTTCGATATCTACTCTTTTTTTTCATGAACTATGTAGTTTTTCTGATTGCAATCATGGTGCACACTAAGCGTATCTTTGTTGGATATATTCTTTGTTTCGATATCTACTCTTTTTTTTCACGAACTATGTAGTTTTTCTGATTGCAATCATGGTGCACACTAAGCGTATCTTTTTGTTTTCGTAGAAATGATATTATATATTCTTCGGGCAACTACATACTATCTACGTTGCAATCATTGTGCATACTAAACGAATGTTAGTTTTGCTAAAACTGGATTTTTTTGAATCTGTTTTCTTCTCCTTTCCTTGTGTATTAAAGCTTTTTGTCATGTCAAATATAAAAAGTTGTGAATGTCTTTTTTTAGCTTGTTTTTAGCTTTTCCATGTTTCAAAGTTATACCTTTTTTTCAAAATTATAGTTGTTTTTAGAAAACTTTAATCTGACTGTTAGCGAACTAAATTCAAAATTTTAGTTCATTAATATCCAAATAAAGTTCAATAAAAGTTAGGGAACTAAATAATTTAGTTCACTAAATTATTTCGAAATAATGTACTGAATTAGAATATAGTTCACTCACATTTTCTTTAATCTTACTGAACTATATTCAAACTTAGTGAACTAAATTCAAAATTTTAGTTCATTAACGGTTAAATAAAGTTCACTAAAAATTCAAAAACAGTTCAATACATTTGAAAAAGGTTCACTGAATACAAATATAGTTCACCTATATTCAAGTGTAGTTCATTGAAAGTCGAATTCAAATTTAGTTCACTTTATTCGAAAATAATTTAGTGAATTAAAATATAGTTCACTAACATTTCTTAATGGCAGTAAACTATATTCAAACTAAGTGAACTAAAATCAAAATTTTACTTCACAAACTGTCAAATAAAGTTCACTAAAAATTCAAAATCAGTTCTCATTCAATACAAATATAGTTCACTCATATTCAAGTGTAGCTCATTGAAATTTGAATTCAAATTTAGTTCACTACATTCGAAAATAATTTTATTGTTTTTTCAATACAAATTCAAATTTAGTGAACTATTTTTAAATTCAAATTCAAATTTTGTTCACTACATTCGAATTCAAATTCAGTTCACTACAATTTTTCTTTAATATTAGTGAACTATATTCAAACTTAGTGAACTAAATTCGAAATATTAGTTCATTAACATCCAAATAAAGTTCAATAAAACTTAGTGAACTACATAATTTAGTTCACTACATTATTCCCAAATAATGTACTGAATTAAAATATAGTTCACTCAACATTTTCTTTAATCTTACCGAACTATATTCAAACTTAGTGAACTAAATTCAAAATTTTAGTTCATCAACAGTCAAATAAAGTTCACTAAAAATTCAAAAATAGACCACTATATTTGAAAATAGTTCATTCAATACAAATATAGTTCACCGATATTCAAGTGTAGTTCATTGAAACTCGAATTCAAATTTAGTTCACTTTATTCGAAAATAATTTAGTGAATTAAAATATAGTTCACTAACAATTTTTAATGCTAGTAAACTATATTCAAACTTAGTGAACTAAATTCAAAATTTTAGTTCACTAACAGTCAAATAAAGTTCACTAACAATTCAAAATTAGTTCACTACATTTGAAAATAGATCATTCAATGCAAATATAGTTAACTCATATCCAAGCGTAGCTCATTGAAATTTGAATTCAAATTTAGTTCGCTACATTCGAATTCAAATTTAGTTCACTATGATTTTTCTTTAATACTAGTGAACTATATTCAAACTTAGTGAACTAAATTCAAATTTTTAGTTCACTAATAGTCAAATAAAGTTCACCAAAAAATCAAAAATAGTTCATTACATTTTTTTGAAAATAGTTCATTGAATACAATTATAGTTCACCGATTTTCAAGTGTAGTTCACTTAAATTCAAATTCAAATTTAGTTCACTACATTCGAAAATAAATTAGTGAATTAAAATTTAGTTCACTAACATTTTTTTAATATTAGTGAACTATATTCAAACTTAGTGAACTAAATACAAAATTTTAGTTCACTAACAGTCAAATAAAGTTCACTAAAAATTCAAAAACAGTTCACTACAATTTCAAAATAGTTCATTGAATACAAATTTAGTTCACCGATATTCAAGTGTAGTTCATTGAAATTCAAATTCAAATTTAGTTCACTACATTCGAAATTAATTTAGTGAATTAAAATATAGTTCACTAATATTTAGTGAACTATATTCAAACTTAGTGAACTAAATTCAAAATTTTAGTTCATTAACAATCAAATAAAGTTCAATAAAACTTAGTGAACTAAATAATCTAGTTAACTAAATTATTCTGAAATAATATATTGAATTAGAATATAGTTCACTACCATTTTCTTTAATCTTAGCGAAGTATTTTGAATTTAGTTCACTAACATTTTTCTTTAATATTAGTTCTCTAGAATATAGTTCACTACAATTAAAATTTAGTTCACTAATATTTTTCTTTAATATTAGTGAACTATATTCAAACTTAGTGAAGTAAATTCAAAATTTTAGTTCACTAACAGTCAAATAAAGTTCACTAAAAATTCAAAAACAATTCACTACATTTGAAAATAGTTCATTGAATACAAATACAGTTCACCGATTTTTCCAGTGTAGTTCACTTAAATTCAAATTTAGTTCACTACAATCGAAAATAATTTAGCGAATTGAAATATAGTTCACTAACATTTTTTTAATCTTACTGAACTATATTCAAACTTAGTGAACTAAATTCAAAATTTTAGTTCACTAACAATCAAATAAATTTGACTAAAAATTCAAAAAACAATTCATTACATTTTTTAAAATAGTTCGTTGAATACAATTATAGTTCACCGATTTTTTCAAGTGTAGTTTATTTAATCTCAAATTCAAATTTAGTTCATTACATTCAAAAATAATTTTGTGAATTAAAATATAATTCACTAACATTTACCTTCAATATTAGTAAACTATATTCAAACTTAGTGACTTATATATAGAATTTTAGTTCACTAAGAGTCAAATAAAGTTCACTAAAAATTCAAAATCAGTTCACTACATTTCAGAATAGTTCATTCAATACAAATATAGGTCACTCATATTCAAGTGTAGCTCATTGAAAGTTGAATTCAAATTTAGTTCACTAATTTCGAAACTAATTTGGTGAATTAAAATATAGTTCAATAACTTTTTTCTTTAATATTGGTGAACTATATTCAAACTTAGTGAACTAAATTCAAAATTTTAGTTCACTAACAGTCAAATAAAGTTCACTAAAAATTCAAAAACAGTTCAGTACATTTTCAAAGTAGTTCATTGAATAAAAATTTAGTTCATTGAATATTCAAGTGTAGTTCATTGAAATTCGAATTCAAATTCAGCTCACTACATTCGAAATTAATTAAGTGAAATAAAATATAGTTCACTAATATTAGTGAACTATATTCAAACTTAGTGAACTAAATTCAAAATTTTAATTCATTAACAGCCAAATAAAGTTAAATAAAACTTAGTGAACTAAATAATTTAGTTCACTACATTATTCCAAAATAATGTACTGAATTAGAATATAGTTCACTCAACATTTTCTTTAATCTTGTCGAACTATATTCAAACTTAGTGAACTAAATTCAAAATTTTAGTTCATCAACAGTCAAATAAAGATCACTAAAAATTCAAAAACAGACCACTATATTTGAAAATAGTTCATTGAATACAAATATAGTTCACCGATATTCAAGTGTAGTTCATTGAAACTTGAATTCAAATTTAGTTCACTATATTCGAAAATAATATAGTGAATTAAAATATAGTTCACTAACAATTTTTAATGCTAGTAAACTATATTCAAACTTAGTGAACTAAATTCAAAAGTTTAGTTCACTAACAGTCAAATAAAGTTCCCTAAAAATTCAAAATCAGTTCACTACATTTAAAAATAGATCATTCAATGCAAATGTAGTAACTCATATTCAAGTGTAGCTCATTGAAATTTGAATTCAAATTTAGTTCATTACATTCGAAAAAATATTTATTGTTTTTTCAATACAAATTCAAATTTATTGAACTATTTTCAAATTCAAATTCAAATTTATTTCACTACATTTGAATTCAAATTTGGTTCACTACGATTTTTCCTTAATATTAGTGAACTATATTCAAATTTAGTGAACTAAATTCAAAATTTTAGTTCACTAACAGTCAAATAAAGTTCACTAACAATTCAAAATCAGTTCACTACATTTGAAAATAGATCATTCGATGCAAATATAGTTCACTCATATTCAAGTGTAGCTCATTGAAATTTGAATTCAAATTTAGTTCATTACATTCGAAAATAACTTTATTGTTTTTTCAATACAAATTCAAATTTATTGAACTATTTTCAAATTCAAATTCAAATTTAGTTCACTACATTCGAATTCAAATTTAGTTCACTATGATTTTTTCCTTAATATTAATGAACTATATTCAAATTTAGTGAACTAAATTCAAATTTTTAGTTCACTAACAGTCAAATAAAGTTCACTAAAAAAATAAAAAATAGGTCATTACATTTTTTTGAAAATAGTACATTGAATACAATTATAGTTCACCGATTTTCAAGTGTAGTCACTTAAATTCAAATTTAGTTCACTACATTCGAAAATAAATTAGTGAATTAAAATTTAGTTCACTAACATTTCCCTTTAATATTAGTGAACTATATTCAAACTTAGTGAACTAAATACAAAATTTTAGTTCACTAACAGTCAAATAAAGTTCACTAAAAATTTAAAAACAGTTCACTACAATTTCAAAATAGTTCATTGAATACAAATTTAGTTCCCCGATATTCAAGTGTAGTTCATTCAAATTCAAATTCAAATTTAGTTCACCACATTCAAAACTAATTTAGTGAATTAAAATATAGTTCACTAATATTAGTGAACTATATTCAAACTTAGTGGACTAAATGCAAAATTTTAGTTCATTAACAATCAAATAAAGTTCAATAAAACTTAGTGAACTAAATAATTTAGTTAACTAAGTTATTCCGAAATAATATATTGAATTAGAATATAGTTCACTACCATTTTCTTTAATCTTAGCGAAGTATATTCAAATTTAGTGAACTAAATTTAAAATTTTAATTCACTAAGAGTCAAATAAAGTTCACTAAAAATTCAAAAACAGTTCACTACATTTGAAAATAGTTCATCGAATAAATATAGTTCACCGATATTCAAGTGTAGTTCATTGAAATTCGAATTCAAATTTAGTTCCCTTCATTCAAAAATAATTTAGTGAATTAAAATATAGTTCACTAACATTTTTTAATGGTAGTAAACTATATTCAAACTTATTGAACTAAATTAAAAAATTTAGTTCACTAATAGTCAAATAAAGTTCATTAAAAATTCAAAAATAGTTCACTACATTTGAAAATAGTTCATCGAATAAATATAGTTCACCGATATTCAAGTGTAGTTCATTGAAATTCGAATTCAAATTTAGTTCACTTCATTCGAAAATAATTTAGTGAATTAAAATTTAGTTCACTAACATTTTTTAATGGTATAGTAAACTATATTCAAACTTAGTTCAAAATTTTAGTTCACTAATAGTCAAATAAACTTCACTAAAAATTCTAAATCAGTTCACTACATTTGAAAATAGTTCATTCAATACAAATATACCTCACTCATATTCAAGTGTAGTTCATTGAAATTTGAATTCAAATTTAGTTCACTACATTTGAAAATAATTTTATTGTTTTGTCAATTCAAATTCAAATTTACTAAACTATTTTCAAATTCAAATTCAAATTTAGTTCACTACATTCAAATTCAAATTTAGTTCACTACCATTTTCTTTAATATTAGTGGACTATATTCAAACTTAGTGAACTAAATTGAAAATTTAATTTCACTTACAGTCAAATAAAGTTCACAAAAAATTCAAAAATAGTTCAGTACATTTGAAAATAGTTCATTGAATACATATACATTTCACCGATTTTTCAAGTGTAGTTCACTTAAATTCAAATTTAGTTCATTACATT
Organism: Aegilops umbellulata; assembly: GCA_032464435.1. Taxonomy (NCBI): domain Eukaryota; kingdom Viridiplantae; phylum Streptophyta; class Magnoliopsida; order Poales; family Poaceae; genus Aegilops; species Aegilops umbellulata. The sequence continues at coordinate 180,837,072 of CP136057.1, read as the reverse complement.
CGAAAATAATTTAGCGAATTAAAATATAGTTCACTAACACTTTTTTAATCTTACAGAACAGTCAAATAAAGTTGACTTAAAATTAAAAAAACAGTTCATTACATTTTTGAAAATAGTTCATTGAATACAAATACAGTTCACCGATTTTTCAACTGTAGTTCACTTAAATTAAAATTCAAATTAGTTCATTACATTCGAAAATAATTTAGTGAATAAAAATATAATTCACTAACACTTATCTTTAATGTTAGTAAAATATATTCAAACTTAGTGACTTAAATACAAAATTTTAGTTCACTAACAGTCAAATAAAGTTTACTAAAAATTCAAAATCAGTTCACTACATTTGAAAATAGTTCATTCAATACAAATATAGTTCACTCATATTCAAGTGTAGCCCATTGAAATTTGAATTCAAATTTAGTTCACTACATTCGAAAATAATTCTATTGTTTTTCTAATAATCCAAATTTAGTGAACTATTTTCAAATTCAAATTCCAATTTAGTTCACTACATTTGAATTCAAATTTAGTTCACTACCATTTTTCTTTAATATTAGTGAACTATATTCAAACTTAGTGAACTAAATTCAAAATTTTAGTTCACTAAGAGTCAAATAAAGTTCGCTAAAAATTCAAAAACAGTTCATTACATTTTCGAAAATAGTTTATTGAATACAATTATAGTTCACCGATTTTCAAGTGTTGTTCAAATTGCTTGGAACTAGCATTGAATAATATAGTTCAAACACAAAGTTTTCAAGATATAGCATTGAAGAATTTAGTGAACTATTTTCAAATTCAAATTCAAATTTAGTTCACTACATTCGAATTCAGATTTAGTTCACTACCATTTTTCTTTAATATTATTGAACTATATTCAAACTTACTGAACTAAATTCAAAATTTTAGTTCACTAACAATCAAATAGGGTTCACTAAAAATTCAAAAAAAGTTCATTACATTTTTGAAAATAGTCCATTGAATACAAATACAGTTCACCAATTTTTCAAGTGTAGTTCACTTAAATTCAAATTCAAATTTAGTTCACTACATTCGAAAATAGTTTAGTGAATTAAAATATAGTTCAATAACTTTTTGCTTTAATATTAGTGAACTATATTCAAACATAGTGAACTAAATTCAAAATTTTAGTTCACTAACAGTCAAATAAAGTTCACTAAAAAGTCAAAAATAGTTCACTACATTTTCAAAATAGGTCATGGAATACAAATTTAGTTCATTGAATATTCAAGTGTAGTACATTGAAATTCGAATTCAAATTCAGTTCACTACATTCGAATCTAAATTAGTGAACTAAAATATAGTTCACTAATATTAGTGAACTATATTCAAATTTAGTGAACTAAATTCAAAATTTTAGTTCGTTAACAGCCAAATAATGTTCAATAAAACTTAGTGAACTAAATAATTTAGTTCACTTCATTATTCCAAAATAATGTACTGAATTAGAATATAGTTCACTCAACATTTTCTTTAATCTTACGGAACTATATTCAAACTTAGTGAACTAAATTAAAAAATTTAGTTCATTAACAGTCAAATAAAGTTCACTAAAAATTCAAAAACAGTTCACTATATTTGAAAATAGTTCATTGAATACAGATATGGTTCACCGATATTCAAGTGTAGTTCATTGAAACTCGAATTTAAATTTAGTTCACTTAAAATCAAATTCAAATTTAGTTCACTACCACTTTTCTTTAATATTAGTGAACTACATTCAAACTTAGTGAACTAAAGTCAAAATTTTAGTTCACTAACAGTCAAATAAAGATCACTAAAAATTTATTTCACTACATTCGAAAATAATTTAGTGAATTAAAATATAGTTCAATAACTTTTTTTCTTTAATATTAGTGAACTATATTCAAACTTAGTGAACTAAATTCAAAATTTTAATTCACTAACAGTCAAATAAAGTTTACTAAAAATTCAAAAACAGTTCACTACATTTTCAAAATAGTTCATTGAATACATATTTAGATCATTGAATATTCAAGTGTAGTTCATTGAAATACGAATTCAAATTCTATTCACTACATTCGAAATTAATTTAGTGAAATAAAATATAGTTCACTAATATTAGTGAACTATATACAAACTTAGTGAACTAAATTCAAAATTTTAGCTCAATTATGGCGCGGCTTCTTCAACTGTAGTTCATTGCATACAACTTTAGTTCACCGATATTCAAGTGTAGTTCATTGAAATTCGAATTCAAAATAGTTCATTGAATACAAATTTAGTTCACCGATATTCAAGTTTAGTTCACTTTATTAAAAAACAGTGCACTAAATTTTGAAATGAGCTATAGTGAACTGAATAATTTAGTTCACTTCATTATTCCAAAATAATGTACTGAATTAGAATATAGTTCACTCAACATTTTCTTTAATCTTACCGAACTGTATTCAAACTTAGTGAACTAAATTCCAAATTTTAGTTCATTAACAGTCAAATAAAGTTCACTAAAAATTCAAAAACAGTTCACTATATTTGAAAATAGTTCATTGAATACAAATATAGTTCACCGATATTCAAGTGTAGTTCATTGAAACTCGAAATCAAATTTAGTTCACTTTATTCGAAAATAATTTAGAGAATTAAAATATAGTTCACTAACAATTTTTAATGCTAGTAAACTATATTCAAACTTAGTGAACTAAATTCAAAATTTTAGTTCACTAACAGTCAAATAAAGTTCACTAAAAATTCAAAATCAGTTCACCACATTTGAAAATAGATCATTCAATGCAAATATAGTTCACTCATATTCAAGTGTAGCTCATTGAAATTTGAATTCAAATTTAGTTCGCTACATTCGAAAATAATTCTATTGTTTTTTCAGTAATCCAAATTTATTGAACTATTTTCAAATTCAATTTCAAATTTAGTTCACTACATTCGAATTCAAATTTAGTTCACTACCATTTTTCTTTAATATTAGTGAATTACATTCAAACTTAGTGAACTAAATTCAAAATTTTAGTTCACTAACAGTCAAATAAAGTTTACTAAAAATTTAGTTCACTACATTCGAAAATAATTTAGTGAATTAAAATATAGTTCAATAACTTTTTTCTTTAATATTAGTGAACTATATTCAAACTTAGTGAACTAAATTCAAAATTTTAGTTCACTAACAGTCAAATAAAGTTCACAAAAAATTCAAAAACAGTTCACTACATTTTCAAAATAGTTCATTGAATACAAATTTCGATCATTGAATATTCAAGTGTAGTTCATTGAAATACGAATTCAAATTCTATTCACTACATTCAAAATTAATTTAGTGAAATAAAATATAGTTCACTAATATTAGTGAACTATATACAAACTTAGTGAACTAAATTCAAAATTTTAGCTCAATTATGGCGCGGCTTCTTCAACTGTAGTTCATTGCATACAACTTTAGTTCACCGATATTCAAGTGTAGTTCATTGAAATTCGAATTCAAAATAGTTCATTGAGTACAAATTTAGTTCACCGATATTCAAGTTTAGTTCACTATATTAAAAAACAGTTCACTAAATTTTGAAATGAGCTATAGTGAACTGAATAATTTAGTTCACTTCATTATTCCAAAATAATGTACTGAATTAGAATATAGTTCACTCAACATTTTCTTTAATCTTACCGAACTATATTTAAACTTAGTGAACTAAATTCAAAATTTTAGTTCATTAACAGTCAAATAAAGTTCAATAAAATTCAAAAACAGTTCACTATATTTGAAAATAGTTCATTGAATACAAATATAGTTCACCGATATTCAAGTGTAGTTCATTGAAACTCGAATTCAAATTTATTTCACTTTATTCGAAAATATTTTTATTGGTTTTTCAATACAAATTCAAATTTAGTGAACTATTTTCAAATTCAAATTCAAATTTAGTTCACTACATTCGAATTCAAATTTAGTTCACTACGATTTTTCTTTAATATTAGTGAACTATATTCAAACTTAGTGAACTAAATTCAAATTTTTAGTTCACTAACACTCAAATAAAGTTCACTAAAAAACAAAAATTGTTCATTACATTTTTTTTTTGAAAATAGTACATTGAATACAATTATAGTTCACCGATTTTCAAGTGTAGTTCACTTAAATTCAAATTCAAATTTACTTCACTACATTCGAAAATAAATTAGTGAATTAAAAATTAGTTCACTAACATTTTCCTTTAATATTTGTGAACTATATTCGAACTTAGTGAACTAAATACAAAATTTTAGTTCACTAACAGTCAAATAAAGTTCATTAAAAATTCAAAAACAGTTCACTACAATTTCAAAATAGTTCATTGAATACAAATTTAGTTCACCGATATTCAAATGTAGTTCATTGAAATTCAAATTCAAATTTAGTTCACTACATTCGAAATTAATTTAGTAAATTAAAATATAGTTCACTAATATTAGTGAACTATATTCAAACTTAGTGAACTAAATGCAAAATTTTAGTTCATTAACAATCAAATAAAGTTCAATAAAACTTAGTGAACTAAATAATTTAGTTAACTAAATTATTCCGAAATAATATATTGAATTAGAATATAGTTCACTACCATTTTCTTTAATCTTACCGAACTATATTCAAACTTAGTGAACTAAATTCAAAATTTTAGTTCATTAACAGTCAAATAAAGTTCACTAAAAATTCAAAAACTGTTCGCTATATTTGAAAATAGTTCATTGAATACTAATATAGTTAACTGATATTCAAGTGTAGTTCATTGAAACTCGAAATCAAATTTAGTTCACTTTATTCGAAAATAATTTAGAGAATTAAAATATAGTTCACTAACAATTTTTAATGCTAGTAAACTATATTCAAACTTAGTGAACTAAATTCAAAATTTTAGTTCACTAACAGTTAAATAAAGTTCGCTAAAAATTCAAAATCAGTTCACTACATTTGAAAATAGATCATTCAATGCAAATATAGTTCACTCATATTCAAGTGTAGCTCATTGAAATTTGAATTCAAATTTAGTTTGCTACATTCGAAAATAATTCTATTGTTTTTTCAATAATCCAAATTTAGTGAACTATTTTCAAATTCAAATTCAAATTTAGTTCACTACATTTGAATTCAAATTTTGTTCACTACCATTTTTCTTTAATATTAGTGAACTACATTCAAACTTAGTGAACTAAATTCAAAATTTTAGTTCACTAACAGTCAATTAAAGTTCACTAAAAATTTAGTTCACTACATTCGAAAATAATTTAGTGAATTAAAATATAGTTCAATAATATTTTTTCTTTAATATTAGTGAACTATATTCATACTTAGTGAACTAAATTCAAAATTTTAGTTCACTAACAGTCAAATAAAGTTCACTAAAAATTCAAAAACAGTTCACTACATTTTCAAAATAGTTCATTGAATACAAATTTAGTTCATTGAATATTCAAGTGTAGTTCATTGAAATTCGAATTCAAATTCAATTCACTACATTTGAAATTAATTTAGTGAAATAAAATATAGTTCAATAATATTAGTGAACTATATTCAAAATTTTAGCTCAATTATGGCGCGGCTTCTTCAACTATAGTTCATTGGATACAACTTTAGTTCACCGATATTCAAGTGTAGTTCATTGAAATTCGAATTCAAAATAGTTCATTGAATACAAATTTAGTTCATCGATATTCAAGTGTAGTTCACTATATTAAAAAAACAGTTCACTAAATTATTCCAAAAAAGATGTAGTGAATTAAAATATACTTCACTAACATTCTCTTTAATATTAGTGAACTATATTCAAACTTAGTGGACTAAATTCAAAATTTTAGCTCAATTATGGCGCGGCTTCTTCAAGTGTAGTTCATTGAATACAAATTTAGTTCACCGATATTCAAGTGTAGTTCATTCAAATTCGAATAACATTCTTTTTTGATGCAAAAGAGGAAAAATAAAGTTCACTGAAAAAAATATTGTTCACTAACATGGTTCACTAACAATCAAATAAAGTTCACTGAAAAAATATTGTTTTACTAACATTTTTTTAATCTCAGTAAACTTTATTTTGATGCAAAAGGAAAAAAATAAACCACAACACGCACACCATCGTTCAATTTTTGATGTCAAAATGTTCAATATAGCTCACTAAGTACCCCATTCGAATTTTTTTGTAAGCATATGATGGTTCTTTTTATAACAATGAACTCTTTTAAAAAGTGATCAATTTTTTTTTCAATACTCAACAACTCTTTCTTGAAACCCGAATTTTTTTCTTAATACAATGCAATATTCATTCAAAATAAGCGGGTATACAAGAAAATAGTCACTAGTAATTGTATACTCCAGACTCCATGTATCTTTCTGTTCTTATTTTATAAATTGTAAGAAAAGCACTACCTCCAATCCAGAATAACATTAAGTAGCGTGCTTCAGTTTGCATATACTTGTCATTTCGGGGTTTTATATTAAATTTTCCAATGAAATATCTCTATTGATTGCTTATTGGTAGTGATGTTTAAAACTCCAAGTACACAATCAGTAATAAAAAGATATATTTGAAAACATTAGCAACATCATCATTCTGTTTTATATCTTCAAGCAAAGAAATTTTCAATTTTGATAAATAACCTTATGTTCATCCAAATGAATACCAGCCAAGATAATATGACTGAAACCTGTGAAGGAACTCTTACCACCAGCTTTACAAAGTGGACCTAGCTCTTTCGTATCTAAGATCACATTAGTAGACAGCAGTTGAGAAAAGAGACGAAAGCACACATAAAGTTCATTTCGTTCATACAAATATAAAGAACTGTAGAGCGCACACACAACAAGTAATAACTAAGATATTCACGTGCACCACTCTTACAGCCATAAATTAAACTTCAGTATTTTAATCGAAAAATGATCTGCTTCGTATCATCAATTCTGTTTTTAGTTATTTCTTTTCCAACCTCAAATTGATTTCTTCCTTTTCTCAACAGCTTTCCTCCACCCTTCTCTTTCAGAACGAGACTTCAACTTGTTCCCTTTCCGCACAGACTTATTTTTAATCACAACAGGATCTTTCAATGGCATGTTTCCATCATCTTGGCCTTCTTGTTGTTTCTCCTCTTCACCGCCCAAATTTTTTTTCGTGCTTACGAGGTATTTATTATGAACAGCATGGACTGCATCCATCAGCTCATCACACAATGCTGAATCATGGCTTATGTCCGAGCAAACCTCACCAACTCTATTCATAACTATAGCATACCGAACAACATTGTGCGAATGGTCTTCTGCATGAACACCAAGTGCATCAAACTTGTGTTTTCGCAATTCTTCCTCCCTGAATTCTCTAGTCCATCTAGGAACTATGTATTGAACAGGAATCTTCAGCAGGTCAAATTGAGTAAAAAGTCGCAGAATATGACAGCATAAGATACCATCCCTTTCAAACTTTCCGCAATTGCAAACAAATTCTTTTTTATCACGATTCACACGCACAGAAAATAATTCTCTCTCAAACTCTAGGTTCTCATATGGGAAGTTTCTCTTCACTTAATAAGTTTCATCCTTTTCAATCTCTTTTACTCCAGAAGCCGTTGAGTTCAACAACTCGGTGAGAAACTTGCAGTATATAGCTCTTGTGTAGATTTCAGCTGCATGCCGTTCAACTCGCTGATATCCCCACATAACAGGCACCTTTTCATTTGAGATGAACCTATCTTGGTTCTCTATATGGATCACATTCTCCTGGAATATTTCATATTGACGTATGAAAGTTTCAATTGAATCTTTTCTCATAACATAGTCCTTGAAGTTTGAGTTGAAGCTCTCACTTCTGCTTGTCGACCTTGTGAAAGGGCAGAAAACTCCTTGCAAATAAGCTGGAACATAGTACTGTCTGTTATCCCACATCCGTTTAATGTGAGCATGCTTACCACAGTTGTACTTCAATTCCATTTCATGCCAACTCTTTTCAAACTCCTCAACAGTAATCAACTGCATGATACAGTTGTCAATGTCTTCTTCCATTCCTTTTTTTATTGCCATGTATACACTTAAGTTTTCTCTTGCTTTCCTCTTAACATGCCAAATACAAAATCTGTGGAATGCTTCTGGGAAAACTTTTGGAATTGCTTTCTTCATGCCTGCACCCTGATCAGTGAGTATCACCCTAGGTTTTTTTCCCACCCATGACTTCAACAAAAGTTTCAAACAGCCATCTAAATGTGTCTGTCGTCTCATCCTGCAAAAGGGCCCAACCAAATACTATTGTTCTCGAATGGCCATTAACTCCAATGATTGGCGCAAAGGGCATATTGTACTTGTTTGTACTGAATGTTGTATCAAACGATATTATATCACCATACAACAAATAGTCAAGCCTTGATCTTGAATCAGTCCAGAACAAACTAAGCACTATGTTCGAAGAGTCCCTTTGAGCCTTGTATATAAATCCAGGTTTCTCAATCTACAACTTCTCTATATAGTTCAGAGTGTGTTCTATATCGGCGTTTCTTCTCTTCTCACGATCATCACGCTTGAGGTTATCTAGCTTTTTCACATCAAATGTAATATTCCCTAATTTGCCACCACTCAGTTTCCTAAAGATGCTCATAATTTTCCTTGGTTTCACTCTATGTTCTTGCAAAAGCCTTGACAGCGGCTTCTCAGCTTCATTCATGCTTCTATGACTTAGGAAGAACTTTGTCAACGAAGGAGAACTGACCAAATCATGATTATGAATCAGATTCTGAGCTGTTATATGCCACTTTCCATCTTGCAAACTAACTGTAACATGCATCTGACAGTTGGTCCTTTGAACAACGATACGCTTCCTTTTTCTTATCCCTTTGTATGTTGTGACACTCTTCCTACTCTTGTTGCAGCAAATTGTGATTTTCCGGTCCTTGTAATTCCTTCCTTTCTTAATTCCAAAACCAGTAGTGTGAGCATAAACATTCACAAACCTAACAGCATCTTCTAAAGTAGGAAACACCTTTCCAAGTTGAGGAATACTTGTTTTTTCCAATTCATCAGGAGTTGGAAACATGTATTCTTCATGTTTAGAATCACTGTCAGATGTATCCTCATCTGAATCTTTACTGCTCATTGCATCATCTGAAAGCTGAAAAGATTCCTGAGCAACAGCTTCTTCCTGCAGAAGCAAAAACAAAATATTTTGCCTTCATGAGCAGCAGCTGTACATGTACAAAAAATATGGAACTATGGCACAAACAAACAGCACTGTCCAAATTTATTTTAATTAGCACTACTTGTCTAATATATAAAATCAACATGTTCTTTTTCATACAGCACAAATTTTTGTTCCTCTCTCTCTTATACTTGCAAAACTATTGCCAAAAAGATACAAATCTAACCTAGTCTGATTTTTCAAGCACTGCCACTGAACTTAAAATTCCACTAGATGAGATTTGCCCTCCATTACTTACAGTCACTGCATCCAAACTATTTGTACTAGAAAAAGGAATTGGGTCGAGCACACAGATTTCTTTCACCTGATATACACAACAACAAAAAACATTGTTATAATTACAATCAAAAAGTTCATTCAATTCTGAAACTAATACAAGGAACAAAACAAGATTAAAACAGAAAAAAATCACCTTCGTTGAGTAACCTTCAATTAATTCTTCCATGGCTGGAAATTCATTTCTACACTCTACTGCCTCTTGTTCACTAGCAACCAAACTATGATCATTTTTATCCTTGATCATCCCCTCTTTGATGTTGTCTTCTGTTGTTGGCTCAATTTTAGTTAGCAATGACTACTCAATTTCACTACATTGTAATGACTGCTCCAAGTCCTTGCTACCTCCCTTTGCAACTTCCAGATAACAAGTCTCATTCACAATTTGTTGTGTTCCTTCAGGACTGCTACAACTTCTCCCCTGGCTTACAATTTTTTCCTGACTACTAATTATTTCCTGCAAGCAAGTATCATTATTTAGCACTATTACATAAAAATTCAACCAAAATAAAATTCACCCACCTAGTATGAATTGAAAACAAACATACCTCTGTTTTTTTCTTCAAATCATGGTACATGACATACTGATCAAACTCAAGCATTACATTATCAACCTGTTCCAGTCATCATTTTTACACAATTTGTCAGCAAAAACACTTTTGAAAAAAAATAGTATGCACCCAACAAACAATACACTTACTTCTACTGGTGTTCTCACGGCTGGAACTAGATGTTCATTGCCATTTGATTTCTGAACACCTGCTCTCTTATTCACTGGATTGTTTTTTCTGGAAGCGACTTTTTTCTTTCTTACGCCCGGCTACAAAAAGAGATCAAATAACCTTATAATTTGCCTTACTAAGACATACACAAAATAAAAAAGGAAGAACACAAATAAACTGAATTATTTTCATCACACTATCAGATAGAACTAAAACAAGAACAAAGTCAATTTCACTTCCACATTTTCACTATCTTCCAAGATTCTTAAAATGGTTTTTTTCACTGCCATTTTTCAACATTGCTTTCGACACATTTCCGCGACGAAGCATGGAAGTCAAATATAGCAAACTCCTTCTTTAAGGAAAATCAATTGTCTCATTAGGTAATAAGGTTCTTCAAATATTCACAGTAGCATTTTTCCTTCATAATTTGTTATTGGCCTTCATAATACAACAAATAATATGTTTCTTAAGCACTACCAATCTACTAACAGAGAGCAGAAAAAAATAGCACCCAGAGTTTCACCTAGTTGTTGGAAGCACTTTAGAACAATCTATAAACATAATATAAACAAAAGAAAGAAGTGGAAAAAATATATGTTCAATTATCTATTGTTTCAACATTGGGTTATAACCTTATGGCACCGCTTGGTCAAGTTGTCAACAATTAATGAACACGGCAAGATAAAATACCAAAGAAAAAAATATTTAATATCTATTAAGCTTCGCCAATCTCCCCGCCTAAAACCTCGCTTGGCATAAATATGGAAGGATCCAGAAGATCAACAAGTTCTTACATATATTGTTTGATTTAGAGGTCAGTCACATAGGCTAACCACTTCCTTAAAAAAACTATAATCTCCTCTGTCCCATGTCAAAGGTGAAGTTTTCCTATAAACATAACGTAGGGCAGGGAATAAGTAGTTGTGGATATTTTTTTCCCACGAAGGGTCCTATGTTTGTCGTTGTTATTCTGTTGTTTGATGCTTGCTTCAAAAAGGGGAGGAAAATCATTCATGTTCAGATAGAATACAGAAACATAATATTAATAATTTGGCTCATTATTTTTTCATGTTTGGTGTGAAATCTGAACCATAATAAAAGATGGCACCATGATTACATAGCTTCATTTTTATCTCAAGAAACATAGTTAGAACTTGAGTGCCATAATATTTCACCTAAGAATTTTCTGCCATAGAAATTAAAACTTCAGTGCATAGTGCCATAATGAAATTGTAACTTCAGCGCCCTAATGCAGAAAATACAGACATACAGTTAAAATTTTTTACTTTCTTCATCTTCATTGATCACAACAACCTAGGAAACCAAGATTTAGAGATGAAACATTTTTTTTTCTTTTTTCTCTAACACGCACATGATATGATATTTAAAGCTACAGATCAGATCCCCAAATCGCTAGTCTACACATACAGATTCCTACAGAACAAAAAATCAAACATAGGTCGTTTGGGGGAGGGGGAGGGGGAGGTGGGTGGTTGGGTGGCACTTGGACGAAGCAGAATCACCTGTACAAGAAGAACAGCGGCTCGATCCTTATTTGTTCTGACATCTTCAACTTCACCTGTCGGATCTTCCATCCCAGCGGCTTGAAACAGTGACTCGATCTGATAATTCCAGCAGCCCCCGACCACGGCGCAGCCGCCGTCGGGTCCAAATCGGCGGCAATTCGAGCAGCCCCCTCCGTCGCTGCCGCCGCTCTTCCCCCAATTTTGTCCTTCTTTTCTTGAAAAGAAATAAAGTTTCTAAGGTTAAATAATAAACTTACTACTCGGCTCCACTTCTAGAACGTGCGGGTGGAGGAAAAACTTACAAGTGGACCCAGACTCTACCTGGAAGCGGCATTCGTTCGGGATAAGAAAGGAAACCCGAGGGCCTAATTGCAAAAAATACACAATCCCCAAACCAAACACACTTTCCCAATTACTCTGGCGATTCCCGACATTTCTTCTGGCGATTCTCTGCTGCTTCTTCAAATTCAGCTCCAAAATCCCGTTCCAACCACAGATCTGCAGGTAAATCGGTTCTCCAAACCTTTTTTTTTCGAATCATGGCCACGACGAACCTTGGGAGCGAGGAACCGTTGCCACCTTCCTGTATTGGTCCATATTGTTTGCTGCTTCCACGGAGTACTAGTCCAAACTTAGGTCATGATCTTTTGGGTTTTATTTTTAATGGAGTACTGTTAAGCCTCTGCGTGCTGGAACTGTCTGAAGAACAGTTTACTGAAACTGTTGAATCCTGCTACTCGAACTGTTGGTAATTTCAGTTATTACTTCGTAGTTGTCTGGACTCTTTGGAACTTGGAAACCCACATCAGTCGAGTTCTTGTTTGATTAGCATACTGTAGAGCTCATTTCTATTTTGATTTAGCATATTGTAAATAATTTGAATAACTGAACACAATCAGGTTGTATCCTACAGTAGTTCAGATTCTAGGTTTTGTACATAGGATGTCTTCTTTGTTTATTCTGCAAAACAGTTCTCCAACGTTTGCCTTACCTGTCAAATGATGCATAAAGTAGATTCCTTACTGTCTATTCTAATTCAGTCCACGCCAAGCTGCGGTACGTGAATGTTGCTGCAGACTAGACAGATACCAGACCCCGGACCCGTAAAAGTCGCCTTCCTGTCCACCTCTTTAGAAGTGTCTGCCTGGGACACGATAACATGAGAATTCAAAACATTTTGCGTTGAGATATAGGATTAGGAGGAAAACACAGGAGCTCTTTATGTTTCTGCTAGCTCAACTTGATTAGCGCATGTGCAGCTCAACTTGATTAGGAAGAAACAATTTAATTTTTCTGTTCCTTCAGGTTACTAAACTTTTTTTAACAGTATGCTTACACAGTATATTTTTGAACTTGTATTCTCATTGATGCATTTTTCAGTCATCCAAGATTAGCACTGTTTCTTACTTGAACGTGGTTCTATTACTTGTTGGACTTCTCGTTCAAGTACATCCCATTTTTCTACATCTAACGCTACTTAGTGCATGCACTATGAAGGAGATGAAACAAGTTTTCCAACTCAATTTATGAATATTTTTTATTTTGTTCAAGTCAAACAATTGAAAGCATTAAAATTCTTAAATAAATGTTTATCTTTCACTTCCCAAACTATTATGCAAAAGAGAGTTATCTGTCCTAAATTGTTCTTACTTTGCAATTAAATTTTTCTTTCACAAACTAATTACTCTAAAAAGACAGTTACTCCACGTCTCCTTGTGCTCCTGTTTTACAAGTATTGTCCCGTTAATCATCAATCACTTCTTTTGAACTTTGATAAATCATTTGTATTTTCTTTTGTGCAGCTTTCGGAAACATTGTAACAATGGATGGCAGTGCTGAAAGAAAGAGAAACAGTCAACAACTATGCCCAGATGAAAGTATTGCCATGCATCTTCCTAAAAAGAAAAAGGTCAGACACACTTTCTCATTTTTAGAAACTGTTGTTCTTATAACACGGCTACTTCAGAAAAGTCAAAAGTTCAAATCCAAATTAATCAATTACTAATTTCTATCTTACATTTTTTTTCTCAACCAGGGCAATCATACTGATGATCTCAAGAGTTTCTTAATTTTTATGTCTAGGCTGAATGAATTTCAGAAGAATATAGTTCAAAAACTAGGTTTTGGAGCTCTGTTGGATCTTACCTGCAGTTCAGACATTAATGACATTTTCTTATGGCTAGCAGTCCAATTCAAGTTTACCGACTCTGTTGTGCATACTATACTTGGCATTCCCTCCGGTGGGCTGCCAATTCAAACGAATCCATCTGAAGAAATTTTAGAAAGGATCCATAATCTTGTTCAATCAGCAGCTCCTAGTACAGAGCTTCTACTATCCCTTGTTGGTGATGACAACACAGAGGAAACTTTTTCCATTCTATTTGTACTGCTATCTGTTTCATGCTTGATTGCTCCTAACTCAAAAGGATATCCAACAAAGAAAATATACAACCTTCTGGCAAATACTCAATCTGTTTCCAACTACAACTGGTGTTCATTTGCTATGTCATACTTGGCACATCAAATCAAAAAAGTCAAGCCAGACCTGCTTCAAAACAACACAATTATGCCTGGAGGTTGTAAGTTTATTTTGGTGGTAAGAATACCAATTGTAACAAATTTTTCCCAGAGTTTCTAAATGTTTATAGTACTTTCATTTTTTACATCCAACTTATGTTGTTTCAATTGAAATGCAGATTGCCCACTTTGAATTCTTAATTACTTCTGAATTCAAGATACCAATAAACGTCAAACCAAGGCTGCCTTTATGGTCAACAAGTTTGGTAAAATCTTTCATTGCTCTGGACTCTATGCATGGTGAAAAAGATGAATTCGGCAGACTACCTGTAAGTCAAGACAAAAACCCATGTGAACAGTAAGTCATCTACACAGTTTTGCATTTTATCAAACAAGTATAACCACCTATCTTTCTACTAATCATTTTTTTCCTACAAGCAGTTGAAACACATCTCGTCAACCCCTTTCAATGATTCAGTGAATGATTCTGCTATTGAACTACCAGAAGTTATCTTACAGTATATTGATAGCAAATTTCACTCATTTAAGCAAAATCTGGTCAGTACATTTTTCTCTATTAACATTCCATTGGCATGCTCGACTCAAATTTTTTCATACTATTTTTTTCAGCAATCACAATCACCTCAATTACCTCCTTTTTATGTCCATTTTTTATGAACTTTAATTTAAAAAATTATACAGTTCTAATACTTTTGGCCATAATAAGCAGGACAAAACTCTTCTTCAAGCAGCCAGTCAAAGATTCTGGGAAACACTTGCCACTAACTGCATCCCAACTATGAGAACATACATCGACGATCTCAACTCTTCTTTCTCCAAAATTTGTGCTAGTCCCAAATATCCCAATGAACAAGAATCAAAAAGTTTGCCAGCAAGTACTTCCCCGGCAATTAGTGGTCCCCAACAAATAGCAGAATTAATTGTCCCAAAGTCTGTAGCACATCTTGATGAAGCTATAAATTCTCTATTGAACTCAAATGAAATCTTGCAACTGAAAAACAATTCAAACAGTAGTCCACCAAATTTGAAAGACCAGTCGAAAGCAGTGTTCGAATTATTTCTGCAAGATTTTACAGATCCCAAAGAAATGAAAGAGTCAGCAAACTGGGGTGTTCTATTTTGTTCTATTCCCAAAGAGCTTACCAACCTTTGAAGACCTTTTCAAGATAGAGAAGTTGCCATCTGATATCAGTATTGAACAGCTAAAACCATTTGAAGGTTCTTATTTCTTTCTTTCTATTAGAAAAGTTTATATCATCACTTTTTTTCTTCAACAAAACCAATATGCCTGTATTATTTTTAGAAAGAAACATAAAGTTTTTTCATAACAAACTAAATGCTGAAACTACGTTTTTGCTTTTTCTATGCTGGTGGTAAAAGTCATCTCAATCTTTTTTTTCTTAACTTGCAGTGTTACAAGATTATCTCAGAAGCCATCTTAGCACGAGAGATCTGCAAGATAAACAAAGAGAGGAATGGATAAGTGAGAAGTTCAGCATAACTCAGTTCAAATTTATATCAAATGATCAAAGCTATACAAGTTCTTCTCAACAAGTAACCACTTTTTTGGTCAATAATTCCTGTATAATGAACATTCAAATTCGTAGCAAATGATGAAAGCTAGTAAGGCGTCTTGAAATGTTTTCCATATTTTTCCAATATCATTTTCACTTTCATTTTTATGAAGCCAGGAAGTAAATTGTATTGCTTGCAAGAAGAAGCAGAACTGGACTCTATTACATTCAACAAATTTTCTACCAACTCCTCTCAACCAAGCACATCAAATAGAGCTATCAAGTCATCCTACATTTCACAAGAGAACTACCAGTCCGAACTCCCGTCTTTCAACGCTATTACGGATGCTTTCAATTCAGTTCCTGCAAGACAAAACGATAGTTTCTACCATAGCAAACCAAGTTCTCGTGCACTGATCCCCAATACAAACTACCTTAATCTTCCGACTACTTCACACGGCAAGTCTCCATTCCTATACAGCAACATCAGAAAATGTGGAAACAGCCCATCAGAAGCAGCAAACAGATTTGGAACCCCTGTACCAGACCCCTTGATGTATCAATTACTAGAAAATTCCGAAGCTGAATGCTACAGGAAAGACAAGGCAGAAGCAGAAATGAAATTATTTCAGAAATTCTCTTCAACCGCAGATGTTCAAAAATCATATATGCTGCCTTCAAAGCAATTAGTATTCTCAACAACAACCTAGGCAGAATTTTTCAAAATGATGAATTCAGTGCTACCACATTTAAATATCAAGTTATATTTTTTCTTATTAGATATGTTCGGTGTTTCATATATTGTTTAAGTTCATTGAAAAACAGTATATTCCAAATTAACCTCTTTTCCTTCTTCTCATGGCAGTGAAAGGGTATTCCAAATAGAAGACGTTTGGGTTGATCAAAAAACATTGACTGTTTCCATGAAACCTGGAGGTTGGTTGAATCCGCACACAGTCGACTGCTACTCAAAAATGCTAAACACGGATCAACTCATTAGAGGAAGACAAGGTCTTATACGTAACACTGAAGTCATTTCACATATAGTTGGCAGAGAAGATATGGTATTTTTTATCAATGCTCTGTTTCTCTATAATACAATCCAAAATTTACGTCCTCAAAATTCTTTCATATTCTATACTCACACAACCTTGTATATAACTCTCGTTTTTATGAACTGTGTTTTGACATGAGAATAATCTTTTTTTTCAAAACAATGCAGGAACTACTCATGCGACCTATGCTAAATCATTCCGATCCTCTTTGTAGAGATATGTTGAGTGAACAAACAGTCGGCTTCAGTTTGGAGAATGCTAACTTTGTAATGCCCAAACTTTTTGATTCATGAATCCATTTCTTATACACCTTTCTTTTCTGCAAAATGCTACTCCCTTTCTATAGCCATGTTAAATGCCAAATAGAAACATTTATCTGGACTTTTTAATTTTCACACAGGTACACTTGCCATGCTTTAATGATAAGCAGTGGATTGTCATCACTGCAAACTTATCAACTGGGAGATTTTTCGATATTATGAATCCTGATGGTTCTGGAAATGACAATTTCACAACAATCATAAGCACTGTAGCATTCAATTTCAAACACCTTTTCGCAAAAACTTATCCCAATTGCAAATCATTCAACATAAAAGACTTCGACTATCGATTCGTTCCTGTACCAAGGACTCATTTCAGGTACAAGAAAAGCTCATTCAACATTTCATAATTCAACAAACCCCTATACCATATTGTTTAAGCAAATGGGATTGTGTACTTCTAAAACATGTTGTCCATCCCTTTACTTTCTTTCAAATATTTTTTTTCAGCAACTCCTTGAATTGTTCTAAATACAGTTAAATTTTTACTACTTTCTTTCTGTTAGGTATGATACAGGCATATTCCTGCTGCAAATTTTGAAGACATACAGAGGAATGGGAGTTCCGGGATTCTCAACTGTAAGTCCATGTTATACAAATAAGAAATCTATTTCAAACATCTAAATACATTTCGTTTTGAAACCAAGAAAATAGGGTAAAAAAGTATTTTCGACAGGTTTTAAAACTGTTTTTAATAATTAAATTATTTTATACTTTCTTCCAGAACGATTTGCAGGCTTTACGAGAAATTTTCATGTTCGAGATAGCTACATGCTGCAATAGCCAAGTGCAGCTTCCTATAGTCAAGTCTTTTCTCCAAAACCATGTTAGTCGCTCTATTTTTCTTTTTTTAACTGCATTTCAATTCAGAAATTTACAAACAATTTAGAACTCCAACCATATATAAATTCAGAGTTCTGACTTCGCTTTTCCTTTTTTTTATGTCCCCAAATACAATTTTCCAATGAAATGGGGTACCGTCTCTTCAATTAAACCAATTTTTCTTCTAGTCTTTCATGCTATTTCGCTCACTAGTATGGAGCTGCCACAACATTAGTAAGCTCCCCTCTTCTCGTGTTTTGTTGAAACAAGAGTAATTATTGTGCGTGACAACATTCTTTTTATATTCCGCAAAACTACTGTCCTAATCTAACTACTACTTTTTGCATTTCTAACAGATTCAAAGGTTCAAGAATCACCACACAAGGGATTTTATTGTAGAACTATGTAATATAATTCCTAGAACCAACATTTCCTCTGAATATGGATTTTGCCTTTTTTTACATTTTTAAGTCATGTTGCGATACAAATAACCACTTTTTTCAAGTTCTCAGAACATGTGATGAAGTTCTCTTCATCCATAACATTAATGTCTTCACTAAATATCTATCGATGAATTACTATTTTATATTTCGAAAAATATTCTCCTATTGTTCTCGTTTTCACTTTCTTCTTACTTGAATACTTTGAATCTTTTCTAAGTTATCTACAACACAATTTTTTTCTCTAATTTTTCTCATAATTTTTTTGTTCACAAAATACTTTTCATTCTGAATTTTACACACAAACAAAACACAACCAAAAAAACATGAAAGCAGATTTTATTTTATTTTCAAACTAATTCTTCCTACCACATTTAACCAGACGCTAAAAATACTCTGTTGAACTACCAGTCATTAAATATTAAACAAGTTCAAATAAACTGTTCACACAAGAAATCAGTCATCTAATAACCAGCGAACCAGTCAACGAACAACCAACGAAACAGTCATCGAATAACCATATAACCAGTCATCGAAAGAACCAGTCAATGAATAAACAACGAACCAGTCGCTAGCTGGGCTCTACTCAATGCAGCCCACAAAAGAACTGTGTAGGCGCCCGAACTCTTAGTCGGCGCTGAAGGCGCCGACGAGGAGGTCTCTAATCACGGCGTTTCCTATTTGGCGCTGCAGGCGCCAGTTATAGCTCATTTTGCAAACTGGCGCCTGCAGCGCTGCGAGCTAGGCCGGCCCATCTACTTTTTTCCTGTTTTTCAAAACAAAAAAGAAGTGAGAACTGCGACTTGAACCCGCAACCTTTTGCTACGGGCAGCAATGCACCAACCAACTGGCCACTAAAATCACATGTCTACATTCATCTTTCTATTCTTTTCATCTTTCCTCTTTTCTTTTTCTTCCTTTCTTCTTTTTTATGTTTCCTGGTTCGCATACTTTTTTGTTAAAATGGACGAACTCTTTTAAAATTTTGGAACTTATTTTCAAATTCGATGAACTTTTTTTAAATGTTAAACTTTTTTTTTCAATTTTGATTAACTTTTTCCAAATCAATGAACGTTTTTTCATTTTGATGAACTTTTTTCTAAATCGATGAACTTTCTTCAAATTTGATGAAGTTTTTTCAAATCAATGAACTGTTTTTCAAATTTGATGAACTATTTTCAAAATTGATGAACTTTTTAAAATTGATGAACTTTTTGTTCAAAACCAGTGAACTTTTTTCATAATCGATGAACTTTTTTCATAAGTGATGAACTTTTTTAAAATGGAATGAATTTTTTTCAAAATAGATGAACTTTTTTAAAATCGATGAACTTTTTTAAAATCGTGAACTTTTCTCGAATTTGATGAACTTTTAAAAAAAATCATAAACCTTACTCAAATTGTCGAACAATTTTTTCACTTTGTGTGAACCTTTTCAAATTGATGAACTTTCTTCAAGTTCACTTTTATTTCATTGTGAATTCTATTTTATTTATATCATAAAAAACACACAGAACAAATTGGGTATATGTTACTCCTACCTGGTAATGTTTTATTAAAAGAAGGGTCAAATAGAGTATTTCCTCACACTGGACAATACAGCGTCCTCGCCGTAGTGGATAATGCCTAAAATGTTAGAAGTGGGCGGGCAACGGTCGAATCCTGTTTCTCCCTATTTCTGCAAAAAATCCATTTTTTTCTGCGGTACCTTTTTCTTCTGGGCCGGCCCGCTATGCCTGCGCTGTGAGCGCCAGTTGGGTTAACTGGCGCCTGAAGCGCCGAGCAGGAGCTCCCCCATAATCACACCCACATACTAAAACCCCACAGCCTGAAGCTAAACCTTCTACAACCAGAAACTAGTGTCCGTTTTAACTGGCTGACGACCTGGAGAATGGGCGTGATCCTATTCTCAAACAACCGAGCATTACGTTCCCTCCAGAATCCAGATGGCCCAAACAACCAGATGTCAAAAGTTCTTACTTGAAGAAATATTGGCTACAATTACTTCCAAATATATTTTCATCGGGCAAAGCTGTGCTGGAGACTGAGGAAGTCGGTGACAATTTTTGCAGCTTCTTCACTGAGCTCACTATCTTACCTCTTCACTTACATGTAATTCGCAGCAGGTGATTTTCTGATAGCATGTACATTTCCTATTTTGAACCCTTAAACTTTACACATTTTAGATGCTAAACTTTCCAAATACAGAAATGTATATCAGTTTTTTTGACAAAGGGTGAATTTTATTGGCTCAAAATGAAGCATCAAGAGGATACAAACACAGTGAATGCACGCCCGGCCTCTGCATAGCTAGGATGCACACAACCAAAGAAATGTATATCAGTAAGGCAAGCTTGGCTCAATTCTGTGAACTGCACAATTACCATGATTTGCTCAAACAAAATGCTACAAAACTTTCGAACACTACAATCTTTCTAATCAGCTACGGAGTCATGGCACAAGTCAGGTGAATCATATCCGCATACAACAATTCCATGAGCAGCTCTTAAAAGATATACCTCGCTGTTGAAATCATCAAGTAGTGAAATCCAGCACATACTCCGCCACCAGCTCCTCCAGAACTCCCTTCTCGATCTGCTCCACGATGTCAACCACCTGCGACATCCTTATTTTCACCCAGCCACCACCTTCAACCTCCTGCTTCACAATTCTATCCATCATGATCCCGGTGTTATCCCTCTTGCTCACCACGAACATCCGCGCCCCGTAAATCCAGTCTTTCAGAATGCTCCACACCTCTACCCCCAGAGCAGGGGATGAGCTGTCCCTCCATGTTCCGGCGCGTGCTTTGCTCCATGGGAATGCGCTTAGCAGAGTGTTCTCGCCGATCTCGATGAGAGCAACATTGACACAGTCAAACAGAAGTCTTTTGTACGACCTTTGCTCCCGTAGCTCCAGAAGTTTGTTACACAGGACTGGGTCAAGGGGGCAGTCAGGTAAATGCCAGCCAGTAAAGACCATGCTTGACTGTGCATCTTCTAAACCAGAAGATGACATTATGTTTTGCACAAGGACATGACATTCTGATTCATCGTCGTCTACGTCAGAGGGAAGGTAAGGCCGCCGGAGTGATGGCGATTCTGAGGTGACATCATCCCATGATAAAGAACACGCAACAGCCTCGATTGCTGAGGATCTTGAGACAGCTTCTGACAAAATTAGAGTATGTATCAGTATAGTATAAACCAAACTGACACATGAACTTTGACCATAAACCAATACTTACTCGCATGCTTGGAAGTAGTGCTTCCAGATGATTCAGGTTCATTACAGCTGCTATCTTCAGAGGGTGCATCAAGAACTGAGGTAGGACTGGGCTGATCGCGAGTGCTGTTTAGGCCTTCATTTAATCCTACTCTATCCAGTCTTCTGCTTCGACAGATCAATGATATAGGCACATCAACTGAAGCAGTTCCCTGTCATGGAAGCATGTCAACATAAGTCAGGAATGACAGAGAAGATCCACTCGCTCAAAAACATTACATGAATTTAGACACAAGCAAAAAAGCATAAACTGTTGGGGTTTCATGATGTTTGAGATAAGACGCCTACCTCTGAAGTGCTGGTAGAGTTTTGCATGGCAGAAATGTCAAATTTCTCTTCATGGAGTGCCTGTCCTTCATTAGTATCTAAACTATGATTGGCATGTGATTGACTATCACCAGGACAAGCTTCAACCCTCCCATCAAAGCAATCCGATGGATGTTGGGAGGATTTCTGCCTTATTGGCTTTCTTTTAGGAAACAGAAAATCAGAAACTCTTCCCGTGAAAGATAATTTTACTTTATTGGACATTAAAACCTCTGTCGTTGGTTTGCAGCTCTCATGATTTGAAGCTTGAACTTTTGACACCATGTTATCAAATGTATCCGAAATCACTGGCAAAGACTTTGACCTTGGCAACTTACTTGACCTCTCGCCAGTTTTATCATCCTTTTGGCGACTAGTGAAATCTTCTTTCGTCACTTCATTGAGGGAGAGCATCTCACCTAAGGTGCATGTGCTCCTTGGCGGCTGTACTTGATCTTGACTGATCTCATCACAGGTTACCATTGCCCATCGCTGCGAAAGCCGTTGCTTAGCCTCTTTAGTAACCATTGACTCAGGTAAATGTGGGATCCTGCCAAAAGATGAGCCCGAGTAGGGACTTCCATATCTTCTGGTGTAATCCCATGAACACTTTGATGCAGGACTACCTTCCTCCGAGTCACTGAAGCTACCACCATCTTCATCAATATAATCAGCTTCAGAATCTCCACTGCGATCAACTTCTGAATCGCTGAACGAGCTTTCATCACCACCATATCCGTTTGAGTGCGTGGAAGATAATAAAGAATCATCTCGTTGACGACAGTCATATCGGCGGTGCCGAATGATATCATTCACTACTTCTGTGCAACCTGGGGTTGTGCCATTATCAACTAATACTCTGTTGAAGTTGTTCCGGTCAATTAGCCGAAATGGAGCTGCTTTGCGTGTCAGCTTAGCATTTGGCATGCTTGGCTTCCCTGGGGTAGGCCTCAAGAGTACTATTCTACTACTTGGCTGCAAAGGGGTGCCTTCTTTTGAACTAGACCTCTGATGAAACTTTCTGAGCCCCAGTCCATTTGGCTCAATAGCCCGGTCTGTTCTTGATTGTCTTACACCATTATACTGAACAGATCTCATTGGTTTCAGCACCGTAATGCGTCTTGTCGGAGGTGATCCCGCAGTCCGGTGAAGCCCGCTCATCCATCTTGGCAAAATGGGGTCAGGTTCTTCATGACATTTCAGAAAAAAATCTTTCTCTGAACTAAGAACATGGAGAGATTCTTCTAACTCCCCAGAATGAAGGAGCTTTTCTTCCATGGCAAGGCTTTTTCCTTGCCTGAACTTCTCTGGGACAGTATCCATTCTACCACTCTTGCTCTCAGAATGTCTTCCTTCCTGTGAAGATTGATCCTGAAACAAATTCATTGTGGCTTTCTCTTCACATCCTTCATATACACCATCATATTCAATTGTTTCACAGGATATATGGATAACTTGTGTAACGGACTGTATGGAATTCTGATGCTGTTGCTGCTGCAAGGCCTTCTTTGTCACTGTTAAGTGGTCACATGATTGACTTTCCCTAAAATCTCTCTTAGCATGGTATAAAACTGGTTCTTTGGCAGGAAAATCATCCTCAAGGCCCATTAATCTTGCAACGACACTTGGTGCGTTGCTCTTCGACTCCACTTCTTTACTCGTCTCTTTTGCTAATAGCATTTTTAATGAAGTCGTACTTGATTTTGTGCTTGAAAAACTACCACCAGGTGCCTGCAGACAAATCCACAATAGCACACAAAAGAAGAATTAAGACAAGAAAAATCATCAAATGGAGCAGGTCGGCCAAATTTTCAGAAGCATATTATACAAAAACTATGTTTTTCTGTTAGCAACATGTTTTTAGTTAACAAAAAATATAACTCCCTTGGTCTCTCCATCCGAAGATGCACACTGCCCAAATTATTCAGGGACAATATAACATGTACACCCTTCCACGACTAGGAACACAAGAAACTACATAACCAAGAAAAATCAAGAGTACTGTCATGTGGGGCCAGCCCTATAGGCGCAAGGGACCTGCGCGGGCCGGCCCTGCACCTGCCTAAAAATATGTCCTAGTTCAGTTATAGTCTTTTTAGATTAGGAGTCTGGGTATTAGTTGGAAAGGTTTAGTCCCGAGGAAGGTTACCCTGCCAACACCCAATTGTAGTAGGAGTCTGTAATCTGGTCTTGTAATTAGGCTATATATAGCCAGCCCTTGGGATCAATAAACACAAGCAGAGAATAACCTACAACCTCACCTCCCTTGCTCCTGCGCTACAGCGCCCCTCCTCACCCCCCTTCTCCAACAATAGGCCGACGAGGGATTCGCCCTCGTCCTCCTACCTCCCACGACTACAACCTGCGCGGCAATCAGCCGGGCCGTGACAAGTACATAGCCTATTATTAAACGCCATCCAAGCCGGGACATGAATCCATGCTGTTCTTTTGTTTAGTGGAGTACATTTCCTTTCTTTGTTTCTTTTTCAGTGTCTTGTAGCATTTCATTAAATTCATACAGCATTTTCATATCAAAAGAATATACTGATACAAGATTGTGAGGGTGCTAAATCCATAGTATAAGTAATGATACATGGTACTTACATCTCTTTCCTCCACATGAACTTTATCCGAATCAATAGTTCTCTTCAATTCTAACTTGAAACTTTGAACTGGAAACATGATAAGGACATGTTAAATAAAGTATTTTCATACTTTTTTCAAATATCAGAATT
The DNA here is from genome assembly GCA_032464435.1 of Aegilops umbellulata. Taxonomy (NCBI): domain Eukaryota; kingdom Viridiplantae; phylum Streptophyta; class Magnoliopsida; order Poales; family Poaceae; genus Aegilops; species Aegilops umbellulata. The sequence goes on along the minus strand of CP136057.1, from coordinate 180,812,333 downwards.
TTAATGTACATAGAAAACATGACCAAGATTATTATTATTATTTTGAATATTTCCAAAACCAAACAACAAATCATTATCAGGAAACAAAAGAATATTGCTATAGATATTTTCCCACAGCAATCCTGCAAGTCTTAATCCCCATGGTTCCAACTACATTTCCAGTCATTACCACTTCCCCACAAAATTTCGAAAAAGGGAAATTAAAAAAATGTCACCGATGCCCACCAAATAACACAATTAGAACAGCTAATAGAGCATCCAATGAAGAAGCTCCGACGGAGATGATAACTGGATATGAATTGCACAAGGAGTATCAATGTCTCCAGAGAACTTTCACATCCCCACTTGAACATAGCTCTAACAAAGGGAACAATGAGATGAAAATACATACCATCTCTATGAGTTTGTCCCATAACTGAATTTGCTATAGAAGTCCTTGTGCTTAGGTCGAACAAATTGATCGTCTCCTCGTTATAATAGGTACTAGAGCTGGCTCAAGAGCATTCATCTGATGAGTGGAATCCTGAAAAGTACAGAAAAGATTAACAAAGCTTCGTGAACCCGACGCGGGCTGTTAATAAACTTAAGTCAAGCGAACCAACTTAACCACTTTAAGAAGAATCAGCAGACTAGTGGTTAGTTGGTAGAAGCAGAAGCATGTATAAGCACAACAATGTATTTTCTCCATAAAGCTCTTAGCATTTTAAGCCCATAGAATTCAAGGGAGATAGAAACTGATGGCAATATTCCAGCAGGATGCACAATTTTCGTAGAACTTCAGAAGACACATGCTTAAAGCGCGGTCAACTGTAGGCCATATTGGTGCAAGATAATATCTCGGTTATGCTACTTCGTTGTTTAAAATCACCATGAAACAAAAATGGCGCGCAGAACGAAAAGATTCGACGGGGACAAAACAGCGCTGGGCAATATATGGCAAAAAGCATAAGCTACCCGGATAGAGACACAATAAAAGTAGTAAGCGTACAGGAGCAAATGAGCAGGAGTAATTACAAAAACATGGACCAATGGCACTAACTAGAGCGTACGTACCACGAAATGGAATCTTGCAGCACAAAATAATGTCTGAAAGACTGCGTATTCTGTCAGAAATATCAGTTGTAGTTACCGATTCTTCAGGTCAGAGAAAAGTTAAAACGAGAAACGAACAGAGACAGGGGGAATTACAAAGACCCACAAGTGCGCAGCCAAAATACTCAAACTGTTATACTTATAGGCGACAAAGGAATCTCTGCAGGCACGCCGTTCCAAAGGCTTGAGAATTTCGCAGGAAATCTGGTCAGCAGGTCGAATCTTGACAACGGAGCCACGGGAAGGGTAAAAGAGAAAACAAAAACGACCGTGATAAAGTTGAGGAGGACAGGTGCTCCTCCAGCCTAGGTAGGATTAAGATAGAAAACTACGACGGGTGGGGATACCGAGATCAACCAACCAAGTATGGGTATGTAGGCGTCCAGTCCAGACGAGACCTGCAGCCGAGACAGTTCATCGAGGCTGCAGATTTAGCAGGTTAAAAAACATAGGAAATGTATGGTTGGTTTTGGCTAATCAAACTAGTACGTAGTAGAATCTACTGTTGACACATGAAGCACGGAGCGGGGGCGTACGAGATTAAACATAATGACAGAGCTACGGAGCTTCTATTATAGCAAGATAATACACAGGTGCCCGGACGTATCCAAAGAATCGTACAGGTCTTTAAAGTCTGCTCATTCTACTAAGAGAAGTGATAAAATTGATGGGAAAAGTGTATACTTTATCAGGCCAAACTGATTGTTTCTATTTCACTCACTGAATCGTAACTTCGCCTGAAATCATAACTCCCATATTCCCAAATATCAAGCATTCGAGCCAACCCCAGATTTGCATGCTCAGCTGCCTAGGATCCAGATGACAGGAAAATGTGGCAAGCAATCAATCCTATTTCCTCATTGAGATCACGGACCGAATGCTGGGGGCACCGGCTCGCGGGCAAGAGAACGAATCATATGCAGAAGAAAACTCCGGCGACTGGAACCATACGCTGGTGGCATTTGCCGTTCTTCTATACAGCGTGCTCCCATGGAATTCCCAGACTGGATAAAAAGGGCCAGAAAGTAACCCGCGGAGGGAAAGGGAGGATGATAAGATGTAGCCGGAATGCTTGCTCACCTCAGGCGACGCGGCCGGCGGGCACTGGGCGCCAGTGGAACTGGAAGGCGGCCGGCGGTGTCTTAGTCCGGCGGCCGGGGATGGCGCAGCGGGGCTGAGGTGGCTGTACGCGGGGAGGGCGGGCGGCGAGTTTTGGGGCTTGAGCGGGGCGGCGGTGGAGGCAATCAGGTGAAGGGACGGGGGGAGTGGAGGACTAGTGCTACTGCTACAACAGAACAGAGTAGTGGAATCTATCCCTCCGCCGTCGTTTCTTTGACGGCAAAGTATCCGTCCTTTGGTTCGCCCTTGTTTTCGGCTTTTCTCTCTTCTCCGCGTTCGGGTGCGCCCATTACGTTATTGCGTTGTGGGCTGCGTACGTGCACGGTGTACCGCGTGCAAAAGATGGTGAGCTCAATGGCGTGATGGCGCCTGATGGTCATCTATCTATATCATAGTATTTCCTAAAAAGAATATAGCTATATCTATATCCATATCCATATCATTATCTGTAGTTATATATATACCAATATAACAAGACCCAAAGAGTAGATCCAACTCATTTCGACCATCAAACCACCTTAATCCTCCGACCTACTCCCTCCGTTTCATAATACATGACTTCCATTTGTCAAAATATAGATGTATCTAGACATGTTTTAATATATAGGTACATTCATTTTTGAACAAATTAAAGTCAAGTATTTTGGAACGGAGGAAGCAGATTGCTCCAATGATAAGCGCTTAATATGTTTAGCGTGCAATTAATATCATAGCAAAAACAACGCTAATCACATAATTAACACGCAAATAATATCCTACTACCTCCATCCGGGTTTATGGTCCCCTTCGCATTTTGTGCCCAACTTTGATCGTAGATTTGACTAACAAATTATAAGTTGTATGTCACAAAATTTATATTGTTGGATTCATATTTAAAAGAGGTTTTCAATGATACTATTTTTTATGGTATATAACTTATTTTTTGATAGTTAAATCAAGAGTGAAAGTTTGACTCAAACTACAAGAAGAACTAATAAACCAGGACGAAGGTATAACCTAATATCTACATGCAATAAATATAATGCCTAATATTTAGATGCATTGCACGTATATTATTTACTAGTAGGGTGAAAAAAATAGAGAAAACTAAACGTTATCCGCGGATCTTTGATGGATGCTCTAGATGCCATGTAGAAGCCGGTGGTAAGCACCGCTGCATACCAAATAGGGAAGCGGATCCTCTAATGTAAAATAAAGAAGGAAAGTCAAAGTTACTGTAGTGAACACTGCTTGGATCTACTGTAGTAGATATTGTACGCAAGTTACTGTTGACAAATAAATCCAAATTAATTTTTTTGCACCATAATTTTGTTTGTATGTGTTTTTGTAAACTTATATAGTAGATTTGTTATTTGCAAATTAATCAAGTTATTTTAGTCTTAATCATATGGATGTGAGGGAGGGAAGTTAGGGCACTGTAGCTTACCTCACTTGTCTCCTTCATGTTAGAGGATCCGGTTCCACCAAAAAAAGCCCTCCCCCATCATTTCTACGTGACCAATTTAGACGCTCCATCGAAGGGTTTGTCTATTAAAAAATCATGGGGGTGAAACGACACCGATTATAGGCATTCTATAAAATCTTCTTCTCCCTATTTGCACGAATCTTATAAGAGTTTTTTTTTTTTGCGGGAAAAGGAGATTTGTTTAATAATGGGATTTCACTCGTTTTGACACAGCAAATGAACCTCATGAGGACCAGGTCTCCATCATACAATAGTACGACTGCTATGGTGTCCCAACTGAGCAAGGTAGTGTGCAACACTATTAATCAAGTGTCGGATCGAGGAGATGGAGTGATGGTGATCCAACTGCAGGAGGCGCTTGATCTCTCCGGTAAGGGTTGCCCATGACGAGATCAAGCTCCAGTTTCAGTTTATTTGTTTATTTTGAACTGAGGGAGGCGGCCTAAGACGCCAAATTTATTATATCAAACACATTTTACATCGAGGATCTTGAAATCCATGGGTACAAAGCTGCTGAGGCACTGTAACGGTTGACAAGAACTACCATTGTGCCTATAATTTGAGTAGTAACCTGATGGAGCTACATTAGAAAGCTTCTTGAGAGTCTTGAGCACAGTTCTGAGCAACTCCATTGAGATCCCTTTTTATATCGTAGATCTTCAGGGATTCATTGTTGGAAACCTCGTATTTGTCAACAAGACTAGCTCTGATTTCCCAGTGGTCGGGTTTGGGTTAAATATCCCTTGAGACTGATGCCTAGGCAAGAGCTTGGTTGTCGGTGAACCAGGTAGCCTGATGGATGTGTGTTGCATTTGCAATTTCAACCGCAAGTTGAAGAGCTTTGGCTCCAACAAGGAGTGGGGAGCTCACTGGGGCTTGCATGAAGCCATGATCATGAGATGGAGCCTCCGATCATCGTGCTCACTGCAGACATATATTTCAATCCCTAGAGCGCCCTGGAGAGAATACTACTAGTAAAAGGCCTATAGATGATATGGTCACTAATGACGCACCAGACATGTGGTGCGCCACTACTATATACTAATGGCGCATCATGAGTTGGTGCGTCATTAATGTGGTAGACACTAATGACGCACCAGACCCAAGATGCGCCACTACTAACATATTTGTTTTATTTTTCCAAAAATATTAATGACGCACCAGGGCACGGTGCGCCATTACTAGTTTAACCAGTAATGGCGCACCTGCCACACAGTGCGTCACTACTATATTTTTATTTTTATTTTTTTGCAAAACTACTAATGGCGCATCGCAAGCTGGTACGCCATTAGTAACCCTGGTTACTAATGGCGCATTTGTGGGTGGTGCGTCATTAGTAACCTGGGACCAGCAAGATATTTTGGACAGCCACACCTACACACTCACTTTCCCCACATCATTCTCTCCCCCTCCTCCTCCAAACTTGTGTCGGCTGCCTCCTCCTCCTCACCTCATTTGCACCATAGATTCATCAAAATTAAGTGCTTAAATTACCTTTTTTTGATAGGTAAGTAAGGGGAAAGCTATCTTTTGTTGTAGATCTACTTTTTTTCTCCCTCCAACTATGTGCACATGCACTTTTTATGGCCTAGCTGGATCTATGTATGTTTGTGGTGTTGCATATGTTTGTGGTGTTGCATATATGTTTGTGTTTGCAGGTACCGGTATTCGAAATGTGATAGTTGCCAATATTTTGCCGGAATATTGATTCATTTCCGTTTCGGCGAGAATTTTGGCAATGTGCATTCTTTTTGGTCCTATTTTTAGGGAAAGTCATGCCAAATTTTTTCTTTGTTCTAAAATATCGTTTTGCTCTACCCCGCAGGCGACCATGGTCCGCACGATGACCGAAGGCATCGTGAATAGGTTTTTGAGCTCCGCGAAGGCCGAGATGCTTCAAAAGAACGAGACGGAGATAATATGTCCGTGTCGAAGATGCAAGCTGAAGAGCCTTATTGCGGACCCGGATTTCGGGCAGGTGCAGGACCACCTGCTCTTGCGTGGTTTCATGGATGGCTATCGGTGGCAAGGTGATGAAGATGACTATGAAGTCGTCCATGGGGGCCGGGCAAGAAATGAGGAAGGGCAGCAAGACAGCCACCGCGGTGAGGGCGGGCGAGAAGATGAAGAATCTCCAGGACATGATCACGACGGTGATGCTGTACACAGTCATCATGTAGAAGATGCCGGACATGATGATGAGGAAGATCAAGACGAAGGGCATGATCATGAAGATGAAGATGCCGGAGCAGACGAGATGGAGGTGTTGGGTAACGTAGTAATTTCAAAAAAAATCCTACGCACACACAAGATCATGGTGATGCATAGCAACGAGAGGGGAGAGTGTTGTCTACGTACCCTCGTAGACCGAAGCGGAAGCGTTGACGCAACGTAGAGGAAGTAGTCGTACGTCTTCCCCATCCGACCGATCCAAGCACCGTTACTCCGGCACCTCCGAGTTCTTAGCACACGTCCAGCTCGATGACGATCCCTGGGCTCCGATCTAGCAAAGCTTCGGGGAGGAGTTCCGTCAGCACGACGGCGTGGTGACGATCTTGATGTTCAACTGTCACAGGGCTTCGCCTAAGCACCGCTACAATATGACCGAGGTGGAATATGGTGGAGGGGGGCACCGCACACGGCTAAGGAACGATCACGAAGATCAACTTGTGTGTCCTGGGGTGCCCCCCTACCCCCGTATATAAAGGAGCAAGGGGGAGGGGGCGGCCGGCCTAGAAGGGGCGCGCCAAGGGGAGTCCTACTCCCACCGGGAGTAGGATTCCACCTTTCCTAGTCCAACTAGGAGAAGAGGGGAAAGGAGGGGAGTGGAGAAGGAAGGGAGAGGGGGCCGCGCCCCCAAACCCCTTGTCCAATTCGGACTGGGCTTGGGAGGGGCGCGCGCCACCTCCTGGCTCCTTCCCACTAAGGCCCAATAAGGCCCAATACTCTTCCCCGTATTCCCGTAACTCCCCGGTACCTCCAAAAATACCCGAATCACTCGGAACCTTTCCGATGTCCGAATATAGTCGTCCAATATACCGATCTTTACGTCTCGACCATTTCGAGACTCCTCGTCATGTCCCCGATCCCATTCGGGACTCCGAACTCCTTCGGTACATCAAAACTCATAAACTCATAATATAACTATCATCGAAACCTTAAGCGTGCGGACCCTACGGTTCGAGAACAATGTAGACATGACCGAGACACGTCTCCGGTCAATAACCAATAGCGGGACCTGGATGCCCATATTGGCTCCTACATATTCTACGAAGATCTTTATCGGTCAGACCGCATAACAACATACGTTGTTCCCTTTGTCATCGGTATGTTACTTGCCCGAGATTCGATCGTCGGTATCCAATACCTAGTTCAATCTCGTTACTGGCAAGTCTCTTTACTCGTTCTGTAATACATCATCTCGCAACTAACTCATTAGTTGTAATGCTTGCAAGGCTTATGTGATGTGCATTACCGAGAGGGCCCAGAGATACCTCTCCGACAATCGGAGTGACAAATCCTAATCTCGAAATACGCCAACCCAACATGTACCTTTGGAGACACCTGTAGAGCACCTTTATAATCACCCAGTTACGTTGTGACGTTTGATAGCACACAAAGTGTTCCTCCGGCAAACGGGAGTTGCATAATCTCATAGTCATAGGAACATGTATAAGTCATGAAGAAAGCAATAGCAACAAACAACACGATCAAGTGCTAAGCTAACGGAATGGGTCAAGTCAATCAGATCATTCACCTAATGATGTGATCCCATTAATCAAATAACAACTCCTTGTCTATGGTTAGGAAACATAACCATCTTTGATTAATGAGCTAGTCAAGTAGAGGCATACTAGTGACACTCTGTTTTGTCTATATATTCACACATGTATTATGTTTCCGGTTAATACGATTCTAGCATGAATAATAAACATTTATCATGAAATAAGGAAATAAATAATAACTTTATTATTGCCTCTAGGGCATATTTCCTTCGGGAGGCTGGGTGCAGGACCCTCATATTCAAGAGCTGCTTCTCAAGCAGACGGATAACGCAAGAGCTGCCGCCCGAGAGAAAGCCAAGCTGGATCAACTGGAGATAGACACGGTTACTCCATTGTATGAAGGATGCAGACCCGAGGATACCCGCCTGAAAGTAACGCTCATGGCTCTGGAGATGAAGGTAAAACACAAAATGACCGACGCATGCTTCGACGAGAACATGTCATTCTGGCACGAACGTCTTTCCAAGGGGAACAAGTGCCCGACCAGTTTCGAGGAGGCGAAGAAAATCGTGTGTCCTCTGGATTTACCGCACGTGAAATACCATGTGTGCATGAACAATTGCATCATTTATCGGGACGAGCACGCGGAGTCTACCATATGTCCGGTGTGCGGCGTCACTCGATACAAGAAGAGGAAGAAAGCTCCTCGAAAAGTGGTGTGGTACTTTCCGATCACTCCTCATCTGCAGCGTATTTCGCGGACCCTAAGGTAGCAAAGCTCCTGCATTGGCACACGGATAGGGAGAAGAAGCGAGAAGATGACGGAAATGATCCGGAGATAAATAAAAAAGACAAGATGATGTGTCACCCTAAGGATGCGAGCCAGTGGCAAGCGTTGAACTTCGAAGACCCAGAATTTGGGAACGATCCAAGGAACATCATGCTGGGCGCGAGCACCGATGGAGTCAATCCGTTTGGCAGCCAGAGAAGCACACATAGCACCTGGCCTGTGTTTGTGTGGATGTACAACCTTCCCCCTGGTTGTGCATGAAGAGGAAGTACATTCACATGAGTATGCTAATTGAAGGGCCGAAACAACCAGGGAACGACATCAACCTGTATCTGGGGCTGCTGAAAGAGGAGCTAGACACGCTGTGGAAAACGCCAGCCAATACGTGGGACGCCGCAGAGAAAGAATATTTCCCTATGAGAGTCGCACTGCTCACGACGGTGCACGACTATCTCGGTTACGGATATCTCGCGGGGCAGGTGGTCCACGGATTTTCTGGATGCGTCAGGTGCATGGATGACACAATGTATCGCCAGCTAGATAGAGATCCCGGGTCTTCAAAAACCGTGTTCATGGGACATCGAAGGTGGCTTCGCGATGATGACCCGTGGAGAAAACGCAAGGATCTGTGCGATGGTGAAACTGAACCCCGAAGAGCCCGCGTACGAGGAGCGGCGAGGAAATAGACGAGCTGTTGAAAAATTGGAAAGATTGCCCACTGCCGGGAAAAAAGCAAAAGGCGCCAGAGCCGGGAAAGAAGCGAAAGGCGCCAGAGCCGCTGCTGAAGGTATGGAAAACGAGGTCTGTTTTCTGGGACTTGCCGTACTGGAAGATCCACCGTGTGCCTCACAGCCTTGATGTCATGCATATCACGAAGAACGTGTGCGAGAGTCTGCTTGGTACCCTGCTCAACATGCCAGAGAGGACCAAAGATGGGCCGAAAGCAAGGGCAGACTTGAAATCAATGGGCATCAGGGAGGAGCTTCACGCTGATGATGATGATGATGATGAGCCGAAGCAGGACACAGAAATTCATCGCAAAGGCAAAAAGGCCAAGAAGACCGGAAATGACTTCCCTCCCACGTGCTTCACTCTAAGTCAGGAGGAGATCAAACAGTTTTTCACCTGCCTCGTAGGAGTAAAACTTCCTTACGGTTACGCGGGGAAGATACGCAGATACCTAGACCCAGCAAAGCAAAAGTTCAATGGGATGAAGCCTCACGACTGTCACGTGCTGATGACGCAGATACTTCCAGTTGCAATCCGTGGGATCATGGACGCGCACGTCTGTGAAACGCTATTTGGCCTATGTAACTTTTTCGACGTCATCTCTCGGAAGTCCGTTGGTGTGAGGCAACTCAGAAGGCTACAGGAAGAGATCGTGGTGATACTATGCGAGCTTGAGATGTACTTCCCGCCCGCATTCTTCGACGTTAAGCATGTGTGGTGTAGTGTAGTGTAGTGTAGTGTAGTGAGCTTGTTCTAGTGTAGTGAGGTCTGAACCATTGCACGATGTAGTGTAGTGTAGTGTAGTGAGCTTGTTCTAGTGTAGTGAGGTCTGAACCATTGCACGATGTAGTGTAGTGTAGTGAGCTCTGAACCATGTTCAGTGTTGAGTACTGCAAGTTTACTGAACCTATTCATTTTTATGGACTTAGTGAACATGACAAGACAAGCCAGATGCTCTATTTTTAATTAACAGTAATCCATGATCAACAACAGTTTCTTTCACTAATTTTCAGTTAACAACAATCCATGATTTTTTTTCAACTAAAACTATTGATGATTTTTTGTTGGGTGACCTATTAGATCTGGAATGGAAGCTCACATAAGTTGAGCTGATTTTTGTCCATATGAAAGCAGAGGACCATATGGTCTGTGGCCTTTTCATCCATATGAAAGTAGACGCACATTGTGGTGCTAGTTTGCTGGGTTTTGTCTCCGACCATCGTGTCTTGATGATTTTGCAGGTACCCCGAGAGGCCCTTGAGTTTGCTGGAATGTCGATTAACTTGCGTTCCGGCAAATTCGGGTACTCCATATGTCCTATTTTCAGCAAATTTCATGCTGGAATTTTCCGTGAATTTTAGCATGACTTTGCTAAAAATCGGACATATGGGGTACTTGCTACTAATGCATGGGCCGGGGTATCTTAGTACTTAATTAAGTAGGATCAACTGCCTCTTGTGTTATGCATGGGCCTCAGCGTCGACAAACCCTAAATTATAAAACCTTGGCTTTTAGGGTGCCTCGGTGTCGATAAAAACCTAAATGATGAAAGCTTAGGCTTTTAGGGTGCCTCGGCGTCGACAAACCCTAAATGATAAAAGCTTAGCTTTTAGGATGCCTCGGTGTCGACAAAACCTAAATGATGAGACCATGATCTTGTTCCTTGACAATAACCAACTTTTTGACCAAACTTTTTTCCTATTTAGAGAGAAACATGGCCCACAACGATGAGGCGGCGGTTCGGGCGGCAAGCAATTCTGGGAGTTGTCCCAGGAGATGGAGGAAGAACCTCACTGCTATGAGGACGCTGCGGAAGACACCGATCCTGACTACACAACCCCTAGTAGCATCGGGGATGACACCACTAATGGTGCCGCCGAGGATGCCACCACTGATGGTGCCGCCGAGGATGCCACCACTGATGATGGCAGCGCACGCACAGATGGCAGCCAACCGAAGAGGTAACGGAAGGACCGGCGCCTGAACGTGCTCCGCACCGTCAAGGAGGAATTTACTGAAGTGAACTCCGACGAGCATCCAACAGCGCCCAAAGAAATAGTCAAGGGGTACTCGGTTCAGCTCGGGTGCATTCTCCGGAGCACCGTCTCGATCAACACCGAGAACCAAGGCATAAGGACCGAGGGAATTTGCTCACCCTCCTCTTCACGAAGCTGCACGAACGATACAAGTTCCCCACTGAATTTGAAAACACACGCCTCTCAGGGAATAAAGTGAACAGTGCCGCCCTCACGAGGATGAGCACGACCCTGTCTACTTGGAGAAGTGTGGTGAAGAGAATGATTCAAAAAGGTGATAGTTATGAGAAGATCAAGGCAAAAAATCCTTCGATCAGCGAAGATGGCTACAAGGAGTTCAAGATCAAGTGCGAGAGCAGCGCAACCTCCGAATCAAGTCAGTGGGGGAAAGAAATGCGGGAGTTGAACTTAGGGGAACACAAACTCGGTCCCGGCGGTTAAAGAGTGGCGGAGCCTATATGGGACAAGGAGGACGAGGAGCGTGCCAAGCAAGGACTACCGCCCCTGAAAGCACAAGTGCTCCCTAGGTGGTTTTGGTAATTAATGTCAACATATCTCTTGTTGGACTAACACTTTTATCTAGTATGTTTCAGATAAGTTCAACAATGGAGTCGCATGGACTAAAGGTTGTGGGAACTCCTTCAAGATGCTAAGGACAAAGGATTGGCTTAAGCTTCAAGCTCAAGACTCTTCATTTTACATTTTAGTGATCCAAGATCACATTGAGTCTATAGGAAAAGCCAATACTATCAAGGAGGGATGAGGTGTTGCTTAATGAGCCTTTTGCTTCATGTGCTTAATGATATGCTCCAAAACCCTCAGCTACTTTCCCACTTCCACATATGACCTAAACCCAAAGCCAAACTCGGACCTACCGATTCTTTCTACCCGGCGCCACCGAGTTTCATTTGTCATAGCCACTGCCAAACCCTAAGCAAATCGGTTCTACCGATAGGGATCTCGGTCTCACCGAGATGGGATTGCAATCTCACTGTGTATGTCCATTGTCAAAATCGGTCTCACCGAGTTTAGGCAATCGGTACTACCGAGATTACAATGCAAACTCTCTGGTTAACTTATTACCAAAATCGGTCCAACCAAGTTTAGTAATCGGTCCCACCGAGTTTGCCTGACCAACCCGCTGGTTAGCTTATTACCAAATCGGTCTCACCGAGTTTGTGTAATCGGTCTCACCGAGATTATGTTATGCCCTAACCCTAACCATATCGGTCCTACCGAGTTGCATGTCAGTCCCACCGAAAATCTCTAACGGTCACTAGGTTTACTATTTCGGTCCGACCGAGTTTGTTGATTCGGTCCCACCGAGATTGGTAAATTGTGTGTAACTGTTGGATTTTGTGTGGAGGCTATATATACCCCTCCACCTCCTCTCCACTCGTGGACAGAGCCATCAGAACACATCTACACTTCCAACTCATATGTTCTGAGAGAGAACCACCTACTCATGTGTTGAGACCAAGATATTCCATTCCTACCATATGAATCTTGATCTCTAGCCTTCCCCAAGTTGCTTTCCACCCAAATCTTCTTCCCACCAAATCCAAATCCTGTGAGAGAGAGTTGAGTGTTGGGGAGACCATCATTTGAAGCACAAGAGCAAGGAGTTCATCATCAACACACCATTTGTTACTTCTTGGAGAGTGGTGTCTCCTAGATTGGCTAGGTGTCACTTGGGAGCCTCCGACAAGATTGTGGAGTTGAACCAAGGAGTTTGTAAGGGCAAGGAGATCGCCTACTTCGTGAAGATCTACCGCTAGTGAGGCAAGTCCTTCGTGGGCGATGGCCATAGTGGGATAGACAAGGTTGCTTCTTCGTGGACCCTTCGTGGGTGGAGCCGTCCGTGGACTCGCGCAACCGTTACCCTTCATGGGTTGAAGTCTCCATCAACGTGGATGTAGGATAGCACCACCTATCTGAACCACGGGAAAAACATCCGTGTCTCCAATTGCGTTTGAATTCTCCAAACACTTCCCTTTACATTCTTGCAAGTTGCATGCTTTACTTTCCGCTGCTCATTTACTCTTTGCATGGATGCTTGATATGTATTGTGTATATTGAAATTGTGCCTAAAACTCCACTCAAACCGAAAAAGTTTAAAAACTGCAACTTTAGCACCAAGTGTCTAATCACCCCCCTCTAGACACACCTACTTCAAGGTCCTACAAGTGGTATCAGAGCTTTGGTCTCCCTTGCCTTGGTTTAATCACCATTGGAGGAAGATGGATGTGTCTACTTTAGGGAGTCTTAGACATAGAGTGCCTATTGTTGATGGAGAGTATTTTCATGAGTGGAAAAAATGAGATGCTTGTAATTTTCAATCAATATCATTTGAACAAGTATATTGCTAGTCCTTGTGCGCCTCATGTTGATCCTATGCATCCCACCCTAGATGAAGATATTGGCATGATTCGCAATCTTAGAGTTGTTGAGCTCATCATTGGAGGATTGCCCAAAAATCTGATTGCTAGTTTGCCTACTCTTAATTATGCCTATACTATATGGAAATTTCTTGAGGAACAATTTCCCGATTATTCCTTGAAAAATCTAGATGAAATTCTCCATAAATCTATTGCCTTGAGTAAGATGAACACTAGTGATCCCAGTTTTGGTGATTGTCTATTTGAGCTTATCAATCTCATGCGTGCTAAAGGAAATGTTGGAATCATTAGTGATATCATATCCGAAGCTATTAAAATTCATAAAGGTAACCACTTTGATGATCATTTATCTAATGAGTTACTCTCTCTAGGATATGATCAATCGCAAGATGATGTTGAACATGGATACTATGATGAAGATAATGATAGTGACTTCGATCTTGATGATGCAATGAGACATTTTGGTCTTATGGCAAATCTTCGGGGATATGTGTCAGGAGGAAAGGAATGGGTTCTTGACAGTGGATGTACTGATCATATGACCGGAGATGAAGAGATGTTCCGTGAGCTTGCTGAAAATGACGGCCCTCGAAAATATGTCACCTTTGGTGATAATTCAAAGGCCTTGGTAAGGTGGCCATCTCTCATGATAGCTCCATTCAAAATGTCATGCTTGTTGAATCTCTCGGCTACAACTTACTTTCAGTATCTAGACTTGCTGATTTCGGTTTGAATGTCCTATTTACTGAGGTAGATTGCCAAGTGTTTCGTCGAGACAATCATAAATGGTCTTTACCGGTATACGTAGAGGTGATCTTTACATTGTCAATTTCTCTAAAAAGGCACAACCTAAAACTTGCTTTATTGCTAAATCCTCAAAAGGTTGGTTGTGGCATAGACGACTAGGTCACGTTGGCATGAGAAACCTTGACAAGCTTATTAAAGGAAATCATATCCTTGGAGTTAACGATGTCATATTTGATAAGGATAGACTTTGCAGTGCTTGTCAAGCAGGTAAACAGGTTGGAGGAAGGCTTCCCATGAAGAACATCATGACCACAAGGAGGCCACTCGAGCTACTTCATATGGATCTTTTTGGTCCCAACGCCTACAAGAGTCTCGGTAGAAATTCTTTTGGTCTAGTTATAGTTGATGATTTTTCAAGATTTACGTGGGTGTTCTTTCTTGATGACAAGTCGCAGGTCCAGAAGATCTTCAAAAACTTCGCTAGAAAGGCCCAAAATCAATTTGAAGTGAAGATCAAGAAGGTTCGGAGTGACAACGGAACGGAGTTCAAGAACGCAAATGTAGACACCTTTCTTGACGAAGAAGGGATTTCACACGAGTTCTCGGCTACGTACACACCTCAACAAAATGGAGTTGTTGAGAGGAAGAACCGGACGCTCATCGAAATGGCGAGAACGATGCTTGATGAGTACAAGACACCGAAGCACTTTTGGGCAGAAGCGGTTGAGACAGCTTGTCATGCAACAAATCGCTTGTATCTTCACAAGCTACTCGGCAAGACGGCATACGAGCTCCTCACCGGTAACAAACCCCAAGTTGGATACTTTCGAGTATTCGGCTCAAAGTGCTACATTCTTGATAAGAATCGTCGTTCAAAGTTTGCTCCTAAATCTCATGAAGGTTTACTACTTGGTTATGGCTCAAACTCTCACACTTACCGTGTCTACAACAATTTCACCCGAAAGGTTGAAGAAACGGTAGATGTGAAGTTTGATGAATCTAATGGCTCGCAAGTAGAGCAATTGCCAATTGATGTAGGAGACAAAGACCCTTCAGAAGCAATCCAAGACTTGTCCATTGGCAAAGTTCGTCCAATGGAGGTGAAGGAGAGTACTTCGTCCGTCCAAGTGGAAGCTTCTACTTCACGACAAGGTGAACCAAGAATTGATACGGAAGCATCCACAAGTGGGACACACCAAGAAGAAGACGAGGAAATGCATCAAGACGAACATCAACAACCTCCGTCTCCACCACGACAAGAGAACGACAACGTCAACAATGAAGAAGGCCAAGAAGAAGAACAAGATGAAGGAGATGTTCAACAAAGACCCAAGCAAAAGCTCTCATGAGTTCGAGCAAGAATTGCCAAAGATCATCCCGTCGAGAAAATCTACAATGATATTCAAACCGGGAGAATCACTCGCTAAAAAACTCGTTTAGCTAACTTTTGTGAAAACTATTCATTCATCTCTAGCATTGAACCTATGAAGGTTGAAGAAGCATTGGAAGATCCGGATTGGATAAACGTTATGCATGAAGAGCTACACAACTTTGAGAGAAACCAAGTTTGGACATTGGTTGAGAAGCCCGACAACAACCACAACATCATTGGTACCAAATGGGTGTTTCGCAACAAGCAAGATGAAGATGGACAAGTGGTTCGCAACAAAGCACGTCTCGTCGCCCAAGGGTACACACAAGTCGAAGGTATGGACTATGGTGAGACATATGCTCCCGTTGCTAGACTTGAGTCCATTCGCATCTTACTTGCCTATGCTAATCACCATAATATTACCTTGTACCAAATGGACATTAAAAGTGCTTTTCTAAATGGTGAAATAGAGGAGGAAGTTTATGTCAAACAACCTCCCGGCTTTGTCAATCCTAAGAAACCAAATCATGTTTACAAACTTCATAAAGCCCTTTATGGTCTTAAACAAGCTCCTAGAGCATGGTATAAATGCTTGACCAAGTTCCTTATTGCAAGTGGTTTTGAAATTGGAAAAATTGATTCCACACTTTTTACTAAAAGAGTTAATGGAGAACTATTTGTATGCCAAATTTATGTTGATGATATCATATTTGGTTCAACTAACCCTCTTTTTAGTGAAAAGTTTGGAAAGCTAATGTCGAAGAAGTTTGAGATGTCTATGATGAGTGAACTCAAATTCTTTCTCGGTTTGCAAATCAAGCAAACTAAGGAAGGTACATTTGTATCTCAAACGAAGTACACCAAAGACTTATTCAAGAAGTTCAATATGCAAGAATGCAAAGGTATTCCTACACCCATGCCTACTAGTGGACATAATGATTTGACCAAAGATGGTGAACCGGTTGATCAAAAGGTTTATCGCTCTATGATTGGTTCATTGTTATACCTATGTGCTTCACGTCCCGATATTATGCTAAGTGTGTGCATGTGTGCATGATATCAAGCTGCTCCTAAAGAATGCCATCTTAAGGCCATGAAAAGGATAGTGAGATACTTAATCCATACACCAAATTTTGGCATTTGGTATCCTAAGAGGTCTTCTTTTGATCTTGTTGGCTATTCCGACTCGGATTATGCCGGAGACAAGGTTGATAGAAAGTCCACTTCGGGTACTTGTCAATTTCTTGGTAGATCTCTTGTGTCTTGGTCCTCCAAGAAACAAAACTCGGTATCCTTATCCACCGCCGAAGCGGAATACATTGCCGCTGGTTCATGTTGTGCTCAATTACTTTGGATGACCCAAACTCTTAAAGATTATGGGATCTATGTGAAACATGTTCCATTGCTTTGTGACAATGAAAGTGCTATCAAAATTGGTCATAATCCTGTACAACATTCTCAAACTAAGCACATTGAAGTTCGTCATCATTTCATTCGAGATCATGTTGCTAAGGGTGACATTGATCTTAAGCATGTTCGCACCGATAAGCAATTAGAAGATATATTCACTAAGCCACTTGATGAGAAAGTATTTTTCAGGTTGAAAGGAGAATTGAACATTATTGATGCTTCGAACTTGGAGTAGGAACTCCATTGGATACATGCAAGACATGAGCTTATGACTAATCCATGATATATCTCTTATGATGACTATCTTATGTCTTGGATATATTTGTACCTTGCATGTTATCTAACCCATGTAGGTACTTGGTTGAATCTAATTCTATGAGATTGCAACTCACTCACATCTTGAGCAATCTCTACATCACCAAGTCTCTACACAACGGTGGTTGACGACAAGGAAGCACAAAACCATTCAAACATATCCTTTGACAAATTCTATGTTGAGCTTCATGATTGTCATTTTTGGATATACAAGTGCTCTTCCTTGCAAGAACTAACACATGTAGATAGATGGACTCAAATTCCAAGTGGTGCTCCAAATTCTTGATAAGCTACATCAACCTTGAGCACCCACACAAGTTCAACTACATGAGCAAGATCCACACCACCACCCAAGGTATGTTATTCCATCTTAGAGAAGCTTTACTCCAAGTCATGAGTCAAAGCAACTCAACAAGATGTGAATACATCAAGATGCTTAAAATAAAAATGGTAACCCCATTTTGATCTTAAACGATGAGTATGACCTATGATCAAGTGTTCTCACTTGACTCCCAAGTCAATATACTCTAACATAGGTGACTATGTCACCGCCCAACTCTAGATGAAGTTCTCTTGTGTTATTGCATTTGTCCCTTGCATATTTGTTTCCCTCTTTTTCAAACAAAAAAAACAACTTCATCTAGAACTTTCATTCTTTTTGCTTCTTGTTCTGCATTTTCTGCATCCAATTCATTGCAAATCTTTCGGTTAATTCATTGCAAATCTTTGTGAGATCTTATTTGACTAGTGAGCTGAGGTGACAAGTGTTTTTCTGTGTGATGAACTCGGTTTCACCGAGTTGTAGTTTTTGGTCCAACCGAATCCTTTCGGTACCACCGAAACATGCCACTCGGTGCCACCGACTTCAGAACAGGAAAAACAGTTTGCCAATTGTTCTATATTTCTTCTGATCTAGCTCCACTTAATGAATCTTGTCCTCTACAAGCATCACAGTTTTATCCATTGCTTTGTGCTGAGTCTCAAGGACCAAACCTATTCGACGGATTCCAGAAAAACCTTCTTGGAAATTGATGTCAAAGGGGGAGAGAGAGATCACATCAAAGCTTATCACCTACAAAGGAGAAAGTATTAAGGGGGAGAAAGAGATCTCCAGGGGGAGAGAATACTCAAGGATCCTAGATGCTTGATGTTCAAGAGGAGAGATGCCACATGTCTTTTTGGGGGAAAGACATATTCATATGTGCTTATTTGCATTAAATTCTATCCATTTATATCTTTCAGCTCTGATTTTCTGTTCCCTATCTTCTCCCAATATCCCATGTCAGATTCAGGGGGAGCAAGACACCTAAGGGAAAGAAATCATTCAAATTCATTGCATATCTTTACTCTTGGGGACATGTCTAATCAAATGTGGTACCTTGTACTCACTCTCTACATGTCATCCCAGTCTTGGTATTCTTGTGGTTTCTTTTGTTTGCTCTGGCTAGTGGATGTACCTGTGTTATCTAACCTTGTTTGTGCAGGTTCATTCCATCCTAAGCCAACTCAAGACTACAAGGTAAGTATATGCATCAGAATCATGAGTATGAGGAATTCTTGCTTATGTATATATTATTTGCAAGAAGGACTCATGAGCATGAAGGTATTTTCCTTAATGATCTTTTGCTCTGATGCATATGGCCAAGATACATGTAACACATTGCCTACTCTGTCATGATTATGCTCTCACATGCTTCTATATTTTATATTCATATGATTGCATACATGTAGGGGGAGCCTATGTTTGTTACATGTCCTTCCAAAGCTTTACTTGCTATTCTTTGTATCTTTATCTAAAAGCTTTGATGTATGTTGCCATCAATTACCAAAAAGGGGGAGATTGAAAGCACAAGTGCTCCCTAGGTGGTTTTGGTAATTAATGTCAACATATCTCTTGTTGGACTAACACTTTTATCTAGTATGTTTCAGATAAGTTCAACAATGGAGTGGCATGGACTAAAGGTTGTGGGAACTCCTTCAAGATGCTAAGGACAAAGGATTGGCTTAAGCTTCAAGCTCAAGACTCTTCATTTTACATTTTAGTGATCCAAGATCACATTGAGTCTATAGGAAAAGCCAATACTATCAAGGAGGGTTGAGGTGTTGCTTAATGAGCCTTTTGCTTCATGTGCTTAATGATATGCTCCAAAACCCTCAGCTACTTTCCCACTTCCACATATGACCTAAACCCAAAGCCAAACTCGGACCTGCCGATTCTTTCTACCCGGCGCCACCGAGTTTCATTTGTCATAGCCACTGCCAAACCCTAAGCAAATCGGTTCTACCGATAGGGATCTCGGTCTCACCGAGATGGGATTGCAATCTCACTGTGTATGTCCATTGTCAAAATCGGTCTCACCGAGTTTAGGCAATTGGTACAACCGAGATTACAATGCAAACTCTCTGGTTAACTTATTACCAAAATCGGTCCAACCGAGTTTAGTAATCGGTCCCACCGAGTTTGCCTGACCAACCCTCTGGTTAGCTTATTACCAAATCGGTCTCACCGAGTTTGTGTAATCGGTCTCACCGAGATTACGTTATGCCCTAACCCTAACCATATCGGTCCTACCGAGTTGCATGTCAGTCCCACCGAAAATCTCTAACGGTCACTAGGTTTACTATTTCGGTCCGACCGAGTTTGTTGATTTGGTCCCACCGAGATTGGTAAATTGTGTGTAACGGTTGGATTTTGTTTGGAGGCTATATATACCCCTACACCTCCTCTTGACTCGTGGAGAGAGCCATCAGAACACATCTACACTTCCAACTCATATGTTCTGAGATAGAACCACCTACTCATGTGTTGAGACCAAGATATTCCATTCCTACCATATGAATCTTGATCTCTAGCCTTCCCCAAGTTGCTTTCCACCCAAATCTTCTTTCCACCAAATCCAAATCCTGTGAGAGAGAGTTGAGTGTTGGGGAGACTATCATTTGAAGCACAAGAGCAAGGAGTTCATCATCAACACACCATTTGTTACTTCTTGGAGAGTGGTGTCTCCTAGATTGGCTAGGTGTTACTTGGGAGCCTCCGACAAGATTGTGGAGTTGAACCAAGGAGTTTGTAAGGGCAAGGAGATCGCCTACTTCGTGAAGATCTACCGCTAGTGAGGCAAGTCCTTCGTGGGCGATGGCCATGGTGGGATAGACAAGGTTGCTTCTTCGTGGACCCTTCGTGGGTGGAGCCCTCCGTGGACTCGCGCAACCGTTACCCTTCGTGGGTTGAAGTCTCCATCAACGTGGATGTAGGATAGCACCACCTATCTGAACCACGGGAAAAACATCCGTGTCTCCAATTGCATTTGAATTCTCAAAACACTTCCCTTTACATTCTTGCAAGTTGCATGCTTTACTTTCCGCTGCTCATTTACTCTTTGCATGCATGCTTGATATGTATTGTGTATATTGAAATTGTGCCTAAAACTCCACTCAAACCGAAAAAGTTTAAAAACTGCAACTTTAGCACTAAGTGTCTAATCACCCCCCTCTAGACACACCTACTTCAAGGTCCTACAGCCCCGCTTCGAGAAATACCATGACAAGCAGACAAGGAACTATGTCAGGGCCCGGTACAAGGAGGACCCGGTAACAAAGGAGCTTACTACGGATCCGAAGACTAGGGCGCTTGAGCTTGTTCTGGTAAGGAATACACCTCCGCGTAATTAGCTCCATATGGTTGCATTCTAATTAATGAAGCCAAATTTCAAAATGGTTCACATTCCTTCCACAGGAGACTGAAAGCAGTAGCGCGGGGTCGGCTCAGAGCACCCCTTAGGACAGCACTCTAAATAGGGCGTTGAACGTAATGAAAAACAAGGATAAGCTTAGTAAGCCGTCGTCAGCTGGTCGTGTGGCCGGCAAAGGCTTGTCCACAAAATGGTCGTCATACTATAACGTTGGTGGGCGAAAGGAGAGAAAGACCAGCTCGGAAAGCCAGTCGCGCGAGGTTCAAGAACTCAAGGCACAAATGGCGCGGATTCCGGAGATTGTCCAAGAGCAAGTGCAACAACAACTGGGATCGACGCTCACCGCCATTGTGCCTACCTTGATTCATGGGCTGACGACGTGGATTGCGGGCGACCAACAGGGTCCGCCCCCGATTCCCAGCTTCACGGCCAGCAACTCGCACAACGCGCAGGTGGCGCCATTGGTGTCTCCGGCGGAGGCGGTATTGGTGTCTCCGACGCCGGCACGGGCATTGGAGCTTAATGCACCCAGGTGTACGCCGGCCGGCACCTCGGCAGCAAGCGGCCCCTCCGTCAATTGCACGCCCGCCGTTGGCGGTGCCTCGACATTAGCTGAGCTCGACACCATCATCACGGTAACTAATTAAGCCTCTCGGCCGAGGACTTCATCTCCTTGTCTTTGACTGGGCATCCCTGACGCCCTACATGTTTTCGCAGGGCGCCACCAACGTTCCGTGCACTCTCCTGCACTTCGTGAACGATGAGTTGGTCGATGTCGCCAAGGGCAGAATCGTTCAACCGGGCAACCCCGTGTTCCACGGTAATCCGATGCCACCCACCGTGTATAGGGTTCAACTGGTTCGGGTGCTGCCAGGCTGCGACGACTTGTTACCTCCGTATCGACCCCCTGGGGCCGATGAAGATGATGTGATGACCCTCAGCGCCTGCCTAAGCTGGCCCCTGCTTTGGCCGAAGAACCAGATTCGTTTGGGGGCGGGGGACACCACCCCAAAGACAACACCGCCAGTTGTGTCGGCGCCAAGCCATGGCAAGACCGCCGCAACGCTACGTGACATGCTGGACATCCCTATGGCACAGGATCCGAACATGCATATGGCACAGGATCCGGTCGATGACGACAACGACGACGGTACATTTACCAACGTCAATAAGTACTTTGCCGAACATGGGTACGATGACGAATTCTTGGGGCCTCCTTCCCAAGAACCCAACCCTACAAAAGACGGTCGCGATCTAGCTGGTACCGCGGAGAAACCCAATTGCAACAGGCGTCGTCTGGCGTTCAGTTCTCAGGAGACGCCTGCAGCTGCTGACTTCACAGAGCCTCAGATAGCCGAGGTGCGAAATATTATCAGCCCCAACACACTCAAGAAGGCGGTCTGTGAGCAGAACTCGGTCCCATTACAGCAGAAGAAGAAGGGACGGAAAAGAAAGAGTAACAAGGGTGCGAGCCAGCTGGCACCGAGTACGATCTGTGCTCAGGACGGGCCACCTTCACCTAAGGATATCTCGAGGAGGGTGCATGTGGCGGGTAGGCCAATGCTACCGACTAATATGCTCAATGCTGCAACCGGTGCTATGCGGAGTCTGCATGACAGTGTTCTTTCTTTGGAGAAGCGGCGTCTCTCCGAGAATGATGTGGCATACACGGTTTTCGTGGCCAAGGTGACAGAGGGCAAGGGCTTTGTGGATAACTCCATCGGGGGTACGATCGTCCTGCGGTTTGATGACATCTTCGCTATGTTTAACCTTCATCCGCTGCACTACACCTTCGTTCGGCTATTTTCGCTGAGTATGGAGATGCGGATCATTAGAGACAAGACCCCGGACATCGTGATAGTCGACCCCTTCTACATGCGTGCCAAGATCTTGGGCAGCGCTGGGGACCGGCAAGTCGCGAGTTCTTACCTCGAAGGCATCATTCTAGCAAACCCAGATAAGGATAACTTCCTCATGCCTTACTTTCCCAAGTAAGTCATCCCCTCACCGCCCCGTAACATATGATTTCTTAGATTTCGATCATTTTTTCTAACATTCCGTGTTTTGTGCAGTGACACACATTGCACACCCATCCTCTTAAGCCCGAAATATTCCATGGCCACGTATTTCGACTCGGACCGTCACTCGAAGAAAGACTACACAAATATCAAGAAAGTTCTTGATGATGTTCTCCCCGGCTACACCAAATCTGGAGGCACCTTCACCAGGCCAGTTCGTAGGTATGGCAAGCACGTGTTCACCCACAATACGATGTTCTGCTGCGTCAAGCAGCCGCCTGGCGGTCAGAAGGATGCCTACTACGCCATCCATCACATGCGGGCGATCGTACGGGACCATAATCACCTTCTGCTACCAAATAATCTCAAAGATTGGGCCGCGAGCTTGTCGGCAATCCAGGACGCGGACATCAGACAAGAATTCTTTCGCATCCAGTCGGAGTTTGCGGAAATCATCCATCAAGATGTCCTTCGTACCTCGGGGCAGTTCAACGTCAGATATCAACCATCCAACAGTGGGATAGACACAATGCTACAAATGCAGGCTGACAACGCCCGCGATTTCATGACCATCACGAGAAACGGCGGCTTCATCCACGCTCCGGTCCCTTGAGTCGAGTCGAAAGTAGTGATGCTATGTCTAGTTCTGAAACATCGATTGGCTCATGTTGTAATTAAACTTTAATGAACTTGTATGTCTCTTTGGTTTGGACAATCGTTCAACTTAGATGTAATCGATGCTATTTATTAGTAGGACCATGAATCATACTATTAATGTGTTGCTTTCCTCTTCCGATCCTTTTGTTGCATACTTATATATTGCTTATGTATTGTCTGTGAATTGCTACTAACGTTTTGTTTGGCTAGTGCATAGAGATGCCGTCGTATGTCGTGTACAAGGGTAAGGTTCCCGGAGTCTACGACGACTGGGAGGAGTGTCAGAGACAGGTTCACCGTTTCAGTGGTAACAATTACAAAGGGTACACCACTAGGGTGGAGGAGGAATCTAGATACGCGCGCTATCTAGCGGGAGAGAGGAGGGAGCATTGGAGGAACCGGATGAAGACCAGTTTCATCGCGATGATGCTCATCATGATGACCGCAGCTCTCTTCTATGTGATGGTAGTTTAGATTATCGATATCGACTTGTAATGTGAAGACAAACTCGCTACTCGCGGTCTCGAGACTTGTAATGTTCTATCTTTGTTCGGTCTTTTGAATTCGGAGACTAATATGATGAATTGTATTCGGAGACTAATCTTCTATTGTATTCGATGAATCTGCTGTTGTTGTGTGGTGTTGTCTAAATTCTGTCCAATAATATATTTTGTAACCTGTGAAAATATCAGAAAAGAAAAAAAATCCCTAATATTCATACTAGTGGCGCACTACCACATAGTGCGCCATTAGTAAGCCAGAGCACACTAATGGCGCATCACCCACTAGTGCACCATTAGTATGCCAAAGCACATGGGTACATATGGCCCCCTGGGAGGCATACTAATGGCGCACCATGGGCTATACTAATGGCGCACTGTGTGGTGCGCCATTACTATACCAGATACTAATGGCGCACCAGGGGTGCGCCATTAGTATTTAATTCTAATGGCGTGGTGCTAGTGGCGCACCAGTAGTGTGCCATTAGTAGGCAAAACTGGTGCGCCACTAGCAAGCCTTTTCCTAGTAGTGGAAGGACATCGCCAAGAAGCATATGCAAAAAAATTATTACATGCAATAATAAGATCATTTTTTATGGTAGATCCCTAAGGAGCTGCAGATCTTGGAATGAAGGTTGAGCCTGAATAATAGCATTTTGAGAGGATCGAGAAGAGGTGTCTAGAGGGGGGTGATTAGACACTAAGTGCCAAAAGTTGCAGTTTTTAAAATTCTAAAGTTTAGGTGAAGTTTAAGCACAACTTTGACGAACACAATACATATCAAGCAAGCATGCAATGAGTATATGAGCAGCGGAAAGTAAA
The DNA here is from genome assembly GCA_032464435.1 of Aegilops umbellulata. Lineage (NCBI taxonomy): Eukaryota > Viridiplantae > Streptophyta > Magnoliopsida > Poales > Poaceae > Aegilops > Aegilops umbellulata. The sequence continues at coordinate 180,787,445 of CP136057.1, read as the reverse complement.
GCATGCAACTTGCAAGAATGTAAAGGGAAGGGTTTGGAGTATTCAAACACAATTGGAGACACGGATGTTTTTGGCGTGGTTCCGATAGGTGGTGCTATCGTACATCCACGTTGATGGAGACTTCAACCCATGGAGGGTAACGGTTGCGCGAGTCCACGGAGGGCTCCACCCACGAAGGGTCCACGAAGAAGCAACCTTGTCTATTCCATCATGGCTGTCGCCCACGAAGGACTTGCCTCACTAGCGGTAGATCTTCACGAAGTAGGCGATCTCCTTGCCCTTACAAACTCCTTGGTTCAACTCCACAATCTTGTCGGAGGCTCCCAAGTGACACCTAGCCAATCTAGGAGACACCACTCTCCAAGAAGTAACAAATGGTGTGTTGATGATGAACTCCTTGCTCTTTGTGCTTCAAATGATAGTCTCCCCAACACTCAACTCTCTCTCATAGGATTTGGATTTGGTGGAAAGAAGATTTGAGTGGAAAGCAACTTGGGGAAGGCTAGAGATCAAGATTCATATGGTAGGAATGGAATATCTTGAGCTCAACACAAGTGTAGGTGGTTCTCTCTCAGAAAATGTGTATTGGAAGTGTAGGCATGTTCTAATGGCTCTCTCCACGAATGAAGAGTGGGTGGAGGGGTATATATAGCCTCCACACAAAATCTAACTGTTACACACAATCTGCCAAACTCGGTGGGACCGAATCGTTAAACTCGGTCGGACCGATTTAGCAAACCTAGTGACCGTTAGGATTTTCGGTGGGACTGAGATGCAACTCGGTAGGACCGATACGGTTAGGGTTAGGGCATAACATAATCTCGGTGTGACCGATTACACAAACTCGGTGGGACCGATTTTGGTAATAAGCTAACCAGAGAGTTGGTCAGGCAAACTCGGTGAGACCGATTACTCAAACTCGGTGGGACCGATTTTGGTAATAAGCTAACCAGAGAGTTTGCATTGTAATCTCGGTAGTACCGATTGCTCAAACTCGGTGAGACCGATTTTGGCAATGGACATACACAGTGAGATTACAATCCCATCTCGGTGAGACCGAGATCCCTATCGGTGAGACCGATTTGCTAGGGTTTGTGGCAGTGGCTATGACATGTGAAACTCGGTGGCGCCGGATAGAAAGAATCGGTGGGGCCGAGTTGGACTTTTGGTTTAGGTCATATGTGGATGTGGGAAGATAATTGAGGGTTTTGGAGCATATCACTAAGCACATGAAGCAAGAGGCTCATTAAGCAACACCTCATCCCTCCTTGATAGTATTGGCTTTTCCTATGGACTCAATGTGATCTTGGATCACTAAAATAGAAAATGTAGAGTCTTGATCTTGAACCTTGAGCCAATCCTTTGTCCTTAGCATCTTGAAGGGGTTCCACATCCTTTAGTCCATGCCACTCCATTGTTGAACTTATCTGAAACATACTAGGTAAAAGTGTTAGTCCAACAAGAGATATGTTGACATTAATTACCAAAACCACCCAGGGAGCACTTGTGCTTTCAATCTCCCCCTTTTTGGTAATTGATGACAACATACATCAAAGCTTTAGATAAAGATATAGAGAATAGCAAGTAAAGCTTTGGAAAGACATGTAACAAGCATATGCTCCCCCTACATGTATGCAATCATGTGAATATTGAATATAGGAGCATGTGAATGCATCATCGTGACAGAGTAAGCAATGTGTTACATGTATCTTGGCTATATGCATCAGAGCAAATGATGTTACTATGAGAAAAGTACCTTCATGCTTACGAGTCCTTCTTGCAAACAGTATGTATATCAGCAAGAACTTCTCATTCACATGACTGTGATGCATATACTTACCTTGTGGTCTTGAGTTGGCTTAGGATGGGATGAACCTGCGCAAACAAGGTTAGATAACACAGATACACCTACTAACCAGAGCAACAAAAGGAACCATAATAGAACCAAGACTGGGATGACATGTAGAGTGAGTACTAAGTACTACATTGGATATAGACATGTCCCCACAGGTAAAGATATGCAATAAAATCAATGATTTCCTTCCCTTAGATGTCTTGCTCCCCCTGAATCTGCATGGGATATTGGGAGAAGATAGGGAACAGAAAATCAGAGCAATAGAAAATAAACAACAGAGCTTGAGCTAAAGCAAGCAAACAAACATGTCTTTCCCCTCTTAAAGACATGTGACATCTTCTCTCCTCTTGAACACCAAGCATCTGGGGTCATTGATGATATTACTTTTTCTCTCCCTGAGTATATTCTCCCACTATAGGAAAGATTAAGCTTTGACGTGATCTCTCTCTCCCCTTTTGACATCAATTTCCAAGAAGGGTCTTCTGGACATGTGATGCATCTGGGTTGATCCTTGAATCACAGAGCAAAGCAACATGTGTAACATGATGCTGGTAGAGGACAAGAATCATTGAGTGGAACTGGAGCAAACAGAAATCAGGAATAAGTGGCAAGTTGGTTTTCCTGTGATGAAATCGGTGACTCCGAGTTGTGTGCTTCGGTTGCACCGAAAGATTTCGGTTGGGCCGAAGAGAACAAACCGGTGTGACCGAGTTCATCAGAGTGAAACCACTTGTCACCTAAGCTCACTAGACAAGTAGAATCTCACAAGGATTTTCAAGGAATTAACTGAAAGATTTGCAATGAATTTGATGCAAAAAATGCAGAACAAACAGAAAAAGAAAAGAAGCTAAGAGATCTAGATTTTTTGAAAGGGGAAACAAATATGCAAGACAAATGCAATAACACAGAAAAGAACAGAAGAGAACTTCATCTAGAGTTGGGCGGCGACAATGTCACCTATGTTAGAGTATATTGACTTGGGAGTCAAGTGAGAACACTTGATCATAGGTCATACTCATCGTTTAAGATCAAAATGGGGTTACCATTTTTATTTTAAGCATCTTGATGTGTTCACATCTTGTTGAGTTCCTTTGACTCATGACTTGGAGTAAAGCTTCTCTAAGATGGAATAACATACCTTGGGCGGTGGTGTGGATCTTGCTCATGTAGTTGAACTTGTGTGGGTTGCTCAAGGTTGATGTAGTTCATCAAGAGTTGGGAGCACCACTTGGAGTTTGAGTTCATCTACCTACATGGGTCAGTCTTGCAAGGAAGAGCACTTGTATATCCAAAATGACAATTATTGGAATTAATCCTAGGGTTTGTCAAAGGATATGTTTGAATGGTTTCGTGCTTCCTTGTCTTCAACCACCATTGTGTAGAGACTTGGTGATGTAGAGATTGCTCAAGATGTGAGTGAGTTGCAATCTCATAGATTTAGCTTCAACCAAGTACCTACATGGGTTAGATAACATGCAAGGTACAAATATATCCAAGACATATGAATAGCATCATAAGACAAATATCAAGGATTAGTCATAGGCTCATGCCCCGCATGTATCCAATGGAGTTCCTACTCCAAGTTTGAAGCATCAATGATGTTCAATTCACCTCTTAACCTGCAAAACACTTTCTCATCAAGTGGTTTAGTGAATATATCTGCCAATTGCTTATCGGTGCGAACATGCTTAAGGTTAATGTCCCCTTTGGCAACATGATCTCGAATGAAATGATGACGAACTTCAATGTGCTTAGTTCGAGAGTGTTGCACGGGATTGTGAGCAATTTTAATAGCACTTTCATTGTCACAAAGCAATGGAACATGTTTCACATATATCCCATAATCTTTAAGAGTTTGGGTCATCCAAAGTAACTGAGCACAACATGAACCAGCGGCAATGTATTCTGCTTCGGCAGTGGATAAGGATACCGAGTTTTGTTTCTTGGAAGACCAAGACACAAGAGATCTACCAAGGAATTGACGAGTACCTGAAGTGGACTTTCTATCAACCTTGTCTCCGGCATAGTCCGAATCGGAGTAGCCAACAAGATCAAAAGAGGACCTCTCAGGATACCAAATGCCAAAATTTGGTGTATGAATTAAGTATCTCACTATCCTTTTCACAACCTTAAGATGACATTCTTTAGGAGCAGCTTGATATCGTGCACACATGCACACACTTAGCATAATGTCGGGACGTGAGGCACATAGATATAACAATGAACCAATCATAGAGCGATAAACCTTTTGATCAACCGGTTCACCATCTTTGGTCAAATCAAGATGTCCACTAGTAGGCATGGGTGTAGATATACCTTTGCATTCTTGCATATTGAACTTCTTGAATAAGTATTTGGTGTACTTCGTTTGAGAGACAAAGGTACCTTCCTTAGTTTGCTTGATTTGCAAACCGAGAAAGAATTTGAGTTCACTCATCATAGACATCTCAAACTTCTCCGACATTAGCTTTCCAAACTTCTCACTAAAATGAGGGTTAGTTGAACCAAATATGATATCATCAACATAAATTTGGCACACAAATAGTTCTCCATTAACCCTTTTAGTAAAAAGAGTAGAATCAATTTTACCAATTTCAAAGCCTTTTTCAGTAAGGAACTTGGTCAAGCATTTATACCATGCTCTAGGAGCTTGTTTAAGACCGTAAAGGGCTTTGTGAAGTTTGTAAACATGATTAGGTTTCTTAGGATTAACAAAGCCGGGAGGTTGCTTAACATAAACTTCCTCCTCAATTTTTCCATTTAGAAAAGCACTTTTAATGTCCATTTGGTACAAGGTGATATCATGGTGTTTAGCATAGGAAAGTAAGATGCGAATGGACTCAAGTCTTGCAACGGGAGCATATGTCTCACCATAGTCCATACCTTCAACTTGTGTATAGCCTTGGGCGATGAGACGTGCTTTGTTGTGAACCACTTGTCCATCTTCATCTTGCTTGTTCCAAAACACCCATTTGGTACCAATGATGTTGTGGTTGTTGTCGGGCTTCTCGACCAATGTCCACACTTGATATCTCTCAAAGTTGTGTAGATCTTCATGCATAGCGTTTATCCAATCCGGATCCTTCAATGCTTCTTCAACCTTCATAGGTTCAATTTTAGAAATGAATGAGTAATGTTCACAAAAGTTAGCTAAATGAGTTTTAGAGCGAGTGATTCTCCCGGTTTGGATATCATTGTAGATTTGCTCGACAGGATGATCTTTGGCAACTCTTGCTCGAACTCGTGAAAGCTTTTGCTTAGGTCGGGGTGGAACATCCTCTTCATCTTGTTCTTCTTCTTCTTGGCCTTATTCATTGTTGACGTTGTTGTTCTCTTGTCGTGGTGGAGAAGGAGGTTGTTGATGTTCATCTTGGTGTACTTCCTCGTTTTCTTCATCTTGACGTGTCCCACTTGTGGATGCTTCCGTATCAACTCTTGGTTCACCTTGACGTGAGGTAGAAGCTTCCACTTGGACGGACGAGGTACTCTCCTTCATCTCCGTTGGCTGAATCTTGCCAATGGACAAGTCTTGTATTGCTTCCGAAGGGTCTTTGTCTCCTACATCAATTGGCAATTTCTCTACTTGCGAGCCATTAGATTCATCAAACTTCACATCCACCGTCTCTTCAACCTTTCGGGTGAAATTGTTATAGACACGGTAAGTGTGAGAGTTTGAGCCATAACCAAGTAGAAAACCTTCATGAGACTTAGGAGCAAATTTAGAACGACGATGCTTATCAAGAATGTAGCACTTTGAGTCAAATACTCGAAAGTATCCAACTTGGGGTTTTGTTACCGGTGAGGAGCTCGTATGCCATCTTGCCGAGTAGCTTGTGAAGATACAAGCGATTTGTTGCATGACAAGCTGTCTCAACCGCTTCCGCCCAAAAGTGCTTTGGCGTTTTGTACTCATCAAGTATCGTTCTTGCCATCTCGATAAGAGTCCGATTCTTCCTCTCAACAACTCCATTTTGTTGAGTTGTGTACGTAGCCGAGAACTCGTGTGAAATCCCTTCTTCGTCAAGAAAGGTGTCCACATTTGCGTTCTTGAACTCCGTTCCGTTGTCACTCTGAACCTTCTTGATCTTCACATCAAACTGATTTTGGGCCTTCCTAGCGAAGTTTTTGAAGATCTTTTGGACCTGCGACTTGCCATCAAGAAAGAACACCCATGTGAATCTTGAAAAATCATCAATTATGACTAGACCAAATGAGTTACCACCGAGACTCTTGTATGCATTTGGACCAAAGAGATCCATGTGAAGTAGCTCGAGTGGTCTTCTTGTGGTCATGATGTTCTTCGCGCGGTGACTTCCTCCAACTTGTTTCCCTGCTTGACAAGCACTACAAAGTCTATACTTGTCAAATACGACATCTTTTATTCCAAGGATATGATCACCTTTAATAAGCTTATCAAGATTTCGCATTCCAACATGACCTAGTCTTCTATGCCACAACCAGCCTTTAGAAGATTTAGCAATTAAGCAAGTTTTAGGTTGAGCCTTTTTAGTGAAATCAACAATGTAAAGATCTCCTCTACGTATACTGGTAAAGACCATTTTATGATTGTCTCTACGAAACACTTGGCAATCTACTTCAGTGAATAAGACATTGAAACCGAAATCCGCAAGTCTAGAAACTGAAAGTAAATTGTATCCAAGGGACTCAACGAGCATGACATTTTGTATGGAGCTATCGTGTGAGATGGCCACTTTACCAAGGCCAACCACCTTACCCTTTGAATTATCACTAAAGGTGACATATTTTCAAGGGCCGTCATTTTCAGCAAGCTCACGGAACATCTCTTCATCTCCAGTCATATGATCAGTACATCCACTATCAAGGACCCATTCCTTTACTCCAGCCATGTAGCCGCGAAGATTTGCCATAAGACCAAAATGTCTCATTGCATCATCAAGATCATAGTCACTATCACCATCTTCATCATAATATCCATGTTCAACATCATCTTGTGATTGATCAATTCCTAGAGAGGGTAATTCATTAGATAAATGATCATCAAAGTGGTTACCTTTATGAATTCTTATAGCTTCGGATATGATATCACTAATGATTCCAACATTTCCTTTAGCACTCATGAGATTGGTAAGCACAAATAGACAATCACCAAAACTAGGATCACTAGAGTTCATCTTACTCAAGGCAATAGACTTATGGAGAATTTCATCTAAATTCTTTAAGGAATAATCGAGAAATCGTTCCTCAAGAAATTTCCATATAGTATAGGCACAATTAAGAGTAGGCAAACTAGCAATCAGATTTTTGGGCAAACCTCTAATGATGAGCTCAACAGTTCTAAGGTTACGAATCATATCAATATCTTCATCAAGGGTAGGGTGCAAGGGATCAATATGAGGTGCACAAGGACTAGCAATGTACTTGTTCAAATGATATTCATTGAAAATCTCAAGCATTTCATTTTTCCACTCATGAAAATACTCTCCATCAAGAATTGGCACTCTATGTTTAAGACTCCCTAAGGTAGACACATCCATCTTCCTCCAATGGTGTTTAAACCATGGCAATGGAGACCAAAGCTTTGATACCAATTGAGAGGATCGAGAAGAGGTGTCTAGAGGGGGGTGATTAGACACTAAGTGCCAAAAGTTGCAGTTTTTAAAATTCTAAAGTTTAGGTGGAGTTTAAGCACAACTTTGACGAACACAATACATATCAAGCAAGCATGCAATGAGTATATGAGCAGCGGAAAGTAAAGCATGCAACTTGCAAGAATGTAAAGGGAAGGGTTTGGAGTATTCAAACGCAATTGGAGACACGGATGTTTTTGGCGTGGTTCCGATAGGTGGTGCTATCGTACATCCACGTTGATGGAGACTTCAACCCACGGAGGGTAACGGTTGCGCAAGTCCACGGAGGGCTCCACCCACGAAGGGTCCACGAAGAAGCAACCTTGTCTATTCCATCACGGCCGTCGCCCACGAAGGACTTGCCTCACTAGCGGTAGATCTTCACGAAGTAGGCGATCTCCTTGCCCTTACAAACTCCTTGGTTCAACTCCACAATCTTGTCGGAGGCTCCCAAGTGACACCTAGCAAAACTAGGAGACACCACTCTCCAACAAGTAACAAATGGTGTGTTGATGATGAACTCCTTGCTCTTTGTGCTTCAAATGATAGTCTCCCCAACACTCAACTCTCTCTCATAGGATTTGGATTTGGTGGAAAGAAGATTTGAGTGGAAAGCAACTTGGGGAAGGCTAGAGATCAAGATTCATATGGTAGGAATGGAATATCTTGAGCTCAACACAAGTGTAGGTGGTTCTTTCTCAGAAAATGTGTATTGGAAGTGTAGGCATGTTCTGATGGCTCTCTCCACGAATGAAGAGTGGGTGGAGGGGTATATATAGCCTCCACACAAAATCTAACCATTACACACAATCTGCCAAACTCGGTGGGACCGAATCGTTAAACTCGGTCGGACCGATTTAGCAAACCTAGTGACCGGTAGGATTTTCGGTGGGACTGAGATGCAACTCGGTAGGACCGATACGGTTAGGGTTAGGGCATAACGTAATCTCGGTGTGACCGATTACACAAACTCGGTGGGACCAATTTAGGTAATAAGCTAACCAGAGAGTTGGTCAGGCAAACTCGGTGAGACCGATTACTCAAACTCGGTGGGACCGACTTTGGTAATAAGCTAACCAGAGAGTTTGCATTGTAATCTCGGTAGTACCGATTGCTCAAACTCGGTGAGACCGATTTTGGCAATGGACATACACAGTGAGATTGCAATCCCATCTCGGTGAGACCGAGATCCCTATCGGTGAGACCGATTTGCTAGGGTTTGTGGCAGTGGCTATGACATGTGAAACTCGGTGGCGCCGGATAGAAAGAATCGGTGGGGCCGAGTTGGACTTTTGGTTTAGGTCATATGTGGATGTGGGAAGATAGTTGAGGTTTTTGGAGCATATCACTAAGCACATGAAGCAAGAGGCTCATTAAGCAACACCTCATCCCTCCTTGATAGTATTGGCTTTTCCTATGGACTCAATGTGATCTTGGATCACTAAAACAGAAAATGTAGAGTCTTGATCTTGAAGCTTGAGCCAATCCTTTGTCCTTAGCATCTTGAAGGGGTTCCACATCCTTTAGTCCATGCCACTCCATTGTTGAACTTATCTGAAACATACTAGGTAAAAGTGTTAGTGCAACAAGAGATATGTTGACATTAATTACCAAAACCACCCAGGGAGCACTTGTGCTTTCACATTTTCACCTGTGCCATTCGCCTCCGAAGAAGATCCATGCATGATGGCTTTGCGGCTGGAAAAACCTGTACTGAAGAGCTTCCTTCCTGTTGAATCTTTGGTCATTCCTAGATTTCCGCATGCACCATAGGAATGTCATTAGATTGCACATGGTGGCCTTTGCATGACCAGAGGAGAGTATAGCCCGAATGATTTCAGAAATAGACCTGATCTGATTAGTAAAAAAATCAGAGTGAACAAACCAAGGTTTGCTAGACCACGCGCGTCTTAGCAAATGGGCATAGAAAGAAAAGATACAAATCATGTTCATCACTACCACACCTAGAGCATGTTTTAGCAATATGAGCTGAAAATCAACTTGCACACAAACCTGTGGTCATAGCACGTCTCAGAAGTCACCAAGCAAATGTTTGCACCCTAGAGGCCATGTTGTCTTTCCAAGCCATGTTCAGTAGTGTTGTGCTCAGCGGAGCAACCTGTCTTGGACGAGGTTCACCCTCATCTACAAAGTCTTAAAGTAGATTTTGTAGGCGCTTTTTTGGAGCACTTACCAGAAGGTGAGAATTGCCAACGCGAAATATTTTATTCATCATAATTAATTATGGGTTTCCATAAAATAGTTTTTGCCATATTATGATCAAACAACGAAGTAACCATATTAGCGTTCATGACTTTTGACCAGGATTCCATAGATCCCAGACCCTTCTAGGTTAGATGAAGTCAGGGAAGAATAATGAGATGGTCATAAATGTTTTCCCAATTGTGGCACCAAGGGGACCTCCAAACGGAGAGATATATTTCCAACGCTGAGTTGGTAAGATGTGTGAACTTTGAGAAGGTGGCAAACCTTAAGGATGGACATCCAAAAAGCATATTTGGGGACAATCGACTTAGCTCTCAAACTAGAGGTATCAAAAAAATACTTAGACTTAAAAATCATGGAGAGATTGCTCTTGGGGTTCTCGGCTATTCTTCAGGCCGAAGAGATGATGAGACTTATATTTATGATATTTTAACATTTTTATGCCTGCACCGAGTTAATGATAACATAGAAGAGATAACGTATAGCACGACACCCAATGCAACTTCGCCTGTGATTATAGCCTTGGTAACTGATTTGATCAAACAAGTCAGTCGGATGGGGTTCGAGCAAATCATAGGCGTAGCGGAGGTGATCCTTGTTGTTGGGGAAGCCAAAGTAGTTGCATCACTTCGTGAGAGAGATGCCGAAATTTTAGTCCATGAAACAAAAAGTGATTCGCTCCTATTCTTGTCCGGGGTTCGGCCAACATTGTGCGAGAAAGGACTAAGAAACTCAAGTGTCAATTGACGATACGTCGCAAAGCCCTGAAACACATAATGTTGCAAACCAACATTAGCACATAACAAATTAATATCCTTACCTATGCCAAGCATTTGTTGTACCCTTTAGTGTACTCTTTCTTCTTTTTTCACGAATACGCAAAGCTTGCGCATCATTTCTTTGATAGAAGGAAGAAGAAAGAGTAAAATAAAGGGCACAACACATGCCATGAACACAAGAAGGCATAAGCATGGTGTCTGGAGCATAGAGAGACGTAGTGCTTAGCCCGAACAGGGGGAAGGACACAACTAAACCCACCAAACCTAAAACTAGAGGAGCATACCAACTCAGCAGGACGTCAAACATCTTCAAGTCGTCTAAGCCTCTGAATTGCATGAAAATATTTTTTTTCTCCGGGGTTTTCTTCTAACACCTAGGAGGTTAGTTCCAACAGAGATAAAAGGAATCATTTCGGGATTTTAAAATACATTGAGTAGATAGCAACTTCTGGATGGTCCACATGGAGAGCTTTAATGATGTGTACAACAGGTAGGCTGTCCCTGATTAAATGTGCTGACTCTGATCATGATCTACCACATGCTCTCCCTTGAGTTGCCTCCTTGGCTGTTCACGTCGATCAACAAAATCTATCATAGTTTCTTCTAGAGGGGGCCGAGGAGGCTGAAGGTGGGCATTTCCTAGTTGCTTGGGAGCAGATTTGCAAACCTGTGGAGTTAGTTGGCACTGGTATGTTGGGTTATCTCAATCAGGCGCTGCATATTAGATGGCTTTGGCTGCAAAAGACTGGGCCGATCAGAGCGTGGTTTGGGCTATCCCCTTCTATTTCTAAGGAGGCCAAACAGCTTATATGGCGGCAACAAAAGTGCATTGTGGGCAGAGGCAATTCGGTTTCTTTCTGGCAGGATCTGTGGATTCATGGGAGGAGTGCCATGGACATTTCACCCAAGTTGTTTCCGTTCGTGAGGGTGCAAGAAGGGAAATGATGTTTGGTGGCGGACGTGTTATCCGACGGCAACTGGATCACAGACATCAAAGGATCATCACCTTAGATACGATTGTTAAATTTGTGTAGCTCTGGTGGATCATCAAATGCACCGCAGCTATATGCAAATAAAGATTGCTTCAGGTGGAGACTGACGACACGGGGTACGTACACGGGGAGCTTGGCCTATAGGGGTCACTTCTTTGGTACCGAGCAAGTAGATTATGCATGTACGCTATGGAAGAATGTGGTACCCCCATTACTAGTTTACTTGTGAAATGATCGATATAGTTGACTAGAGGGGGTGAATAGGCAACTAACAATTTTTAGCTTTTCTTTAACAATTTAAACTTTGCATCAAAGTAGGTTCTCTAGATATGCAACTAAGTGAGCAACCTATATGATGCAACAACAATATGTACACAAGCAAGCAAGAGATACATAATGAATAAGCTTGCAAGAGTAAAGGCGCGAGATAACCAAGAGTGGAGCCGGTGGAGACGAGGATGTGTTACCGAAGTTCCTTCCGTTTGAGGGGAAGTACGTATCTGTTGGAGCGGTGTGGAGGCACAATGCTCCCCAAGAAGCCACTAGGGCCAACGCATTCTCCTCACGCCCTCACACAATGCGAGATGCCGTGAATCCACTATTGGTGCCTGATACGTCTCCAACGTATCTATAATTTTTGATTGCTCCATGCTACTTTATCTACTGTTTTAGGCAATATTGGGCTTTATTATCCACTTTTATATTATTTTTGGGACTAACCTATTAACCGGAGGCCCAGCCCAGATTTGCTGTTTTATGCCTATTTCAGTATTTCGAGGAAAAGGAATATCAGACGGAGTCAAAACGGAACGAAATCAACTGGAGAAGTTATTTTTGGAAGGAAACCCACCTGATGGACTTGGACCCCACGTCAGAAGAGCCACGAGGCGGTCACGAGGGAGGAGGGCGCGCCCTCCCCCCTGGGCGCGCCCCCTGCCTCGTGGGGCCCCTGTAGCTCCACCGACGTTCTCCTTTCACCCATATATACCGTCGTACCCTAAAACTTCCAGAACAGAAGATAGATCGGGAGTTCCGCCGCCGCAAGCCTCCAGAGCCACGAAAAACCAATCGGGACCCCTTTCCGATACCCTGCCAGAGGGGGGATCCATCACCGGTGGCCATCTTCATCATCCCGGCGCTATCCATGACGAGGAGGGAGTAGTTCATCCTCGGGGCTGAGGGTATGTACCAGTAGCTATGTGTTTGATCTCTCTCTCTCTCGTGTTCTCTCTCGTGTTCCCTCTATGGCACGATCTTGATGTATCCCGAGCTTTGCTATTGTAGTTGGATCTTATGATGTTTCTCCCCCTCTACTTTCTTGTGATGAATTGAGTTTCCCCTTTGAAGTTATCTTATCAGATTGAGTCTTTTATGAACACTTGATGTATGTCTTGGTGATCAACTTGCGGGTTTCGTGACATTGGGAACCTATGCATAGGGGTTGGCACACGTTCTTGATTCTCCGGTAGAAACTTTGGGGCATTCTTTGAAGTACTTTTATGTTGGTTGGATAAATCTGAGATTGTGTGATGCATATTGTATAATCATGCCCATGGATACTTGAGGTGACAATGGAGTATCTAGGTGACATTAGGGTTTTGGTTGATTTGTATCTTAAGGTGTTATTCTAGTACGAACTCTTTTATAGATTGATCCGAAAGAATAACTTTGAGGTGGTTTCGTACCCGACCATAATCTCTACGTTTTTCTCCGCTATTAGTGGCTTTGGAGTGACTCTTTGTTGCATGTTGAGGGATTGTTATATGATCTATCTATGTTATTATTGTTGAGAGAACTTACAGTAGTGAAAGTATGAACCCTAGGCCTTGTTTCCTACCATTGCAATACCATTTACGCTCACTTTTACCACTTGTTACCTTGCTGTTTTTATATTTTCAGTTTACAAAAACCCATATCTACCATCCATATTGCACTTGTATCACCATCTCTTCGCCGAACTAGTGCACCTATACAATTTGCCATTGTATTGGGTGTGTTGGGGACACAAGAGACTTTTTGTTATTTGGTTGCAGGGTTGTTTGAGAGACCATCTTCCTCCTACGCCTCTCGCGGATTGATAAACCATAGGTCATCCACTTGAGGGAAATTTGCTACTGTCCTACAAACCTGTGCACTTGCAGGCCCAACAACGTCTACAAGAAGAAGGTTGTGTAGTAGACATCAAGCTCTTTTTTGGCGCCGTTGCTGGGGAGGCTAGGTAAGTGAAGGTATATCTTTAGATCTTGCAATCGAATCTTTTTGTTTCTTGTTTTAGCACTAGTCTAGTTTATAAAAGAAAACTACCAAAAAAATAAAATGGAATTGAGTTTGTCTCATACGCTTCATCTTTATAATATCTTTCGTGAGTATGATGGAAAAGAAAATTGTGCCAAAGTGTTAGAAGAAGAAATCTATAAAATGTTTGGCACTAAATCTTTGAATGATGAGCATGATTGCAATGTTGTTAGTATGAACTCTTTGAATATCCATGGTACTAATGATGATTGCACTAGTTATGATGAAAATGCCTCCTATAAACATGTCAATTTTTGTGGACTAGATTTGGTTTGTAAGTACGCACCAAATAGGGAAGATAGATATTGCAAGAGGCATAAGTACATAGAAACCAAATTGTTGCAAGAAGAGCTAGATGAATGTGCTGAAAATTTATCTTTTCTTAGCCCTACTTGTGAACTTTGCAATGAACGTGATCATTTTAGTACCCAATGCAAATTGTTTCATGAGCGTATCATGTCCAAAAATTGTGATGACTTGATTTCCCTTGCACATCATAATGAACTTAGTTTGCTCTTGGGTTATGAAGAACTGAAACGTAGAATTAAGGATATTCTAAAATTTGCCCTTGATAAAGTTCTTTATTTTGATATAGAGAAAATTTATATGTATTGTGCGGTGAATTGCATTGAAAATCCTTATATTTCCAACTACATAAAGAAAAGAAAACAAATAGAAGATGAAGATAATACTAATGAAAGGGAAGAAACTTCCCAATATCCTCCTATTATTTCTTATGATGAATCAGGTAACGAGGAGGAGCCTTCTATTCAACCAATCTCATTAATAAGGAGCTCCAAAAAGAGGATTAAACCCCCACATGATGTGGTAAAGAAAAAGAAAAGAAAAAGGAAGAGAGGTAAAAAGGTATCTCTCCCAAATAAAGTTGCTCCTATTATTGCTTTGCTTCATGAAAATGAAGATGATACACTTGATGATGATCTTGTTATGCCTATTGCTTGTTGTGATGATTATGATTGGGAAGATAATGATACTCCTTATGATCTTGAAAATCTTTTTGGCACTTGCTTGGAAGAATATGATAATAATGTTTGCTATACTATTGGTGCTATCCATACTATTAATGATGAGAGTGATTATGCTTATGATACGAAAAGGCCCAAGCTTGGGGAAGCTATGTTTGATGAGGATGACATATTTGAGAATATATTTGCTGCAATTAATGTTTGTCCCAAGCTTGGGGATGCTATGTTTAATTATGATGATATTTTTAGCCTCTCAAGTTTTGATATGCGAAGTTGTTATGATGATAGCATGCCTTGTACCTATGATGATTATATTCATGAAAGTGGGTTTGGAAGAGTGTCAACTTTTGGAAGTAGTGATCCCACTATTTTGGAGTATGTTGAATCTTATAATATTTATGAAAGTGGATTTGGAAGAGTGTCAACTTTATTTAGTGATGTATCCACTATTTCGGAAGAGGTTTCAATCGATTATGATGAGAACAAAGTTGCTACTTATGATGATTATTGTGATGAAACTTATTCTATAGAAAGTAGTGATGATTATATTTATAAAAATTGTCATGATTATGATTAACCTTTTTCTGAACATTGCTCTTTTAATGTGGAAACAATTTTTAGTGTTCAAGTCTCTTATGATACTCCCACTATTCCGAATGAGAAAATTTTTGCTTATGTGGAGAGTAATAAAATTTCTACGCTTGTAGATCATGAAAAGAATGCTTTAGGTGCTGATTATGTTGTTGAATTCATTCATGATGCTACTGAAAATTATTATGAGGGAGGAACATATGCTTGTAGGAGTTGCAATAATATCAAGTTTCCTCTCTATGTGCTTAAAGTTTTGAAGTTATGCTTGTTTTACCTTCCTATGCAAGTTGATTATTGTTCCCATAAGTTTTTTGCTCACAAAATCCCTATGCATAGGAAGTGGGTTAGACTTAAATGTGCTAGTCATATTCTTCATGATTCTCTATTTATGTTTCAATTCTTATCTTTTATGTGAGCATCATTGAAATCATCATGCCTAGCTAGGGGCGTTAAACGATAGCGCTTGTTGGGAGGCAACCCAATTTTATTTTAGTTTCTTACTTTTTGGTTATGTTTATTAATAAATAATCCATCTAGCTTCTGTTTAGATGTGGTTTTATGTTTTAATTAGTGTTTGTGCCAAGTAGAACCTTTGGGAAGACTTGGGTGAAGTCTTTATGATCATGCTGTAAAAAACAGAAACTTTAGTGCTCACGAGATTAGCTAGAACTTTTTACTGGAGAGTAATATTTAGTTGATTCTTTTTGCATATGATTACTAGACAAATTCCTCAGGTCCACCAGTTTATTTTAGAATTTTTGGAGTTTCAGAAGTTTGCCTTAGTTACAGATTACTACAGACTGTTCTGTTTTTGACAGATTCTGTTTTCCGTGTGTTGTTTGCTTATTTTGATGACTCTATGGCTAGTAAAATAGTTTATAAACCATAGAGAAGTCGGAATACAGTAGGTTTAACACCAATATAAATAAAGAATGAGTTCATTAAAGTACCATGAAGTGGTGTTTTGTTTTCTTTCGCTAACGGAGCTCACGAGTTTTCTGTTAAGTTTTGTGTTGTGAAGTTTTCAAGTTTTGGGTAAAGATTCGATGGAATATCGAATAAGGAGTGGAAAGAGCCTAAGCTTGGGGATGCCCAAGGCACCCCAAGGTAATATTCAAGGACAACCAAGAGCCTAAGCTTGGGGATGCCCCGAAAGGCATCCCCTCTTTCGTCTTCATTCATCGGTAACTTTACTTGGAGCTATATTTCTATTCACCACATGATATGTGTTTTGCTTGGAGCGTCATTTTATTTTCTTTAGCTTTGCTTGCTGTTTGAATAAAGTATCAAGATATGAAATTATTAAATGGGAGAGTCTTCACTTGGTTGCATAATTATTCGACTACTCATTGATCTTCACTTATATCTTTCGGAGTAGTTTGTCATTTGCTCTAGTACTACACTTATATCTTTTAGAGCACGGCGGTGGTTTTATTTTGTAGAAATAGATGAACTCTCATGCTTCACTTATATTATTTTGAGAGTCTTAAATAGCATGGTAATTTGCTTAATGTTAATATACTTAGTGTTCGAGATATGTGAAACTTTCTTTTGAGTGAATTGAATACTAAGATAAATTTAATGCTTGATAATTGTTTTGAGATATGGAGGTAATAATATCAAAGTCGTGCTAGTTGATAATTGTGAACTTTAGAAATATTTGTGTTGAAGTTTGCAAGTCCCGTAGCATGCACGTATGGGTAAAGTTGTGTAACAAATTTGAAACATGAAGTGTACCTGGCTTGTGCATCCTTATGAGTGGCGATTGGGGACGAGCGATGGTCTTTTCCTACCAATCTATCCCCTAGGAGCATGCGTAGTAGTACTTTGCTTCGAGGGCTAATAAACTTTTGCAATAAGTATATGAGTTCTCTATGACTAATGTGAGTCCATGGATTATACGCACTTTTACCTTTCCGCATTTGCTAGCCTCTTCGGTACCGTGCATTGCCCTTTCTCACCTTGAGAGTTGGTGCAAACTTCGCCGGTGCATCCAAACCCCGTGATACGATACGCTCTATCACACATAAACCTCCTTATATCTTCCTCAAAACAGCCACCATACCTACCTATCATGGCATTTCCATAGCCATTCCGAGATATATTGCCATGCAACTTCCATCATCATTATTATGGCATACATTACTTTTGTCATATTGCCATTGCATGATGTAGTTGACATCGTATTTGTGGCAAAGCCACCATGCATTATTTTCCATACATGTCACTCTTGATTCATTGCACCATCCCGGTACACCGCCGGAGGCATTCATATAGAGTCATATTTTGTTCTAAGTTTCGAGTTGTAACTGTTGAGTTGTAAGAAAAATAAAAGTGTGATGATCATCATTATTAGAGCATTGTCCCAAGTGAGGAAAGGATTATGGAGACTATGATTCCCCCATAAGTCGGGATGAGACTCCGGAAGGAAAAAAAATAAAAAAAATAGAAAAAAGAGCAAGGCAAAAAAAAGGCCCAAAAAAATGAGAGAAAAAGAGAGTAGGGACAATGCTACTATCCTTTTACCACACTTGTGCTTCAAAGTAGCACCTTGTTCTTCATGTAGTGAGTCTCATATATTGTGCTTCAAAGTAGCACTAAGATCTTCATGATAGAGAGTCTCTCATTTTGTCACTTTCATATACTAGTGGGAATTTTTCATTATAGAACTTGGCTTGTATATTCCTACGATGGGCTTCCTCAAATGCCCTAGGTCTTCATGAGCAAGCAAGTTGGATGCACACCCACTAGTTTTCTTTTGTAGAGCTTTCATATACTTATAGCTCTAGTGCATCCGTTGCATTGGCAATCCCTACTCCTCGCATTGACATCAATTAATGGGCATCTCCATAGCCCGTTGATTAGCCGCGTCGATGTGAGACTTTCTCCTTTTTTGTCTTCTCCACATAACCTCCATCATTATATTCTATTCCACCTATAGTGCTATATCCATGGCTGGCGCTCATGTATTGCGTGAGGGTTGAAAAAGCTGAAGCGCGTTAAAAAGCATGAAACAATTGCTTGGCTTGTCATCGGGGGTATAGAAGTTGGGAACATCTTTGTGTGACGAAAATGAAGCATAGCCTAACCATATGATTTTGTAGGGATGAACTTTCTTTGGCCATGCTATTTTGAGATGACATAATTGCTTAGTTAGCATGCTTGAAGTATTATTATTTTTGTGTCAATATGAACTTTTGTCTTAAATCTTTCGGATCTGAATATTCATATCACAAGTAAGAATAATTACATTGAAATTATGCCAAAGTATCACTCCGCATCAAAAATTATCTTTTTTATCATTTACCTACTCGAAGATGAGCAGGAATTAAGCTTGGGGATGCTTGATACGTCTCCAACGTATCTATAATTTTTTATTGCTCCATGCTACTTTATCTACTGTTTTAGGCAATATTGGGCTTTATTATCCACTCTTATATTATTTACCGGAGGCCCAGCCCTGATTTGCTGTTTTATGCCTATTTCAGTATTTCGAGGAGAAGGAATATCAGACGGAGTCAAAACGGAACGAAATCAACTAGAGAAGTTATTTTTGGAAGAAAACCCACCTGATGGACTTGGACCCCACGTAAGAAGAGCCACGAGGGGTTCACGAGGGTGGAGGGCGCGCCCTCCCCACTGGGCGCGCCCCCCTGCCTCGTGGGGCCCCTGTAGCTCCACCGACGTTCTCCTTTCACCCATATATACCATCGTACCCTAAAACTTCCGGAACAGAAGATAGATCGGGAGTTCCGCCGCCGCAAGCCTCTAGAGCCACGAAAAACCAACCGGGGCCCCTTTCCGGTACCCTGCCGGAGGGGGGATCCATCACCGGTGGCCATCTTCATCATCCCGGCGCTATCCATGACGAGGAGGGAGTAGTTTCCCTCGGGGCTGAGGGTATGTACTAGTAGCTATGTGTTTGATCTCTCTCTCTCTCTCGTGTTCCCTCTATGGCACGATCTTGATGTATCCCGAGCTTTGCTATTGTAGTTGGATCTTATGATGTTTCTCCCCCTCTACTTTCTTGTGATGAATTGAGTTTCCCCTTTGAAGTTATTTTATCAGATTGAGTCTTTTATGAACACTTGATGTATGTCTTGGTGATCAACTTGCGGGTTTCGTGACATTGGGAACCTATGCATAGGGGTTGGCACACGTTCTTGATTCTCCGGTAGAAACTTTGGGGCATTCTTTGAAGTACTTTTATGTGAGTTGGATAAATCTGAGATTGTGTGATGCATATCGTATAATCATGCCCATGGATACTTGAGGTGACAATGGAGTATCTAGGTGACATTAGGGTTTTGGTTGATTTGTATCTTAAGGTGTTATTCTAGTACGAACTCTTTTATAGATTGATCCGAAAGAATAACTTTGAGGTGGTTTCGTACCCGACCATAATCTCTACGTTTGTTCTCCGCTATTAGTGGCTTTGGAGTGACTCTTTGTTGCATGTTGAGGGATTGTTATATGATCTATCTATGTTATTATTGTTGAGAGAACTTACAGTAGTGAAAGTATGAACCCTAGGCCTTGTTTCCTACCATTGCAATACCGTTTACGCTCACTTTTACCACTTGTTACCTTGCTGTTTTTATATTTTCAGTTTACAAAAACCCATATCTACCATCCATATTGCACTTGTATCACCATCTCTTCGCCGAACTAGTGCACCTATACAATTTGCCATTGTATTGGGTGTGTTGGGGACACAAGAGACTTTTTGTTATTTGGTTGCAGGGTTGTTTGAGAGACATCTTCCTCCTACGTCTCTCGCGGATTGATAAACCTTAGGTCATCCACTTGAGGGAAATTTGCTACTGTCCTACAAACCTGTGCACTTGCAGGCCCAACAACGTCTACAAGAAGAAGGTTGTGTAGTAGACATCAGTGCCCTTGGAGGCGGGGACCGGACCTTTACAAACAAGGTTGGGGCAATCTCCACAACTTAATTGGAGGCTCCCAACGACACCACGAAGCTTCAACACAATGGACTATGGCTCCGCGGTGACCTCAACCGTCTAGGGTGCTCAAACACCCAAGAGTAACAAGATCCGCAAGGGATTAGTGGGGGAATCAAATTTCTCTTGGTGGAAGTGTAGATCGGGTCCTTCTCAACCACTCCCGAGCAAATCAACAAGTTTGATTCGCTAGGGAGTGAGATCGGGCGAAAATGGAGCTTGGAGCAACAATGGAGCTTAGGGTTGGAAGAGGTAGTCAACTAGAGGTAGGAACGACCCTTTTATAGTGGTGGACGAAATCCAACCGTTATCCACTTAACCAGCCCGCGACACGCGGTACTAGGTGAGGTACTACCGCAAGGCCACGCGGTACTACCGTGGGCGACCACAGTACTACCGCGGCAGCAGCGGGGGCTAGAGCAAGCCTGACAAGGGGCAGTACTACCGCGAACGCGATACTACCGCTCCCCCTTCCGGTACTACCGCAAGGCAGGAAAGCCCTAGGCTGGGAAGGGCGCGGATGAATAAAATTACATCCGTGCCTACTTCCGCTGGAAAACAACCGATGCAAAAATCTGACACGGTACTACTGCTGAGGAGCGGTACTACCGTGTGGCAGCTGGATCAGGTCGCGCCCGGTACTACCGCGCATGAGGCGTTGTACTACCGCGGAGGCGCGGATGTAAAAAATTACATCCGCCCCTACTATCGCAACGCAACGGTACTTGGCCTGGGGGCCACAGTAGTACGGCTCCAGAGGAGCAGTACTACCGTGGGCTCCCACGGTACTGGCGTGCCTAAGGCATGGTACTACCGCAAGTACCTGTGGTACTACCGCTCCAAGGAGCAGTACTACCGCAAGCACAGCAGTAGTAGCCAAGACAATCGCAATGAGGATAAACGAGAGATGCTCCAAAGTGCAAGGGAAAGGTGGAGACAAGGAAGGGAACGTGTACGTGATGATTCCACCCAAACCTTTCCGACGCGGACCCCCTCTTAATAGTACGGCTTTCCTATGACTCAAATCCACCAAAAAGAAACGTAGAGAAACGACGTCTTCAATAGTCTTCGAGGGGCAACAAACCGTCTTGTGCCTAGTGACGAAATATCTGAGAAACTCAGGGCACATGATTAGTCCGCAAAAGCATTGTCATCAATCACCGAAACACCTTAGGGATAAATATGCCCTTACAATCTCCCCCTTTTTGGTGGATTGATGACAATACGGGATTTGCGCAAAAGGAAAATAAACTAGAACATAGGCAAACCCCTCCTCTCTAAAATATAGACGGGCTCCACCTAGATGTGTGCAATCTAGATAGATGCTTTGGACTGCACAACACACAACTAGGATCAATACTCCCCCTATATTTTAGAGACAAGGCATATCTAGCAAAGATAAGGCTAATCAACTAATCAAGAGCATAAAACATAGGTAGCACAATATAACATAAGCTCGCTAAGAAAGGATAAAGTGCATATGTCTTACACCATATGAAGGATAAGTCTCTCAAACCAAACCAAAGCAAACAAAACGAGGTTCAAACGAGACAGGAAACACACCAAACACAACGACACACGAGCAAATCCCTACACTCTCTCCCCCTTTGGCATCGAGACGCCAAAAAGGTAGAGAGGACACCTACACACTCGGTGTGGCTCAAGCAGAAAAATCATCCCAGTGCTCCTTGTCAGACTCGGCGGCAGGGATGTCCTCCTCGATGTCCTCGTCAGAATCAGTCCACTTGAAGCCCTGCTTCTCCATCCACTCGGCCTCCGGAGTGATGTTCTTATCTGACCCGCTAGATTGAGCCTCACCAAAGACCCTCAGGATGTGCAAGTCACGGCGGCGAGCCTCCTTGGAGGCAACGTGAGTCTTGTACTGCCCCTTAGCTTGCATGCAGAAGAGAGTCTTCATCTTGTCCTTCAGCTTCTTGGCCAATGAGGGCTCAAAGGAACTCTGAGAAGACCTAGCAGCACGGTCCTCAGCCGCATCCTTGGCTCCAGTCTCCTCCTCACCAACAGCCCTCCTAGCAGCAGACGCCTCAGCACGAGTAGTAGTGTTGGCCCAGTTGGGTTTGACACGGAGACAGATGGAATCATGCCGAATCCAGTCTGGAGCAACGAACTCATCACCCGGGAACAACTTCTCTCAAGTCCTGGAGATCAGCAGAAACAAGTATGGCCCATAGATAGGCACCTTGTGATTGAACACCGCAAACCGAAGCTCATGCCGCATGATGTGTGAGACATCAAGAGGCTGAGTCTGAGACACCCGGGCCTCCTCGCACATGAGCATCATATCCACCATATATGCATGAAGCTTATCCTTGTCGCCAATGCGCGGGAACAGAGAGTTGCGGAAGATGCGATACATGATATCCAGAAAGGAGTTCAGCACCCAAGCTAACTTGCCATTGGCGAGCAGCTTCTCAACATAGTACTGCTGGAGCCTGTTCTTGTTGGCAGACTCGGGATTGGCATGGGGACGAACACCAACAGGAGTGTTGAGCCCGTCATCTGGAACATGCAACAGATCCATGAACTCCTTCCAGGTAGCGGTCAGCTGACGGCCCTTGGTCATCCACGTCATCTGTCGCTCCTCCCCAGTTGGAAAGTATATAGAGGCAAAGAACTGACAAACCAGCTCAGGGTCAAAGTCCAGATGGAAGGAGATCACATGCTCAATACCAAACTACTCCACCAAGTCCAGAGCCTCTCCAAAGTACTCACGAAACTTTTCCTTCCTCATGTGATGCATGTCAATCCACTTGACCTCCACGTAGGTATTCTGCTTGTTCTTGATGACATCCCGATAAGTGAGAATCTGCTGCTTGGTCCAGAACAACTCATAGCCTCTGATGGTAGCACGAGGATTCACATATGGGTTCATCTGCCTGAGACGGACGTACTCAGAAAGGGGTACCTCGTCCATGCTCTTAGCGGGTTCCTTGTTCTTGCTAGCGGTGGTCTTGACATGATGCTTGGGGGCATTGGAGCCCTCTGGTGATTTTACCTTGATTGCGCAAACGCTTGGAGCCAGTGTCACGACTGGGATTGGAATGGCGAGAGCCACCACCTGAGACACAAAGCGCAAAACACACACGGCAAGCAAAAAGGATCAATGAAAGGACCTCGGCAAAGCAAAAGAAACACTTAGGAAGCATACATGCTAAATGCCATGAGAAAGATTTGAACCCAACAGTAGTACTGCCAAGTGCCGCGGTACTAAAATTTTAGTACCGCTCCAAGTCGCGGTAGTACCGTGCGAGGTCACGGTAGTACCAGGTCTGGGAGCGGTAGTAGGATTTTAGTACTACAACTAGCACGGTAGTACCGCACCCGACGAGCGGTAGTACCGCATGAGAGGCGCGGTAGTACCGCACCGCGTCAGACCCAAACCTAGTTCAAATCTGAGAAAAACCGCGAAACCACGGTGTAGGATCGAAAGTATGTCTAAAGGGGGTGATTAGACTACTTGACCAAATAAAAATCTAGCCTTTTCCCAATTTTTAGTTGTTGGCAGATTTTAGCTATCTTAGCACAAGTAAAGCAATCTCCACACAATTCAAGCAAGCATGCAAAAGAGTATATGAGCAGCGGAAAATAAAGCATGCAACTTGCAAGAATGTAAAGGGAAGGGTTTGGAGGATTCAAACGCAATTGGAGACACGGATGTTTTTGTCGTGGTTCCGATAGGTGGTGCTATCGTACATCCACGTTGATGGAGACTTCAACCCACGGAGGGTAACGGTTGCGCGAGTCCACGGAGGGCTCCACCCACGAAGGGTCCACGAAGAAGAAACCTTGTCTATTCCATCACGGCCGTCGCCCACGAAGGACTTGCCTCACTAGCGGTAGATCTTCACGAAGTAGGCGATCTCCTTTCCCTTACAAACTCCTTGGTTCAACTCCGCAATCTTGTTGAAGGCTCCCAAGTGACACCTAGCCAATCTAGGAGACACCACTCTCCAAGAAGTAACAAATGGTGTGTTGATGATGAACTCCTTGCTCTTGTGCTTCAAATGATAGTCTCCCCAACACTCAACTCTCTCTCACAGGATTTGGATTTGGTGGAAAGAAGATTTGAGTGGAAAGCAACTTGGAGAAGGCTAGAGATCAAGATTCATATGGTTGGAATGGATTATCTTGACCTCAACACAAGTGTAGGTGGTTCTCTCTCAGAAAATGTGTATTGGAAGTGTAGGTATGTTCTGATGGCTCTCTCCACGAATGAAGAGTGGGTGGAGGGGTATATATAGCCTCCACACAAAATCTAACCGTTACACACGATTAGCCAAACTCGGTGGGACCGAATGGTTAAACTCGGTCGGACCGATTCAGCAAACCTAGTGACCGTTAGGATTTTCGGTGGGACTGAGATGCAACTCGGTAGGACCGATATGGTTAGGGTTAGGGCATAACGTAATCTCGGTGTGACCGATTACACAAACTCGGTGGGGCCGATTTTGGTAATAAGCTAACCAGAGAGTTGGTCAGGTAAACTTGGTGGGACCGATTCACTCATCTCGGTGAGACTGAAATGTTACAAAAGGGAAACAGAGAGTTTACATTGCAATCTCGGTGGGACCGATCGCTCACTTCGGTAAGACCGAAACGTTACGATGGGAAACAAAGAGATTACAATCCCATCCCGGTGAAACCGAGATCCCTATCGGTGAGACCGATTTGGCTAGGGTTTGTGGCAGTGGCTATGACATTTGAAACTCGGTGGCGCCGGATAGAAAGAATCGGTAGGGCCGAGTTTGACTTTTGGTATAGGTCAAATGTGGATGTGGGAAGGTAGTTGAGGATTTTGGAGCATATCACTAAGCACATGAAGTAAGAGGCTCATTAAGCAACACCTCATCCCTCCTTGATAGTATTGGCTTTTCCTATAGACTCAAGTGATCTTGGATCACTAAAATGTAAAATGTAGAGTCTTGAGCTTTTAAGCTTGAGCCAATCCTTTGTCCTTAGAATTTTGAGGGATCCACTTTCCTCATCCATGCCATGCCATTCATTGAGCTTTTCCTGAAATATTAATCTTGGAATAATGTTAGCTCAATGAGCTATATGTTGTTAGGAATTACCAAAACCACCCAGGGATAGTTGCACTTTCACACGGCGGTACTACGGTTGATCAAATCCATCACATGACAATATAGCAAGTATAATTCCTACGCAACACGACTCTCCTAAATCCTACTCTTGCACAGATTTGGCCTAAAATCTCAAGAACAACATGCATCTCCCCAAAAACCTAGAAGCGAAAGAACAACCAAGAAAGAGAGGGATTTGGGGAGAAACCTTGTTCCATGGCAAGAGGAAGTGGCGGGGAACGATCCCACCGGTCCGAATCCGAGGAGAGTGGCCGGAGACGGAGATTCGGCAAGGACCTCCGGCGTCGTTCGTGAGCAAGAGAGAGAGACGTGGGGAGAGAGACAAGTGAATAGGTATGGGGAGTTGGAACTCCCCACGCCCACTCGCGGCGCGGTAGTACCGCGCATCATCGCGGTAGTACCGCTCGGTGGAAGTACCGCACATGAGCGGTAGTACCGCTCTCCTGGGCGGCAGTAAAAAATTACTGCCGCGCAGGCGCGGTAGTACCGTACCCTCTCAACGCGGTAGTACCGTGGCTAGCCGCGGTAGTACCGTGAGCTCAGGAAGTTGCACGTTTCAAGAAAACGAAAAGGAGGTCTTTGCATGAAAACTTCTAGGCAACACGACACCACAAGAACACGCGACACATGACGACAGAAAGGCAAACGACAACACGAAAGCAAACACGAGACACCACCTCTCCAAAGAGAGGGCGGTGGCTGGAGCCACCTATGTTTGAGTCAATTGGTATGGCACCGCGAAGAATTATCCTTGGGCCCATGACCAAAACTCGTCTTTGAAGCACAAGTACCATAAAAAATGGCTAATGTGAAAGAGTTAATCGATTTATGCATAATGGGGGAGGGAGAGTTCATTGAGAGAACAACACTCCCCCTATGTCCATGCCTACACCTAAACAAGACAACAAGTTGAGTATGGTGAGGTGTGCAAGGGTTCAAGCAACATTGCTCGAATCAATGATATTTAGCTCATGCCTTAACTCGCGAAATCTTGCTTCATCCAAAGGCTTCGTGAAGATATCAGCAAGGTTATCATGGGTGTTAACGTAGTTGAGCTCGGTCTCCCCTCGCCTAATGTGATCCCGGATGAAGTGATACCGAATCTCAATATGCTTCGTCTTGAAGTGTTGCACCGGGTTGAGAGAAATCTTGATGGCACTTTCATTGTCACACCAAAGAGGCACTTTGTCACAAATGACACTGTAATCCTTTAAAGTTTGCCTCATCCATAAGAGTTGTGCACAACAACTACCGGCCGCTACATACTCCGCTTCGGTGGACGATAGAGACACACAACTTTGCTTTTTGGAAGACCAACTTACCAAAGAGCAACCAAGGAATTGGCACCCTCCGGAAGTGGACTTCCTATCCACTTTGTCTCCCGCCCAATCGGAATCCGAATATCCTACAAGCTTGAAGTTTGCTCCTCTTGGGTACCATAAGCCAAAGTTTGGGGTATGAGCCAAATATCGAAAGATTCGCTTGACCACCACAAAGTGGCTTTCCTTAGGTGCGGCTTGAAACCGTGCACAAATTCCCACACTCAACATGATATCTGGTCTAGATGCACAAAGGTAAAGCAAGGATCCAGTCATGGAGCGATATACCTTTTGATCCACCGCTTTACCATTGGGATCGATGTCAAGTTGGCACTTGGTAGGCATGGGAGTGGAAGCCGGATTGACATCGCTTAGCTTGAATCTCTTGAGCATGTCTTGAGTGTATTTGGCTTGGTTGATGAAAGTACCTTATCTCCTTTGCTTCACTTCGAAACCTAGAAAGAACCTCAACTCTCTCATGGAAGACATCTTGAACTTTGAGGTCATTAGTGCGGCAAATTCATCATTGAAAGCTTTGTTAGGGGAACCAAAGATAATGTCATCAACATATAGTTGGCACACAAACAACTCCCCTTTGACCTTCTTAGTAAAAAGAGTGGGATCGATTAGCCCAACTTCAAACCCGCGATCTTGTAGCAACTCGGTAAGGTGGTCATACCACGCACGTGGGGCTTGTTTAAGGCCATAGAGTGCCTTATCGAGTTGATACACATGATCGGGAAAGTAGGGATCCTCGAACCCGGGGGGTTGTTTGACGTAAACCAACTCATTAATAGGACCATTAAGAAAAGCGCTCTTCACATCCATTTGTTGCAACTTAAAGTTGTGATGAGAAGCATAAGCAATCAACAAACGAATGGATTCAAGACGAGCAACGGGAGCAAAGGTTTCACCATAGTCGATACCCTCGACTTCGGAGTAGCCTTGTGCCACCAATCTTGCCTTGTTGCGAATGATGGTCCCATGAGCATCTTGCTTGTTCTTGAAAATACACTTGGTCCTGATGACATTGTGGTTCCCCGTTGGCCTTGGCGCCAACCTCCACACCCTGTTGTACTCGAAGTTATTGAGTTCTTCATGCATGGCATTAAGCCAATCCGGATCTTCGAGTGCTTCATATACCTTTTGTGGTTCAACACAAGAGACAAACGCGTGATGTTCACAATAGTTTGCCAATTGTCTACGAGTGCTTACCCCCTTTTGAATGCTTCCGAGTATATTCTTCATGAGATGACCCTTGGTGGAGAGCTTGGAAGCAATCTTGGCGGCACGACGCTCTAATTCCTCCTCGGTAGTGAGTTGAGGAGCGGTCACTTGATCATCTTGAGCGTCGTCTTGAGCTTGTTCTTGATCTTGAACTTGCTCGGGGGAGAGAACTTGACCTTGGGCATCACTTGGTGTGTCAACACCGTCTTGAGCATGATCTTGCCCTTGGTCTTGTTCATGAGGTTGAGGGCCTTCACCTTGTTCTTCGGAAGCGTGTGGGCCTTGGGTTGGTGATGGCTCCACTTGAGTGGAGCATTGTCCTTCTCCTTCGGCCACAAGGGGTTCCTCAATGGGTAGGATAAAACCAACACCCATTCTTCTTATGGCTTCATCACCTACATCACAAGTGCCACTTTGCTCCACTTGGGAGCCATTATTCTCATCAAACTCTACGTTACACGTCTCCTCAATAAGTCCCGTGGATTTATTGAGGACACGGTAAGCATGAGAGTTTGTAGCATAACCAACAAATATGCCCTCATAAGCTCTAGCCTCAAATTTAGACAACCGAACACCTTTCTTGAGAATGAAACACTTACACCCAAACACCCGAAAGTACTTGAGGTTGGGCTTGTTACCGGTGAGTATCTCATATGGAGTCTTGTTCAAGCCCTTGCGGAGGTAGAGCCGATTGGATGCATGACATGCGGTGTTGATGGCTTCGGCCCAAAAGTTGTATGGAGACTTGAACTCCGCCATCATGGTCCTTGCCGCATCCATCAACGTCCGGTTCTTCCTCTCCGCAACACCGTTTTGTTGAGGGGTGTAAGGTGCGGAGTATTGATGCTTGATCCCCTCATCACTAAGAAACTCATCCAAGGTGTAATTCTTGAACTGGTGCCGTTGTCACTTCTAATAGTCAAGATCTTTGCATTGTGTTGACGTTGGGCTTCATTTGCAAAGTCAATGACGGTTTGTTGGGTCTCGCTCTTCCTCTTGAAGAAATACACCCAAGTATATCTTGAGTAATCATCCACAATCACCAAGCAATACTTTCTGCCCCCAAGACTATCAAAGGAAGGAGGCCCAAAGAGATCCAAGTGAAGGAGCTCCAAAGGCCTCTTCGAGTAGATGATATTCGTGGGAGGGTGGGCCTTCTCATGAAGTTTTCCTTCGATACAAGCACGATCTTTAGCAAAGCTAACATTCGTTAGTCCACGGACATGGTCCCCCTTGAGAAGACTTTGCAAAGATCTCATATTGACATGGGCTAACCGGCGATGCCAAGGCCATCCCACGTCAACTTTACCAATTAGGCATGTTGCGGTCTTAGTGGGTCGCTCCGAAAAGTTAATCACATATAGACCATTCTCGACATGCCCAACAAAGGCTACTTTAAGATTCTTGCTCCACAAGAGAGCCATGGTATCAATATCAAAGAAAGTGGCAAAGCCCATGATTTCAAGTTGACGAACGAAAAGTAAATTGTATGCAAGGGACTCTACAAGCATGACCTTCTCGATCGTGAGATCATGAGAAATGACTACCTTGCCGAGTCCAAATACCTTAGAAGACGAGGCATCACCCCACTCGACATTGGTGGGCATAGATGGAATCTTGTGCACGTCCACCACCAAGTCCTTGCTTCCGGTCATATGATTTGTAGCTCCACTATCAAGCAACCATGATCCCCCACCGGAAGCAAACACCTACAAGAGATCAATGCTTGGTTTTAGGTACCCATTTTAATGGATCCTTTGATGTTAGCAACAAGGGTCTTAGGAACCCAAATAGACCATTCAATGTATTCATGAGGAGAACCAACAAATTTGGCATAAACATGCCCATCACTAGCACGGCATAACACATAAGAAGGATTAAAGTCGCCGGCTTTGTTGAGAGGGGTGGCATTGCCCTTCTTGACATCGCCACCCTTCGCATTGTTCTTCTTCTCCTTGGAAGCACCCTCTCCCTCCTTCACAAAAATTTGCTTGAGAGGAGGAGGTCGTTTGGTCTTGTCATTCTTCTTCTTGTTCTTGGGGTTGGGTGCGAACCCAATCCCCTGCTTGGCCACAACTTCCTTTTGATTGCACAAAAGGTCGTTGAGTTCTTCTCCCCTTGTATGCATGTCACAAGGCCTTTCTCAAGTTGCTCCTTCAACTTAGCATTCTCCTCAACAAGATGCACATGCTCACAACAAGGGTTAGTAGCACATGCATTATCAATCAATACCATATGAGGAAAAGTGGCTTTCTCCTTGGTTAGCTTCACTTGGAGTTGATCATGAGACTCTTTGAGGCTAGCATGAACACCCTTCAAGACTTTGTGAGCCTTGTCGAGAATGTCAAACTCCTCTTTGAGTCTAGCAAGATCAACCCCAAGCTTTCCCTTCTCGGAGTTTAGCACACGAGAAACAATAAGAGCATGATCAAGATCTTTCTTTAATTTAGCATGATCCTCGTTGTATGACTCCTCAAGAGCCAAACGAAGACCACGCTCTTCGTCAAGAGCATTGGAAAGATCCAAAATCTCATCGGCATAGTCACGACTATGCCCCTCCATCTTAGAGATGGTATCTTCGTGAGCCTCGATCATGTCAGTGGCTTCACCAAGTTGTTCCAGGAGGGCAACAAATTGCTTCTTGGATTTACCCTTGAGTTTACCCATAAAATCCTCAAACTCATTCTCCTCCACATTAGTTCCCTCATGTTCATCCATGCTATCCATCGAAGAAGGATGATTAATGATGGTAGTTTTGATGTTGGGGGTTACCTTGTTGGTGGCCTTAGCCATGAGGCACTTGGCGGTGATGCTTTCATTGGGTGAGTCGAAGAGAGACACCCGTGGAGTCGTTGCAATGGCAACGGAGGCCATGGCAACCGACTCACCATCTTCATCATCCTCATTGTATTCTTCTTGTACCACCAATGCCTTGGGAGGAGTCTTCTTGATGAAGTTGCTCTTGTTGGGGAAAGACTTGGCCTTGTCCTTACGGATGAGCTTGCCACCGTTGTCTTCCCTCTTCTCATACGGGCACTTCGCAACAAAGTGACTCACGTTGCCACAATTGAAGCAAGTCCTCACTCGTTGCTTGCCCTTTGCGCCACTTGAGTTACTCTTGTTGAAGTTGGGCCTTGAGTTCTTCTTGCTCCAAATTGCCTTGAAGCAAGGGCCATGTGTTCATGATAGGCATACTTCGTATCTTCAAGATTGCTCTCCTCTTCTTCCTCTTCTTCGACACAAACCTTGGCTTTCAACGCAAGGTTGGGCCTTTTTGCTTTTTGAGACCGAAGCACCACTTTGTCGGCGGTCTTGTCCAATATGCTCATAGCCACAAACTCATCCAACACATCACTTGAGGACAAGGTGTGGAAGTCCGGCCTTTGACGGATGACGGACGACATGGCTTTGTGGTAGGGCATCATTGCCTTGAGGAATTTGCGCTTGATCCAATTGTCATCTGTGTCCTTACTTCCATGATCCCGGAGAGAGACCGCGAGCTTGGTAACTCTCCGATAGAGCTCACGAGGTTCTTCATCTTCTTTCATTGCAAACTCATCGGCTTCATCTTGTACCACTTCATAGTTGGAATGTTGAATGCTTGCGCTCCCCCGATAGAGGGAAACCACTTTATGCCAAGCATCTTTGGCCAATGAGTAGGGCCGGAGATGCGGGAGGTCTTCGGGAAGGATTGCTTCTTGGATTATGAAGAGAGCATTCTCATTGAATTGATTCTCCACTTCTTCTCTAGGAGTGAAGTTGCTCCGGTCATGTGGATAAAAACCTTCTTCAATGATTCTCCAAAGGTTAGTGTTCACATGATTTAAATGACGCTTAAAACGATAGACCCAAGAATCAAAATCCTCCTTTTTGTCAATCTTGGGGGGAGGACCGGCATGATTCAAGTGAGTAGAAGGAATCGGTCCACCATAGACGGGTGGAGGTTGCACATGGGCAAAGATGACGGTGCCATTCTTACCACTAGACAAAGAGGCTTTCTCACTAGTAGCTCCCCCCTTGTCGGGGTTAGCATCCGTCACCGTGTTGGCGGGATCACCCACTTTCGACGGTGCGGTGGAAAGTTTAAGCCCTTCTAAGAATTCCTTAAACATGTCTTTGACCTCGGTCGTCATGGAGGTGTTCAATGTGTCCAACGCCACATTGAATTCCTCACGTGAGATCGAGTTACCCCCATCTCCCGTAGACGAGAAAGGATTCACACCGGAGTGCTCCTCCGCTCCGTCTACGGTGTCAACCTGTGACGCCCTCGATTCAATCGTACACTAATCATACACGCAAATGTGTACGATCAAGATCAAGGACTCACGGGAAGATATCACAACACAACTCTAGGCACAAATTAAAATAATACAAGCTTTATATTACAAGCCATGAGCCTCGAGGGCTCGAATACATAAGCTCGAAAACACAAGAGTCAGCAGAAGCAACAATATCTGAGTAAAGACATGAGTTAGACAAGTTTGCCTTAAGAAGGCTAGCACAAAAGCATCTACGATCGAAAAGGCAAGGCCTCCTGCCTGGGAGCCTCCTAACTACTCCTGGTCGTCGGTGGTCTCCACGTAGTAGTAGGCATCAACGGTGGCATCTGACTCCTGGGCTCCGGCATCTGGTTGCATCAACCGAAAGGAAGAAAAGGGGGAGCAAAGCAACCGTGATTACTCATCCAAAGTAATCGCAAGCAAGGATCTACACTACATATGCAACATTATCAAAGGAAGGTTGTATATGTGGACTGGGCTGCAGAAATGCCAGAATAGAGAGAAGGCCTAGTCCTATCGAAGACTAGCATCTTCTGGAAACCACCATCTTGCAGCAACAGAAGGGAGTAGAGTAGCATAAAGTAAAGTAGTAAAAGAGTTATCAACCTCGGCTAGAGATCCTTTCTCGACTCCCTGCGAGAAAGCAATCCCAGAGCCATACAATCCAGTTATCATCACAATCCATTTCTCATCACCATCCAGTTCTCATCACAAGTATCCAGTTCTAGTTGTATCGATCGAGATACAACTCCAAGTGTCCGTTACCGTAGGACAGACTATTGATAGATGTTTTCTTCCCTGCAGGGGTGCACCAACTTACCCACCACGCTCGATTAACTCCGGCCGGACACACTTTCCTGGGTCATGCCCGGCCTCGGCCAAACAATACGCCGCAACCCGACCTAGGCTTAATAGAGAGGTCAGCACGCCGGACTAAACCTATGCCCCCAGGGGTCATGGGCCATCTCCCCGGGAACTCCTGCACGTTGCGAACGCGGCCGGTGAGCAGACCTAGCTACCTCCTTCAACAAGGCAGGTGCTTACGCAGTCCAACCCGGCGCGCGCCGCTCAGTCGCTGACGTCTATTAAGCTTCGGTTGATGCATACGATGCAGAACGCCCATACTATGCCCACGTGATGGTTAGTGCTATCAGGCCAGAGGCCCCTCGGATCAAATATCCAAATCATAGTGGATTAGGAACGCGCGGTAACAAGCAGAGACTCACGAAAGATGTGACCTCGTTGCCCCGTCTCGAGGACTTGCGGCAAGGGCTAGGAATGCCCGGCCACGCCTCGTAATTATCTCGCGGGCACCCTCCAGGTCAACCCGTCTCCACATCACTCGCAATTAAGCTCGCGCAGGTACCCCTCAGGGCCGACCCGTCTTTAGTAACATGGTTCAGTGTAAAGTCATAGTAACCATAGTGACTGTGTGTCCAAACATCAAGGGGAAAACTCGAGGAATCACCCCCAGTGAATCCCGCTCGATGTAATCATCAAGGTGAACGTAAGAGGAATCACCCCCGAGGTTCACACTTGAGGGGTTGCACGACAGAGTCATATCGGAAGTGGTTAAGGCGGAATCACCCTCGATGACCACGACCGAATAGCTACACTACAGGGTTAACATCAGAGGTGATGTAGAGGTCTCGCCCTCGGCACTTGGTAGTAACCCAGTAGTGTCGAGCAACTAAGGGAAAAGTGATGTGCGGTGCCGGGGCCTGGCCTTCGATCCCATTGATCGGGTCTTCGATGATGAAGCAGGGGCAACAAGGACAAGGTGGGGGTCACTGATGGATCACTAACCAACCTATACTAAGTAGTTTAGGATAAGCAGGTAGGTAACAATGAGCAAGTTACAAAAGTAGGCTATGCATCAGAATAGGAGCAAACAATAATAGTAGCAAAATCTAATGCAAGCATGAGAGAAAGGAATGGGCGATATCGGAATGATCAAAGGGGGGGCTTGCCTCGAAGCTCCGATGAAAGGGAAGAAGGGTCGTCGTGGACGTAGTCGATCACGGCGGCATCATCAGCGGTCTCGGGGATTACCAAAGGAGAAGAGGGGGAAGAAACAGTAAATACAAGCAAACAGATGCATGACAATCAATAAGCATCGCTTGGGGTGTTCTAACGCGGCACTACACGATACCGACGAAGGGGGAAAACATCCGGGAATGTTTCCCCGGTGTTAGGCATTTTCGAACAGATGAAACGGAGGGGAAAGGTTGCATATTCTCTATTCTAGGGATGTGTGACAGACGAACGGACCGCGTATTCGGATTCGTCTCGTCGTTCTGAGCAAATTTCATGTATAAAACATTTTCATCTGAGTTACGGTTTATTTTCTATGAAAATCTAAAGTTTAAAACATTTTCTAAATTTCTGGACTTATTTTAATTCGAATTAAAAACAGAATATACCTTCTGTACCCACTATGCGCTAGCCACAGTGGATGACAGGTGGGGCCAGGGGGCCCAGTTGACTGGGTCAACTCCAGAGTCAGCAGGTCAACAGAGTCAATGTTTGACTCGGTCAAAAGGTGAAGTGGGGCCTAGGTGTCATAGACACAACTCGTATTAGAATTATTTTAACCACTTATTAAATGACGGGGCCCATTCGTCAGTGTGTTTAACTTATCTAAACTAAACTAATTTAGCTAAAGCAACATGGGGTTGGGCTATATTTAATTAGGCCTGCCTAATTTAGCTCGGGCCAGGCCCCATGTGGCAGCGGCACAAGGCCAGCTGAGGCCACGGCCGTTCTTGGGCACGCACGGACGCACTCCGGCGCCGGCGGCCTCGGCCATAGCCAGCGGCAGGGGCAGCTGGGCGAGCATAGCCCCGGGCGCGCGGGGGGAGGCGCCGCCGCGCGCGTGTGCAGGCGGCGCGGGCGGGGCATGGCGGGGCGCGGGCGCGGGCGGATGGAGCCGCTGCGGCCGGACGCGCGCGTGCAGCAGCAGCACTGGCGACAGCGGCGGCGGCCCATCAGCAAGCAGCGGTGGCGTGGCGGCATCAGCAGAAGCAGAGTACCAGCAACAGCAGGCAGCCACGACAGCGGGCAGCTGCGGGTGCACACGGGCGAGGGGAGCAGGGCACAGCCACACGAGCAGGGGGCGCACATGGAACGCGCGCTGGAGAGCCCGAGACGGGGTGGGATGCGGCCCGGTGCGCGGGCGTGTGGCCATGGGCGTGGAGAGCATGAGCTCACAGAGAGCTCGACCATGGTGGGGCGGCGGCCCTACGGCGACGGTGAGGAGGGAAGAAAGCGGGAATGGGAGCGAAGCTCACCAGGAGGAGTTATGGCGCGCTCGGGAGGGGTCGGGGACGGCTGGAGGTGCGGATCCGCGGCGAGGCAGTGTGGCGGCCGAAGGTGAGGAAGACAACGCGGGCGTTGATGGGACGGCTCCCGGGGCTCGATCCGGTGGCGTAGGCGACGAAGACGAAGACGGTGATGCTCCTGGTTGACGCTAGATCAGTGCAGGATGACGATGGCTGCAAGGACGACAAGGCCATGGCAACGGTGGAGCTCAGGCTTGTGTGGGGGTGAGAGCAACGGCGCGTGGGAGGGGGAAAGGAGGCTAGGGTTCGGTCAAGGGGGTCCAGCGGTGTTTTATAGGTTGTCGGGGAGGTCGGGGATTTCCGCCACGCACGACAAGGCGCGGCCATGGCCAGCGGATGGCCGCCACGATCCCCCATGCCTCCCTGTAGCAGGAGATTGGGGATGACCCCAATTGGGTTGGGCCAGCCATTTGTTGAAGATGGCCAAAGTGCACATGGTTTCATTTCTATTACTTTTATTCTTTTTCCGCAAAAAGATTTAGCTAAAGTCTTCCATTTATTTAAAAAAATGGCAAACAACTTTTGTTTGAGTTGAAGCTTCGAACATAAATCCTGTACAACATTTCAAGACCACACACAAGGTTTCCCATCACTTGGAAAAATGTACATATGTTTGTTTATTTTGAAAAGGCCAAGATAATTGTTGTTGGACCATTTATTAATTTCCTAGGAATTTATTTGCCTCACAAATAGAGTTGGTTCCAACATGACAATTGATCAGGGGGAATTATAGAGTAGCACCAACATTTTTGTTAAGCTGTCTCAAGAAATATTATTTTTGACTTGCAATTTAAAATTCAAATTGACTTTGATTTTTTGGAGAAGTGGCAAATTGCATAGTAATCATTATGACATGGCCACCATTAGGGGGGATTACTGTAGCATGATTCTCGGGGTGTTACACAACCATACTCTTCGGACGGTAAAGTCCTTAAAAAAGAGACGAGGCTCTGATACCAATTGAAAGGATCGGTATAGTTGGCTAGAGGGGGGTGAATAGGCAACTAACAGTTTTTAGCTTTTCTTTAACAATTTAAACTTTGCATCAAAGTAGGTTGTCTAGATATGCAACTAAGTGAGCAACCTATATGATGCAACAAAAATATGTACACAAGCAAGCAAGAGATACAACACGAATAAGCTTGCAAGAGTAAAGGCGCGAGATAACCAAGAGTGGAGCTGGTGGAGACGAGGATGAGTTACCGAAGTTCCTTCCCTTTGAGGGGAAGTACGTCTCCGTTGGAGCGGTGTGGAGGCACAATGCTCCCCAAGAAGCCACTAGGGCCACCGTATTCTCCTCACGCCCTCACACAATGCGAGATGCCGTGAATCCACTATTGGTGCCCTTGGAGGCGGCGACCGAATCTTTACAAATAAGGTTGGGGCAATCTCCACAACTTTATTGGAGGCTCCCAACGACACCACGAAGCTTCACCACAATGGACTATGGCTCTGCGGTGACCTCAACCGTCTAGGGTGCTCAAACACCCAAGAGTAACAAGATCCGCAAGGGATTAGTGGGGGGTGAGGGAGTCCTGGATTAGGGGGTGTTCGGATAGCCGGACTATACTTCGGCCGGACTCCTGGACTATGAAGATACAAGACTGAAGACTTCGTTCCATGTCCGGATGGGACTTTCCTTGGCGTGGAAGGCAAGCTTCGCGCTACGGATATGTAGATCCCTACCATTGTAACCGACTCTGTGTAACCCTAGCCCTCTCCGGTGTCTATATAAACCAGAGGGTTTTAGTCCGTAGGACGAACAACAATCATACCATAGGCTAGCTTCTAGGGTTTAGCCTCCTTGATCTCGTGGTAGATCTACTCTTGTACTACCCATATCATCAATATTAATCAAGCAGGAGTAGGGTTTTACCTCCATCGAGAGGGCCCGAACCTGGGTAAAAACATCGTGTCCCTTGTCTCCTGTTACCATCCGCTTAGACGCACAGTTCAGGACCCCCTACCCGAGATCCGCCGGTTTTGACACCGACATTGGTGCTTTCATTGAGAGTTCCTCTGTGTCATCGCTTTTAGGCCCGATGGCTCCTCCGATCATCAACAGCGATGCGGTCCAGGGTAAGACTTTTCTCCCCGGACAGATCTTCGTATTCGGCGGCTTTGCACTGCGGGCCAATTCGCTTGGTCATCTGGAGCAGATCGAAAGCTACGCCCCTGGCCATCAGGTCAGGTTTGGAAGTTTGAACTACACGGCCGACATCCGTGGAGACTTGATCTTCGACGGATTCGAGCCAGAGCCGAGCGCGCCGCACTGTCACGATGGGCATGATCTAGCTCTGTCGCCGAACAGTGCCCTGGAGGCCGCACCCGTGTCCACTCCGACCCTTAGCCCGGAGCCGACTACGCCAATCGAGGATGGGTGGTTGGACACCGCCTCGGGGGCTGCAATCTCTACGGCGATCGAGCCGAACACCAGCCCTATCCTCTGCGAAGCCCGTGACTCCAAGGAGCCGGACACCTCTCCGGACTCCGAGCCCTTCGCGCCCCTACCAATCGAATCCGATTGGGTGCCGATAATGGAGTTCACCGCCGTGGACATCTTTCAGCACTCACCCTTCGGCGACATTCTGAATTCACTAAAGTCTCTCTCTTTATCAGGAGAGCCCTGGCCGGACTATGGTCAGCAAGGTTGGGATGCGGATGATGAAGAAATTCAAAGCCCACCCACCACCCACTTCATAGCCACTGTCGATGATTTAACCGACATGCTCGACTTCGACTCCGAAGACATCGACGGTATGGACGCCGATGCAGGAGATGATCAAGAACCAACGCCTATAGGGCACTGGAAAGCCACCTCGTCGTATGACATATACATGGTGGACACCCCAAAAGAAGGGAATGGCGATAGAACAGCGGAGGACGACCCCTCCAAGAAACAGCCTAAGCGTCGGCGTCAGCGGCGCCGCTCTAAATCCCGCCAAAGCAAAAACGGTGATTCCGGCACGGGAGATAATAACACCCCAGACAGTGCCGAAGACAACCCCCTCCAGCAGGATTCAGCACAGGAGGATGGAGAAGTCAGCCCTCATGAGAGAGCGGCGGACAGAGAGGTAGAGGATGATAATTATATGCCTCCCTCCGAATACGAGGCAATCCTCGACGACGACGAATTTGTTGTGCCTAAGGATCCCGTCGAACAAGGGCGTTTCAAACGCAGGCTTATGGCCACGACGAGCAGCCTCAAAAAAAACAGCAGCAGCTTAGAGCTGATCAAGACTTGCTAAACGACAGATGGACTGAAGTCCTTGCGGCCGAAGAGTATGAACTCGAACGCCCCTCCAAGAGCTACCCAAAGCGCAGGTTGCTACCCCGATTAGAGGAGGAAGCACCCACATCACCAGCGCATGATACGGCCGACCGGCCACCCCGTGGCCGCGACAGAGAGGCCTCTCGGCCCTCCACTCAAGTCGCACCCCGGGGCCGCTCAAAAAATACCAAGGCACGGGGAAACGCGCCAGACCTGCGAGATATATTGGAGGACAAGGCAAAGCAAACAAGATCGATCTACGGATTGCGCGGGCGCCCCACGGCACGAGACGATAACCGTCACGCCGGATAGAGTAAATCCGGCCAGGCCGAACACAGTAGACAAAGCTCGTTTGAGCTGCGTCGTGATATAGCCCAATACAGAGGTGCCGCACACCCACTATGCTTCACAGATGAAGTAATGGATCATCAAATCCCCGAGGGTTTCAAACCCGTGAACATCGAATCATACGATGGCACAACAGATCCTGCGGTATGGATCGAGGATTATCTCCTTCATATCCACATGGCCCGCGGTGATGACCTACACACCATCAAATACCTCCCACTCAAGCTTAAAGGACCAGCTCGGCATTGGCTTAACAGCTTGCCAGCAGAATCAATTGGTTGTTGGGAGGACCTGGAAGCCGCATTCCTCGACAATTTCCAGGGCACCTATGTGCGACCACCAGACGCCGATGATCTAAGCCACATAATTCAGCAGCCAGAGGAATCGGTCAGACAATTCTGGACACGGTTCCTAACAAAGAAAAACAAATCGTTTACTGTCCGGACGCAGAGGCCCTAGCAGCCTTCAAGCATAATATCCGTGACGAGTGGCTGTCCCGACACCTTGGACAGGAAAAGCCGAAGTCCATGGCAGCCCTCACGACACTCATGGCCCGCTTTTGTGCGGGAGAAGACAGCTGGCTGGCTCGTAGCAATAAAATGACCAAGAGCCCTGGTAATTCGGATACAAAGGACAGCAGTGGCAGGTCGCGTCGCAACAAGCAAATGCGCCGCATTAACAGCGACAATGCTGAGGACACAGCAGTTAATGCCAGATTCAGAGGCTCTAAACCCTGTCAGCGGAAAAAATCATTCAAAAGAAATACTCCGGGCCTGTCCAGTTTGGACCGAATACTCGATTGCTCATGCCAGATATATGGCACCCCCGAAAAACCAGCCAATCACACCAACAGGGATTGTTGGGTGTTCAAGCAAGCAGGCAAGTTAAATGCCGAAAGAAGAGACAAGGGGCTGCATAGCGATGACGAGGAGGAGCCCCGGCCGCCGAACAACAGTGGACAGAAGGGTTTCCCCCCACAAGTGTGGACGGTGAACATGATATACACAACCCACATCCCCAAGAGGGAGCGGAAGCGTGCACTAAGGGACGTATACGCGATGGAGCCAGTCGCCCCAAAGTTCAACCCATGGTCCTCCTGCCCGATCACTTTTGATCGAAAGGACCACCCCACTAGCATCCGTCATGGCGGATTCGCCGCATTGGTTCTAGACCCAATCATTGACGGATTTCACCTCACTAGAGTCCTTATGGACGGCAGCAGCAGCCTGAACCTGCTTTACAGGATACAGTGCGGAAAATGGGCATCGATCCCTCGAGGATTAAACCCACTAAAACAACATTTAAAGGCGTCATACCAGGTGTAGAGGCCAACTGTACAGGCTCAGTTACACTTGAAGTGGTCTTCGGATCTCCGGATAATTTCCGAAGCGAGGAGTTAATGTTCGACATAGTCCCATTCCGCAGAGGCTATCACGCACTGCTCGGGCAAACCGCATTTGCCAAGTTCAATGCGGTACCGCACTATGCATACCTTAAGCTCAAGATGCCAGGCCCTCGAGGAGTCATTACGGTCAATGGAAACACCGAACACTCTCTCCGAACGGAGGAGCATACGGCGGCTCTCTCAGCGGAAGTACAAAGCAGCCTCTCGAGGCAATTCTCCAGTCCGGCCATTAAACGTCCGGACACCGCCAAGCGCGCCCGGAGTAACCTACAACAAGACCGCCTAGCACGTTCCGAGCAAGCGTAGCAATGCGGCCCCAACCCCAGTCCTCGCGAACTTGCGAAACTAGTGCTACGCGTACATAACTACGCTCTGAAAATACCATGGGCACAGGGGGAGGGGTGCCATCATGGCATGCCCGAGACGCGGCTTAAACCAAACTAGGGGCTGCCGATTTCTTCATTCTCTCTTACTTTCAGGACTCCATTCTTCGGAAGGCCTGCCCGGCAGTACAATTGCCGCACAAATGATTCAAGAACCAGGGAAGCAAAAAGCTACGCCGCACTATGGAACTCCTAGGTGGTCTCTATAACGAGCAGTATACCTGTTTTGCATACCATTCCGCAGCCTGCCCCTGGAAAGGACATGTTAAATAGTCCCACCTTTTGCTTATCGCACTATTTGTGTCGTTCTGCTTTGATCGCAGCTTTTTCAAATAAACAATGCATAACTTTTGTCTATTATTGCATTACTCTTTTTTACGAATATATGTTCATTAATGACATGTTGCACCCGTACACATTGGTACGGCCAATACGCTAGGGGCTTAAGTACCCCACAATACGGTGTGAGAAGTCCGAACACTTTCACAAGTGCGACACCCCAAACTTATAGCATTATATGCATCGGCTCCGAATCATGTCTTGGGTCAATAGTTGGGTTTGTCCGGCTCCTATGTTTTGGTACCTTACATTCCGTTATATCGGCTAAGGTAGCGCTAGGAGAACTACTGCGATTGTGCCCCAGTTGAGCTGGGCTAAGCACCTCAGTAGAGAAAGCTAAAACTGACCGTCATGATGAGGCGAGAGCTGGTCGCTGTTCGAGAGGTTTTCGAGTCCCTAAAGACTTATGCCGCTTAGAGCAAGGAGTCGGCTTTGTCCGGCCTAGGCATGGATAGCGCCCCGAACTCGGTCTTCCGAATACTAGGGGCTTCGCCAGAATTTAAAATTATAGAATTCTATGGCTAAGTGAGAGTGTTCAAGCATTATAGTCCGATTGCCTTGTTCGTTGTGCTGAGCGCCTCCCTCGAAGGACCCAAAAATGGGAAAAGAGCGCTCAGGTTTATCCCGAACACCCCAGCACTAGTGGCTCGAGGGCAGAAGCTGACGACTCGCCATCTGTCATATTTAATAAACAGCCGCACAGAAGGTAATATTTTAAATTCAAAAAGCGTTTCTTAGCGCATATGAACAAGTTTTCAGCGCACAGGACAAAACGAGCGAGTTTACTCAAAAATTACATCCCTAGAACATTCATCCGCCATAAGGCGGGCACCCTTCAGAACGCCCTCATAATACATCTCGGGCTTGCGATGCTCCTTGCCCGGCGGTGGCCCATCCTTCACAAACTTCTCAGCATCCAGCTTGCCCCAGTGCACTTTCGCACGGGCAAGCGCCATACGGGCACCCTCGATGCATAAGGAGCGCTTGATGACTTCGAGCCTTGGACAGGCCTCCACCAGCCGCCTCACCAGCCCGAAGTAGCTCCCAGGCATGGCCTCCCCAGGCCATAGCCGGACTATGAGGCCCTTCATGGCCTGTTCGGCCACCTTATGGAGCTCGACCAGTTGCTTCAGCTGGTCACTCAAGGGCACCGGGTGTCCGGCCTCAGCATATTGAGACCAGCACACCTTCTCCGTCGAGCTCCCCTCCTCGGCTCGGTAGAAGGCGGCGGCATCTGACACGCTACGGGGCAAATCTGCGAATGCTCCTGGAGAGCTCCGGATTCGGGTAAGTAACAAGTAATTCACTTTCACGTGCTTACTTTGCATAAAGAATGCCTTACCCGCCGCTATCTTTTTCACCGCCTCCACCTCCTGGAGGGCCTTCTGGGCTTCGACCTTGGCAGACTTGGCATTTTCAATGGCCGCCGCGAGCTCGGACTCTCGCGTCTTCGAGTCAAGCTCCAAACTCTCATGTTTTTTCATGAGAGCCTAGAGCTCTTGCTGCACCTGCCA
Organism: Aegilops umbellulata; assembly: GCA_032464435.1. Classification (NCBI taxonomy): domain Eukaryota; kingdom Viridiplantae; phylum Streptophyta; class Magnoliopsida; order Poales; family Poaceae; genus Aegilops; species Aegilops umbellulata. Next base: position 180,744,598 of record CP136057.1, on the reverse strand, counting down.
ACCTGTGCCTCATGCTTCTCCCGCTCGGTGCGCTCCGTGGCCGCCCTCTTCTCGGCCTCGGATAGCGCTTGCTTAAGGGTCGCCACCTCAGTTTTGGCCCCTACAATAGCCACGTTAATCCTATCATTTTTTGCAATTGCACCTTTTATATATTTAAATAAAGTATCTCTTACCTTCCTTCCTCGAGCTGCTTCTTGGCAAGGCCGAGCTCTTGTTCGGACCGCTCGAGGTTTTGCTTCAGCGTGTCCACCTCCGCAGTCAGTGCGGCGGAGGCCAGCAGTGAAGCCTGCATACGCATATTGACTTAACTATGTTAGACTCCTGCGAATATTATTAGATCCTCTATTCGGTTTTTCTTTCCGAACGCCGAACAGAGCATCAGGGGCTACTGTCTATGCGGTAATATTTTTACATATTCTTTACTTACCTCAAAGCCTGTTAGGAGGCTGGCACAGGCTTCGGTCAGCCCGCTCTTGACGGACTGAACCTTCTGGATCACCGCACTCATAATAGTGCGGTGCTCCTCGTCGATGGAGGCGCCGTTAAGCACCTCCAGCAAATTGTTCGGTGCCTCCGGTTGGACGGAGGTCACTGGCTCGGTAGCTTGCTCCTCTTGGAAGGAGGTTGCCTGCCGGAGTCCAGAACCGTTGAAGGTTCCGGCGCGGTGTCCGGCCCAAGGCCGGACTCGGAGCCCTTGGGGGTTTTATCCCCTTTGCGCCTGGAGTCCGGGAGGTCGCCTTGCGGTGCCTCCAGGACCACCTCCTCCTGGCTTGGAACCTGTTGGGACAGCACCTCGGCGTCGTCCGTAGGGCGGGGGGAGGTAGCGGTTGGAAGCGAATTCACATCCGACGAATCCAGGGAACCGCTCGACGACACGTCGAGCCGGTCTTTGGGCGGACTGCATAATTATTCGGTGTAAGGATAAGCTGTGCAATGAAGGGACACTATGAATTACTCTGGTGTCCGAATACTTACGACTTCGCCAGGGGCTTGGCCCTAAGGGGCCACTCCTCTTCGCCGTCGTCGGCATTGGTGGAGTAGTCCGGAGGAAGGGTTTCCCCCTTCCTGGACCCTCCGGCCTCCCCAGTTGGGGCGGCCTTCCTTTTCTTTCCTCCCCCCGCTGGAGGGGGAGAGGCCTCTTCTTCCTCCTCCTCGTCTTCGCGGGAGGAGTGTGTCTCGGAGTCATCGGATGATGAATCTGATACCACCAAGCGCCGGGAACTCTTTCGAGTTCCCGTGGTCTTCTTCTTGACCTTCTTCTCCGGCACCACATAAGGGGCCAGAGCCAGCAGCTTCGCCAAGCGAGCATCGGCTGGGTCTTCGGGCAGAGAGGCCGGAAAGTTAATCTGTTCGGCCTTCTCCAACCATTCTTGTCAAAGGCTCGGGAGTTTAGATCCCGCATAGAGTCAAACTATGAAAGACAAATATCCTGTAAAAGGTAAAAACAGCTTACCGCGTTAGCGTGACGCTGCGTGCTGAATCTGCGATCCTCAGTAGCGGATGCGGGAGCCTCGGCGCCCTTGAATAGCACCTTCCAGGCATCTTCGTACGTCGTGTCGAAGAGCCTGCTCAGAGTTCGGTGCTGCGCCGGGTCAAACTCCCACAGGTTGAAAGCCCGTTGTTGACACGGGAGGATCCGGCGGATGAGGATAACCTGGACTACATTGACAAGTTTGAGCTTCTTGTTCACCAGATTCTGGATGCTTGTCTGGAGTCCGGTCGGCTCTCCTTTTTTACCCCATGACAGGCCCGTCTCTTTCCAGGAGGTGAGCCGCGTAGGGGGTCCGGATCAAAACTCGGGGGCTGTGACCCATTCAGGGTCACGCGGCTCGGTGATGTAGAACCACCCCGATTGCCATCCCTTTAGGGTCTCCACGAAGGAGCCCTCAAGTCATAGGACGTTGGGCATCTTTCCCACCATGGCGCCTCCGCACTCCGCCTGGTTGCCACGCACCACCTTTGGCTTGACGTTGAAGGTCTTGAGCCATAGGACAAAATGGGGTTGGATGCAGAGGAAGGCCTCGCACACGACGATAAACGCCGAGATGTTGAGGACGAAGTTTGGGGCCAGATCGTGGAAATCCAGGCCATAGTAGAACATGAGCCCCCGGACAAATGGGTGGAGAGGGAAGCCTAGTCCACGGAGGAAATGGGGGAGGAACACCACCCTCTCATGGGGCCCGGGGGTGGGGATGAGCTGCCCCTCTTCGGGGAGCCGCTGCGTGATGTCGTTGGACAAGTATCCGGCTTTCCTCAGCTTTTTGATGTGTCCCTCCGTGACGGAGGAGACCATCCACTTGCCTCCCGCTCCGGACATGGCTGGAGAAGGTTGAGATGGGGAATGCGGACTTGGGCGCTGGAGCTCGAGTGCGCGAAAGTGGATAGGCTAAGGAGGAAGAAGGCGTGGGTGAAAGGGTGGATCCTTATCCCCTTATATGGGCTGGCGCAACTATGCGTCCCCACCAGCCTGGTAAAACTCGCTTATCTCCCAAGCGCCGTAATCAATGGCGCGGTTGGGTTACCCACGCCCGTATTGATGAGAATCCCAGAATAAGGGGACACGATCTCTGCTTTGACAAGACGTGCCAAGGAAACCGCCTCGCTAAACGCGCTGAGGTGGTAAAACGATTTGAATAAAGGCTTGGCCGTGGTGTGATGTCACGCTACGGAATACGTCAGCAGATTAGATTTGTGTAAATATTATTCTCTCTACGGCAATATGTGGAATTTATTTTGCAGAGCCGGACACTATCCTTGTGTTCAAAATCTTCTATGAAGTATTCGGAAGCGGAACCCGCCTTGCAATGCCGAAGACAATCTACGCGCCGGACTCGTCGTCATTGAAGCTTGGTTCAGGGGCTACTGAGGGAGTCCTGGATTAGGGGTGTTCGGATAGCCGGACTATACCTTCGGCCGGACTCCTGTACTATGAAGATACAAGATGAAGACTTCGTCCTGTGTCCGGATGGGACTTTCCTTGGCGTGGAAGGCAAGCTTGGCGATACGGATATGTAGATCTCCTACCATTGTAACTGACTCTGTGTAACCCTAGCCCTCTCTGGTGTCTATATAAACTGGAGGGTTTTAGTCCGTAGGACGAACAACAATCATACCATAGGCTGGCTTCTAGGGTTTAGCCTCCTTGATCTCGTGGTAGATCTACTCTTGTACTACCCATATCATCAATATTAATCAAGCAGGAGTAGGGTTTTACCTCCATCGAGAGGGCACGAACCTGGGTAAAAACATCGTGTCCCTTGTCTCCTGTTACCATCCGCCTAGACGCACAGTCCAGGACCCCCTACCCGAGATCCGTCGGTTTTGACACCGACAGGGGGAATCAAATTTCTCTTGGTGGAAGTGTAGATCGGGTCCTTCTCAACCACTCCCGAGCAAATCAACAAGTTTGATTCGCTAGGGAGTGAGATCGGGCGAAAATGGAGCTTGGAGCAACAATGGAGCTTAGGGTTGGAAGAGGTAGTCAACTAGAGGTAGGAGACGACCCTTTTATAGTGGTGGACGAAATCCAACCATTATCCACTTAACCAGCCCGCGACACGCGGTACTACCGCTCCAGAGGCGCGGTACTACCGCAAGGCCACGCGGTACTACCGTGGGCGACCACAGTACTACCGCGGCAGCAGCGGGGGCTAGGGCAAGCCTGACAAGGGGCAGTACTACCGTGAACACGGTACTACCGCTCCCCCTTCCGGTACTACCGCAAGGCAGGAAAGCCGTAGGCTGGGAAGGGCGCGGATGAATAAAATTACATCCGTGCCTGCTTCCGCTGGAAAACAATCGGTGCAAAAATCCGACACGGTACTACCGCTGAGGAGCGGTACTACCGTGTGGCTGCTGGATCAGGCCGCGCACGGTACTACCTCGGAGGCGTGGATGTAAAAAATTACATCCGCCCCTACTACCGCAACGCAGCGGTACTTGACCTGGGGGCCACAGTAGTACGGCTCCAGAGGAGCAGTACTACCGTGGGCTCCCGCGGTACTGCCGCGCCTAAGGCACGGTACTACCGCAAGTACCTGTGGTACTACCGCTCCAAGAAGCAGTACTACCGCAAGCACAGCAGTAGTAGCCAAGACAATCGCAAGGAGGATAAACGGGAGATGCTCCAAAGTGCAAGGGAAAGGTGGAGACAAGAAAGGGAACGTCTACGTGATGATTCCACCCAAACCTTTCCGACGCGGACCCCCTCTTAATAGTACGGCTTTCCTATGACTCAAATCCACCAAAAAGAAACGTAGAGAAACGTTGTCTTCAATAGTCTTCGAGGGGCACCAAACCGTCTTGTGCCTAGTGACGAAATATCTGAGAATCTCAAGGCACACGATTAGTCCGCAAAAGCATTGTCATCAATCATCAAAACACCTTAGGGATAAATATGCCCTTACAACTTGGCTCATGTTGAGAGACCAATGTTGGGCGGCGGACCGCTTTGCGCGATGAGGTATGCAACATCCCGCACGTTGCATGCTCTCTGACCAAGCCCCAAAAATATCGGCCATCTGATGGTGCAGTGCTGCTTTGCTCAGTAATCCTGGTTTGTGCTTCGAAATTTCAGGCTGCTGAGCTTAATCTCAAGCAGTGACTCGACGGCGAGAGGTTGGTTGTGCAAGCTGGGCACTAGATTTCCGAAGATCAGGGTGAGGGAGATTGCTTTGATTTTGATTGTGGGCTTCCGTAAACTCTGCTAGAGAGGAATGCCAGAGTGTTTGATAGTAAAGCTTTGATGGTCCAAATAGTGCTTGCCCCCGAGATCGCCATCTCGGCACACAAACAGAAATCACCCGGAGCCGCCGCCCCGACGTCCACTGTTCCCGCCGTCAAAGAGATCCGTGCAAACTGGCAGCTCTATGAGGTGGGGCTCTAGCTCCGCATTGGTTGGGTGGCATCCTTTGTCCCGCTTGGGCGGTGGGGGAGTCGACTCGGTCGAGGTGCCCCAGAGGGGGCGGCGGCCCCAGATGTGGTGCGACGTTCGTGGTCTGCGAGCGATTGTCCTGTGCGGCGTGGGCTGCGGGCAGCTGGGTTGCGCGACATTGCTGCTCGAGGGGAGCGGTGGTATGTCAGGGCGGCGGCCCCAAAAGGCGGTGTTGGTGGAGTGCGTTGGACGCGACGGAGTGGTGGATGTCGGGGCGGCGGCCCCGAGAGAATCTCTGTGGAGGCAAAGCTTCTGTGGAAACGATGATGGTGGGAGCGATGTCGGCGACTCAGCAATGGTTGTGGTAATCGACTCTTCTCCTGCGTGTCCGCGGTTTTGCCTCGATTTGTTTGTTGCTGCGGAGTCGAAGCTATGGCGGCGGGGCCCTATGGTATACGATGACTGGTTGCAAGTGGCCCGTTCGGGATCTTCTGTGGCGCCAGCTTTCGCCTGGTTTGTTCTTCCGGGTTCTCCGTCAGAGTCGGAACTGCGTTATCTGACCGCAGGTCGACATGTTGTCGATTAGGGTGGGTTGGCCCTGTGTGTGTGTCCGTCTTCGGGAGTGGGCTTAGCCCTTGTTGTTCCGGTTTTTGCCCGGTTTTTTGTAATTAACTGAACAATTCTCTTCTGCTTAATTAACACTCCCTCTGTTCCCAAATATAAGTTTTTCTAGAGATTTCAACAAGTGTCTACGTACGGAGTAAAATGGATGAATCTACACTCTAAAATATGTTTACATACATCCGTATATTGTAGTTCATTTAAAATGTCTAAAAAATTTATATTTAGAAACGGAGGGAGTAGATGAGGTAATCTTTGCCTCCGTTTTGAAAGAAAAAAAATAGTGCTTGCTAGCCAGAAACTAGGGACGGTCTCACTAGATGGTAGGGGCAGGCCGCGGTGCTGTGAGTTTCTCTTTTGGGTGCCAAAGAGTGTACTCTTTGCGCTCAAAGTTTGTAATTAATTCTTTCTCTTTTTAATGAAAATGACAAGCAACATTGGTGTTGGCTGTCATGAAAAAAGAATCTACGCAGGTTTAGGTATATTATGTAAACAATGTATGGTGAAACTTGCCAAGAATGATCAATGTAAGCTCTCGGCGGCAAAGCTCCTTCTAGTAATTTTCTTTTACTAATCGCTACCTGTTTACTCATTTTGTACGCGCTGGAATCCCAGTTACTTTTACAAACTCCACGGTGTGGGGGGGACATTGCTTTAGAGATCACTGACCATATAACCAAACATGAACAAAACCGTCTCCTTGTTGCTTTCGACGAACAGCACTAGTGTTTCCTCCGGTAGAAGACGAGGAAGAAACCCAACGGAACCATGCACGCCCTTCCAAGACCGAGAGGGGGACGGAGGAACTGCAAGTGCACGAGGCGGAGGCCCTCCTACGTTTGTCGCCGCACCGCCACCACGGGATGGAATGGATGGTCCGCCTGACGAGCGGAGGCCCCCGCTGTTGCCCACAGTACTACTACTACGAACATGGCTCGCTGCCTGCCTGCCTCCCTCGGAGCGCGCAGTCCCCGGTGCCACTCCCGGCCAGCTCGGTGCACAGTCACGGCGCCTACACCTACCCAGCAGTACACCTAGCGGCTAGCAGCAGCGGCGGCAGCGGCCAGCATATGCGCGCGCGGGAACGTTGCCTTCCGCTAGTCGACGGCACGGCCGATGGGATGAAACTGCACGAGGCGCCACCTTTGCTCGGTCACATGCGGAGCTACTAGCCATGGATTCCCTCTTTCTGTCAGCGAGCAGAGCAGGGCAGCGCAGCGGCAGCTACAGGTGCTTTTGGGTACTTTTGCCCGGCTGGTCCGCAGCCTTTTGGGATTAAATGATGACGACTCAAATTGCAAATTTGTAGCCGTCTGCCTGCGCGCGCTTGCATCGGAATGTCAGATGCACAGCGATTTTCGCGTGCGCTGCGCAGGCAAGGGACAGGAGCCAGCCAGCTCGGGGTACGCGTGAACAGTAGAAATGGCCGTTCCGTTGTGCAGTACAAGCGAGCTAAACTATTGCTTTGCTCTGCTTGGTTGCACATGCAGTCAGTTGCGGGGATGATTTCTGATGCATGGCCGGGGGCCGCATGAAACTAGCGCCCGTGACGAGGTTGCTGGTTATATTGAATTATTGATGCTGATGGGACGGCAGACCCCGCTCCATGCAGCTTGGGAATCATGTTTATACTCACGGCAACGTAGTATAAATTATTATTTTCTTCTGCAACCGCGTTATAGTGAGATAATGATCGTACGTACTCTAGTTGTGCTATCGTTGAACCCTCGAAGCTGGTGAAAATATTTCAAAGTTGCTGCATTTCTCGGAGTATCATCTATTACACGTATGGGCAAACATGGAAGCATTGCGAGGTATTACTATCATTTTGGGGCCCATGAACGATGGATGCTTTCTGCCGAGCAAAAGTTTCTTCGCGTTGGATATTGTATTGTTGTTTCCGCACTCGAAGAGGACAGCACGCAGAATGAGGCGAGGAACAATCTACAGGAGAGGATACGGGGGCAGCCGTACAATTTACATTTTACAATGGATATCTCAGAGCTTGTAATCTTGTACAGTAGCACACTTTGATTTTACTAGACGAATCTGTCGCGTGGATCATCGTGACTAACACAGATAAGTCACTTCAGTTTTGATGGTGACAAGCTAGCATTAGGTCTAGATTTGAAGAAGCAACAAAAAATAACTCCCTCCGGTCCTATGCAAGTTGTTGTTTTTGACAAAGATGGGCAAACTTCTAAAATTTTAACCAGTGGTATCTTTGTAAGTATTCCCTCTGTTCTTCTATGTGCAAGACCACTAAACAAATTTGAAAAGCGCAAAAATAAATACAAGATCACTTTTTCATTCTCAAATTAATCATATAATTATATGTTGTATGCCACATTTTGTTTGGTCAAATTGTTGGCCAAGTTAGACTCGAATTACCAAGTGTCGTGTATAAATAGACGGAGAGGGAGTAATACTGTTAGTTAAAGCCAACACATGATTGAATGGTTAGGAGGATGGTTGTGCCCCTACCCATGAGAATTCAAACTTAAGTTTGACATCATGGATACCGGCTAACATAGAATATTCTTTTAGTAAAAAGTGACATTAACGTGATCTAACTGTCATTGTGAGTTAGGAATATGAGTTTCAGTAAAACCAGAGTTAAGAAGTTTTTACTCGTATAGAGTTACAAAAATTCAGTAAAAGATTTGATTATGCAGTTGAGAATTATCTTGAGATTATCATGAATCGTGCTTCGGGGTGACTGTACGTCTACCATGGGCAGAAGAGTTGTTGTACGTGCTAAATCAAGACTTGCTGTAATGGAATAGGACGAACCATGGTTAATCTAACAGTAGAGACTGCCACACTATCCTCCTTGTAATATTGGGTGTTACGCAATGTCAGTATCAATCTCTTTCATTATTTCTTATATTCTTTGAAAAATGATTCAGATCATCTGACTGATAACAACGCGTGCGTTGTTCGCCGTCTCTCTGGCCGCCGGATCTGATTATAATCAGATGGCTCACGACCAACTTATTACCTAGACTAAATTTTACAACTGAATAGTTGTTGCAATCTTCGCCACCGCAACAGCTGGTGTGTTGCAGGTTCTGGATCCACTCGAGAGCAGTTGCCTCGCGTGCTCCTCCCAAGCTCCCCATCAAGCCAAAGGTTCCACGCGTCCTCATAGGCCCGTAAAGCTCCCGCCTTCGCGCTGCAGCAGGCAAGCTGTCGACGTCACCGCCCCCGGTCCGAGCTCCTCCTCCTCCTCACCACGCAGAAGACAATGAAGCCGCACTGGGGGACGGCCCGCTAGGACCCAGATCAAAGCCAGGGGGCGCGCCGCCGGCCACCCCACGACACCAAGCCGCCCCGCCGCCAAGGAGCAGCGCCGCCACCTCGCCCGCCAGGTCGCTGGACCGCCGCCTAGTCGAGCATCACCGCCGTCGTCCCCGCCCCGGGAAGGGATGACGCGCGTGCGGGTACAGGAGATCCCACCGCCGCCAACACCATCCAGGCCAGAGCCGGGGGCGCCCCCCGGCAGCGGCGCGGGGGGGGGGGGGGGGGAGAGGGAAGGAGGGAGGCCGAAGGTAGAGGAGCGCGCGCCGCCCAGGCCGCCTCCCGAGGAGGCGGCGCTAGGGCGGATTCGGGGGAGGGAAGGGAAGGGCGGAGGGAGGGGAGCCCGGATCTGGTCTGCGCGCCGGTGAGATCCGTCGGAACCCGCCGAAAGCGAGCGGCGAAGGTGGCGGCGACCAGGGGCGGAGCCAGCGTATTGGTGTTGGGTTCAGCTGAATCCAACGAACTTTTCTAGCCGCGTACAGTATACAGATACGTAGACGCTTTGACCCCAATAAAAAATATGGGCTGACCCCATCAACTTAGAAAGCAACGCTCAATGCAAAGCCCGAAAGCCCACAAGTTAATTACCACCGTAAAAAGCCTGTTCGTGACTCCCCTCCTCAATCCAGTTCTCCTAAATCCTAATGTGTACACGGCAGCCGCAGGTCCGCTTCCTTGACTCTCCGATCTGGCCTCTCCTATTTACCATCAATTGATCACGATTCTAATCAACAGCGACGAGCCAACAACGGGAAGTCGACGACGGCAAGCTGACTATTATAGTTCAAATCCAAGGTATTGATATCGCATCATCACATCTCCTTTCTATTGCACATGCCGCCAATGCCAATCGATATGAGTTTCTCAAAAGGGAAGTTGATCACCAGATCCAAAAATCTGCGGGCAATTCAAGGCCACCCATCAGACATAGGTAAAGTGCGTCAAATATCGGTGTTGTAAACGGCCACTTAAATCCAAAGGAATTAGTTTATACGTGTTTTTTGCGGTATAATTAATTTAGATGTGTTGATTTATGATCTGGCTAATTAGAAGAGAATTCCAGAGCACAATGACAATAGGCGAAGATATTTAATCAGAGGACCTTACACCGCCTAATTTTGTTATCCAAAAATGGCCATTGGCGATGTTTGATGATAATTTATTCCGGGATATGGTTTGATCAATAACATGTTGCTTTTTCTTTGGTGTATCATGATGCTTTTCGGTTGAGTGTTGTCAGTAAAAAGTTTCATAACAAAATTGGTAATTGATGAGTGATTCTTTTAATTTACTATATGAAGAAAAGCTGTATTTTCTACCATTGGTATTAATGGTTTGCACTATCTTTTTAAGACAATGACAAGTCAAAATGGGGCACTCTAAAGTGTGAGTGACTTAACATGCTTCTTTTGCTAGATGGTATTTATTATAAACTTGTCAAACTGATTTTCATTTTCTTCAATGTTTTCAGGAAAAAACAACACCTAAGACCTGAAGTTATTTTGGTACCACTCTATTTATAACATGTAAAAAAGATGTATTATAACTTAATTCAACAGGTATGTACCGCGCTGTTCCGTTTTACTGTAACACAATATGTGATAAGTGATATCATGAGCATAACTGGTTTGCTACCAACATTTGGCATTGCCAATATTCGGCAAAATCAGAAGTTGCCAATATTTGGCAATTTTTTGTGAGATTGGTAATGAAATTGGCAAGCAGCCAATCTCTAGCCAAAATTTGGCATGCCAACTTTTGGCATCAAACCAATTATGCTCCATAATTCTATAAGTTATGGTATCTTGGAGTAATAAAATATTTTTTGTAAGATTGTGAAAATTTATACTTTACACGTAATTAATTTGTATGTACTGAACCCAATGACTAAATTTGCTGGCTCCGCCCGTGGCGGCGACGAGGGTTTCGGGGGAAGGAAGTTAATTTACAAGCTTTGATCTGACGGCTCGTGAGGCGGTGGATCTTTCCAAAAGATCCGCCGACCGACGCGTAGCACGCCCCATCTTCTTTCTCGAGTTCCCTTGCTTCTTTGCCCACTACATTTATTTTAGAGAAAAGTATATTTTTCATCTCTGACTATCGATAGTTTTAAAATGGTCCCTCAACTTTAAAATCATGATAACCTTGTCCCCCAACTCTTAAAAAGACATTTTTTTTTGTCCCTCAGGCTGCTTCGGGTGGTTTTATGCTGAGGTGGCATGGTTTGACCATTGAACTTTGTCATGTCATCATCTCTCTCTACACGGTCACACGTCACCACCAATCCATGCCGGCACCGAGGCCGAGGCTAATCATCTGGTCGTCATCAACGAGCGCCAGACCCGGATGTGATCATATTGATGTTGGCTACACTCACTCGTTGCTCATCACACGACTCAATTGTGCTCTTGTCATTCCACGGCGCAATGGAGAGCGTAGGAACGCCTCTCAACTGAGCGAGTTGGCACTTCCGCCGAACGAAGACAGAATCATCATCGCATCACCGACGATGCGAAGGACAGAACTGTGATGCGAGGCTGGGGAGCAGTTGGACGCGACAAGCAGCAACCAGAAGCTCGTCGGCGCATGGTTCTAGTTCCAGGGCCACCGCGCCAGACTACTGCTACACACTGCCGCTGCGCGTACTGGTGCTGGTGCTGCTCGCATCTCTTGGCCTCCGCAGCGGCCAAATTTGGTTTTTCTTTAAAAAAACACACACAAACTACCGTTTGCTTAAAATCCGACCCGTGAGGCCATTAAAGTCCGCCATCCGCTTGATTGATCAAAACGGCCCGCCCCGTGTCTCTCAATCACTCGCTTCACTCTCCCTCTCTCCGTATGCCATGGCGATCTTCATCGTAGATTTCTTGTTCCCCCAGCCATGCATGATCTGGACTCCGGCACGTCGTTTCGTCTGTCTCCTGTTGGTACGGCAAAGACACCCGCTTTGAGTCCCCGCGCCATGATTCCTCCTTCTCATAGCATCCACTCATCAGGTCTGGCCTCAATCCGCCTCATTTTCAGCGTACGCGCGACAAGTTCGTGAGAAGAAACGACGAGCGCAAACTTTGTCGCAGCAAGGCCATGGCCATGGATATTGTATTGTTGTTCCCGTCCCGCACTCGGAGAACAACACTCAAAATGAGGCGAGGCGAGTCGAGGAACAATCTACGCGAGAGGATTACGAGCACCAGAAAAGCCGTGCAGTTGTACGTGGTTTTCTCCTTCTACTACTCCCTAGAAAGGATCACCGTGACACGCCGGCCGGCAGCACGGCTTCGAGGTCGAGGTTAAGGTACTGTTGTCACGGAAACTCACAAGCATGTCGAGACAGTTAATACTTGATGAGATGGCTCATGTTTTTCTTCGCGAAAATGATCCGTATATCAAAGTTTACCGAAAGTATAAAGCACCTCAGACATAATAAAAATTACGCTGAGATTCTAGGACTACGCGAACGGCCACTACCGCCGCTAGGACGAGCCGCCGACACGCCGCTATTGTCGCTCCCTACCATAGCTAGCCGGCTTGACCTTATCGATAACGGCCAAAAAAATTTCATGCACGTGCCCTAAAGGACCATTACCTTAACCTTGTAGTCGTTAGGCTATGGCAAGAGCTTCTTGCCACGTTATGCTCTCGTGTTTGTTTGGCCCGCGAATAATTATTTCTTTAGAAAAAAACAAACAGGGCCCTGGAGGGCAACAACACGAAGTATAAGTTTTGGCCGGGTAGATACTTCCAAGAAAAGCGTCCGTGAACTCAGGTGTACAGAGGATGAGATGGAGTAGCTTTGTCTACTGTGAGAAAGTACTGTGCAGTACACATATACAATTTCTTCATACGAAAGCTCGCATCACATGTTTAGCGGCAAAAGGCTTGGGAAATTGATCTTGGCACTTTGGAGAGTCTTTGACCGCCAACTTGTCGGTTTCCTTTAGCCACCATGTACAGTACAACTCCTTTTCCAAAACAAAACCAAAATACCCAAAGCTTTCATCAATCAACATGCCCATGCCATCCACGCATGCATGCTGAGACAACACTTTTCAATCGACAAAGATAATATGAAAAGGATGAAATGGTTTGTTTATTTTTTGTCTGTCTATACATGCAGCATGCCAGCATCTCACTCATTCAGCATTTCTCTCATTCAGCCCCCTGCCTTTGTTTTCACATCATCATCCTAGTCCCAACATCACGAACAAACCCAGGAGGCAAATCAAATATATACATTTTCTCGCAAAATTTACAAACTTCATACATCAGTTCAAGCACATCTGATTCGATCAATGGTATAAATAAAAACCAGAGCTAAAAACTGCAAAGAAAACGTGAGCAAGCCTAGTCTAGCAAAACCAAAGACAAACAAAGAAGAGAAAAGAACTATACACATGGAACCTTCGCTCCAGCCAGCTCCACTGCTCCACCTCCACCATGATCGATTCAACTGCTCATTGTAGTTCGGCAGCAAGGTGTCGTTCAAGACCACAGTCGTTTCTCAGCTCGCCACGTAATCAGGATGTTGAGTGATCGTGCACCTCTCAAGATGTCTTCCCCGGCGCGTGTTGCAGCTTGCTCAAACCAGGAGTTGCAAGTCTTGCCTGACTGTGGACCAGTGGCCTGCAGCGACAAGGGCGAGAGGACCTCATGCCAGACCTGTCTTACAAATGGGCATTCAGTTAGCATGTCTGACAGTGTTTCAGCTGTCTGATCGCGAAGGTGGCAGCGACCGGACCATGGAGTTTGAGACGATCTGCCATCCAATATCTGTTTGCTGCACCAACCAAGACAAGACCTTGCGTTTCAACGGCACCCAGCTGTCGCAAAGTGTTGACTCAAAAGTACCCCCGAAGAGGGCATTTATGCTGATTTAGCTGAATAGGAACCCGAGTCAGATAAATTCCACATAAACTGGTCTTCGATGCCAGGGTAGATGGACCGGGTGTCGCTGATTTCCGCAGGATGGAGAAACTCCACAATGTCTTGCACATTCAGAGTTCCAGCAATGTCTCTGGTCCAGCGGTTGTTGAGGATGGCATCAGAAAGTGACCTCTGCTAAGAGTTCACGACCCTGACCAGGTCAAGAACTGTAGGTGCCAGCTGGGAGGAGTGCAGAGCTACCACCTTACACCATCAAAAGACAACATGGGAGTCTCGCTGATGCTATCTCTAGTAGAGCAAGAACCAAATAATGCAAGATCCGATGTACCAAACAAGCCGCTCTTGGTGTTGCCTTCGACTAGCGTCATACTGTTGTCATCTTCAAAATCATTGCAAATACTTCCATTCGATGAAAAACCAAACATAGCTTCCAAACTACCACCACGAGATTGGACATGATGTGATGATGACCGCAATTCTGTGGAGAAATCACATAAGCTTTCCCAGTTTTGCTTACAAGAACGCTCTGAATATGAGGATAAGGAATCCAAACAAGTGTCATTTGCATCCATGCGCAAAATGCTGTGGCTGTCCTTTGGGTCATGATGATGATCAAGAATTCCAGACGTGTACTTGGAAAAACTTGAAGCAGTGAATTTCAAAGGTAGCTGATCCAGTCCCTGTACAAGCCCAGCATCAGGATCATCAAACAACTCTGCCTCTGTCAAATGTTTATCCACCATTCCATCCATACAAGATATACGGACAGTAGAGTCACAAAAGCTCTTTGACCGCTGCTCAAAAGGGTAATCTGAAGTTGAACATATGGAATTCAGGCAACTTCTGTCTGGATTCGGCACAATGCTCTTGCTCTCGCTAACATGGAAGTTGGAGATACTGCTAAAATCATTATTATCAAGAATTCCGTTTCTAAGGCCTAAAAAGCTTGAAGAAGTGCATTTCTCATGTGACTGATCAAATGCAGATTGAAGTCCAGCATCAGAATCATCAAACAATCCTGCCTCAATCAAGCCATCCACCTCCAGTCCAAGCGACCTAGAAGTACAATGCTCTAGGGATCTGGAAAACTCAGGTTGCCATGAAGTATCTGATATTGCACGCGACACCACAGACTGCTCTCTGATCTGACAGGGGAAGGACAACCGATTTGGAATTGGTTCAGTGACTGCTTGCAACAGCATTGGATCCCATTCATCATGATCATATGGCTCAGATTGAATATTGCAGCCCAATTCATTACCCGAAGCTAATTTGCCTTTGGGGAGGTGTTGAACATCCTCTAGCAACAAGTTGGAGACCTGGTTGTGAACGGTGTCCCTTTTCCAATCAGAACTTGAAAATTTTGTAGTATATGCTGATGGTAATGACATGCCCTCATGTGTTTCATTGTCCCCACAAGATAAATCGTCTTTCCAATCAAGAAAACTTGGAAGACCCTGGTCGTCTACCCATGGCAACGCTAAGAATTGACGTGATTCGTCACTTGCATATGAGGATGACTCTTTGCCCAATATCAGTTTACTTGATGATTTGAAGTCACCCCCGTAATCAAGCATGTTTTCAAAATGGCCTCTGGGATCAGAACGAGCACGTCTGTGAACCATTTCCCTCTGTCTCATAGGCTCTTTATGATGCTGTATTGCATTAGGTAGCTGTCAGAGGTAAACCAACTAGATAACAGAACTTCTTAAGGGTGATGATACATTTGTAACTATTAAGTGTTCAAACTAGAGGGGCACAGCAAAGAATACCTTGCTTATTATGTCGTTGGCGCCTAACCTTTGCAAGATATCAGCAAAAAATTCTGATCTGAAAAATTCAATCATCGCACCCAACAATATTAGAGTGCATGAAAATATAAAAAATAATCGAATTATTTAATAATATAATAACAACCTTCTTTGCAACAACTCACAACTTTCCATTGACACTGTTTTTGCAGCTAGCTTTAATAATTTTCTTCTCTTTTCTGAAAACATCCGTCCCCTCCCAGGTTCTGCGTCTATTACCGGTACACCACAAGTGGAAACATAATGGGATTAGCATCTCATCTGAATGTAGCAATTGTAAATTGCTAGAAATACACTGCTAATTAACAACATATGATCTCATGGGGCACAACCTTACAGAAGATTTTCAGAACTTGGGAATTGCAGAATTTAGATACGGCAAACCATCATCTCAACAAGGTGATGCATCTAAGGAGTAACATGTGCTTGTAGCAGGGAACGATTGCAGGACACATATCAGCATCCACGCAAGGAAAAAATATGTACATTTCAAAAACAGATATCTGATAGCTAGCAAGGAAAAAGGGCATCTAAGAATAATAAAATACCATGTTAAAGGCATGATATTATTATATTCACATCTATTTTAGTTTTAGTACTAATAGTACATATTTAGTTTGTTCACTCCCAAATTGCAACCATGGTAAAAAAAAGTCAACTATGTCATATGTGATATAACTGTAGAACAACAATAACAACAACAACAAACAAGCCTTTAGTATAACTGTACAGTTACCGGAAAGGTTGACTACTGTATACAGCAAAACTTTCAGCAGTATGTAGTATTTCTTTTGATAACAAAGCAGTAAAGTAGTGATTGCACTGAACATTTGTATCGAGTAATGAGCATGTGCTCACCGGTATTTCTTGAAATCCCTGCAAGTTCAAATGGTGTCTGAATCGTGGGTGTGAAAACATGACCAGTTGGCAGGATAGCACATGGTTTTAGCTGAGGTGTATCATGATTGTGATATTCTGCAGAGAAGAGGATCAATAGTGAGAAGATTCCAACGACATATCACTCATAATTAGAAGGGGCCAGAGAAAGAAAACCGGACCAGAATGTGCGGCTTGCACTTCCACTTGATCATCAGAGATTTCATTGTTTGTGGGTGTGGCTGGGGTCTCATCAGGACACAGAGTAACATTCTGGACAGGGAACTTCTTGTGCGACATCATGTTCTGTGGTTCTGCCAGATGCAGAAAGAACAGTAAATTTTAATGCTTGAAGCAAGAAGAATCAAAGAGAATGATACTATAGGACAGCAAGAGCGGATACAAAGTTACAAACCCGTTCTATCGCCCTCTTTTTGCTTGGAGATGCTTGGCACAATGTTTTGATGAGGTTGTCTGAGGGAACGGGATCTACGTCCTGACTGCTCCCAAAATTTCTTAAAGAATTTGAGTTCGGTGGTTTTCGCATCGGAACCTGCATAGGAAGTGGTGCCCAAATAGGAGTGTCAAATAACACACATTATTTATTACTATTGCTTTTTATTTTTATTTTCTGTTACTCCAATCTTAGACGGACTTGATTGTCTGATTCTGTGTGTTTTGCAAATTTGAATGTTTGAATACAAGTCATCAGGTGGGTTGTTCCCAGCCCAGCATTGATCCTTCCAACAGAAAATTAAATATCACATGGCTCGAACAATCTAACAGGTACATTACAAGCATCCTTTTGAATTTAGAGCATATTGAACCTTTGACTAGGAATTCCAATAAGCAAACAGGTTGACACATAAGAAAATAATTAATGTTACCAGATTATAACTGTGGCACAACGCCCCCTTTAAGCTGTGATTACAGAATTGCAAGATGCAGAAACATATAGCGTCTAAAAGAGTACTAATGCATAAATTCAGTACTGTTAAGAAAGACAGGAGTTCCAGTGAGAACTAGAGGCACCTTGGGGCTTAGTTTTCTCAGCTCTGCCTGTGTTAGCAGCATCATGTCTCGCATGCATGTGATGACTACCAGCTTCACTTGCAAATCGAACCTTTTTTCTTGGCCTTCCATCTGCCATTAGGTACTCAATCATTACATTAAGCCAGAAATACAGAATGATTTCCAGGATGAAACTCTCTCACTCAAGAAAGGCTGCAATGACCAACATGTTGGTACTTGAGGGCCAACTAGCTAGATTTTCGCAATAGCCATAGTTGTACAAACAAAATTCAAAGAAGTGAAAAAAGATCCTATAATCCCATGACCTCGCAGAAACCGAACATGCCACTCAAGAATCACAAGGGACAGATGGAAAACGTCAACTTGTCGGTAGGGAACGGAAGTGCACAGCGGTGGAGGGGGTAATGACCAACACCAGATCCTGAACCCACAAATCCCAATTCAACCCACAAGACGGGAACTTCTGCATCAATCTTGGTTTCAAGAACTTGAGGGGGTAATACAAGAATCGTAAAAGCGGTGGAGGCGAGGGAGACGAGCCTGGAGAGGAGGGCTCGGGGGGAGGCCTCGACGCCGGCGGGGGCTGGGCGGCCGAGCCTCGCGGTGGCCGCGGCGGCTTAAGAGGGCGGCTGCTAGGGTTCCGGAGCTGGGGGCGATCCATCGCTCGCCGCCGCCGCCGCTTGGGGGTGCGCGCCAACACTCGGGCGCAGGAAGTTTGCGCGCTCGGTTCTCGCGTGTGGTCAACTGACAAGTGGAACCCACGTGGTAATTCTTTTTTTTTTGCTTTTTGCGAATGCCCACGTGGTAAGGGCAACTCCAACCGCGTGCATCAAAATGCAATAATCGTGTGGTCCGAACACTTTCTGTTCTTCAAGGTCGTGCATCAAATGTTTAGTGGATCTTCCTTGAGCACATGTTGGCGCGCTTTGGCTTTGCGAAGGCGTGGATCCAGATGATTATGTGATGTGTCACCTCTGCAGTGTTCTTCGTTAAGCTTAATGATGGTCTCTCTCATACCTTTTTGCCATCTAGGAGCCTAAGGCAGGGGACCCGCTCTCTCCTTACCTTTTTCTGTTCTGTGTAGAGGGCTTTTCAGCGCTGTTGAAAAATGCTCAGAGATCTAATGATATTAAGGGAGTCTCGTTTGGGAGCACTGGCCCCACCATTACTCACCTCTTGTTTGCAGATGACAGTGTGGTTTTTCTGGAGGGATCCAAAAAAATTTTGAAGCTCTTCGTTCTATTTTGCAGGACTATGAGGTGGCGTCTGGGCAAAAGGTAAACCTGCAAAAATCTTCTGTTTTTTTTTTGAAAAGGGCATTAGTGATGCAGACAAAGGAAATCTCAAGCAAATTATCGGCATTGAATCGAAGGCGCTTAGTGAGAGGTACCTAGGCCTACCAACAGTGGTGGGTAGGTCAAAAGTGGAACTTTTAAGCAGGTCAGAGAGAGTGCAAAGGGTAAAGTTGCTGGATGGAAAGGGCAAGGGCTCTCAAAAGCCGCGAGGGAGGTGTTGGTTAAATCTGGACTTCAATCTACACCTACTTTCATCATGAGTTGTTTTCAACTCACAAAGAAAATGTGCGGGAACCTGACTTCTATATCATCAAACTTCTGGTGGGGGTGCAGCGGATGGTGAAAAAAGGGTGCACTGGATTGCATGGGATAAGATGTGTACAAGAAAGCATGAGGGGGGGGGGGAAGGGGGCTCGGCTTCAGAGGCCCGGGAGTCATTTAATCAGGCTTTGTTGGCTAAGTAAGCATGGCGTTTATTGCAGGTTCCCTCATCTCTTTGTGCACGTGTGCTTAAAGCTAGATATTGCAGCGAGGGCTCAATCTTGAGTGCAACATGTCCGGCTGGTGGTTCTTTTACTTTCAGAAGCATTTTGTATGGCCGGGATCTATTACAAGAAGGGCTCATTTGGAGGGTTGGTGATGGCTCGAGAATTAAAATACACCATGATAACTGGATTCCCAAGAAGGGAAGCCTTAGGCCACTGGGCCAAGTTTTTATCCAGGGTGTCACACACGTTAGTGACTTGTTGAATGAACAAGGTGATGAATGGGATAGCGGTAAGGTGGAAACTATGTTCACTCCTGATGATGCCAAAGATATCAAGCAGATTGTTGTAGGAGGTGGCAGCCAGGAGGACTATGTGGCTTGGAACTACACTAAGAGTGGGTTGTTTACTGTCCGATCTGCTTACCACCTAAGGATAGCCTTGAATCGAGTGAAGTCCGGACAGCTGGGACCTTCATCAACAGTGGCTGACCACAAGAGTTGGCTTGGACTGTTGGACACTTGTGCTCCAAACAAAGCTAAGATCCATACGTGGCGGTTGATACGCAATGGCCTTGCTGTGGGAGCCGAGCTACGCCGTCGTGGAATCAAAGATGGGGTTTTTTGCCCTGCGTGTGGACGTGAGGAGACGATGTACCACAGGTTTTGGGTTGTCCGCATTCATTGCCTTTTTGGTAATTCATGCGCTCGGAATTGGGGGCTCCGGTGGCGATCCCACCGGCTTCAGTAAGCTCCCAGAGCGCCCTTGCTAGCTGGATGCTTTCGTGGTTTGCTGAGGCGTGTGCGGACGAAAGGGCGGTCATGGTGCAGAGTATGTACGCGCTTTGGCTAGCAAGAAATGAAGCTAGGGATGGTGAGAGGATTGCCGACGCACAAACAGTAGCTAGATCGGTCATGGTCTACATGGAAGAATGGAAGTCTGTGCACCACAAAATGGACGGAACAAAGCATCAAGCTCCAGTGGAGAGATGGCGGTCACCAGATCAGGACTGGATGAAAGCTAACATTGATGGCGCAATATCAATAGCTGGGGACAGAGCTGGTGGCGGTGTTGTGTTCAGGGACCATGAAGGCGCCTACAGGGGAGGGCATGTTTTGCTTTCCCTCATGTCACTAACCCTGAACTTGCAGAGTTGTTTGCTTGCCGGAAAGCTGTCAAACTTGCCGTGGACATGGACGTTCAGAGGCAACATGTGGAGATGGATTGTCGTGGGCATGCTGAACGAACAAGGGAAAAATCTTTCAGTGTTGGGTCCTGTGATCGAAGAGGTGAAAGAGCTTCCACGCACAAGGAAGGGATACAAAGTGGGCTGGGTTCGGCGCTCAGCAAACAGCGCATCGCATGCACTTGCTAGGGCAGGGGTTAGTAATAATCAGTGTCAGGTCTGGGCGTTTCGGCCTCCTGGTTGTCTTCTTAGTATTGTAGCTTCAGAGATTCCAGAACTTTTTCAATAAATTAAATCATGTGGGTGACGTAAAAAAAATGTTTAGTACTCCCTTGGTCCCATAATATAAAGGCATTTTTTACACTAGTGTAGTGTCAAAAACGCTCTTATATTATGAGATGGAGGGAGTATTTATTACTATATAATTACTAGGTCAGTGTCATTTTCAGCCATAGCTGCCGAATGTCATTTGCACCTTGTTGACCATATGCATTCAATTTTTCTCATCATCCTGGCCAATAATGACATCTTTTCATGCAATTTAGTTATCCACCTTCATAGCAACACTTTATTTTCTTCCTCACAGATACCATATGCATTCAAAGATTCGGTCAAGTTTGAACTCATCATCTTCCCTTCCTTTACATCAGCCACGATCTAAGCGGCGACCTCTACCAACCATCAGGATGAAGTCCCTACTCCAAACTTGCAAGGTCATATTTGCCTGTTCCACATTCTTGCTGCCAATAACCAAGAAGGCCACAAACACCACAGAAAATTGGTAATTTCTCATAGTTCACCTTATAACAATCATTCTTACTAGCTTTATTTATTGCCATAAATCTACTGAGTTTCTTGTTAACATCAAGTCTTACTCTCACATTGTAACGCCCCAGATCCGATGCGCCAGGTGTCTACCAGTTATTCGTCGTCATTGCCATGTCATGTGCTTGCATGTTGCACTTTGCCATGTCATCATCCGTATTTCATATCATGTCATCATGTGCATCGCATTTGCATACGTGTTCGTCTCATGCATCCCAGCATTTTTCCCGTTGTCCGTTTCGCAATCCGACACTCCTATGTCCTCTGGTGCCCCCTTTTACCTCTTTTCGTGTGCGGGTATTAAACTTTCTCGGAATGGATCGAGATTTGTCAAGCGGCCTTGGTATACCACCAGTAGACATCCTGTCAAGTTTCGTGCCATTTGGAGTCCGTTTGACACCCCAACGATTAACCGCGTAGCCTGAAACCCCTCTCTCTTTGCAGCCCAACACCCCTCCACCGCAGCCCATGAGCCCATCCAAACCCCCTCCATGCTCTCGGTCGTTCTTTCGTGTGGGTGAAAACCGCACTTTATTTGGACTCTCCTAGCTCCCTCTACCTATAAATAGGCCCTCTCCCCCGAAATTTGCGGATGAATCCACCCCTAACCTTAGCAATTTCCCCTCTCCGCCGCCGGACGAAATCCCCACCGCGCCCGGACATGTCCACCCGCCGCCCCGGCGAATCCTGCGCCGCCACATCGCCTGCCCCGTGCCTCCACCACCGCTGGCCCGCGCGGCCCGCAGTAGGCCCTCGGGGCCCGGTTGCCGCCGTCGCCCGGCCCGTTCCTCTCGCCGCCGACGCCCGTAGGCGTCCGCCCGAGCCGCGCCTCGCGCGCGCCGCCGCCCGGTCGCCGGTGCGCCTCGCCGCCGCCGCACCTCGCCACCGCTCCGCCCCCCTTCACCCGCTGCCGCTTGTCGGCTCCCCTCCGCAGCAGCGCCTCGCCTCGCCGGCGCCCGCGCGCCGCCCGGCCGCCGCTCGCTGCCCCTCGCGCCCCACAGCGCTGGCGCGCTGCCTCGCCCCGCGCATCGTCGCCGGAGCCGCCGCCCTCCGCCGCCTCGGGCCCGTCGCCGGCCAGATCCGGCGCGGCCCCGCCCGGATCCCGCCGTCCCCGGACCACCCCGACCTCCCCGCTCATCGCCAGAGCGCGCCACCTCGCCGGCGTCCTCCTCCATCGCCGGAGTTCTCCTCTCCGATGGATCTGGAAAGGTGGACCAGACCCACCCATCCGTGAACCAAACGCGCGCCCCGTCTCGGATCCCTCCGTCCTGGGATCTTCCCGTCCATTTTTTCGCGAGGTGATTTTTTTTCCACTGTCCCTGATTTTCTACATTCTGGTGCTATGTTTGACCTGCCATATTTTCATGCATATTGCCCCGTTTGATGTGCATGATATATCAAAATGTTCACCATGAGATGCTCTTCATTTTGTTCCATTGTGCCATGTTCACTTAAGTCCATCTTGATGCTCTAATCATCATTGCAAGAGTGATATGTGATGTTGTCTGCTGTAGTTTAACAGAACTTGCTCATTTGTCATTCTTGTATCTTTTTGTGTGATTTTCTTTTGAGCTTGAAGTCTACATGTGTTATGAGATACAACATTCCATCTTTGCTGTGGTGCAACCCAATGTTCATGATATGCCATGCGTTGATTGTTACAAGCTTGCAAAGTAGCTCTCAAAATATTGCTGATTTCAGGGGCTTAGAATTGCACTAAGGATGATTTTCCCTGCTGTTATTTTTATGCCATGTATCCATGTTGCTACAGTGAGATCCGTGCTTCTTCTGAGTATGTTTAGTAAGGATGATTTTGACATATGGTTATACTCTATCCATCCATTCCCCTGTTTGCATTTATGGAGTGCCCTAGCATGTACTAATATTGCTCTACTTTTGCTATAAAATGTTCCTAGCAGATTGTTTACATGTTAATCAATTTTTCCATGGTTGTTGTTAGTGATCCAAGCATGCTATGAACTTGATCTTGCCAAGGTTAGCTTCATGAACATGTATTCTTGCTAATGATGTGCTTATCTTGTCATGTAATGCCTTTTGATAAGTGAATCAAGCTCACCAACATGCCTACTTATCGTTGTTCCTGCCATGTGCTGTTATTTTCACCGTCTGAATCTGTTTATATGAAACTTGCTATGTTTACATGGGTGCCATCATTTCTTCTGATCATTTTTGGCTCATGGTCAGTAAGGTACTTTTGTTCTATTCAATTAGTAGATTCATCACATGCCTTTGTTTGCCATGATAAGTTACTGTAGCATGTTGTTCGATATCTCTAAACTTTGCAACCTGATGTTATTCCTGCCATGTCCAGTGATTTCCACCAAGTCTGTGAACTGTTATTATTTGCAATCTTGTCATGTCCTTTTGAGCATATTCTAGTGATTTCTGGAGATAGTTTAGTGTTCATGTTTTGTCATGCGTTACATGTAAATGATGTCCATGCCTTTTTTTTCATGTTGTGGTGCTTTAGCATGTTGTTTTGATTCTTTCTAGATGCCTAGTTGTTGTTTTGGACAGTTTGTCCTTTAAACTTGTTTCATGTGTATGTGTTGAACCATTGCTCCGTTTTGAGTGTGCTCTATATGAACTTGCTTAATTTTGTATGTAGTTTCATGTTACCTTGTTGCACCCATGTTTTGAGTGTGTTTGCTTGATGTTTGAATGCATTTTGCATCAATGCCATGTTTAACTTGTTTTGCTCATATCTTCTAGGCCGTAACTCTGAATCTATTGAACTTAATATGTAACTTGACTAGAATTTCGTGTAGATCATCATGGTGCATCTTAACTTGCTGCTTAACAACTTGAACCTAAAGTTTATTCAGATCTGGTCCAATTTCGAAATTTGCATATGAGGACTTACCGGAATTGTCCTATGTTGTTTCCGACCTCATTTAAACTTGCTTTGATGTGTTGTTCTTGTATGCATCATCTATTGCCATGAGTAGCTTCATGTAGCCTTGTCATGCATCATACTTGGTTGAGCATCATGCCTTGTTCATGTGTGGTGTTGGGGATATAACTATTTGTGTAAGCCGCCCAGGAGGGCCGGGTTATACAAAGGTGATTCATCATATGAAGCCCAAGACCAAGCATGAACATGGCGGTTCAGCAAGGGGTTTAAATCCCACAGGCGACTTAAGGCCCGTAGTGATAAACCGTCGTAATGGCATGACTTGTACCATAAGGCAGAATTAACTAGTCACCGAGCCGGACACTATTTATAAGCCGGCCGGGACTCTGTAGGTCGCTGGGCGTCAACCCGTGTACATAAGGGGACGACCCGCTGGCGGCTTAGGGAAAGTAACATCAAATTGAGAGCCAAGCATAGCGTATCTCGCTCCCTGGTCATCGAAACCCTAGCAATACCAACTCAACTAGACGTAGGCTTTACCTTCATCGTAAGGGGCCGAACTAGTATAAAACCTCTCTCGTGTCCCTTGTCCCGTTAACCCCTTTAAGCTTCCTAGTTGCAATGGCTCCACGACTAAGTCCTTGCAAGAGGACATCTGTCGTGACAATTCCACGACAGTTGGTGCCCACCGTGGGGCCAGCGCACGGTGGATTTGAGTTCTTGAAAGGCAACTTCGAAGGGCTCAAGGGATACGCTATGGGTCGGATGACCAAGAGTCGTCGCGGCAAGATCTACATCGACGATGAAGGCTGGGGCCCCGACGCCGGCTCAATTGAGTACGGGTACCGGGTCCCCTTCGGTGGAATCCACGTCTTCATCGGCCGGATTGGTGAGCCGGGCCCTGAGCCGGACAACTGCACCGACCTCGTCGAGACGGCTCAGCATGCGAGACCCGCCCGGGCTCAACCCGCCGTGAAGCGTGCCTTCATGGGTTGCATCCACGGAGGAGAACCTTCAGAAGGATCCGCAGATGGCGTGAGACCGTCGTCCACTCCGATGGTGATTCGTCCACTGGTGAGACAGATTCGTTGTATCAACTGCAAGATGGCAGGCTTGAGGGTTGTTCCGATGGCAGCAGTATTACGAACCCCTTTGAGCCGCCAAGCAGGGTAGGGATCTTCATGGCTGGTATGCAACCCGACCAAAACTCTACGTCTGCGGCAGCAATAACTTCCGGGTCAGGAGCGGCCGGGGCAGGAGGCCATGTGCGCCCGCCGGCATAGGTGCTGATCAATCTCATGGACAAGTTGACGGCCCTGTTAACTATACAGTTATTCCTGCAAGTCAAGTTGAGCATGATGCAGAGGTGGCACAGGTACGCGAGGAAATAGCTCGGGCCAAGGAGGCCTTAGCAGCTGAGGATACCCGGTTGGCCACAGAACGGGCGGCTCTGGATGCATGGGCGCAACAGCTCCAGTCAGAGGCTTTCCAGCTTACGATGAGCCTGAACACATCTAACGAGGTGATGAGGAGGAGACACCAGAAAACTCAATCCCGGTTGCCTCCGGTTTATGATCCTCAGAACCTTTTCGCTACACCCGGAGCCGGCCCTAGTAACCTGCCAGAAGCAAACCAATTCATGACATCCGGAGCAGGGGGACCGGTTCAGCCTCGGGTGATGGCACCTCCTCATGGGAATATGGCCCCGCCCCGCTACGTACCAACGCCACCGGGTCATTTTTCTAACCCTATGGAAAACCTGATCGCAGCATCGGCACGTTTGGCGGCTCTCCCAGTGGACGGCGACGATCCGACAGCGGCGGAGACGCGAAGGATCTGAGAACTCGTCCAGACAGCTCTGGCTCAGCAGGAGGCTTATTCCTATAGCCGGGATAGGATCCATTCGACTCCACGCCCAAGCCGGAGCCCGAGTTACAGCAGGCATATGGAGTCAGAGGCTTTATCGAGCAACGCCCAGCGCCGCAACCAGCCTGGCAGTTATAACCCGGTGCAGGACAGGATACGTCAGGAGGACGAACGAGCGGCTCAATTAGCAGCTCACCAGGTGGCTCATCAAACCTTCTCGGACTATCAAACGACTTCTGTTGAGGTAGGAGTGGCCGCTAGAACCGGCGGTGTTCCTTGCTTGGTGCCGGCTTTGTGTAATGTTCGTCTGCCCAAGGACTTCAAGGGGCCCCGAAAGGTGCCAAATTACACGGCCAACTTACAGCCCGGGGCATGGATCGAAAGTTATGAGATGGCCATGGAGCTGTTGGAGGTCAGTGACGCAGCAATGGCTAAATACTTCACCATGATGTTGGATGGAATGGTCCGAACTTGGTTAAAGGGCATGCCACCTAATTCCATTGGCTCATGGGCAGAGTTAAAAGCTCGGTTCATTCAGAACTTCAAAGATACCTGTAAGCAGTCCATGTCGATTGTGGACCTGACTAATCGTAAGCAAGAGGAGGGTGAATCTACCACTCATTGGGTGCGCCGGGTCAAGGAGATAATACATTCTCTGACAAGATGGATGTCGGTTCTGCAGTCCTTATGTTGGAGAAAAAATGCCGATTTGAACCGCTAAGACAGAAGCTGGGGCGCCTCAAGCGTGATTGTAATGATATGGGTCAGCTGATGGCGGCTCTAGTCAAGTACGCCGATTCTGATAGTACCAAGGATCCCGCGTCTGATGAGGAAAAGACAGGGAAGGGAAGGAAGAACAACAATGGAAAGGGTCAGCATAACCCGGCGAATCAAGGAGGCAATAAGAGAAAAGTCGATGGCAACCCGGAGTTTGTGGCCAACGCCAGTGCACAGCGTAACAATCAGAGACGCAAGGGGAGGCCGCCCCCTCGATCTGGCAGGTCAGGTCCATCTCTTGAGCAATTACTCAATGAACCTTGTCCAAGACACGGCACCCGGGAAAGGCCGGCCACTCACTTATGGAAGGATTGCGCGATCATGAAGGCTTTCAAGAATTCCAACACGTTCAACGGCAATCATGGGTCAGGTGGCGGCTCAGGTGCCGGCGAT
Source organism: Aegilops umbellulata (assembly GCA_032464435.1). NCBI lineage: Eukaryota > Viridiplantae > Streptophyta > Magnoliopsida > Poales > Poaceae > Aegilops > Aegilops umbellulata. The sequence continues at coordinate 180,717,499 of CP136057.1, read as the reverse complement.
TTTCATGGTCCGGGTGGCGGTTCAAGTTCCGGCTTTCAGGGAAATCAAGGTGGCTATAATCAGCAGCAGTCTGGTCAGGGAGGTCAGCAGCAGTCGGGTTATCAAAGCAATCCCAAGCAGCTGAATAGTGGACAGTATCATGTATTCACCACTAGCTTATGCAAGCGAGACCAAAAGATTCATAAAAGGGTTGTAAACGTTGTTGAGCCGGCAGTTCCCCGTTATTTGAGGTGGTCAGAGCAGCCCATTGTGTGGAGCAGGGAAGATCACTCTCCCCGGGTTGATAACCCAGGTCAGTTAGCCTTGGTGGTAGCACCTCAAGTTGGTGGATATAAATTCACTAAGGTGCTCATGGACGGAGGTAGCAGCATCAACATCCTCTATTATGAGACCTTTCGACGTATGGGATTGACTGACAAAAATTTGAAGACGTCCAACACCGTTTTCCATGGAGTGGTGCCTGGTAAGTCGGCATACCCAGTTGGCAAGATTGAGCTGGAGGTGGCCTTTGGAGATGAATATGATTCTAGGGCTGAGAAATTAACCTTTGACGTGGTCAAGATCAAAAGCCCTTATCACGCTCTGTTTGGGCGACCGGCTTATGCCAAGTTCATGGCGCGACCGTGTTATGTTTCTTTGCAGCTCAAGATGCCGGGTCATAAAGGTACCATTACTGTGCATGGGAGTCGAAAGATAGCCCTGGAATGTGAGGAGGGCGATGCGGCTTATGCCGAGTCTGTTTGTGCAGCGGAGGAGCTAAAGTTTTATCAAGATAACGTTGACCCGGCGGATATGACACCTCTGAAGAAGCCGACCATAGAGCATGACCCGGCGATGAAGTTTAAGTCGGCTGATGGAACCAAGCTTGTTGATTTTACTCCAGACGACTCATCTAAACAATTCAGTATCAGTGCCACTCTGGATCCTAAATAGGAAGGCGCGCTCATCAAGTTCATCCGTGAGAATCGGGACATCTTCGCATGGAAACCTTCTGACATGCCTGGTGTACCGAGAGGACTCGCTGAGCACACTCTTAATATTGACCCAAAGTTTAAGCCGGTCAGGCAATTCATTCGGCGGTTTAATGAAGAGAGACGTAAAGCTATTGGTGAGGAAGTGGCCCGGCTCTTAGTGGCCGGGTTCATTGTTGAAGTTTTTCACCCAGAGTGGTTGGCTAACCCGGTGCTTGTACTAAAAAAGAACGGCACCTAGCGGATGTGTGTGGATTACACGGACTTAAATAAAGCATGTCCGGCTGATCCTTTTGCTCTCCCCCGTATTGATCAAATCATTGATGCTATGGCAGGTTGTGAGCGTTTGATCTTTCTAGATGCTTACTCTGGTTACCATCAGATCAAGATGGCAGTTAAGGACCAGGAGAAGACGGCCTTCATCACTCCGTTTGGAGCCTTCTGCTATGTGTCAATGCCGTTTGGGCTCAAGAGTGCCCAGGCGACTTATCAGCGGTGTGTACAGAACTGTCTCCGCAATCAGATTGGGCGCCTCGAACATGCGCGAAGGCACGACAAAATCAAGCGTTTTTCTACCCTATTACAAAGACTCCCCGAGTCTGGATAATGAAGCATTGTTTTTTCCAGAAAGCATAAAGATAAGGCGCCTGACGAATCACTCGTTTTGTTGGCCTGAAGTTTCCGGGTTATCCCTCTCCGATCCTCCTTCGGCTACCCGGTCCTGGAAGGTTGATGACGACCAGTCAATGCCACTCAAAACTTCAGATTTAGCTTCTTCATCAATTAACCCGGCCGGATCGACTTCGGGGGCAAAGGTATGCTTACGAGTTGGAGGGATCAAGCTGACTGCATCGTAACGTGGCGTTGCGATCCTCTGATTTTGCCTGTCATAACCCGGCTGGTACTTGGTGAGGTCTGTGTCATTCCCAATTAGAGTGGCTACAGGACATATTTCCTTCACGCAGGCGGTAAAGTCCTTCTCCTCAAACGGGGTGCCATCCTCCTTAAAGCTTGGATATCCAAGGGCGATGTCGGCCGGGTCCAGCTCTGGTAACCATGCCTTTGTTGGAAATATGCCCTAGAGGCAATAATAAATGGATTATTATATTTCCTTGTTCATGATAATTGTCTATTGTTCATGCTATAATTGTATTGTTCGGAAATCATAATACATGTGTGAATACATAGACCACAATGTGTCCCTGGTAAGCCTCTAGTTGACTAGCTCGTTGATCAATAGATAGTCATGGTTTCCTGACTATGGACATGGGGATGTCATTGATAACGGGATCACATCATTAGGAGAATGATGTGATGGACAAGACCCAAACCTAAGCATAACACAAAGATCGTGTAGTTCGTTTGCTAGAGCTTTTCTGAATGTCAAGTATCATTCCTTAGACCATGAGATTATGCAACTCCCGGATACCGTAGGAATGCTTTGGGTGTATCAAACGTCACAACGTAACTGGGTGACTATAAAGGTGCACTACAGGTATCTCCGAAAGTGTTTGTTGGGTTGGCATGAATCGAGACTGGGATTTGTCACTCCGTATGACGGAGAGGTATCTCTGGGCCCACTCGGTAAGACATCATCATAATGAGCTCAATGTGATCAATGTGTTGTTCACGAGATGATGTGTTACGGGAACGAGTAAAGAGACTTGCCGGTAACGAGATTGAACAAGGTATCGGTATACCGACGATCGAATCTCGGGCAAGTATCGTACCGATGTACAAAGGGAATTGAGTACGGGATTGATTAAGTCCTCGACATCGTGGTTCATCCGATGAGATCATCGAGGAGCATGTGGGAGCCAACATGGGTATCCAGATCCCGCTGTTGGTTATTGACTGGAGATCGTCTCGGTCATGTCTGCATGTCTCCCGAACCCGTAGGGTCTACACACTTAAGGTTCGGTGACGCTAGGGTTGTAAAGATATTAGTATGCAGCAGACCGAAGGTTGTTCGGAGTCCCGGATGAGATCCCGGACGTCACGAGAGGTTCCGGATTGGTCCGGAGGTGAAGAATTATATATAGGAAGTGTCGTTTCGGTCATCGGGAAGGATTCGGGGGTCACCGGTATTGTACCGGGACCACCAGATGGGTCCCGGGGGTCCACCGGGTGGGGCCACCCATCCCGGAGGGCCCCGTGGGCTGAAGTGGGGAGGGAACCAGCCCATAGTGGGATGGTGCGCCCCCCATGGGCCTCCCCCCTGCGCCTAGGGTTGGAAACCCTAGGGCAGGGGGCGCCCCACTTGCCTTGGGGGGCAAGGCACCCCTTTGGCCGCCGCCCCCTCCTGGAGATGCATCTCCAGGGCGGCGCCCCCCCTAGGGGGCCTATATAAAGGGGGGGAGGGAGGGCAGCCGCACCCCTGCTGCATTGGCGCCTCCCTCTCCCCGTTACACCTCTCTCTCTCTCTCTCCACAAAAGCTTGGCGAAGCCCTGCTGGAACTCTGCTGCATCCACCACCACGCCGTCGTGCTGCTGGATCTTCATCAACCTCTCCTTCCCCCTTGCTGGATCAAGAAGGAGGAGACGTCGATCGTCCCGTACGTGTGTTGAACGCGGAGGTGCCGTCCTTTCGGCGCTGGTCATCGGTGATTCGGATCACGGCTAGTATGACTCCATCATCCACGTTCTCCTTGAACGCTTCCGCTGCGATCTACAAGTGGTATGTAGATTCTCTCCTATCCCCTCGTTGCTAGAATACTCCATGGATAGATCTTGGTGATGCGTAGGAAAATTTTAATTTCTGCTACGATCCCCAACAGTGGCATCATGAGCTAGGTCTATGCGTAGTTTCTATGCACAAGTAGAACACAAAGTAGTTGTGGGCATCGAATTGTCAATTCTTCTTGCCGTTACTAGTCCTATCTTGATTCAGCGGTATTGTGGGATGAAGCGGCCCGGACCAACCTTACACGTACGCTTACGTGAGACCGGTTCCACCGACTAACATGCACTAGTTGCATAAGGTGGCTGGCGGGTGTCTGTCTCTCCCACTTTAGTTGGATCGGATTCGATGAACAGGGTCCTTATGAAGGGTAAATAGAGATTGACAATTCACGTTGTGGTTTCAACGTAGGTAAGAAACGTTCTTGCTAGCAACCTATAACAGCCACGTAAAAACTTGCAACAACAATTAGAGGACGTCTAACTTGTTTTTGCAGCAAGTGCTTTGTGATGTGATATGGCCAGAAGTTGTGATGAATCATGTATGTGATGTATGAGATGATCTTGTTATTGTAATAGGAATCATGACTTGCATGTCGATGAGTATGACTACCGGCAGGAGCCATAGGAGTTGTCTTTATTTATTTATGACCTGCGTGTCAACTTAAATCGTCATGTAATTACTTTACTTTATTGCTAAAGCGTTAGCCATAGTAGTAGAAGTAATAGTTGACGTGACAACTTCACGAAGACACGATGATGGAGATCATGATGATGGAGATCATGGTGTCATGCCGGTGACGACGATGAACATGGCGCCCCGAAGATGGAGATCAAAGGAGCGAAATGATGTTGGCCATATCATGTCACTATTTGATTGCATGTGATGTTTATCATGTTTTTACATCTTATTTGCTTAGAACGACGGTAGCATAAATAAGATGATCCCTCATTAAAATATCAAAAATGTGTTCTCCCTAACTGTGCACCGTTGCTAAGGTTCGTCGTTCCGAAGCACCACGTGATGATCGGGTGTGATAGGTCCTTACGTTTGCATACAACGGGTGTAAGCCAGATTTACACACGCAATACACTTAGGTTGGATTGACAAGCCTAGCATGTACAGACATGGCCTCGAAACACGGAGGATCGAAAGGTCGAACATGAGTCGTATAAAAGATACGATCAACATGGAGATGTTCACCGATGATAACTAGTCCGTCTCACGTGATGATTGGACACGGCCTAGTTGACTCGGATCATGTATCACTTAGATGACTGGAGGGATGTCAAATCTGAGTGGGAGTTCATTCATTAATTTGATTAGATGAACTTAATTATCATGAACTTAGTCTAAATCTTTACAATATGTCTTGTAGATCAAGTGGCCCCACGGTAATGTCACCCTCAACTTCAACGCGTTCCTAGAGAAAACCAAGCTGAAAGATGATGGCAGCAACTATTCGGACTGGGTCCGGAACCTGAGGATCATCCTCATAGCAGCCAAGAAAGATTATGTCCTAGAAGCACCGCTAGGTGAAGCACCATTCCCAGAAAACCAGGACGTTATGAATGCCCATCAGTCACGTACTGATGATTACTCCCTCGTTTAGTGCGGCATGCTTTACAACTTAGAACCGGGGCTCCAAAAGCGTTTTGAGCAACACGGAGCATATGAGATGTTCGAGGAGCTGAAATTGATTTTCCAAGCTCATGCCCGGGTCGAGAGATATGATGTCTCCGACAAGTTCTTTAGCTGCAAGATGGAGGAAAATAGCTCTGTCAGTGAGCACATACTCAAGATGTCTGGGTTGCACAACCGCTTGACTCAGCTGGAAGTTAATCTTCCGGATGAGGCGTTCATTGACAGAATCCTTCAGTCGCTCCCACCTAGCTACAAGAGCTTCGTGATGAACTACAATATGCAGGGGATGGAAAAGACCATTCCCGAGTTGTATTCAATGCTAAAATCTGCAGAGGTGGAGATCAAAAAGGAACATCAAGTGTTGATGGTGAATAAAACCACTAAGTTCAAGAAAGGCAAGGGTAAGAAGAACTTCAAGAAGGACGTCAAGGAGGTTGCCGCGCCTGGTAAATCAGTTGCCAGGAAGAAGTCAAAGAATGGACCCAAACCTAAAACTGAGTGCTTTTATTGCAAGGGAACTGGTCACTGGAAGCGGAATTGCCCCAAGTACTTAGCGGATAAGAAGGCCGGCAACACTAAAGGTATATGTGATATACATGTAATTGATGTGTACCTTACCAGTGCTCGTAGTAGCTCCTGGGTATTCGATACCGGTGCCGTTGCTCATATTTGTAACTCAAAACAGGAGCTGCGGAATAAACGGAGACTGGCGAAGGACGAGGTGACGATGCGCGTCGGGAATGGTTCCAGGGTCGATGTGATCGCCGTCGGCACGCTACCTCTACATTTACCTACGGGATTAGTTTTGAACCTCAATAATTGTTATTTAGTACCAAGTTTGAGCATGAACATTGTATCTGGATCTCATTTAATGCGAGATGGCTACTCATTTAAATCCGAGAATAATGGTTGTTCTATTTATATGAGTGATATGTTTTATGGTCATGCTCCGATGGTCAATGGTTTATTCTTAATGAATCTCGTGCGTGATAATACACATATTCATAGTGTGAATACCAAAAGGTGTAAAGTTGATAACGATAGTCCCACATACTTGTGGCACTGCCGCCTTGGTCACATTGGTGTCAAACGCATGAAGAAGCTCCATGCTGATGGACTTTTAGAGTCTCTCGATTATGAATCATTTGACACGTGTGAACCATGCCTCATGGGCAAAATGACCAAGACTCCATTCTCAGGGACAATGGAGCGAGCAACCAACTTGTTGGAAATCATACATACAGATGTGTGTGGTCCAATGAGCGTTGATGCTCGCGGAGGCTATCGTTATGTTCTCACTCTCACCGATGATTTGAGTAGATATGGGTATGTCTACTTAATGAAACACAAGTCTGAGACCTTTGAAAAGTTCAAGGAGTTTCAGAGTGAGGTTGAGAATCAACGTGACAGAAAAATAAAGTTCTTACAATCAGATCGTGGGGGAGAATATTTAAGTCACGAATTTGGCACACACTTAAGAAAATGTGGAATTGTTTCACAACTCACGCCACCTGGAACACCTCAGCGTAACGGTGTGTCCGAACGTCGTAATCGCACTCTATTGGATATGGTGCGATCTATGATGTCTCTTACCGATCTACCGCTTTCATTTTGGGGATACGCTTTAGAGACTGCCGCATTCACTTTAAATAGGGCTCCGTCAAAATCCGTTGAGACGACACCGTATGAATTATGGTTTGGAAAGAAACCTAAGCTGTCGTTTCTGAAAGTTTGGGGTTGCGATGCTTATGTCAAGAAACTTCAACCTGAAAAGCTCGAACCCAAATCGGAAAAATGCGTCTTCATAGGATATCCCAAGGAAACAGTTGGGTATACCTTCTACCTCAGATCCGAAGGCAAGGTCTTTGTTGCCAAGAACGGGTCCTTTCTAGAGAAAGAGTTTCTCGCGAAAGAAGTAAGTGGGAGGAAAGTAGATCTTGATGAAGTACTACCTCTTGAGAATCAAAGTAGCGCAGCTCAGGAAAATGTTCCTGTGGTGCCTGCACCGATTAGAGAGGAGGTTAATGATGATCAAGATACTTCTGATCAAGCTCCTACTGAACTTCGTAGGTCCACAAGGACGCGTTCCGCACCAGAGTGGTACGGCAACCCTGTCCTGGAAATCATGTTGTTGGACAACGGTGAACCTTCGAACTAAGAAGAAGCGATGGCGAGCCCAGATTCCGACAAATGGCTAGAAGCCATGAAATCCGAGATAGAATCCATGTATGAAAACAAAGTGTGGACTTTGAATGACTTGCCCGATGGTCGGCAAGCCATAGAAAATAAATGGATCTTTAAGAAGAAGACAGACGCGGATGGTAATGTGACCATCTATAAAGCTCGACTTGTCGCTAAGGGTTATCGACAAGTTCAAGGGGTTGACTACGATGAGACTTTCTCTCCCGTAGCGAAGCTGAAGTCTGTCTGAATCATGTTAGCAATTGCCGCATACTATGATTATGAGATATGGCAAATGGACGTCAAAACGGCATTCCTTAACGGCTTCCTTAAGGAAGAATTGTATATGATGCAGCCGGAAGGTTTTTTCGATCCCAAGAATGCTAACAAGGTATGCAAGCTCCAGCGCTCTATCTATGGGCTGGTGCAAGCATCTCGGAGTTGGAACATTCGCTTTGATGAGATGATCAAAGCGTTTGGGTTTATGCAGACTTATGGAGAAGCCTGCATTTACAAGAAAGTGAGTGGGAGCTCTGTAGCATTTCTCATATTATATGTGGATGTCATACTATTGATGGGAAATGATATAGAATTCTTGGAAACCATAAAGGCCTATTTGAACAAGTGTTTTTCAGTGAAGGACCTTGGAGAAGCTGCTTATATATTAGGCATCAAGATCTATAGAGATAGATCGAGACGCCTCATCGGTCTTTCACAAAGTACGTACCTTGATAAGATTTTGAAGAAGTTCAAAATGGATCAGTCCAAGAAGGGGTTCTTGCCTGTATTGCAAGGTGTGCGATTGAGCACGGCTCAATGCCCGACCACGGCAAAAGATATAGAAGAGATGAGTGTCATCCCCTATGCCTCAGCTATAGGGTCTATTATGTATGCCATGCTGTGTACCAGACCCGATGTAAACCTTGCCGTAAGTTTGGTAGGTAGGTACCAAAGTAATCCCGGCAAGGAACACTGGACAGCGGTCAAAAACATCCTGAAGTACCTGAAGAGGACTAAGGATATGTTTCTCGTTTATGGAGGTGCCGAAGAGCTCGTCGTAAAGGGTTACGTCGACGCCAGCTTCGACACAGATCTGGATGACTCCAAGTCACAAACCGGATACGTGTATATTTTGAACGGAGGGGCAGTAAGCTGGTGCAGTTGCAAGCAAAGCATCGTGGCGGGATCTACATGTGAAGCAGAGTATATGGCAGCCTCGGAGGCAGCACAAGAAGCAGTCTGGGTGAAGGAGTTCATTACCGACCTAGGAGTCATACCCAATGCGTCGGACCCGATGACTCTCTTCTGTGACAACACTGGAGCAATTGCCCTTGCGAAGGAGCCCAGGTTTCACAGGAAGACCAGGCATATCAAGCGTCGCTTCAACTCCATTCGTGAAAGTGTTCAAAATGGAGACATAGAGATTTGTAAAGTACATACGGACCTAAATGTGGCGGATCCTTTGACTAAACCTCTCCCTAGAGCAAAACATGATCAACACCAAAATTCCATGGGTGTGCGATTCATCACAATGTAACTAGACTATTGTCTCTAGTGCAAGTGGGAGACTGTTGGAAATATGCCCTAGAGGCAATAATAAATGGATTATTATATTTCCTTGTTCATGATAATTGTCTATTGTTCATGCTATAATTGTATTGTTCGGAAATCATAATACATGTGTGAATACATAGACCACAATGTGTCCCTGGTAAGCCTCTAGTTGACTAGCTCGTTGATCAATAGATAGTCATGGTTTCCTGACTATGGACATGGGGATGTCATTGATAACGGGATCACATCATTAGGAGAATGATGTGATGGACAAGACCCAAACCTAAGCATAACACAAAGATCGTGTAGTTCGTTTGCTAGAGCTTTTCTGAATGTCAAGTATCATTCCTTAGACCATGAGATTATGCAACTCCCGGATGCCGTAGGAATGCTTTGGGTGTATCAAACGTCACAACGTAACTGGGTGACTATAAAGGTGCACCACAGGTATCTCCGAAAGTGTTTGTTGGGTTGGCATGAATCGAGACTGGGATTTGTCACTCCGTATGACGGAGAGGTATCTCTGGGCCCACTCGGTAAGACATCATCATAATGAGCTCAATGTGATCAAGGTGTTGTTCACGAGATGATGTGTTACGGGAACGAGTAAAGAGACTTGACGGTAACGAGATTGAACAAGGTATCGGTATACCGACGATCGAATCTCGGGCAAGTATCGTACCGATGTACAAAGGGAATTGAGTACGGGATTGATTAAGTCCTCGACATCGTGGTTCATCCGATGAGATCATCGAGGAGCATGTGGGAGCCAACATGGGTATCCAGATCCCGTTGTTGGTTATTGACTGGAGATCGTCTCGGTCATGTCTGCATGTCTCCCGAACCCGTAGGGTCTACACACTTAAGGTTCGGTGACGCTAGGGTTGTAAAGATATTAGTATGCAGCAGACCGAAGGTTGTTCGGAGTCCCGGATGAGATCCCGGACGTCACGAGAGGTTCCGGATTGGTACGGAGGTGAAGAATTATATATAGGAAGTGTCGTTTCGGCCATCGGGAAGGATTCGGGGGTCACCGGTATTGTACCGGGACCACCAGATGGGTCCCGGGGGTCCACCGGGTGGGGCCACCCATCCTGGAGGGCCCCGTGGGCTTAAGTGGGGAGGGAACCAGCCCATAGTGGGCTGGTGCGCCCCCCATGGGCCTCCCCCCTGCGCCTAGGGTTGGAAACCCTAGGGCAGGGGCGCCCCACTTGCCTTGGGGGGCAAGGCACCCCTTTGGCCGCCGCCCCCTCCTGGAGATGCATCTCCAGGGCGGCGCCCCCCCTAGGGGGCCTATATAAAGGGGGGAGGGAGGGCAGCCACACCCCTGCTGCATTGGCGCCTCCCTCTCCCCGTTACACCTCTCCCTCTCTCCACAAAAGCTTGGCGAAGCCCTGCTGGAACTCTGCTGCATCCACCACCACGCCGTCGTGCTGCTGGATCTTCATCAACCTCTCCTTCCCCCTTGCTGGATCTAGAAGGAGGAGACGTCGATCGTCCCGTACGTGTGTTGAACGCGGAGGTGCCGTCCTTTCGGCGCTGGTCATCGGTGATTCGGATCACGGCGAGTACGACTCCATCATCCATGTTCTCCTTGAACGCTTCCGCTGCGATCTACAAGTGGTATGTAGATGCTCTCCTATCCCCTCCTTGCTAGAATACTCCATGGATAGATCTTGGTGATGCGTAGGAAAATTTTAATTTCTGCTACGATCCCCAACAGCCTTGGCCCAGCTCAATGAGGTTATGGCTCCGGCTCTTGCAGACGCCCGCCTTAGCTCTTGGAATTGTTGAGGTAGCACAGCGAGCCGCCTTAGCGCGTCTGCCAGGAGATGGGGAACTTCATTTGACAAAGCCACAACAGCCAAAGCACGTTGTGACCCGGTATAGAGTTGTTCTACCAGGGTATAAACCGCCTTTAACTTGATCGGCATGGCCTGGTTAAGATTTGAGCTTCTGGGGCCTGCATTAACCAACATCAGGTGAGCCGGATGTGACCATTGAGATACTCGTCGAAAAAAGATTTGCGGTATTTAATGTTTGCAGAAGTAGCTTACCAAAGATTGCTGAGACCAACTGAGATATATGGCGTTTTAAGCCGGATAGCTCAGCAGTTGCTTCTGCGAGCGACGCCTCTGCTTTATCTGCCCGGGTGACCAAGGAGGCCTTTTCATCAGCCCATATTTTCTTATCTGCTTCAAAGCCTTTCTTCAATTTCTCTTGTTCAGATACGCTGAACTCAAACTTGGAGTTTGCCTTTTGGATTTCAGTCTCTTGAGCTTTCAGGCGATTCTTCAGATCAGCAATCTCTGACTCAAATTGACTTATGGCGGCATGCATCAATGTCGGGTTGCAGTCAGGATTATTCTAAGATAACATTAAGTCCCAAGCACTTTGCAAGCAAAGATACTTGACACTTGGGGGCTAATGTATGCTGAAGAACTCTGACTTACTACGGCGGTTCATGGAAATTAAGTCCCAAGCATTTTGCAAAGCAAAGATACTTGGCACTTGGGGGCTAATGCATATTACAATTCAAAGTGTTATACTACACCGGTTCAAATATCTTATTTTTAAGCCGGCCTTCGAGTGTTACAAGATAAGCCGGGTATCTGACAAACAGTGCTAAGCGGATTCTAAGTCTACAACATATTTTCTCATAAGCAATAGACTTGGGGGCTGGTATAGTAAGCATAAATAAGGAAAAGCAACAAAAGCTATACCTCAAATTTTTTATGTATATATCTGTTTCACCAGGTCAACTTCCAGGTCACTGCTATTGTGCACTAGACTTATGTAGCCAGAGACAATCTCTCCAATGCTCATATGAGTGTAATCAGTGACGTCCAGCTTGGCTTTTCGGCGCTTCAAAAGTTCTTCCTTGGTAGAGCACTTGGCAAGTACAGTGGGTCGTCCCGGCTCAACAAACTGAGTCTTAAGGATCTCGACTTCCGGGTCGTCTGTTTTGACTGGGCTAGGAATCTTTGAATTGTCAGAACCGTCAAGAGCTTGTTCGGCAGGCAGATCAAAAGTTGGTGCTGGAATATCATGGGCCGGTTCAGGCGGCGGCTCATGTGTGGAGGTATCAGGAGCGGTTGCTTTGAGCTCCGGGTCAGTCACGACCGGCTCTTTGGCTGGCTTATTCTTCTTCGCCCTTTTGCTGGGCTTCACTTGTATGCTGTGTGCAAATCAGAAGGGTTAGTACAAAAACATGAGTAAGATAAGTATAAAGATAAATAAGTTGACATTACCCTGGAGCAGTCTTGAAAGCTGGCATGTTGGATTGCATGGATTATCCAGAGGTAGGTGAAGTATCCTGATAGTTTGAGTCAGATGAATTGAGGGGTTGACGAATTAGACCCGCCAAAGGTAAAAAAGAACGTAAGTCGGAGATAACCTCAGTCCGACGCTTTCTTGTTGCATCAGGTAAGCCGGAGGAGAGTTCCGCGTCTTTGCTAGTCCGGGTCTGCCTCCGGCTCTCATGAATCTGTCGCTTCAAAAGAAATTGAGGATCTTGGTAAGCTAAAGGATGTGAAAATCTTACTTTCCGGGTCACTCTTCGGATTTTCTGCCTCGGCAAAGGCTCAGAGTCGGAGGAAATTATAGTTACCTCTTCCTCAACTGCTTGGCTGTTTCCCGTGTCCTCCTGAAAGGAATTAGTGTCAATAAGATAATGGTAAAGGAGTCAGGGGAGTTAAGGATTACCACTTCTTCATCATCGGTGGTGTCATCCAGTTTAAATAAATCTGAAGTACTTGGCTTCTTCTTCCTCTGGGTAACTGTCTTGGCGGCTTTCCTCTCGGCTCTCTTGGCCGCTCTGGCTTGTTTGGCAGCCTCATGGTCATATTTGACCTTCCAGAACTTGTCATTTGCCTGTTAATAATGAGAAAGGGCTATGAGTAAAGGCAAGGCATTCCATAATAAGGGTATACTTCTTTTTAAGGTTGATGACTTACTGCAGGAGGCAGGTTATTCTTGCAGAATGGAAGTAAGCCGAAGGTATTACTGACCACTAAGCCCTCTTTCAACAGAGATTGGGTCATAGCTTCAACCATAACATCCGGTAAGTCATCAGGACAATGACGCAGCGGGTCATCCTTTTCGCATGAGTAAGTGCACATTAAGCCAGGGCGGCGGCTTAATGGAATCACCCGCCAGGAGATCCAGACTCGGACGAAATCAATGCTGTCTAAGCCATTCCCCAAAAGAGCTTTGATTTTCTTTATGGTGGGGGCGAGTGGTAGACGTTCAATAGCAGATAACTTGTCCGGCAGCGGGTGGTTGGATTCTAGGCGCAGAGCGCGAAAGCCGGGCAACGGGTTCTCATCAGCCGGAGAAGTGTCCTGGCAATAGAACCATGTCTGGTTCCAATCCTTGGGATGGCTTGGCGGTTCAGCGTATGGGAAAAGGCAGTCCCTCCGTCGCTGAATGGAGATACCACCAAGTTCCAGGCTGGGCCCATTGGCACGTTCATTCTGACGGTTTAAGTAAAATAACTCTCTGAAGAGTAATATGTTGGGTTCTTCTCCAAGATATACTTCACAAAAGACTTGGAAGTTAAAAATATTTGATATGGAGTTAGGCCCGATATCTTGAGGTCTGAGGTCAAAAAAGTGCAAGGCATCCCTGAAGAACTTCGAGCCGGGTGGAGAAAAGCCCCGACTCATATGATCAGTAAAAACGATCACTTCCCCCTCCTTGGGTTGAGGTTTTTCTTCTGACGGGTTAGGAGCACGATAAGACATGACTTCTTTCTTGAGCAGATAGCCAGTCTTCACGAAATCAGACAATGTGCTTTCAGTAACTATGGACTTGACCCAGTTACAGGTCACAAGAGCTTTGGGAGCCTTGGTTGCCATAATGCAGATGGAAGCCTATGACAAAATAATATTTTTCCGGTTCAGTTTAACCCGGAGGAGAACATTTTAAAGTATATTCAAGAAGGCGGCTTACGAAGGGGCCTAATGACATATGGCTAATTATATCTGGTCAGTTAAGCCGCTATGAATATCAGAAGCAATGAAGTTATTTTAAACCGCCAGGAATTGGCAAGGCTGGGACTTAGTATTGTCTTTTTCAACCCGGCGGTGAGAGTCGTTGTGGTTAAATGGATCTGACAGAAACATATTTTGCCTAAGTATTGCACAAACAAGTTTCGCAGCTGGCGGATATTATTTTGGATCAAACAGGTGTACAGGAAAGAAAATATTCTAGACCTAAAACTAGTACAGATGAGTTCATCAGTTCTAAACAAAGCCTCTGTACAAATAAAAGGAACCTATTTGCATTCGAAATGGGTGCGAAATAGCTACCGCATTAGTTTTCTACCATCTTAAGGATCAAGAAACGGCGGTGGGGATGAAATCTATGAAGGGTTCCTGACGAACAGCAAAGAACACCGAGGAACTCGAAAGTCTTAATGCGGATCTGAGGAACGGGAAGGAAGAAACTTACAGATGCAGAGTTTTTGTGGAGGTTCGTCGCCGTTTTCTGGTCGGATCAGGTCGATACAGCGGCCAAGGTCGATGGTGCTCTGCTACGGCGGTGGCGGCGGCGGAGTTCGAGCAGTAGAGAAGTAGCGAGAGGAAGGAGACGACCGAAGGGGGAGAATGGAAAGGACCTAGGTCGTGCCTATTTATAAGGAAGGGCTGACTGAGAAGGCGCTAGAAACGAGGAGGCAAGGCATCATTATCCAACGACTCCGACGCCTCGATTTTCGGAATGGTCAGTAAAGATAAAGAACCGTTAAAGATATGATAGAATAAAATGTGGATTTAATGGAAGACGACGTCACGGCGGGTTATCACGAATCCATAAGATGACGTCACGGCGGGTTATAACCTTTGCACAGACAGAAGACAGAAGGCCTTTCTTTAAGGTATTTCAAGATTGACATGAACCGGTTCAAATCAATCTAGGGCCTAATGTTGGGGATATAAATATTTGTGTAAGCCGCCCAGGAGGGCCGGGTTATACAAAGGTGATTCATCATATGAAGCCCAAGACCAAGCATGAAGATGGCGGTTCAGCAAGGGGTTTAAAGCCCACAGGCGACTTAAGGCCCGTAGTGATAAACCGTCGTAATGGCATGACTTGTACCATAAGGCAGAATTAACTAGTCACCGAGCCGGACACTGTTTATAAGCCGGCCGGGACTCTGTAGGTCGTTGGGCGTCAACCCGTGTATATAAGGGGACGACCCGCTGGTGGCTTAGGGCAAGTAACATCAAATCAAGAGCCAGGCATAGCGTATCTCGCTCCCTAGTCATCGAAACCCTAGCAATATCAACTCAACTAGACGTAGGCTTTACCTTCATCATAAGGGGCTGAACTAGTATAAAACCTCTCTCGTGTCACTTGTCCCGTTAACCCCTTTAAGCTTCCTAGTTTCGATGGCTCCACGACTAAGTCCTTGCAAGAGGACATCTGTCGTGACAATTCCACGACCTGTGGTGTGTTTACCATGTTGTGTGATTCTTCTCGATAGTTCTCGTTTCATTGCGATCATGAGGATTCGTTCATCTACGCTTGGTTCGTCTTCGTGGCTTCTTCTTCTTCATGGACTCGTTCTTCTTCCTTGTGGGATTTCAGGCAAGATGATCGTCACCTTGGATCTCACTACTATCATTGCTATGCTAGTTGCTTCGTTCTATTGCTATGCCGTGTTACCTACCACTTGCTCCTCAAGCCTCCCAAATTGCCTTGAACCTCTAACCTTTGTCACCCTTCCTAGCAAACCATTGTTTGGCTATGTTACCGCTTTTGCTCAGCCCCTCTTATAGCGTTGCTAGCTGCAGGTGAAGATGAAGATTGCTCCATGTTGGATTATGTTTATGTTGGGATATCACAATATCTCTTATTTAATTAATGCATCTATATACTTGGTAAAGGGTGGAAGGCTCGGCCTTATGCCTGGTGTTTTGTTCCACTCTTGCCACCCTAGTTTCCATCATATCGGTATTATGTTCCCGGATTTTGCGTCCCTAACGTGGTTGGGTGATTTATGGGACCCCCTTAGCAGTTCGCTTTGAATAAAACTCCTCCAGCAAGGCCCAACCTTGGTTTTATCATTTGCCTCACCACCACCTACTTTTCCCTTGGGAGTCGCTCTCTCGAGGGTCATCTTTACTTTAGCCCCCCGGGCCAATGCTTGTCTAAGTGTTGGTCCAAACTAGAGCACCGTGCGGGACCGTCCCTTGGCAACTTGGGTTATGTTGGTACATGTACGCTTAGCTTATCCGGTGTGTCCTGAGAACGAGATATGTGCGACTCCTATCGGGATTGTCGACACATCGGGCGGTTTTGCTGGACTTGTTTTACCATTGTCGAAATGTCTTGTAACCGGGATTCCGAGACTGATCGGGTCTTCCCGGGAGAAGGAATATCCTTCGTTGACCGTGAGAGCTTATCATGGGCTAAGTTGGGACACCCATGCAGGGTTTTGAACTTTCGAAAGCCGTGCCCGCGGTTATGTGGCAGATGGGAATTTGTTGATATCCGGTTGTAGTAAACTTGAAGTAAACTCTTCTAAAATAAACCAACCGTGTGTGTAACCGTGATTGACTCTTTTCGGGTTTGTTCGAGAGGAGAACACGGTTTTTGGGTTATGTTTGACGTAAGTAGGATTTTCAGGATCACTTCTTGAGCATTACTAGTTGACGACCGCTTTCTTTGCTTCTCTTCTCGCTCTTATTTGCGTAAGTTAGCCACCATACATGCTTAGTCACTCCTGCAACCTCACCACTTTACCCCTTCCTTACCCGTAAAGCTTTGCTAGTCTTGATACTCATGGCAATGGGATTGCTGAGTCCTCGTGGCTCACAGATTACTACACCAACAGTTGTAGGTACAGGTTGTGCAATGATCATGACGCGAGAGCGATGTTTATTCATGTTGGAGTTCTTTTTCTGCTTCTTCTTCGATTGAGGATAGGTTCTTGGTCGGCAGCCTGGGCTAGCAGGGTGGATGTCGTTTGAGTTTCTGTTTATGTTTCATCCGTAGTCGGATGTTGTTCTTGTATATGATGTATTGATGTATTCTTGCGGCATTCGTATGCCTTGTATGTATCCCCATCTATTATCTATTATGTAATGTTGATGTAATGATATCCACCTTGCAAAAGCGTCTTCAAGATGCGCTTCTATCCTTGGTGGGACCTTCGAGTTCCTTTAGGATAGGGTCACATCTTGGGCGTGACACACATGAACGAACTCATAGACATAGCTCAATCGGAACTTTTGTCACCTTCCCCGTGTTCATGCACATGCCTTTGATCACCTCTAGAACCAAATACTAATCAGGAAGTTGATAACACAAGTCTAAACGATGATCCTATCCAGAACGACCTCCATAGAGTTTGTAAACCCATTTGTACTCTCAATGATCAGACCTTGATTGTTAAAAAGCCATGGACCATAGTCATCGTAGTGTTCCAATCACCCGAACACCTGAACTGTAATGTGAAAAGGGTTATCATCGATTTTCCTTCAATGAACCTCCCTTGCCAGATTCCATGTCAATATCATATCCGCGTATAGAGCGGAGGGGTTAAAGCCCTTGTTCACCTGCACCTTCGCTATGGCGAGCCACTTTGCTTGCACGCGTTGATCAGCCACTTCGATTCCCTCACAAAATCATCCTCCTCATATTCATGCAGATCGAGATGACTGAGTAGGTCTTCCACCCTTTCGGCACCTCCCTTACTTCCGCTGAAGTCACCCTCTCTCGACACATGAAACCTAGCTTACATGAAACGACAAGATCACAAGACTTAGACGATCCCTCCGCCATGGGAAGGATCACGAATTTGAGGAATCAAGCTCATGGTGGCAGCGCTGTCGGAGTAGAACTAAACCCGTTTTTTCGCTAGGGGAGTTTTTTAAAGGGCAACGCAAATTTATGCGACGAGACGGGCGGGGTCTTTGAAGAAGTCACATGACAAATTGAAACTTTGATTGCCTTCCACTGCACCATTTTCAACCTTTTACACAAGACCACACCCTCAGTCCCTAAAGAACTTGTCTAACACCATCTAGGCCAACTCCTCCTACATGGACTGTGGGACCGCGAGTCCAGGCTATGCATTTGCCATGCCTTAAGAGATAAACTGAGAAGTGGGAACAACCATGTCTCCTGAAGAAGAGGGGCATTTTTAGGACGCAGAGTTTCTGAGCTCTAGCTCAAATAAGCTCAGGTGAACGGTAAAATCAAAAAAGAAATGGAAAGAAATTCTAAAAATTCTATGAGGCAAACATCGACGAATGTTTTCAGTGCTTGCAAAATTTCATCAAAGAACGACATTCATGGAAGTTGTGGGGGGGAAAAGAAGCAATGCTCCAAAAGTGTTATTTTTCAAAAGCATTTTGAAGTGCTGGTTTTTTTTACCAAACTTCCACAAATGTCATTTCACGATGAAATTTTGCAAACACTTAAAGCATTTGTTAAACTTCATCACAATTTGTTAAACACTCAAATGAGCTCACAAGTAGATGACTTCCGGGCATTTTCATCCTTATCAGTATTGCTTTATAGCACACATTTACGCTTCACAATCAATTTTGAGGCAAAATCTTAACTTACAAGAGAGGCATCTTGACTTAGGCAAGTTTTACAAAAAAAAAAAAAAACTTGTTAACTTGAGGACAAATCTGCAACTCTTCCAACGATCAAACAGTGGGAACAAAGAAATGTATCACTTGCCCACCAGTACACACTAAAATTGCACGATTGCAGGCAATTTCAATATGCAATGCCAAAATCGTTCACGCCATGTCACATGCTAGAAAGCAATCAGAAGATCCTGAACATCTAATCGTCTGCACTAAACCGTCCCGTAAATATTCCCAACCTACTATCTCTCAACAGATCTGTCCTGTGACAACCTACAGGAAAATGGGAGACGAACAAGCACCGTGAAGCTTTTCCCGTGTCTCTTTGTACAATGTGAATGGTCAAATGTGACACGTGACAGGAAAATAAGAAGACAAATAACACATACCACACAAAAGCGAGGAGCTAAATACATGAGCACCACCTGTCTGTTTCTATACAAATGCACAAATGAATGAAACCCATAATTCCAGCCCATCCAAACAAATGTCCATGTGGTACACAAGTATGACACTACTCATTGGTTAGCATCGATAGGTGCACCAGACCTTGCCTGCGATATCCGATTTGCGTAGATTGTTACTAGCCGCAGCTGTGTGCTACTAAGCCCCTCCAGATATGGTACAAATGCTTTCCCTAGCATGATGTAGATATCCACCAGGCAGAATACAACAGTCTGCAAGCAAGTGTAAATGATATCAGATGTGGAACACCAATGATGTTTGCTAAATGTAAATTTTGGCATAAATAGTCTAGAAAATAGATAAATGTCAAGCACAGTTAACGTGCACTAATGACGGGTAAAATGAAAATGACCCACTAGAAATTTGAAACAGAGGATGCACTAAAGCTGAAAACCACACAACCTGGCACTGAAATATCTGCAAGAAATAATAACAAATAGCATGACTGTTTTTCATGTTTAAACTTTAGGTTGATTGAGAGCTTCCACCCACCCCACATCTATTCTTAGAAAAAAGAAGTGGATATTACAGCTGGCACATAAAACCCTGGTCCTTTGATGCTGCCTAAAATAATCGTATGACCCCTATCCCTAGTTTTCAGGTACTACCAGAAGCCCATATTACTGGTGGGACAAAAAGGCACCTTTTTAGACTGCTCTCTTAGGATCTTCACATTGTTATGGATGCAACTTGATTGTATTGCAAGGCCCAAGGGGTACAAGGAAAGGAAACATAGCCTAATAGGACTCCTATACCTAATACTAATACTCCTTAACACACATAAGCTTCAAGGTCCCCTAGTCAAGGAACTAGCACGCCAGCGAAAAAAGGCCGTTCATCAGCAGAACAGGCAAATACCTTGCGAATATCTGGACTCTGGTTACTGAAAGCATCAAAAAGTGCTGGTAAAAATGAAGGGAGTTGAGCCACCAATTCCTCTTGTGAAAGCCGCCCAACAAGCTGCATGTTTACCAGGAGAATACCAACAGTCAACCATTGTTTCTCAGGATATATTGCTATAGTTAACAAGAATAAAAATGAGTGAACAACTCTACAAACTAATAACAGGGTTATCAGAAAATCCTTTCTGTACAAATATATCCTCGCCAACAGAACCAGCAGTGGTGCTTAAATGGAATAATTGTCTGAATAGGTGTTCACAAGGGTTATCGGATCAATAGTCAGAAAGGATGGTCCTGGTGAGTGCTGACTACAAACCTAAAATCTAAGAAATTGCCAGATGAACCAGAACCATCAGCCATCAGATCAATAGTCATCAAGCCATGACAGGCCATCAGATCAATAGTCATCAAGCCATGACAGGCCATCAGATCAATAGTCATCAAGCCAAGATGGGCCGGACAACCAAAACCATTCCATCAGCTAATGGAACTTCTGAATAGTGCACTTGCCAAATGATTCTTCAAATTAAAAAGAGAATCATATTGTTCTCTTGGCCAATTATAATGTGAAACTAACTTACCTTTGTCAAACAGTTGATACACATGACATGTGTCTTCTCATCATCAGTAACTAGCAATGGCACAATAACCTGCAGTGCAAGTGAAAAAGCATATGTAAGTTGCTAGCTAAAAAAAACTATAAACAAAGATAATAGTACTAAAGTAATATCATTAGTAAATAGGATTACAGCACTGGACATACAGCAAGGCATCTAAACGGATCATATTTTGCCAACACGACATTTAAGCACTGGTTTGCTTCATTTGAAATCTGCGCCCACATTAAGAAAATATCAGCACAGCAGAAACAAGACCAAACCTCTTAAGTTAAGGAAAATATACCTTTGCCACAACATCTTTGGTCATCTGCACCAGCTTTTCAAGGATAATCTCTATGGATTCTTCCATTTGATCTTTCTGAGGAAATAAATAGAAAATATTAATCAACAATACTACCTACATAAATGCATGATTTATGAGTACCAGACCTGATTGCGGAGCATCTCAGCAACTAGCGATAGAGAAAGCTCCCTGACAGAAGAATCAGAGTCATCCAATACCTCAAGGAGAGTTGTTAAAATCTGATTGAAATACTATTTAGAGAAGGGGCTAGTATTAGAATACAAATATTATGTGTTGAATGATAAAATATTGAAATGACACTAAGTAACATAGTAGCTGGAGAGGAATGGATAGTGACTACTTTTTGTGGGAAAAGAATTGAGGGCCGCCAATTAAAAATGATTGTTTAGACAGAAACCAAATGTCCTCTTCTCTGTTGTTGAAATAGTGAAACATTCTTTATCACAGAAACCATCTCATTAAGAGCCAAATATCAAGTAGTTGGATTGTATTAGAAAGAGGGTATTTTCTAAACATAGCAGTACTACCCTAATAGTCTAATGAAAAGGTAATGCTGAGTTAACTCAGATGTAAGAAAAGACAGGGAAGGGGGGGGGGGGGCAAATAGACAAGATAAGAAGGAACATAATGCATTCTCTTTTGGGAAATGCACTTCCCTCCTTCCCAGACAGCACTCCAGAAATCCTTACCACCAGATGGAAAAATAACTCATAAGATTGAATGAACTTGAACACTCAACGAATGATTGAATGAACTTGAACACTCAACGAAAGACTGAAGAGGAATCTAATCTAAGTAAACGCACGAAAAGAAAGCGGCAAGAATATATTTCGTCAAATAATAAACTAAAATGGGAATTTAAATGGTAAGGTTACAGACCTTTGTCCATATAGAGTTATCATTGTTCGCAGATGCTTGCACCAACTGCTGCAATGCGTCCTGCTTGTCTTGGGATGAAACTTCACCATCATTACTTATCTAATAAGGTACAAAGCAACACATACAGAATTACTATTGGAGTGAACAAAGATGAAGGAATACAAAACAAGGATATATCAGAAGTACCTGATGAAGAAGTTGTGGTATGCTGGGGCCGTTAGTTGTATGTGAGACAACCTTCACAGAACTAAGGTCGACAAATTGATCCATGTCTTGCATATTTTTCCCAACAGTTGTAAAAGCAGCATTATTATGTCCATCAGAGACACGACGGCCAAAATCCTGGCGAGGGGTGCCAACAGAATTTTCATCATCAATGGTGGCATCTGATTTTTCAGGATAATCTGCCCATGAGCGTGCAGCTTCTACAACTGAGCGAGCATTGCTCTTTGACTCCCGACTTGCTGTAAAAATTTCAGCTTCAGAAGAAGGCTCAAAACATTGATTAGCATGATCAGTGTGGACATCTTGAACTGCGTGCATCCTCTTCCCAGATTCATTGTCAAAGGAACTAGCAGAGACCCGTCCAAAAGGATAGCTATTCCTTGATGTCAGATTATAACCATCTTCAGAAGTTCCAAAATCAATCTGTTCATATTCATAAGACTTGGGACGTGAACGCTCTTTCTTGCTCTGCAAGTAGTTTACCAGATCAACCTCAATACGAGGAGTATATTGCTTGAGCGAGCGCCTCACAAGGTTTTGTTCTTCAATCGACAAATTTAGAATAAAGTTTAGGACTGCTGTTGAATCAAAATGAGAATAAACTGATATGATTCCTTTAATGGACGTTTCCTTCAACTTTGCATTCTTTTCATGTATTAAAGGTGCTAGTTTTGAAAGCCAGAGCTTAAGAAAGCCGCTATTACTGTAACCTTCAGAGTCCACCTTGTACTTGCTGAATGACTTGTTAGCGAACTCAAGAACAGCCAGTTTCGCCTTAGGAGACCTTTGTTCATCCAGTGAACGTACTATTGCAGGTAACAATGTGTCAACAGCATATGTTCGGCCAACAACTTCCAAGGTCGATGAACATGGCTTAGAAACCAACTCCTTTGGGTCAATAAGTCTTGAAAAGACATATGGTAAAATTCTTTCAACATAGCTCTCAAATGGCTTCTTGCATGCTGGAATAATATCTGCAAGTGTGGAGAAAGCTGCCTGTGCAACTTTGTGATGAGGATCATCCAAATAACGAAAAAATAGCTTCATGACCTTTTCAAAGTTCTGAGTAATTTCTTGAATGCCTTTCTGTCCTAGTTGCAATAATGTCTGAACAAAATTAAAAGCTGCAACTCTTGCTACCCAGTCTGAGCTTGGACTAAGACCCTCAGAGAGGGCTTCATTTAGTGATGCTGGGCCATCTGTATATCCAGACATGTCATTAGATGGGACATGGCCATCATCAAAACTGTGTCTGACACCCACAGAAACCCTTGATGCCACTTGCTTCCTAAGCGGCCTTTGGAAGTGTGGGACATGGTTGTTTTGTGGATTTCTGTAACTGGCATCCCTATAAGGCATATCTGTGAAGTGTTTGTCCGTATGCATCTGTGGCGATCGCCTGTTAGGCCTTGGCCATGTATCATTACTCTCATCTGTAATGCTATCATCTTGAGATCTCCCTGAAGATCTTCTCAAATAAGGCACTGACAAATCCGACATCGGTTCAGATGATAGATTATGCGAATATGGTGACCTCGATCGCTCCTTGGTGTCTACCTGAGGCATTGCATCTACCAAACGTGAACCACCATTTCTTCTGATGCTTATGCTAGGGAGGGATGAATCCAACAATGCAGAACTCTGCAAAGAAAGGCGGTCTGAAGCAGGCGCAGCAAGCGGTATATGAGGATCACGAGAGGATGGAGGATCAACTCCTGCACTAGGAGGAAAAGAAAAAGAAATTAAGGTTTATCAAGTATACAGAAATAAGTCATGAAAGCAAAAGCAGTAAAGACTTGACTACACAACAAAAGAGCCTTTCCATACTTGATGAAACAAATTATCATTAAGCAGCGTAAACCATACCAAGATCCAAGCTTGTTGAGCGCACAGCTGAGAAATTTTGCCTGCCTGAGATGCCTACGCCTTTCAATAAACTCTCAATGGCTGAAACCTTTTGTTTGCTTGAACTAAGCACACTCTCTATGCTTCTTTCCGCATGTCTGCCAGTTGCCTTAGACTGCGACAGGAGCATGCTTGACGGGAGAGATGATTCAGAAGAAATTGCTGCACCCTTGTCCATTGCAACAATAGATGAAGTGCTATATCCGGTCAAATGTGTACCACTTGCATGAGATGAGGAACGAGAAAGTTGAGCACCCTTCTCATGCAATGATGAAGGATATCGCTTGTGCATGCCCCCATCTTCATCATTAATAATCTGCAAAAATGCCCAGTGTTAGATCAAACCAACAGAAACTCGCAATTGTATAGCAACCCTTGGAACCACTTAAAGATCCAGATGTCAACCTACATCCATATAGTTTCAACACACCGACAATTAGTATAACAGAAATCGCCATGGGGGGGAGCTGGAGAGAGCATATAGCCACCTGGTTACTAGGGCAGCAGCCAAACCAAATTGCTGTGCCACTTGATCCCCTTTGGTTACATAGCCCAAAATGCAGATAGCTAGGACTCAGACTCCAGTGGTAATGGATTGGGCTAACCCAGACAAACCAATATCCTAGGTCTCTGATACCCAGGCCAATCGAGATCGATGCATTTAAATTCCAATCTTTCTAGGACAGCTACTAGTCTACTACAACTCAAAGGGGGTCGTCTACTGTCTGTATCCCATACCAAAGGCATCACACGAGACCTACACCAACAAGAGTGGTGATTAAAGAAGATGAGCAAAGGAGGACCAAGAGCAACACTCAAATATCCGCAATGGAGAGAACGATGATTCAGACTTTGTGATTTGTGATGATAATGTGAGCAATGATGATGAAGATCCAAACAATGCTAGCCAAGATGGCAGACACGACAGACAACATGAATGTTTACCACCATCGATGAGTTTGATGATGCTATTGAGACTTGGAGTTGGAGATGAATCTCTAATTTTTAGGACTTAGGATTCAGGACTTATGTCATGTGGCTTTTGTGGACTAATTTACAACATCTTCAATGTTGTGGATTTACATTGGTTCTGTAATATGTCATGCAGTCATGCTTGTTATCCTGTTTTTCAATTTTGTTCACATTTAGTTCTCAGTATTTTCACTTATTGTGGACTGATAAGAGTGATAAGTTATTAAGTTATAACATATTTGTTCATGTTCATGCAGCTTTCTGTTGCGGAGAAGAGAAAGAGGATGGGAGGGATGGATGCTATGTGGGCTCAACAACCAGCAATTTCAAGGTTTTGTATGCCTACTAAATGCTACTCCATTCTTCTGCCATAGTAGTTGCATGAAGCGCTTGATGAATTCGAATCTGGTGCCCAGCAACAATCCCAACGATGATCCGGTGGGGCCAAGCTCTGGTTCTCCTGACGCTTCGGCTTGTCGGGAACCAGCCCCTGCCAGCGCCAGACTCCCAGCAGGAGGGATCTGCAGCGCCAGCGATCCGGTCGGGACAAAGTGGTGATACCGCCCCACCCGTTTCAGACATGGGGCTGGATTCCACTGACCAGTTCACCGACCCCCGCCCCACACGCGCTGCCTCGGACAGGGAGGCGCAACCTTTCGGCGCCAATCCTCCCGCCCATGCGCCTGAGCTGCCCCTGCCCGCAGCTGCGCGGCCTGCCCAAAGCCCAGCGGGCCCGGTCGTGCAGAGGCCCGTGGCCAACCCCTCTCCACCGAGGCCCACTGAAGACCCGCCTGCACCAAACGATGAGGCCACGAACACCCAAAGCCCAGGCGGTCACACGCCTAGCCGTTTCGCATCGCCGCCAATCACGCTGCGACGATCCCGAGGGCGCACCATGCCCCAGTCCTGGACGCTTGGGGAGTTTCTGGCCACCGCTACGAAACATCTTAACGCCGCCTTGCCAGCTCCGGGGAAGAAGCCGCGCCGGCCACTCAACTTCGCCCCTCGCCGAGGACGATCTGCAACCGCGGCCTGCCAGCCATGCGCACCCCCCACGGCAGAGCGACGTGCCCACGTTCAAATCCTACGCACTCTCAGGATCATTGGAACTGACAAGAAGATCACTGCTGCGGAGATGAAGGCCTACGACGGCATGTTCGGGCACCCCTACCCCTAACGGTCCTCAAGGCCATCGCCGCACTGGTTGATCACGAGATCCCAGCCTGCATGGCATCGGCCGCGACCGCTGCGGCACACATCGATGCTGCATGCGAGAGCTAGTCCAGTCTAGATATGCCTACCCGTCGATTCCGTTCCCAAGGATCACGGCCTAAAGATAGCAATCTGGAACGTGCGCGGCCTTAACGCGCGCACTCGCCGCCATGCCATCCGGTCACTGCTGGACACTACCGGGGCCTCCATTGTATGCTTGCAAGAAACAAAAATGGAGTTGATCTACTCGTCCATTGTCCTCGATGCGCTTGGCTTGGAATTCGATGACTACACGTACCTCCCGGCCGATGGCACGCGGAGCGGCATCCTGCTGGCGTGGAAGAGCAGGGCCATGACTATGATGGACCCAATGTTCACCACCAATGCGGTAAGGGCAAAGGTAGCCACAGCCACCGGAACACCATGGTGGCTAACGATGGTGTACGACCCTTGGGACGATGCCGACAAGGTCGCCTTCCTGCAGGAGCTTCGCGAGATCAGAGCCGCCTGCCCTGAGCTGTGGATGGTTTGCGGCAATTTGAACCTCATCCTTCGCGACGAGGACAAGAACACGGGCAACGTCAACCGACGCATGATGGGCAAATTTCGCCGTCTCACCAACGACCTCGCGCTCAAGGAGATCTACCTCACCACGCGGCGCTACACGTGGTCGAACGAACAATCACCGCCGACGCTGGTGCACCTCGATCGAGTGCTCTGCACCGCGGACTGGGAAGACACGCACAGCGGATGCCACCTCCGTTGCCTCATGTCCGTGGTGTCGGACCACGCCCCGTTGCTGCTGGACTGCTCGCCCACGCCCACCTCGCACAGACGATTCCATTTGGAGGAATACTGACTGCGTTTGGACGGGTTCCACGACGTGGTGACCACAACCTGGGGCTCCACATACCACGCCGACCCCTTCCACCGCCTCATGCTTAGGCTCCAGGCAACGGCGACGAGTCTTACAAGCTGGAGCTCCGAGTAGCTCATATCGCGCTAGCGATCTCCCGGGAGCTCATATCGCGCTCCGACAAGGCCCAGGAATCGCGCAACCTCTCACCCCCGGAAGACTGGCTTCGCAAGTAGCTCAAGATATCTTACCTTGGGCTCGCGTCCATGGAGCGCACGATCGCTCGGCAACGCTCTCGCATTGCTAATCTCAAAGACGGCGACAACAACACGGGCTTCTTCCATCGGCAGTGCTCGTTCCGTCGGCAGAAGAACCGCACCTTTAGCCTGGCCGCGGACGGCAGGGTGTTCACAGACCACACCGACATGGCGGAGGCGGCCTTCTCTCATTATGAGGCCCTGCTTGGCACAGCGACCGCTCGGGGGCACTCCCACTCCCTGGACCTGTCACAACTCATTGAGCCGACCGACCTCGCCGACCTTGATGCACCGTTCAGCGCAGAGGAGATTTGGGAGGCTGTCAAGCGCCTCCCCGCGCGCAAGGCGCCGGGTCCAGACGGGTCATGCATGCTGGACCATCATCATGCAGGACTTCTTCGATGTGTTCCAGCAACTCTATGACTTGCGAGGAAGGGGGTTCTACAAGTTGAACCAAGCATTGCTGATGCTGCTCCCGAAGAACGCCGCCGCCCATGGGCTACGCGACTACCGGCCGATCTGCCCGATTCACCTCGTGGCCAAAATCTTCGCCAAGGTGCTTTCGATCCGCCTCGGTGCCAAGCTGGATCATCTAGTCAGCCGCAACCAAAATGCATTCATCTCGGGACGAAGCTTGCACGACAACAACGTCCTCGTCAAGCAGTCGCGCAAGCTGCTGCACCAACTGGGAGCTCCGAGAGTCATGCTCAAGCTCAACCTCACACGCGCCTTAGATTCCCTGTCATGGCCATTCCCTCTTCGAGGTTTTGCGCCAGTATGGATTCGGGAACCGATTCTTGGAATGGACGGCCATCCTCCTGTCTTCTGCCAGCACGCGCATCCTTCTAAACGGCAACCCGGACCTCCCATCTGGCACCGACAAGGGCTCCGGCAGGGCGACTCCATGTCTCCGCGGCTCTTCGTGCTCGTCATAGACACGCTTGGATGGCTTTTGCGACGTGCCCACAGCTTGGGCATCCTACAGCCTCTGCAACCCCGACGACACATTCTGGCGATCTCGCTATAAGCCGACGATGTCATGGTCTTCTGTCATGCCATGGCGGACGATGCCGCTGCGATCAGGGAGATACTCGCCTTGTTCGGCAGGGCCTCCAGCCTACAGGTGAACTTCGCCAAGAGCTCTGCCACCATCCTGCAGTGCCACCATCCTGCACGGCGACCAGGCGGCCACGGAGATGATCGCGCACCTCGGCTGCCCGGTGGTGACACTCACTATCACCTACCTCGGCATCCCCATGTCTACGTGCCGTCCATCTGCCGCTCAACTATAGCCCATGGTCGATGTTGTCGCCGCGCGCCTACCAACCTGGAAAGCCTGGCTGATGACTAAAACCGAGCGCCTGGCGCTGGTCAAATCGGTTCTGAGCGCCATCCCGACGCACCAGCTGCTTGCATTCACGCCTCCCAAAAAAACGCTCAAGCAGCTCGAGAAGATTCAGTGTGGTTTCCTTTGGGCTGGGCGAGCTGCTGCCAATGGAGGACACTGCCACGTGAACTGGAATCGAGTTTGCCGCCCCATCGAGCTTGGGGGCCTAGGCGTGCGCGACCACGAGCGCGCCGACCTTGCACTACGGTTACGCTGGTTGTGATTCTCCAGAACGGACCCGGAGCGAGCGTGGCAAGGGCTCGACCTTCAGTTCTCGCCCACGGAACGGGCGCTGTCCTGGGCATCCACGTCCATGGTCATCGGGAATGCACTGACCGCCCTGCTCTGGGAGGACCGGTGGATCGATGGCCAATTTGTGCGCGAGCTCATGCCCAACCTCTACAGCTGCATCCCCAAGCGACGGTGCACGACGAGAACCGTGGCGTGCGTGCTCAATGGCAACTCCTAGGCACGCGACATCCAAGGCAACCTCGGCCTTCACGAGATTGGTCAGTATCTGCAGCTCTGGCAAATCATGCAGCACACCGAGCTCTCTGCCGCCCCAGACAGGCTGATCTGGAGATGGACAGCGGGCAGCACCTACTCCGCGCAATCCTGCTACCTCGCCACCTTTCATGGATCAATGGCCTGCTATTCCTGGAAGCTAATTTGGAAATGTTGGGCGCCGCCGAGAGTCAAATTCCTCCACTGGTTGGCCAACCAGGACCGGTGCTGGACTGCAGAGAGGCTCGCTCGCCATGGACTCCAACATCATCCCCGCTGCCTTCTTTGTGACCAACAGCCGGAAACTGTGCGCCATCTGCTGCTGGAATGCCCCTTCGCCCGCCAGGCATGGCATGAGACACTGGCCTGGCTCCGCATCCCAGCCCCGGCCCCCACTCGTGAACCCTCGCTTATGGACTGGTGGAAACATGCCAAGGATAACACGCCGCCGATCCTAAGCAAGGCCCTGAAATCCGTCGGCTGCTCATGCCATGGATAGTTTGGAAGCACAGGAACAGCTGCGTCTTCGACAATGCAACACCATCCTTCAACACGCTATTAGATAGAATTTAGGACGAGACCTGCTCTTGGGCTGCAGCCGGGGCACCTGGCCTCCGACTTGTGTTGCCACAAACCTAGGACGTGCATTAAACTGGATGTAACCCGCGCGTCCTCGAACGATTGTAACTGAACTTCTCCCTTCTCAATGAAAAGAAACGCAAAGGTCTTTTGCATTTTCTCGAGAAAAAAAAGGGGCCAGGGCGCCTCACCTCGCCTTACCACCTTAAAAACCTTGGTCGAGGATGAGTACTCTATGTAGAGCCTTTATCTGTTGAATTAAACAAGTGATCCCGTCAACAGATTAATGATTCACCACTAGAACTTAACCGTGCTAGGCATGCGCTTAAGCATGCCTAGGCATGCTCTTAGGCAAGATAGGTGCCCTAGGCAGAGGCAAAACCAGGAATTTACGCCTGTCGCTCTTTTGAACCTTGCTTTCCACCCTACCGGCACACAACGCCTCTACTTTCCCTAACCCACAACAATTCCAGGGAGACAAGGGTACCACCGGCCTCAGGCTCGAATCAGGCCATCTCTAATTAGTACAACCTGCGATTCGTGATTCCAAGTCGTCACAAAATACAAGATGTCATGCATTATTTGGCCTTTTTATATAAAGAAGAGTTTTCAGAAAAATATTAAACTGTAAAGTTGAGTCTACCACTCTAACTTATCTCCTGGACTTGAGTTGATCAGGGTAGATATTTCATTTGCACTGGTTTCCGCAAATTTACAAACAATTCTTGGCTGTTATAGCCAAATGTAGAATACTAGAATTATGATTGAAAAGTAAAACACCAGGCATCAGATGCTATATATACTACTCCCTCCGATCCATAATAAGTGTCGTGGTTTTAGTTCAAATTTGAATGAAAACCATGACACTTATTATGGATCGGAGGGAGTACTGTTCAATATCTATTCAGAGTTTCAGACTTTAAATAAACCAGTGTAAGATATTACACAACCCAATAAAAAACTCTGCTTCCATGAGATTCATAGAACAATCTAAATAATGTCCTTAGCTGGATGATAGTTTTATGTGCCTTCTCTTTCTATGTAGAGCCATTGCTTCTTCTCCTCTTTTTTTAGTTGGCAACAGTGCAACACATGAGTACATCACAATGATGAATATAAAATCAGCTTGTCCAACCTCATTTTTTCTGTTATAGGTTTGATAATTCATATATAGTGATCTGAAAAGGCATGCAGAGAAGTAAATCCACATACCCTCTGTATTGCAGGATCAAATGACATAAAAAGCCGACGTGAACGCTCAGGCCATGTCTTTATGAACATCCTATAGCAACTTCTTGCAGTTGCACGAACCTATATTTGCAGTATGGCATTGCATACAAGAAATAACACAAATTCAGACAAGTTTCAGGTTTCAATGCATAAAAATATTGAGGAAATGTTATCAAGCCAGGAAACATAGATGTTAGTCCTACCTCGCTCATTGCATCTGCCACACAGCATTTTATTAGATCTTCATATAAATCAGCTGAGCGTTGTATTTCTGGAGCATCGGCCCAATATTCCAATATTAGAAGTGCATACTCACAACACCTGCCGTAGGAGAAAATGTATAAGTAGTTATAATCTTTAAGACCCCGCGTCTGTTGAGACAATGAAAAGCAAAAGCACCTGGCACGGAGGATTGCACTGCGGTCATTTTTTGCTGTGTCAGCTATAAGTGGAACAATACGTGAAACCTTGCAGTTCCGCAGGATCTGCAAGATATTGCATGTCAGAAAAGTAATGAAAGGAAGTATTGCTCAGTACAAGTGAAGGCAGGAACCTCACAGTTTTTACACAGTTGTCTGAAGATTCGGCAATCACGAGCACAGTTATGACAACAAGCTTAAAAAGTGCCTGATAATTTCATTAATATGTTAGCCCTATTAGTACCAGAAAAAAGTTGCAAAACACTGAAACAGCTTCTAGAATTACCGGAATAAATATTTCAGCGCATGCTTCAAAGTCGCTGAGGAGTTCCTTCGATAGTACGTTAAGTAGATGACATGCCTGCAAAACAAACCTAGTCAGCAGTTCTTCATCACCAAGAAGGCAAGAAGTTTGCCCTGTGACTGCAGATTTAACCAGAAAATGTTGCAACAGAATTCCATAACACCTGCATCTTACGAAATGAAACAACTTCAGGCTGAACTGATGTTTAGCTGTAACCCAAAATTGGTGTAAACTGGAACTACTATACAGACCCTAATGGTGTACTGAAACTCTCAAGGCCAATGCACATGTATCATTAGTCTGTGCATAACCTTAATAATAAGCTTTTAGTTTTAGGCGAAGGAACCTTAATAATAAGGTAGAACAGACTTCCCTTATTGTGCGAGGGCATCAAGGTAATGATTATAGTCCCTGTGTAGTAGATGAGTCTAAACCTCTATGGAACCATGTTAAAATCTAGGGAGAAAACTGGTAATCTTGGTGAGTCTGTCTTGTGCTCTATGAAACTTACCCTTACTTGTGTTGTAGACTTATAGTAGCTCTGATTGACTACGAAAATTCAAAAGTTTAGTTCTAATTGTGTCATAGTGATTTTGCTTTGCCCTCAATATGACCAAAGGACTATGAGTTGACCGATTAGTCAAGACTAGTCAATGAGTTAGTACTTGCCTTCCAACCAAAAACCTTGATTAGTCACGCGGCCAGTTCATGAGTTGGTGCCCTGGCGACTCGGCTCGACTCGTAATCCCTGATATGACCTATCATTATTAACTATCTATATTTTATGAGTATATTGCATTACAGGTCTACAAAAGATGGGTGCAAGTGGGTCAAAGGACTGGACAAACGCTCATTTACAGCCAGTGAGGTGCAAAATCCACCCTGCTATGCAATTTGGTGCAACTGTAGCATGACTCAGCCACACTCTGCAATGATTTGCTCTTTTTCTCTTTCTTCTCTTATCTATTTGATGAAACACTTGCCTCCCCTCGATTCACCTGAGCTCATCCAGTCACCCTTCCACATGCCTTCACAGTTTGGATCGACAGACCCACTTTAGTATATACCTTGACCTACCACAGTGGTTGCAACCAGTCACTAAAAGACCGTGGCGCTGCAGAAGCAGCACCATGGTGGAGCAGTGGAGCGGGGCCATCACAGTGTCCATCTCCACAGAGATGTCACCCACTCTTGAGGTGTCAGCGAGGTTAAACCTGAGTCTTCTCCAACGTTTACGAGTTGTCGAGTCATCCGAGGTTGAGACTCATAGACTAATCGTGACTAGTCTAGACTAGTCGACATGGTACTGTAGCATTGAACTTACAGGACAAGGGAGAAATTACTTGCAGAAGGCGGATTCAGGTGTAGATGAACCAGCCCAGGAACCAGCAGAGAGACAAACACCATAGGGGTGGATCTGGACAGCAGAACCAGCGGAGAGGGAGAGCGCCAGAGCAGTGGGGCGGATCCAGCGGAAGAGCAGAAGCAGCCGACGGAGGGCGTCGCGATTCTCCTTGCCACCGCCGGTGGCGGCAGATCAGTGGGTGCTGGCAGCACCTCATCCCAGCTAAGGCAGCTCTCTCTCGAGCGAAACTGAAACCTAGCCATGAAATTTTCCCTCCCAGAGGCTTGCGGGCTGGGCGGCTTACTTATCCCTTCCAATTTTTGAGTCACTCGCCTCTAAAAGAAATATTAAAAATTAAGTCGCTCGACTCAAACTGCACGACTAGTCTCTCAGCTGCTCGATTCAGCGAATTAGTCTACACGAGCTTTGCAGTCGACACTGGAGTTGTGACTTGACTAGTCTATCAACTAGTCTTTCGACTCTTAATCATTGATCTTCTCAACTAGTTCTTGTACCTAGTTGCACCCACCTCTCAAGTTCTTAGACATGTGATGCAATTTACGCCAAATTGTTTTTCTGGAGTGGATTTTGCGCTTGTGTGAGTAAGCACTCACACTATATCACGATCCAATGTGCCTTGAGATATGTTCATGGTCTCTCACCCCCAATTTACTCACATGGGGTGAGATAACTTGCACAGATCTCAAGGCATATCGTATGGTCGAGATAGTATGACCACACACACATGCACACTGATTGTTTGGGGAAGATGGGGGTTACTGTTGCAATTTGCAACAATAATATCAGCATTCAGACATTGAGTTGTCAATAAAGATCAAGGCAAGAAAGAATACCTGCTTTACAATGCTAGACCGTCGATCGGCTAGCTGAGAGGACAATGGATGAACCAGCTGCTTCAAGAGCATGAAAAATGATGGATAATCAATTGCGCCTGGCACAAAAAGTTTCAAGTAAAATAGGCAAAATCATGTTAGCAAAATAGGATATATCTAACATTACACTTGTCAATACTATGAACCAAATATAGCTAAATATAATGTTAATAAATGTGAAACAGTTTTGCTTTACTGTCCGATCTATTAATTTCCATGGCTTAGCATGTTCCACTCAAGTGACTTCTATACAGCTTACATGATTAACAGTTCGCTCCCTCCCTCCCTCCCTCTTTCCAATTAGTGATAAGCACCATGCCCACTAATGCCATATTGATATGTTGAAGACTCAAAGAGTACTTGTATAAGTTAGAGCATCTCCAGCCGCGCCCCCGACAGGCCCCTTTTTAGGCGCCGGCGCCCAAAAAACGGCCCAGTCGCGCCCCCATGAGCCCATTTTTCGCCGGTAAACCCCGAAACAGGCGCCGACGGACCCAGGTTGAACCCGGCACGCTGGGGGCGCCCGGGCAATCGATTTTGGCGCGAAAGAACGGCGGGCCCGCCGAGTCAGCAACCCCCGAGCCTCGTCGTCCTCATCGCCTCGGTTTCCCGCGTGGAATCAATGCCAAGGTTGCCGCCGGTCAGCCTTCCATTGATTCCTCACGAGCGGCGCGGTGTGGCGACGTGCCCCCTCCCGCCACGCGTACACACGCATTGCCGCCCCCCGGCCGCTATAAAAGCCGCCCCCTCCCTCGCCGGTGGAATCACCCCGCCCGCAGCCCTTCTTCTCTCGCCGCCGACGCCCTCTTTCCCCGTCTCTCCCCTCTAGCCACCGCGTGCACGCACACCCCGATGGGTGAACGGCTCCCCGGCGACGTGGCAGCAGCCAACGGCTTCGGCCGCCGCTCTCTCCACGAGTGGGAAGCTCACCTCCTCCACGTGGCGAATTACCCGGCGCCACCCGACATGCGCGCGCCGGGGCAGTGGAGGCTCAGCGCCAGGGGCATGCCAGTCCCCCCTTGCCCGACATCGAGCACCCCGCATACTTCCATGCCGAGATCGAGCGTGTGCGGGCCTCCCTGACGGAGGAGGACCGCGCCCTCCCGGAGTACAACCCCGGCAACCACGAGGCGTGGGCGGCGTACTTCGAACACCGGCAGGTGGAGCGGCTCGCCTCCATCAACAACGCGCCGGTGGTCAGGGGGCGCAACAACAGCGACAGCCGCCACCTGTGGTGGGGCGCCCCCGGCCGCACGCTCCACGCCGTCCTCGAGTACCTCAAGGGCGGCAACGATCCGCCGCTACAGTACCCGGCGACCCCGGCCCCCCGGAGTGTCGGCCCGTGGCTGCCGCGGCGAATGCTGGGCGGGTCTTCCTCCTCCTCCTCCCGATCCTCCTCCCACTCCTCCGGGTCGCCGGCGCTCATCAACGTCAAGCCCGAGCCTGTGGAAACACCGCTCAGCCGACGCACCCGCAGCGCCGCTCTCGTCATCAACGAGGGCAGTCGTGCCTCCTCCTCGGCTCCTCCCCGCCTCGTCAGGCCGAAGACGGAGCCAGGGCTCGCCGCCGTGAAGAGCGAGCCCGATGACGCGCTCGACGACGAGGCAGCCATGAAGTGGGCGCGCGAAGATTGGGCGCGGCTGGAGATGGAGCGCCAGCGCCGCGCACTGGAGGAGATTGCCGAGCGCCGCGCCCCGGAGGAGATTGCCGCGCACCGCGCCCTGGAGGAGATTGCCGCACGCCGCCGTGGGCGCGACGAGGGCGGCGTCGTCGTGCTTGAGGACAGCGACGACGACGCGCCGCCGGCGGCCAAACTAGTCCGCCAGGGCGACCCCGGCAAGGGGTCCAGCAGGGATGGCCGCGTGAAGAAGGAGAAGGACGACAACGATGGCGGCGGCGACTACGCCGCGTTCAGCGAGTTCTTCGGCCTGTAGGCGCGGCCCTTTTGTTTTTTTAGTTAAATTTATGTTTTCTATGTAAAAAACTGTGGAACACCTAAATCTATGTCGTGTTTGCCGAATTTATGGCGTGTTTGCCAAATCTATGTCCTGTTTTGCCGAATCTTGACCGAATATCTTTTTCAAAATGTTTAAGAAAGGGCATCTGGGGGCGACCCTGGGGGCGGCGGCTGGGAACCCGATCGCCCCCACGGCGAAAATATCGCCGGTTCGCCCCCAAGCGGCGCTTTTTCTAGCCCCTGGGGGGACGAACGGCTGGAGATGCTCTTATAAAGTTGCAACAGTTCTGCTATGACACAAGTGGATGCTACCCGAGAGTGTCTCTCTTGGACAATCTGGTTTCCAGCATCCAGACCTGGCTAAGTTGGCTGCATCCTGCATGTCTTTTGAAGGATATGGATGGTCTATTTTTTTCCTAGGGTTTATAGGAAAAAAGATTAACTTCCTCTGGATTTACCCCTCAGTTCAGCTTTGACATATAACGAGAAGTTCAAAAACGGCACAGGTACATTTTCTGAAGGAAGTAATTTAATGACAAAATAAAAACTTAGATATGAAAATAGGACATGGAAGACAAAGATCAACCTCCATATACCAAGGCTTCGATCCTTTGCATTGCAGCAATACGTATAGACCAGTCCTTTTCTGGATTAAGGGCAGATGCAATCTTCTCAATCTCTCTAAATAATTCTTTCTCTGAATGAACTCTTATGGGTTCCACCGGTTTTTCGGTAATATCTGAGTCACCTGGAAAATAGCACGAAATCCAACAAGATATCATCAATATGGTGAATGTGTGTGCTGCCACGAACTTTAGAACAGTAACTTAGCATACATCCAGATTGCGATAACAATTTTTGACTGCTGAGCTTTGTTTGCTTAATTTTTTCGGTAACAAAATTTCCTACCAAAATAGTGGAACAGAAAGCCTCTACTTTATCTACCAAACGAATAAATGATCATGTTGTTTGTAATGGGGCATCCATATGTAGTGCATACTCTGAAAGGGACAACTGCATTTGAACACACTGATGAATGGACTATCATTTTAGTTGATGCAAGGTCCAGAATGGAGTTGCTGATAATTAACATGCAGATATTTCAAGGCTAATATATAAAAGCATGGTTTCTGAAGGGAACATGTGATGTCCACTTCAACTATGTCACTGGATCCACATGTGGAATTTACCACTGCTGTCCGTCTGAATTTTGAAGTCCTGAACCAACTAAATGCATTTAAATACCATTATCCATACATGAACACAAAAGCAGTGCCGTATGTCTAATCAGATCAGCAGTAGTAGATTGGCCATTTCAGTTTGATCTAGTGACTCTTCTAGTTCTAGGCATACATCTTTCCAAAATCCAAATTTTCTGACCATGCAATTAAACTACACTTAATAATAGCAACAACATCGTTGTTCTTTATATAAACCATATAAAAGGAACAGAATAATAGCATAGACTCTCAGTACAAGGAACATCAAAATAATGGTCCACAGACTGAAATAGGAGACACTAAATATTGGTAACGTCGTGGTAATAATAGGACGTGCTTCAGCAACCATCTACAACTCTGATAAAGTCCACTTACATGAACATAAAAGATGAAACAGTTACTTGAAATCTGTGTTAACCCTTTTGGCCATATCATAGATACTAATCAAATTAAATGGAATCGTCCAGTATGACAAAGTAGAACTTGCCTCCAAATAATGTGCTTTCCCTGGATGTGTTTTTTTTCCTTGGACTGCCTCTTTTAGGATGAGCACTAACAGATCTTTCCATGGCCCTATATTGCGTTCTAGCACCATCAGATGGGGGAGCCTTTGGTTCTATTTTATCCAATCTTGAATTTATTTCCTTTAGCTGAAACACCAAATGAGGCAAAGGAATGATAATCACGATGTTATGTCAGCACAGCCATCGTTAAATTTGGATAACCATGGAGGATGCAACAATCACGACAAAATAAACGGATAACAATTGAGAGATCACTATGCTTAAGTAGTAAAGGACCACATGCATTAGTTCATTACCATATAAGAAGGCAGATTATGGCGCTGCAGCTCTTCATGGAACTGAGATCCCATATTTTTGTACATCTCCTGTAGTGAATAGGTAGAATGCAAATATTACGGGTGAAGTATTTCAGTAAAATATATGTGCAGACCATCATGGGAAGTCAGGCAGATCAGAAGGAAAAATTGAGTGTTTGCATTTGAATATAGGTAAATTGCATGACCACAGAAGTTAGTGTTGCTTTGTTTTCAACAGAAATATGATTAGTAGTTGGTACCAAACCTAAAATAACTTTGGTATGTCGTTAGTAGCCCATAGTATGTAATGGTGCCTTCTTGCCTAAAGCCCTAAACTAGTTCAACAAAGTATATGGGTAAAATGCAGAATAGGGGAAATGCAAGAGACTGAGTAAGAGAAACGGAACGCAACCAGAAGAGAACATCCAAAAAAATAACTTGCGTTTCTTAAGTCAATTAGCTTGGTACAAGAAGCAAGTCACCGAACTGTACAATCCAGTTAGAATCATACGGGGGATGGGACTGTAACAATAATGTAGACATGAGAGAAAACAAAAAAGAATGAAAAGTTTTAACCAATAGCCAAAGATGGAGCGCGGTTCGAAGAAAAATTGCATAAGAAACTGAAAAGCATCAAAATGGGCAGGCTTGTGATGGACCACCTGAATACAGGAGATTGCAGCCTCTCTAACACTTTGATTCAAATCATTCAACAATTGCAGGACCTGTGAAGTTGAAACAAGATTAGCAGTTAGCATTGCCAGTTACGCAAGAAACTAAAGGGAAAACAAGATATTCCGTATCCACTAAGGAGAAAAAACATCCTGACATACAGGTGAAAGAAACACTCGCTGTAGAAGGAGCTCTGTAGAAGCAAAAAGCCCAACTGCTGTTGCAAGG
The DNA here is from genome assembly GCA_032464435.1 of Aegilops umbellulata. Classification (NCBI taxonomy): domain Eukaryota; kingdom Viridiplantae; phylum Streptophyta; class Magnoliopsida; order Poales; family Poaceae; genus Aegilops; species Aegilops umbellulata. Next base: position 180,678,706 of record CP136057.1, on the reverse strand, counting down.
GTGCGCACAAACTCTTCTCGCACCCTCCAGCTCTTGTGAGTCCAAGCATAACTTCCAGCTCTTTCAACAATGATTGTTGGAGAAGAAACCTGACATTGGAGAGACAGAATCAATTCACTAAAACCCACGAGAAAACCATGGGGTAAAAATAGTTCCACATCTAGATAGATGATCATTTATGTGACAACTAACAAATTAGTGATTTCGGTGCAATTCAAAAAGACAGATTTCCATGTAAACAGGAGTATGCAGCATAGGAATAATAATGATATATCGAAGCTCACAGCACCAAGAAGTTTTTGTTCAAAGCACAAATGGGAATTTTACTGCTGTAATGATGGGAAACATCATGTTTCAACTTTAAAGTACCCAAAAGAACTACAGTTTTGCAAAGTGCTGGATCAACCCATAGCTAGTGTTCAGAATTATAAGAGTGAATACACAATTTCATCCCTGAATTATCACATGCACTGACACACCTCATTTTCGTGCCTAACTATCAGAGTGACCAAATTGGTCCCTTAACTACCGATTGTGGTTCATTCTCGTCCTCTTGCCAATGTGGCAGTACACATGGGGCACTGACTAGGCAGGAAAAGGCCAAGAACATGCTGTGCATGCGATAACCCAAAATACCCTTGTCGTGGACCTTTGAGCTAAAACTTGAGAAAAGGACTGCATTATAACACTTTTCCTTGTGTTATAGCTCTACCATGGTTCCTGGACCTTCTCGCATAGAAATGTGTCACTTATTGAGCTAAAATTCAGCAACAAAAACCTCTTTCCTTGGGCATTTTGGGGTTTGCATGTGTACAGAATATCCTCGTGCCTCCCTCAGTCCCTCACGCTGAGTCGGCATCCACATGTATTGTCACATGAACAAGACTCCGATACCCAACTTCTCGCTCCCGAGTCGCTCCCGCGGGCGACTCCAGGAGCCAACCCTAGCACCACCTCTTCTCGACCCCCGCCCTGGCCTCCCTCCCCTTGCCGCCGCCGGTGGCGTCGCCGGCCAAAGGTCACGTGGCGTAGGCGGCGACGTGGCGTCTTTCTCCCGCGCGTTGGAGGTGTACATCGCGGGGCGCGACCTTCCGTGTCGACAGCGTGGGTCATCGGGCCCTGCCCCCTCCCCTCGGCGGCCTGGCGGCCCGATGGTGCTGCTCCCCCTCCCTACGGCGGCTCGTGGGGTTTCGGGGTGTGGGGGACTCGCTGACGGCGGATCTGGTTCCCCCAGTCCAGATCCGGGTGGTGGCGGCGGTGGGCATGGGTGGCGGCGGCGACCTGGCTAAGGCGACAGCGGGGCGGCTGGCGGCCAGGCCGCTCCTTTCGGGGTGGCGGGGTGCTGGGCATCTATGGTCGGGGGGCGGGCTGCAACTTCGGCGGCGCTCCGCATCTGCTGGAGGGCGGCGGGGCTGCCCCTCGGGGTCCTGGCGTGGATGTGGGCTGTCACGGCGTGGTGGTGGCTCATGGTAGTGGTCTGGTTCATGTCACGGCGGTGGCTGGACTTCTCCGGCGTCGGCCCGTCGGTGAGCGGCCTGTGTCGGCCTTCAATTCCTCTCCTCGTCGTCCGGGCACTACCTTCGTCGAAGGGCTGGCCCTCTCCCAGCTGCGGTACATTACTCGTCTCGCGCCCGATGCTGCAGAACCGAGCTCATCTCGCGCCCGGCAGCAGGACCGAGCTCGTCTCGCGCCCGGCAGCAGGACCGAGCTCGTCTCGCGCCCGGCAGCAGGACGGGTCGATGGAGGCCAATTTTGGCCAGCCTTTTGGGTCTCGGCGCTTGGGGCCGCCCAGGGGTGCGAAAGGCGGGACCTTTCCACTCGTCTCTTTGGTTGGGGTAGCGGCGGGTCTCAGGTGAGGTGGTGTCAAGGTCTTGGATGCCGGGGCGGCAGCCCTGGTGGTGGTAGCGCGGTGCTCATGGGCAGAGCCCGTGGCTTGGTGCTGCCCGGTGACCATGGCCGTGTGGGCGGCATGGTAGCAGGGGTGTGGCGTTCGGTGGCAGTGAGTGTTGGCCGGGGTGAAAACCTGTTCTATCTTCGTACGGACCGGCGGCGGCGAAGCTCGTTCCCTTCTTGTAGGTGTCGTCACGGCCCTCATTGCCTGTCATGTTGCTCCAGGGGAAACTCTGACCCTTGGGTCGGGCGGTGGCGGCGCTCCGGTGTTGTTCCCTTTCTGAAGGCGCCGCCTTGGAGCCCACGGTTCGTCGTATGCGGCTTCATTTCTTCGCGGTGGTGTGTTCACGGTTGAGGACCCCGGTTGCTCTTGTAGTGCTTGGGGTGGTGTTGCTACGCTCAGCACCTATGTATCCTGCCTTGGGGGTGTGCGTGTGTTGTGGTGGCATGCATTTGTACCGGGTTGTTGATGATCGTTGCTTTATATATAAAGCGGGGCGAAAGCCTTTTTCGGTATGTACTGTCACATAGGCAAGACTACAAAAACGAGCCACATCACATAGTTCAGGGACCAATTTGGTCACTTCCGTAGTTCAAGGACGAAACTGAGCTGTGGGCAACAGCTGATGCTCAAAATGTGTATTTAAATCCAAATACAAAATCATGTAAGTGCAATCTGCAACCTCACATGTATAACTGCGCCAAAAGAAGCAGCCACATACACAAGAAAAAGGGAATTGGTAGTTTAATTTGCTACTTCTGCTTGGCTAAAGTCCATATTAGCACCGGAAACAAAGACCGTGAAGCACCTAAAGGACAAAAAAATTGCAGATATTTTTTCCACTGAAAGCAAAATACACTAACAGCTCAGGTCTAGATACAGATACTATACTCCAAACTTCCATCTCTATCCAGTGGTGTAAAGTAAGCATTAATTGAATAAAGAGAGCCATCGGCAAGTCCAAACTGGTGCCTTCATTTAGTCAAAATATTCCAGCACTCAGCCTCAGGTAAGGTAAAGTGTGTTCATTTAACTAGAAAAGAGCAATTATAATCTAATTCACTTGGTTATCATTAGAATTCCGCTGAAATGTTGTTTTTGAGACAGAAGCAGAGACGCCTGGTCCCTGTAGTAGTAGAAACCTAATGGTGATGTGTTGCAAGGATAGGAAAGCAGACGGCAGCATGGGGGCAGACCAACATTGTAGTGATCCGGAAGGCAGCTCGCCTTATGAATGTAAAGTCCGCTTCATCCTAACTAAAATTTGGTAGTATTCCATTGGAGTCTAGAAACAGAACCCTATGTCATAACACCCACATTGATATGCTGGAACATGAGATCTTCTGCTCGAACTATATTCCATTGCAACTAGTACCCAGGAAGCATGGACTGGAACCCACATTCCCCCGGAACCCAACTCGGAGGAGCACAGACCATATCGATTGCAAAAGGCAACAATGGAGAGGCTGTGGGCTGACCTCCATGAGCGTGACGAGGAGCTGGCGGGAGGCGTCACGGACGGGCTGCTTGCCGTCGCCGAGGCGCTCGACGGCGGCGGGCACGAGAGCATTGAGGTGGATCTTGAAGTGGTCGCCGGCGAGCACGGCGGCGGCGGAGAGCGCGTGCAGGCCGCCCTGCGCGACCCGGAAGTTGGCGTCCCTGGTGAGATCCATGCAGGTGTCGACGAGCGCCGTGACCTCGGCCGCGGTGAGGCCGCGCCGCGCCGCGGCCTCCAGGGCCTCGTGCAGCCGCTCCACCCCGGCCAGGCGCTCCTTGGTGTCCTTGGAGCGCGCCGCCTCCAGCGCCGCCTCCATTTCCGCCAGCGCCGACGCTGCCTCCTCCTCCGCCGACGACCAGAAGCGGTTGGGTTTGGGGTTCCCGGCGAGTTCGGGGAATGGCAGGGAGGGCGAGCCGACGGTGGGGAGGGGAGTTGGTCGGATCTGGGAAAGGGAGGGAGGCAGGAGGGAAAAGAGTGTGCGAGTGCGCCGAGGCAGAGACTAGCTCTGCTTGGGTAGTTTCGTTTGCAAATAGGTCCCTGGTGATGTGTGGTACTTCGTCACCGCCCTCGTAGGGGTGTATCACGAGTTTTGGTACCACGTATATTCTGCATTTTCAGGACCAGGCGGTACCGCTAGTACGCTTGTACTCATGGAGAAGCATATGCATTGTTTTGGGAAGAGGAAGAGGGGATAAAGATGGGCCGCGCAATGGAGGAGGGAGAGGGAAGGAAGATTAGTTGAGTTGTCATGATAGTAGGTGCAAGTGCACATTATGATTGACATTATGGTTTATGATTGGGGGACCTCTGCCTCTCCTCGTGTACGTAACAAAAGTGCAGTGAAGGGATAAATGATACCCCTGCTACGAGCGTGTACGCTCCAATCCTTTCCACTTGCAGCCCTACGAACGGGGCGTGATAAAGTGGTACTGATACGCCACCTAATTATACCTTGACAGTTTGTCTGATAGGACGAATGCCATGCTTTGGATCAGACTAGTGTGGCTGCGTCAGGTTAGCGGCAGCTTTTCCGTTCTACTCTATATAGTACAAGTCGCCGTTTGGAAATACATGGTGGTGATCGATGCGTACCGCCTAACAGTAATGGACCGATCTTCTTCTGTTCGCCCGCTGGTGGCTGGTGCCGTGCGGATAGACATCGCGCTCAATCAAGCATTTCGCCTGCTGTTCCACTGTCCTCTCCTGACTCGGCCTAACACAACTAGTACTACTGCGTGGACAAGATTACCAAGGGAACCAGTTAGTATAGACTCTTTTTTCTTTTTGAATCAATGAGCTTTATTAATCAAAGATCAGTATTACAATCTTGCTGTAGAATGTCAGCAAGGAAAGAAGGGGTGTAATTAAGCCATAACGTGGCTTCGCGAGGGTGATCGCAACACATCTTACTTTCAAGCACAAGCAGCGCGGCGCCAACGAATGAATAAAATCACAGAGCTGCAACGAGCTAATGGCACCGTGTGTGCTAGTGGAGATGAGGATAAAGTGGAGGTGCAGACTTTTTACCAACAGTTATATGAATCACAAGGCTTTGCCGACCCACAGTTTTTATTATCGCATGTGCCGGTCAAGGTGTCACAGGCGATGAACACCGATCTTTCCAAACCCTACATCCCAGAGGAAGTCAAGGTGGCGCTGTTTCAAATGGCTCCGTCGAAGGCGCCGGGTGTTGATGGTTTTACTGCAGGTTTTTATTAGCGTCATTGGGACTTACTTGATAATGATGTAACCCAGGCAGTGCTTGATTTTCTTAATGGGGGCGAGCTACCATCGGGTCTGAATGACACTTCTATTACTCTCATTCCCAAGGTCAGACACCCCCAATCAATAACTCAATACCGTCCTATTGCTTTGTGCCCTGTTCTATACAAGATTGCAGCTAAGGCAATCACTAATCGCTTAAGATGCATCATGGACGAGGTAATCAGTGAAGAGCAAAGTGCTTTTGTTCACGGCCGCCTCATTACTGAAAATGTTCTAGTTGCTTATGAAAGCATACATACGATGAGGAGAAGGAAAAAGGGCAAGAATTACTCATGCGCGGTCAAACTTGACATGATGAAAGCATATGATCGCGTTGAGTAGCATTATCTGGAAGCTATACTAGTTCGGCTGGGCTTCTGTATGAGCTTTGTCAGATTGATAATGAAGTGTGTCTCTTCGGTTCGGTTTTCGGTGCATGTCAACGGCGAGCTGTTACCATACTTCACACCAACCAGAGGATTCCGTCAAGGAGACCCAGTTTCACCTTACCTTTTTCTGCTTTGTGCAGAAGGTTTTTCCTCATTGTTGAAATATTACAATGGAATAACTATAGACAGGGGTCTGAGAGTGAGCTATAGATCACCATGGGTCACACATTTGTTATTTGCAGATGATAGTCTGATCTTCATCAATGCATGTAATACAAGTGCTCTCAGACTCAATGAAATTCTTAGAATCTATGGAGAGGCCTCGGGCCAAAGTGTTAATCGTGACAAAAGTTCGGTTTACTTCAGTTCTAACACTCTGAAAGCACAAGTGCTCCTCAGGTGGTTTTGGTAATTAATGTCAACATATTTCTTGTTGGACTACTGTTTCCATCTAGTATGTTTCAGATAAGTTCAATAATGGAGTGGCATGGACTAAAGCTTGTGGGAACTCCTTCAAGATGCTAAGGACAAAGGATTGGCTAAAGCTTCAAGCTCAAGACTCTTCATTTTACACTTTTAGTGATCCAAGATCACATTGAGTCCATAGGAAAAGCCAATACTATTAAGAAGGGATGAGGTGTTGCTTAATGAGCCTTTTGCTCCATGTGCTTGATGATATGCTCCAATATCCTCAAATACTTTCCCACTTCCACATATGACCTAAACCCAAAGTCAAACTCGGACCTACCGATTCTTTCTATCCGACGCCACCGAGTTTCACATGTCATAAGCCACTGCCAAACCCTAGGATTGCAATCTCACTGTGTATGTCCATTGTCAAAATTGGTCTCACCGAGTTTAGGCAATCGGTACTACCGAGATTACAATGCAAACTCTCTGGGTAACTCATTACCAAAATCGGTCCAACCGAGTTTAGTAATCGGTCCCACCGAGTTTGTCTGACCAACTCTCTGGTTAGCTAATTACCAAATCGGTCTCACCGAGTTTGTGTAATCGGACTCACCGAGATTACGTTATGCCCAAACCCTAACCATATCGGTCCTACCGAGATGCATGTCAGTCCCACCGAAAATCTCTAACGGCCACTAGGTTTACCGTTTTGGTCCGACCGAGTTTGTTGATTCGGTCCCACTGAGATTGGTAAATTGTGTGTAACGGTTGGATTTTAAGTGGAGGCTATATATACCCCTCCACCTCCTCTTCATTCGTGGAGAGAGCCATCAGAACACATCTACACTTCCAACTCATATGTTCTGAGAGAGAACCACCTACTCATGTGTTGAGACCAAGATATTCCATTCCTGCCATATGAATCTTGATCTCTAGCCTTCCCCAAGTTGCTTTCCACTCAAATCTTCTTTCCACCAAATCCAAATTCTGTGAGAGAGAGTTGAGTGTTGGGGAGACTATCATTTGAAGCACAAGAGCAAGGAGTTCATCATCAACACACCATTTGTTACTTCTTGGAGAGTGGTGTCTCCTAGATTGGCTAGGTGTCACTTGGGAGCCTCCGACAAGATTGTGGAGTTGAACCAAGGAGTTTGTAAGGGCAAGGAGATCGCCTACTTCGTGAAGATCTACCGCTAGTGAGGCAAGTCCTTCGTGGGCGATGGCCATGGTGGGATAGACAAGGTTGCTACTTCGTGGACCCTTCGTGGGTGGAGCCCTCCGTGGACTCGTGCAACCGTTACCCTTCGTGGGTTGAAGTCTCCACTAACGTGGATGTAGGATAGCACCACCTATCCGAACCACGGGAAAAACATCCGTGTCTCCAATTGCGTTTGAATTCTCCAAACCCTGACCTTTACATTCTTGCAAGTTGCATGCTTTACTTTCCGCTGCTCATATACTCTTTGCATGCTTGCTTGATATGTATTGTGTATGTTGAAATTGTGCCTAAAACTCCACTCAAACTGAAAAGCTTAAAAATTGCTACTTTAGCACTAAGTGTCTAATCACCCCCCCTCTAGACACACCTACTTCTAGATCCTACAAGTGGTATCAGAGCTTTGGTCTCCATTGCCTTGGTTTAATCACCATTGGAGGAAGATGGATGTGTCTACTTTAGGGAGTCTTAGACATAGAGTGCCTATTCTTGATGGAGAGTATTTTCATGAATGGAAAAATGAGATGCTTGTGATTTTCACTCAATATCATTTGAACAAGCATATTGCTAGTCCTTGTGCTCCTCATGTTGATCCTATGCATCCCACTCTAAATGAAGATATTGACATGGTTCGCAATCTTAGAACCGTTGAGCTCATCATTGGAGGATTGCCCAAATACTTGATTGCTAGTTTACCTACTCTTAAATGCGCCTATACTATATGGAAATTTCTTGAGGAACGATTCCCCGATTATTCCTTGAAAATTTTGGATGAAATTCTCCATAAATCTATCACCTTGAGTAAAATGAACTCTAGTGATCCTAGTTTTGGTAATTGTCTATTTGAGCTTACCAATCTCATGCGTGCTAAAAGAAATGTTGGAATCATTGGTGATATCATGACCGAATCCATAAGAATTCATAAAAGTGACCCCTTTGATGATCATTTATCTAATGAATTACCCTCTCTAGGATATGATCAATCACAAGATGATGTTGAACATGGATACTATGATGTAGATGATGATAGTGACTTCGATCTTGACGAAGCAATGAGACACTTTGGTCTTATGGCTAATCTCCGAGGATATGTGTCAGGAGGAAAGGAATGGGTTCTCGACAGTGGATGTACTGATCATATGACCGGAGATGAAGAGATGTTCCGTGAGCTTGCTGAAAATGATGGCCCTCGAAAATATGTCACTTTTGGTGATAATTCAAAGGGTAAGGTGGTTGGCCTTGGTAAGGTGGCCATCTCACACGATAGCTCCATTCAAAATGTCATGCTCGTTGAATCTCTTGGGTACAACTTACTTTCAGTATCTAGACTTGCTGATTTCGGTTTGAATGTCGTATTTACTGAGGTAGATTGCCAAGTGTTTCGACGAGACAATCATAAAATGGTCTTTACCGGTATACGTAGAGGTGACCTTTACATTGTCGATTTCTCTAAAAAGGCACAACCTAAAACTTGCTTTATTGCTAAATCCTCAAAAGGTTGGTTGTGGCATAGACGACTAGGTCATGTTGGCATGAGAAACCTTGACAAGCTTATTAAAGGAAATCATATCCTTGGAGTTAACGATGTCATATTTGATAAGGATAGACTTTGTAGTGCTTGTCAAGCAGGTAAACAGGTTGGAGGAAGGCATCCCGTGAAGAACATCATGACCACAAGGAGGCCACTTGAGCTACTTCATATGGATCTTTTTGGTCCCAATGCCTACAAGAGTCTCGGTGGAAATTCTTTTGGCCTAGTTATAGTTGATGATTTTTCAAGATTTACGTGGGTGTTCTTTCTTGATGATAAATCGCAGGTCCAAAAGATCTTCAAAAACTTCGCTACAAAGGCCCAAAATCAGTTTGACGTGAAGATCAAGAAGGTTCGGAGCGACAACGGAACGGAGTTCAAGAACGCAAAGGTGGATACCTTTCTTGACGAAGAAGGGATTTCACATGAGTTCTCGGCTACGTACACACCTCAACAAAATGGAGTTGTTGAGAGGAAGAACCGGACACTCATCGAAATGGCGAGAACGATGCTTGATGAGTACAAGACGCCGAAGCACTTCTGGGCAGAAGCGGTTGAGACGGCTTGTCATGCAACAAATCGCTTGTATCTTCACAAGCTACTCGGCAAGACGGCATACAAGCTCCTCACCGGTAACAAACCCCAAGTTGGATACTTTCGAGTATTTGGCTCAAAGTGCTACATTCTAGATAAGCATCGTCGTTCAAAGTTTGCTCCTAAGTCTCATGAAGGTTTCCTACTTGGTTATGGCTCAAACTCTCACACTTGCCGTGTCTACAACAATTTCACCCGAAAGGTTGAAGAAACGGTAGATGTGAAGTTTGATGAATCTAATGGCTCGCAAGTAGAGCAATTGCCAATTGATGCAGGAGACAAAGACCCTTCGGAAGCAATCCAAGACTTGTCTATTGGCAAAATTCGTCCAATGGAGGTGAAGGAGAATACCTCGTCCGTCCAAGTGGAAGCTTCTACTTCACGACAAGGTGAACCAAGAGTTGACACGGAAGCATCCACAAGTGGGACACACCAAGATGAAGAAAACGAGGAAACAGATCAAGACGAACATCAACAACCTCCTTCTCCACCACGACAAGAGAACGACAATGCCAACAATGAAGAAGACCAAGAAGAAGAACAAGATGAAGAAGAAGTTCAACGAAGACCCAAGCAAAAGCTTTCACGAGTTCGAGCAAGAATTGCCAAAGATCATCCCATCGAGCAAATCTACAATGATATCCAAACTGGGAGAATTACTCGCTCAAAAACTCGTTTAGCTAACTTTTGTGAAAACTATTCATTCATCTCTAGCATTGAACCTATGAAGGTTGAAGAAGCATTGGAAGATCCAGATTGGATAAACGCTATGCATGAAGAGCTACAGAACTTTGAGAGAAACCAAGTTTGGACTTTGGTTGAGAAGCCCGACAACAACCACAACATCATTGGTACCAAATGGGTGTTTCACAACAAGCAAGATGAAGATGGACAAGTGGTTCGCAACAAAGCACGTCTCGTCGCCCAAGGATACACACAAGTCGAAGGTATGGACTATGGTGAGACATATGCTCCCGTTGCTAGACTTGAGTCCATTCGCATCTTACTTGCCTTTGCTAATCACCACAATATCACCTTGTACCAAATGGACATTAAAAGTGCTTTTCTAAACGGTGAAATAGAGGAGGAAGTTTATGTCAAACAACCTCCCGGCTTTGTCAATCCTAAGAAACCTAATCATGTTTACAAACTACAGAAAGCTCTCTATGGTCTTAAACAAGCTCCTAGAGCATGGTATAAATGCTTGACTAAGTTCCTTATTGCAAGTGGTTTTGAAATTGGAAAAATTGATTCTACACTTTTTACTAAAAGAGTTAATGGAGAACTATTTTTATGCCAAATTTATGTTGATGATATCATATTTGGTTCTACTAACCCTCTTTTTAGTGAAAAGTTTGGAAAGCTTATGTCAAAGAAGTTTGAGATGTCTATGATGAGTGAACTCAAATTCTTTCTCGGTTTGCAAATCAAGCAAACTAAGGAAGGTACATTTATCTCTCAAACGAATTACACCAAAGACCTATTCAAGAAGTTCAATATGCAAGAATGCAAAGGTATGTCTACACCCATGCCTACTAGTGGACATAATGATTTGACCAAAGATGGTGAACCGGTTGATCAAAAGGTTTATCGTTCTATGATTGGTTCATTGTTATACCTATGTGCCTCACGCCCCGATATTATGCTAAGTGTGTGCATGTGTGCACGATATCAAGCTGCTCCTAAAGAATGTCATCTTAAGGCCGTGAAAAGGATAGTGAGATACTTAATTCATACACCAAATTTTGGCATTTGGTATCCTAAGAGGTCCTCTTTTGATCTTGTTGGCTATTCCGACTCGGATTATGCCGGAGACAAGGTTGATAGAAAGTCCACTTCGGGTACTTGTCAATTTCTTGGTAGATCTCTTGTGTCTTGGTCCTCCAAGAAACAAAACTCGGTATCCTTATCTACCGCTAAAGCGGAATACATTGCCGCTGGTTCATGTTGCTCAATTACTTTGGATGACCCAAACTCTTAAAGATTATGGGGTCTATGTGAAACATGTTCCATTGCTTTGTGACAATGAAAGTGCTATCAAAATTGGTCATAATCCTGTGCAACATTCTCGAACTAAGCATATTGAAGTTCGTCATCATTTCATTCGAGACCATGTTGCAAAGGGTGACATTGATCTTAAACATGTTTGCACCGATAAGCAATTAGCGGATATATTCACTAAACCACTTGATGAGAAAGTGTTTTGCAGGTTGAGAGGAGAATTGAACATCATTGATGCTTCAAACTTGGAGTAGAAACTCCATTGGATACATGAAAGACATGAGCTTATGGCTAATCCATGATATATCTCTTATGATGACTATCTTATGTCTTGGATATATTTGTATCTTGCATGATATCTAACCCATGTAGGTACTTGGTTGAATCAAATTCTATGAGATTGCAACTCACTCACATCTTGAGCAATCTCTACATCACCAAGTCTCTACACATCGGTGGTTGACGACAAGGAAGCACAAAACCATTCGAACATATCCTTTGACAAATTCTATGTTGAGCTTCATGATTGTCATTTTTGGATATACAAGTGCTTTTCCTTGCTAGAACTAACCCATGTAGGAAGATGAACTCAAATTCCAAGGGGTGCTCCCAACTCATGATGAGCTACATCGACTTCGAGCGCCCACACAAGTTCAACTACATGAGCAAGATCCACACCACCACCCAAGGTATGTTGTTCCATCTTAGAGAAGCTTTACTCCAAGACATGAGTTACAGCAACTCCACAAGATGTGAATACATCAAGATGCTTAAACGAAAAATGGTAACCCCATTTTGAGCTTAAACGATGAGTATGACCTATGATCAAGTGTTCTCACTTGACTCCTAAGTCAATATACTCTAACATAGGTGACTATGTCACCGCCCAATTCTAGATGAAGTTCTCTTGTGTTCTTTTCTGTGTTATTGCATTTGTCCCTTGCATATTTGTTTCCCTATTTTTCTAACAAAAAAAACTTCATCTAGAACCTTTCATTCTTTTCTTTTTGATTCTTATTCTGCATATTTCTGCATCAAATTCCTTGCAAATTTTTTAGTTAATTCATTGCAAATCTTTGTGAGATCTTATTTGACTAGTGAGCTGAGGTGACAAGTGCTTTCTCTGTAGTAAACTCGGTTTCACCGAATTGAACGTTTCGGATCAACCGAATCCCTTCGGTACCACCAAAACATGATGCTCGGTGCCACCGATTTCACAACAGGAAAATAGTTTGCCACTTGTTCTATATTTCTTCTGATCCAGCTCCACTCGATGAATCTTATCCTCTACAAGCATCACAGTTTTATCCATTGCTTTATGCTGAATCTCAAGGACCAAACCTATTCGACAGATTCCAGAAGAACCTTCTTGGAAATTGATGTCAAAGGGGGAGAGAGAGATCACATCAAAGCTTATCATCAGGGAGAAAGAGAGAGAAAGTATTAAGGGGGAGAGAATACTCAAGGATCCCAGATGCTTGATGTTCAAGAGGAGAGATGTCACATGTCTTTTTGGGGGAAAGACATGTTCATAGAATATATTGCTTCTATTCATTCATGTATGTCAGTATATTTCAGCTTAAATTAATTGCAGATCTTTACTCTTGGGGACATGTCTAATCTAATGTGTTACCTTGTACTCACTCCTAATGTGGTACCTTGTACTCACTCTCTACATGTCATCCCAGTCTTGGTATTTTTGTGGTTTTCTTTGGTTTGCTCTGGCTAGTGGATACACCTGTGTTATCTAACCTTATTTATGCAGGTTCATTCCATCCTAAGCCAACTCAAGACTACAAGGTAAATATATGCATCAGAATCATGAGTATGAGGAATTCTTGCTTTTGTACATACTATTTGCAAGAAGGACTCATAAGCATGAAGGTATTTATATTAATAATCTTTTGCTCTGATGCATATGGCCAAGATACATGTAACACATTGCCTGCTCTGTCATGATTATGCTTTCACATGCTTCTATATTCTGTATCCACATGATTGCATACATGTAGGGGGAGCCTATGCTTGTTACATGTCCTTCCAAAGCTTTACTTGCTATTCTTTGTATCTTTATCTAAAGCTTTGATGTATGTTTCCATCAATTACCAAAAAGGGGGAGATTGAAAGCACAAGTGCTCCTCAGGTGGTTTTGGTAATTAATGTCAACATATTTCTTGTTGGACTAATGTTTCCATCTAGTATGTTTCAGATAAGTTCAATAATGGAGTGGCATGGACTAAAGCTTGTGGGAACTCCTTCAAGATGCTAAGGACAAAGGATTGGCTAAAGCTTCAAGCTCAAGACTCTTCATTTTACACTTTTAGTGATCCAAGATCACATTGAGTCCATAGGAAAAGCCAATACTATTAAGAAGGGATGAGGTGTTGCTTAATGAGCCTTTTGCTCCATGTGCTTGATGATATGCTCCAAAATCCTCAAATACTTTCCCACTTCCACATATGACCTAAACCCAAAGTCAAACTCGAACCTACCGATTCTTTCTATCCGGCGCCACCGAGTTTCACATGTCATAAGCCACTGCCAAACCCTAGCAAATCGGTTTCACCGATAGGGATCTCGGTCTCACCGAGATGGGATTGCAATCTCACTATGTATGTCCATTGTCAAAATCGGTCTCACCGAGTTTAGGCAATCGGTACTACCGAGATTACAATGCAAACTCTCTGGGTAACTCATTACCAAAATTGGTCCAACCGAGTTTAGTAACCGGTCCCACCGAGTTTGCCTGACCAACTCTCTGGTTAGCTAATTACCAAATCGGTCTCACCGAGTTTGTGTAATCGGACTCACTGAGATTACGTTATGCCCAAACCCTAACCATATCGGTCCTACCGAGATGCATGTCAGTCCCACCGAAAATCTCTAACGGTCACTAGGTTTACCGTTTCGGTCCGACCGAGTTTGTTGATTCGGTCCCTCCGAGATTGGTAAATTGTGTGTAACGGTTGGATTTTAAGTGGAGGCTATATATACCCCTCCACCTCCTCTTCATTCGTGGAGAGAGCCATCAGAACACATCTACACTTCCAACTCATATGTTCTGAGAGAGAACCACCTACTCATGTGTTGAGACTGAGGGAGTCCTGGATTAGGGGGTGTTCGGATAGCCGAACTATATCTTCAGCCGGACTCCAGGACTATGAAGATACAAGATTGAAGACTTCGTCCCGTGTCCGGAAGGTTCTTTCCTTGGCGTGGAAGGCAAGCTAGGCGTGCGGATATTCAAGATCTCCTACCAATGTAACCGACTCTGTGTAACCCTAACCCTATCCGGTGCCTATATAAACCGGAGGGTTGTAGTCCGTAGGAAAAAACACATCATAACCATCATCATACCCATAGGATAGCTTCTAGGGTTTAGCCTCCTTGATCTCGTGGTAGATCTACTCTTGTACTACCCATATCATCAATATTAATCTAGCAGGAGTAGGGTTTTACCTCCATCGAGAGGGCCCGAACCTGGGTAAAATAAAGTGTCCCTTGTCTCCTGTTACCATCCGACCTTGACGCACAGACCCCCTACCCGAGATCCGCCGGTTTTGACACCGACATTGGTGCTTTCATTGAGAGTTCCTCTGTGCCGTCGCGATCAGGAAGGATGCCTTTTCCCGTCTTTAAAGACGGCGTCGTCACTGAGGGAGCTTTGGCTATCGACCAACCCCTCCGGCTGGGTGGTTTTCTCATGACCGCCCGTTCGGCCATTACGCCGACGATGACCTCTCGGGTCATCGAAAACAATCTCCGCGTCAGCTCAGAATTGGCCGAGCAGCTAGATCCGGTGGAGCTCTCCTCCATAAACGAGCTCCTGGATCGCATCGCCGCCTTGGGGGTCGCTACAAACTACGACCAGGTTGGGCCTAAACCCGATCTAAGGGAAATCAACTCTCCCCAAGCCACCTGTCATGTTGCTGTGGTGGAAACGCAATGCGGTGACCCTTCATCAATCTTAAGGACCAGTTACGTCCGAATTCCGGAACCCTCCATGCCGGATATCCACGGAGGGGAGGATACAACCCAAGACCTGAGCTTGGAACCAGGCAAACCGGAAAACATACAGGACTCCGGATCTCGGAATCCGGAGGTCGTTCGGCCTTCGAACAGCAAACCGGGCGAAGTATCAGATCTAATGAATTCCGCCCGTCCGATCTTAAGCGATCTCTCCCAAATCAAGCAGATGCCCGAAGAAATAGTACATCATTACTGGGCCAGATTCCTCCTGCTTATGAACAGGATAAAGGACTACCACGAGGGAGACGCGATTTCAATCTTCTGCAGTAACTGCACGGACAAGGGGATACTCAACGCCATAAGTCGTCGTAATATTACGCGCTTTGCTAACTTGGCGTCCATAGTACAAAAATACTGTGCGATGGAAAGTGCTCGGAAAACCGAAATTAAATTTTGGGATAATCCGGCCTTGAATAGCAATCCCGTCCGAATCAAAAGGGCGCACTACAACAAAGCGCCCGGATTAAATAAAAAATCAAAACCCTCTAGGGGGCACGGAACTGTGCTAGAAAGGTGGCTCGATGGACCCTGCAAGATTCATAGTACAGAGGATGCCACCCCAACTCACAGCCTCAGGGCATGTTGGATACTCCGGCAGGTGGCCAAAATTGGCGAGGACCTCCTAAATCCAGAGGTCGAAGGAAACCAGCCCGAGAATTTCAGTACCATTCTCACAATCTCCGAGACTTTCGCATAAAATAACATGCGAAAAAGAACACTTCGCAGCCTCGCCGAAGTCTACCAAGTAGCGACCATAAATCCATGGAGCAATACTGCCATCACCTTCAATGCGAGCGACGAACCTAAATTCCGAACAGCCAGAGCGCCAGCCGCATTGGTTCTCAGTCCCATAGTGGACGACTGTCGCCTCGCAAAGGTACTTATGGACGGAGGCAGCGGATTGAACCTCATCTACGAGGAAACCCTCCAAAAGATGGAAATAGACTGGAACCGCATTGAGCGAAGCAGCACAACCTTTAGAGGAATAGCTTTACTTGCTATTCTTTGTATCTTTATCTAAAGCTTTGATGTATGTTTCCATCAATTACCCAAAAGGGGGAGATTGAAAGCACAAGTGCTCCTCAGGTGGTTTTGGTAATTAATGTCAACATATTTCTTGTTGGACTAATGTTTCCATCTAGTATGTTTTAGATAAGTTCAATAATGGAGTGGCATGGACTAAAGCTTGTGGGAACTCCTTCAAGATGCTAAGGACAAAGGATTGGCTAAAGCTTCAAGATCAAGACTCTTCATTTTACACTTTTAGTGATCCAAGATCACATTGAGTCCATAGGAAAAGCCAATACTATTAAGAATGGATGAGGTGTTGCTTAATGAGCCTTTTGCTCCATGTGCTTGATGATATGCTCCAAAATCCTCAAATACTTTCCCACTTCCACATATGACCTAAACCCAAAGTCAAACTCGGACCTACCGATTCTTTCTATCCGGCGCCACCGAGTTTCACATGTCATAAGCCACTGCCAAACCCTAGCAAATAGGTTTCACCGATAGGGATCTCGGTCTCACCGAGATGGGATTGCAATCTCACTATGTATGTCCATTGTCAAAATCGGTCTCACCGAGTTTAGGCAATCGGTACTACCGAGATTACAATGCAAACTCTCTGGGTAACTCATTACCAAAGTCGGTCCAACCGAGTTTAGTAACCGGTCCCACCGAGTTTGCCTGACCAACTCTCTGGTTAGCTAATTACCAAATCGGTCTCACCGAGTTTGTGTAATCGGACTCACTGAGATTACGTTATGCCCAAACCCTAACCATATCGGTCCTACCGAGATGCATGTCAGTCCCACCGAAAATCTCTAACGGTCACTAGGTTTACCGTTTTGGTCCGACCGAGTTTGTTGATTCGGTCCCACCGAGATTGGTAAATTGTGTGTAACGGTTGGATTTTAAGTGGAGGCTATATATACCCCTCCACCTCCTCTTCATTCGTGGAGAGAGCCATCAGAACACATCTACACTTCCAACTCATATGTTCTGAGAGAGAACCACCTACTCATGTGTTGAGACTGAGGGAGTCCTGGATTAGGGGGTGTTCGGATAGCCGAACTATATCTTCAGCCGGACTCCAGGACTATGAAGATACAAGATTGAAGACTTCGTCCCGTGTCCGGAAGGTTCTTTCCTTGGCGTGGAAGGCAAGCTAGGCGTGCGGATATTCAAGATCTCCTACCAATGTAACAGACTCTGTGTAACCCTAACCCTATCCGGTGCCTATATAAACCGGAGGGTTGTAGTCCGTAGGAAAAAACACATCATAACCATCATCATACCCATAGGCTAGCTTCTAGGGTTTAGCCTCCTTGATCTCATGGTAGATCTACTCTTGTACTACCCATATCATCAATATTAATCTAGCAGGAGTAGGGTTTAACTCCATCGAGAGGGCCCGAACCTGGGTAAAATAAAGTGTCCCTTGTCTCCTGTTACCATCCGACCTTGACGCACAGATCAGGACCCCCTACCCGAGAGCCGCCGGTTTTGACACCGACATTGGTGCTTTCATTAAGAGTTCCTCTGTGCCGTTGCGATCAGGAAGGATGCCTTTTCCCGTCTTTAAAGACGGGGCCGTCACTGAGGGAGCTTTGGCTATTGGCCAACCCCTCCGGCTGGGAGGTTTTCTCATGACCGCCCGTTCGGCCATTACGCCGACGGTGACCTCTCGGGTCATCGAAAACAATCTTCGCGTCAGCTCAGAATTGGCCGAGCAGCTAGATCCGGTGGAGCTCTCCTCCATAAACGAGCTCCTGGATCGCATCGCCGCCTTGGGGGTCGCTACAAACTACGACCAGGTTGGGCCTAAACCTGATCTAAGGGAAATCAACTCTCCCCAAGCCACCCGTCATGTTGCTGTGGTGGAAACGCAATGCGGTGACCCTTCATCAATCTTAAGGACCAGTTACGTCCGAATTCCGGAACCCTCCATGCCGGATATCCACGGAGGGGAGGATACAACCCAAGACCTGGGCTTGGAACCAGGCAAACCGGAAAACATACAGGACTCCGGATCTCGGAATCCGGAGGTCGTTCGGCCTCCGAACAGCAAACCGGGCGAAGTATCAGATCTAATGAATTCCGCCCGTCTGATCTTAAGCGATCTCTCCCAAAGCAAGCAGATGCCCGAAGAAATAGTACATCATTACTGGGCCAGATTCCTCCTGCTTATGAACAGGATAAAGGACTGCCACGAGGGAGACGCGATTTCAATCTTCTGCAGTAACTGCACGGACAAGGGGATACTCAACGCCATAAGTCGTCGTAATATTACGCGCTTTGCTGACTTGGCGTCCATAGTACAAAAATACTGTGCGATGGAAAGTGCTCGAAAAACCGAAATTAAATTTTGGGATAATCCGGCCTTGAATAGCAATCCCGTCCAAATCAAAAGGGCGCACTACAACAAAGCTCCCGGATTAAATAAAAAATCAAAACCCTCTAGGGGGCACGGAACCGTGCTAGAAAGGTGGCTCGATGGACCCTGCAAGATTCATAGTACAGAGGATGCCACCCCAACTCACAGCCTCAGGGCATGTTGGATACTCCAGCAGGTGGCCAAAATTGGCGAGGACCTCCTAAATCCAGAGGTCGAAGGAAACCAGCTCGAGAATTTCAGTACCATTCTCACAATCTCCGAGACTTTCGCATCAAATAACATGCGAAAAAGAACACTTGCAGCCTCGCCGAAGTCTACCAAGTAGCGACCATAAATCCATGGAGCAATACTGCCATCACCTTCAATGCGAGCGACGAACCTAAATTCTGAACAGCCAGAGCGCCAGCCGCATTGGTTCTCAGTCCCATAGTGGACGACTGTCGCCTCGCAAAGGTACTTATGGACGGAGGCAGCGGATTGAACCTCATCTACGAGGAAACCCTCCAAAAGATGGAAATAGACTGGAACCGCATTGAGCGAAGCAGCACAACCTTTAGAGGAATAGCTTTACTTGCTATTCTTTGTATCTTTATCTAAAGCTTTGATGTATGTTTCCATCAATTACCAAAAAGGGGGAGATTGAAAGCACAAGTGCTCCTCAGGTGGTTTTGGTAATTAATGTCAACATATTTCTTGTTGGACTAATGTTTCCATCTAGTATGTTTCAGATAAGTTCAATAATGGAGTGGCATGGACTAAAGCTTGTGGGAACTCCTTCAAGATGCTAAGGACAATGGATTGGCTAAAGCTTTAAGCTAAAGACTCTTCATTTTACACTTTTAGTGATCCAAGATCACATTGAGTCCATAGGAAAAGCCAATACTATTAAGAAGGGATGAGGTGTTGCTTAATGAGCCTTTTGCTCCATGTGCTTGATGATATGCTCCAAAATCCTCAAATACTTTCCCACTTCCACATATGACCTAAACCCAAAGTCAAACTCGGACCTACCGATTCTTTCTATCCGGCGCCACCGAGTTTCACATGTCATAAGCCACTGCCAAACCCTAGCAAATAGGTTTCACCGATAGGGATCTCGGTCTCACCGAGATGGGATTGCAATCTCACTATGTATGTCCATTGTCAAAATCGGTCTCACCGAGTTTAGGCAATCGGTACTACCGAGATTACAATGCAAACTCTCTGGGTAACTCATTACCAAAATCGGTCCAACCGAGTTTAGTAACCGGTCCCACCGAGTTTGCCTGACCAACTCTCTGGTTAGCTAATTACCAAATCGGTCTCACCGAGTTTGTGTAATCGGACTCACTGAGATTACGTTATGCCCAAACCCTAACCATATCGGTCCTACCGAGATGCATGTCAGTCCCACCGAAAATCTCTAACGGTCACTAGGTTTACCGTTTCGGTCCGACCGAGTTTGTTGATTCGGTCCCACCGAGATTGGTAAATTGTGTGTAACGGTTGGATTTTAAGTGGAGGCTATATATACCCCTCCACCTCCTCTTCATTCGTGGAGAGAGCCATCAGAACACATCTACACTTCCAACTCATATGTTCTGAGAGAGAACCACCTACTCATGTGTTGAGACTGAGGGAGTCCTGGATTAGGGGGTGTTCGGATAGCCGAACTATATCTTTAGCCGGACTCCAGGACTATGAAGATACAAGATTGAAGACTTCGTCCCGTGTCCGGAAGGTTCTTTCCTTGGCGTGGAAGGCAAGATAGGCGTGCGGATATTCAAGATCTCCTACCAATGTAACCGACTCTGTGTAACCCTAACCCTATCCGGTGCCTATATAAACCGGAGGGTTGTAGTCCGTACGAAAAAACACATCATAACCATCATCATACCCATAGTCTAGCTTCTAGGGTTTAGCCTCCTTGATCTCATGGTAGATCTACTCTTGTACTACCCATATCATCAATATTAATCTAGCAGGAGTAGGGTTTACCTCCATCGAGAGGGCCCGAACCTGGGTAAAATAAAGTGTCCCTTGTCTCCTGTTACCATCCGACCTTGACGCACAAATCTGGACCCCCTACCCGAGATCCGCCGGTTTTGACACCGACATTGGTGCTTTCATTGAGAGTTCCTCTGTGCCGTCGCGATCAGGAAGGATGCCTTTTCCCGTCTTTAAAGACGGCGCCGTCACTGAGGGAGCTTTGGCTATTGGCCAACCCCTCCGGCTGGGTGGTTTTCTCATGACCGCCCGTTCGGCCATTACGCCGACGGTGACCTCTTGGGTCATCGAAAACAATCTCCGCGTCAGCTCAGAATTGGCCGAGCAGCTAGATCCGGTGGAGCTCTCCTCCATAAATGAGCTCCTGGATCGCATCGCCGCCTTGGGGGTCGCTACAAACTACGACCAGGTTGGGCCTAAACCCGATCTAAGGGAAATCAACTCTCCCCAAGCCACCCGTCATGTTGCTGTGGTGGAAACGCAATGCGGTGACCCTTCATCAATCTTAAGGACCAGTTACGTCCGAATTCCGGAACCCTCCATGCCGGATATCCACGGAGGGGAGGATACAACCCAAGACCTGGGCTTGGAACCAGGCAAACCGGAAAACATACAGGACTCCGGATCTCGGAATCCGGAGGTCGTTCGGCCTCCGAACAGCAAACCGGGCGAAGTATCAGATCTAATGAATTTCGCCCGTCCGATCTTAAGCGATCTCTTCCAAATCAAGCAGATGCCCGAAGAAATAGTACATCATTACTGGGCCAGATTCCTCCTGCTTATGAACAGGATAAAGGACTACCACGAGGGAGATGCGATTTCAATCTTCTGCAGTAACTGCACGGACAAGGGGATACTCAACGCCATACGCGCTTTGCTGACTTGGCGTCCATAGTACAAAAATACTGTGCGATGGAAAGTGCTCGGAAAACCGAAATTAAATTTTGGGATAATCCGGCCTTGAATAGCAATCCCGTCCGAATCAAAAGGGCGCACTACAACAAAGCGCCCGGATTAAATAAAAAATCAAAACCCTCTAGGGGGCACGGAACCGTGCTAGAAAGGTGGCTCGATGGACCCTGCAAGATTCATAGTACAGAGGATACCACCCCAACTCACAGCCTCAGGGCATGTTGGATACTCTGGCAGGTGGCCAAAATTGGCGAGGACCTCCTAAATCCAGAGGTCGAAGGAAACCAGCCCGAGAATTTCAGTACCATTCTCACAATCTCTGAGACTTTCGCATCAAATAACATGCAAAAAAGAACACTTCGCAGCCTCGCCGAAGTCTACCAAGTAGCGACTATAAATCCATGGAGCAATACTGCCATCACCTTCAATGCGAGCGACGAACCTAAATTCCGAACATCCAGAGCGCCAGCCGCATTGGTTCTCAGTCCCATAGTGGACGGCTGTCGCCTCGCAAAGGTACTTATGGACGGAGGCAGCGGATTGAACCTCATCTACGAGGAAACCCTCCAAAAGATGGAAATAGGCTGGAACCGCATTGAGCGAAGCAGCACAACCTTTAGAGGAATAATCCCGAGTCAGGAAGCGCGCTGCACCGGAAAGATCACACTAGATGTGGTATTCGGCACACCGGATAATTACAGGTCCGAACAAATCACGTTCCAGGTGGCCCCGTTCAGAAGCGGATATCAAGCTATATTAGGACGAGAGGCATTCACAGTTTTCCAAGCCATACCCCATTACGGGTACATGAAGCTTAAGATGCCTGGGCCAAACGGAATTATCACTCTCGCTAGTGATCCGGACATAGCACTCCGCGCCGAAAACAAGACAGCCGCATTGGCCCTCGAGGCACTATCTGAAGCCTTAGCGGCTGAAGAGCTGACGACGCTGTGATCCACGGTTAGCAGGGATGATGTGATACTCGATAAGAGATCCAAATCCACATCCTTCAAACCAGCGGACGGAATAGTCAAATTCCAAGTCCACCCAACGGACCCGAATAAAACAGCCTCCATCGGGGCACAATTGAGCCCTGATGTAAACGCCGCACTGCACGAGTTCCTACGAGAGAACTGGGATATTTTCGCTTGGCACCCCACAGATATGCCAGGAATCCCACGCAGGCTGGCCGAGCACAACTTAAATATCCAGAAAGGATTCAAACCTGTCAAACAAACCCTTCGGCGTTTCTCCGAACCAAAGAGACAGGCCATGGGAGAGGAGCTAGCCAAATTATTGGAGGACGGATTCATTAGAGATATCAAACACCCGGACTGGCTAGCAAACCTGGTAATGGTACCAAAGAAGGACAAATCTTGGCGCCTGTGTGTCGACTTCAAAGACCTTAATAAGGCCTGCCCAAAGGATCCCTTTCCCCTCCCTTAAATTGATCAAATCACCGATGCCACCGCAGGACACGATTCCCTGTGTTTCCTCGACGCATACTCCGGTTACCATCAAATAAAGATGGCAGAATCCGACCAAGCTGCAACAGCATTCATCACGCCATACGGCCCATTCTGCTTCAACACAATGCCCTTTGGGCTCAAAAACGCCGGCGCGACATATCAGCGCATGATTCAAACATGTTTGGCAAACCAGATCGGCAAAACAGTGGAGGCGTACGTAGATGATGTGGTCGTTAAATCAAGACACGTCGAATCTCTAGTAGACGACTTGAGACTTACATTCGACAACCTGCGAAAATACGACATCAAGCTCAATCCGGAAAAATGTGTTTTCGGCGTCCCAGTCGGAAAGCTCCTGGGCTTCATTGTATCCGGCAGAGGAATTGAAGCAAATCCAGCTAAAATCCGAGCTCTGTCACAATTGGATGTCCCAAAAGATCTCAAGCAAATTCAGAAACTCACCGGATGCGTGGCGGCCTTAAGCCGCTTCATCTCCCGCTTGGGAGAAAAGGCACTACCCCTTTACCGCCTCCTTAGGCGCACCAAACACTTCGAGTGGACGGACGCTGCCACGGCCGGACTCGAGGAAATAAAGGCCATCTTGGCAACAAACCCCGTCCTGGCCGCGCCAAACACCGGCGAACCCATGCTATTGTACATTGCCGCAACCCATCAAGTTGTTAGCGCAGTACTCGTCGTCGAACGGATAACGGACGGACATAAATTACCCCTTCAAAGGCCGGTTTACTACATGTCCACTGTCCTCACACCATGCAAATCACGGTACCCGCATTATCAAAAAATCGCATACGCGGTATTCATGGCATCCCGGAAGCTACGACACTACTTTCAAGAGTGTTCTATTACAGTAGCCTCGGAAGTACCACTCAACGATGTTATCAACAACCGCGATGCAACAGGCCGGATAGCAAAATGGGCCATAGAGCTCCTCCTGTTCGATATAACCTACAAGCCACGGCGAGCAATTAAATCGCAAGTCCTAGCCGACTTCGTCGCCGAATGGACAGAGGCCGAACTCCCTAAAGAGTACGACACGTACTCAAACTGGATCATGCATTTCAACGGCTCCAAAATGCTGGCCGGACTGGGGGCTGGCGTCGTTTTGACGTCCCCTACAGGAGATACAGTCAAATATGTACTCCAAATTATGTACACGGACTCCAACAATGCAGCCGAATACGAGGCCCTTCTACATGGCCTCCGGATGGCGGTATCCATGGGCATTCAACGCCTGGAAGTACGCGGGGACTCAAACCTCGCGATATCCCAAATAAATGGCGACTTCGACGCCAAAGACCCAAAAATGGCAGCTTATCGCAATGCCGTACTAAAAATGTCAGCTCGGTTCGAGGGACTGGAGTTCCATCACATAGCCCGAGAAAATAATCAGGCAGCGGACGTCCTGGCACGCATTGGAGCAAAATGAGATGCAGTCCCCCCAACATCTTACTAGAAAGATTATTCAAACCATCCGTAACATGGGAGGGGGAACCCTTGGATAATAGCCCGGGCATAACCGCACAACCCAACGCCGAACAATCAGACATAATCGGCGGCCCCGCCACCGAAATTACACCCTCAGCCCACGCAATAATGGCAGTCATCGCCCCGTGGACGGAACCATTCCTAGCCTACCTTACTAGGCAGGAACTCCCCGAGGACCAAAACGAGGCACGCTGCATAGTGCGGCGATCTAAAGCCTATAAAGTCCACGAGGGAGAGCTATATAAGAAAAGCACTACAGGAGTCCTTCAAAGGTGTATCTCCGAAGAGGAAGGGCGGAGTCTATTGGCTGAAATTCATGCCGGACTCGGTGGCCATCACGCCGCGGCTCGGTCCCTTGTAAGCAAGGCTTTCCGTACTGGCTTCTATTGGCCGACGGCTAGAGCAGACGCTCAGGACCTAGTCAAACGGTGCGTCGGTTGCCAGCTCTTTGCCAACCAAAGCCATATGCCACCCAACGCCCTCCGAACTATCCCCATCACTTGGCCTTTCGCGGTCTGGGGGCTCGATATGGTGGGACCCCTTAAAGGCGGAACCCACAAGAAAAAATACTTATTGGTCATGGTGGATAAATTCACCAAATGGATAGAAGCCAAGCCCGTCAAGACGGCTGAATCCGGACCTGTGATAGACTTCGTATCCGGGGTCGTACACCGTTATGGTGTCACCCACAGCATTATCGCCGATAACGACACAAACTTCACCTCTGATGAAGTAAAGCTGTGGTGCAAAAACATGGGCATTAAGCTCGACTACGCTTCTGTCTATCACCCACAAACTAACGGTCAGGTCGAACGTGCAAATGGTCTCATCATGAGCGGCATCAAACCCAGACTAGTGCGGTCCCTCAAGGAATCTGATATTCACTGAGTAGAGGAGCTCGACTCCGTACTCTGGGGGCTGCGAACCACGCCAAATCATACCATCGGATTCACGCCATTCTTTATGGTGTACGGCGCTGAGGCGATTCTGCCCTGCGACATAATTCATGACTCACCTCGAGTGTGCATGTACGAAGAAAGAGAAGCCGAGCTTGATCGGCAGGACAACCTGGACGCCTTAGAGGAAGAGCGTGACGTGGCTAAGGCCCGTTCCGCATTCTATCAACAGCAAGCTTGAAGATATCAAAGCAGAGAAGTACGGGCCAAAAATTACAACGTTGGTGAACTAGTTCTGTGCCTGCCGGATAAGCAAAAGAACAAACTCAAGCCCAAATGGGAAGGTCCATTCATAATCGACCAAGTCCTAACTGGTGGAGCGTACCGCCTGCGAGATGCGTTGGATAACCGACTCGAGCCGAACCCATGGAACACCACACGTCTCCGAAGATTCTATGCCTAGCGCCGGACTCTGTGTTTGTCTCCTTCCTCTATCCATTATTTAAATTTATACCTTTTTTTACTTTGTCTTCTACTCTTTTCTTTTCTAGCCCTTAAAAGGCTCATTATGTGATGCGCTATCCACGCTCCTTAAACCTGGGGGCTTCTTTAACAGAAGCTTGTCTATATGGGTTTCACACCCAACGCATGCGTCAGACTTCCACATGCACCTTTTCTTCGCCATTATATGCATCGATATGACTTAAGTTTTGGCCAAGCTGGGTTGCCTGGCTCCTGTGCTTACCCCTACGTTCCCGATTGTTCAGCTAGGCGGTAAAGGGAGCACCTCTGGATTGTTATTGCTGGATAAGCCGGATGTGTACCTCAGACTGGGTGAAGCCGAAAGCTAGCGTTCTTAAGGGAATATTCGGTCGGTGAACTAAAGATGAACCTTTTTATTTTATACATGCCCCCAGATGATCTTCTGCATTTGCAGTTCGGACGTGCACTTTAGGGCACGCCACCCCAGCGAAAGGAACCCTTAACGGAACTATTCTCTCTGGAAGATGTTTCTTACTAACCATATAATATAACATAACTAGTTGGGCACTTGTCTGATAAAGCACTAATGACCCCTACGCCTGGTCTCCATGCATACCCCGGCTTTTATATAGCCGTTATGGTATTCGGACACACTCCGGACCGTCAGGTCCCGAGGTCGAAGTGAAAAGGTCGGCAACGACAAACGATCTACAATCCGGCTAGAAGGCATTACACATGTCAATTATAAAATACATAGTCATCTTGACTGGTCGTATTCCTCCTCTATACCATCTAACAGGCTGTCTAATTTACAGTCCTGCTGGGAATACTTTGCGGTCAGCTCTACCTGGCCATACACCAAGCTCACAAGGATCTCCTTCCCATCAGGCCCCACTGGTCCGACCTCGGCCATGTGATTGGGGTCAGACTTCGTAAAGCGGGTCTTCACCATGGCCCAGGCCTCCCTCGCGCCTTGTCGGCAGGCTGATATCTTCCACAATCGGATGTGCCACCGAGCTCCCGTCAGCTTCTCTGCAAGCTCTCCAAGGCCCTCGGGCGTGGAGTGGGCAGGCCATAAGGCCCGGGCAACCCCTTGCATTGCCCGCCGAATTCGTTCGTGCAGTTGCAGGAGTTCGGGGAGAAGGTCACCCGTAGAACCGGGCATCTCCTCTGCAGGACGACCTATGAGCGTACCTACAGACATAATTCTGTTATTCGTCTTCCTCGCCGAACTCCTTTTTCAAGAGTTCGCTCAAGCACTTACTAAATATGCCGCGTCGAAGACGCTGATTCTCCTTCATGGAATCAGATAGCTGGCCACGAACGTCTTTCAGTTCAACATCCAGCTTGGTGTTGGCATCCTGAAGATCATTCTTCTCTCGCCTCACCCTTGTCAACGTACTCTCGCCAGCCTTTAACTGGCGTAAGAGTTGTTGCCTCTCCGGATCTAGTCCGGCACCATCTGCAACATTAATTGTTAGATTCGCACATAAGCCGCACAATACCAATCTCTCAATGTATATCGTACCTGAGGGGGTCCCTTCGGGCTCCCCTGTTGCGGCTAGTGTGGCCTCTTGTTGGGCCTTGCACTTTTCCAGCTCCTGGGACAACACGGTGTTCTTCTCAGTAAGAACCTACATATTATATGATCCTTAAATCAGTTAGTTTAACTGTTTCAAGTCTCGGGGGCTACTGGTATATATATATTTAATTTTTTTTACCCGTGTGTCTTTCACATACTACTCCGTGGCTCTGGCTAAACCATCTTGAGCAGCACGAAGGTACACATCTCCCGAATTGAAGGCGTTTAAGGCCTCTCGGGAGAAACAAGCGTCGCGTAGAACTGTCCGGCGACGCCTATGGTTCATGGCGCTCTCCACTTCTGAATTTGTGGCAGATAGCCGGTCCGCGTCCTCTGTTGGAGGAGCGTCCGGCGCAAGCCTGGTGTTTGTCCCCGCCTCCGGACCAGATGTTGGTGTTGGGGAGCGTAGCAGAAATTCAAAATTTTCCTACGTATCACCAAGATCTATCTATGGAGAAACCAGCAACGAGGGGAAGGAGAGTGCATCTACATACCCTTGTAGATCGCTAAGAGGAAGCGTTCAAGTGAACAGGGTTGATGGAGTCATACTCCTCGTGATCCAAATCATCGATGACCAAGTGCCGAACGGACGGCACCTCCGCGTTCAACACACGTACAGCCCGGTGACGTCTCCCATGCCTTGATCCAGCAAGGAGAGAGGGAGAGGTTGAGGAAGACTCCATCCAGCAGCAGCACAACGGCGTGGTGGTGGTGGAGGAGCGTGGCAATCCTGCAGGGCTTCGCCAAGCACCGCGGGAGAGGAGGAGGGAGAGAAGCAGGGCTGCGCCATGGAGAGATCGGAACTCTTGTCTTGGCAGCCCCAAAACCCTCAAGTATATATAGGGGAGAGGGAAGGGGGTGCGCCCCCTTTAGGGTTTCCACCCCAAGGGGTGCGGCTGCCCCAAACCCATCTAGGGTGGCGGCCAAGGGGGTGGAGAGGGGAAACTTGCCCCCCAAGCTAGGTGGGGCGCCCCCTCCCCAAAACCTAGGCGCCTTGGGCCCTTGTGGGGGGGTGCACCAGCCCACCTGGGGCTGGTCCCCTCCCACATGTGGCCCATGCAGCCCTCCGGGGCCGGTGGTCCCACTTGGTGGACCCCCGGGACCCTCCTGGTGGTCCCGGTACGTTACCGATAAAACCCGAAACTCTTTCGGTGACCAAAACAGGACTTCCCATATATAAATCTTTACCTCCGGACCATTCCGGAACTCCTCGTGACGTCCAGGATCTCATCCGGGACTCCGAACAACATTCGGTAACCACATACAAACTTCCCTTATAACCCTAGCGTCATCGAACCTTAAGTGTGTAGACCCTACGGGTTCGGGAGACACGCAGACATGACCGAGACGTTCTCCGGTCAATAGCCAACAGCGGGATCTGGATACCCATGTTGGCTCCCACATGCTCCACGATGATCTCATCGGATGAACCACGATGTCAAGGACTTAATCAATCCCGTATACAATTCCCTTTGTCCATCGGTACGATACTTGCCCGAGATTCGATCGTCGGTATCCCGATACCTTGTTCAATCTCGTTACCGGCAAGTCTCTTTTACTCGTTCCGCAACACATCATCCCGTGATCAACTCCTTGATCACATTGTGCACATTATGATGATGTCCTACCGAGTGGGCCCAGAGATACCTCTCCGTCACACGGAGTGACAAATCCCAGTCTCGATTCGTGCCAACCCAACAGACACTTTCGGAGATACCTTTAGTGTACCTTTATAGCCAGCCAGTTACGTTGTGACGTTTGGCACACCCAAAGCACTCCTACGGTATCCGGGAGTTGCACAATCTCATGGTCTAAGGAAACGATACTTGACATTAGAAAAGCTTTAGCATACGAACTACATGATCTTGTGCTAGGCTTAGGATTGGGTCTTGTCCATCACATCATTCTCCTAATGATGTGATCCCGTTATCAACGACATCCAATGTCCATGGTCAGGAAACTGTAACCATCTATTGATCAACGAGCTAGTCAACTAGAGGCTTACTAGGGACATGGTGTTGTCTATGTATCCACACATGTATATGAGTTTCCTATCAATACAATTCTAGCATGGATAATAAACGATTATCATGAACAAGGAAATATAATAATAATCAATTTATTATTGCCTCTAGGGCATATTTCCAACAGTCTCCCACTTGCACTAGAGTCAATAATCCAGTTCACATCGATATGTGATTAACACTCAAAGTCACATCCCTATGTGACTAACACCCAAGAGTTCTGGGTTTGATCATGTTATGCTTGTGAGAGAGGTTATAGTCAACGGGTCTGAAACATTCAGATCCGTATGTACTTCGCAAATTTCTAAGTCATCTTGTAGATGCAACTACTACGCTACCTTTGGAGCTATTCCAAATAACTGTTCTACTATACGAATCCAGTTTACTACTCAGAATAATCTGGATTAGTGTCAAAGTTTGCATCGGCGTAACCCTTTACGACGAACTCTTTTACCACCTCCATAATCGAGAAAATTCCTTAGTCCACTAGTTACTAAGGACAACTTTGACCGTTGTCTTGTGATCCATTTCTAGATCACACTTGTACCCCTTGACTGAGTCATGGTTTGGCACACTTCAGGTGCGGTACACAACATAGCATACTTTAGAGCCTACGACTAAAGCATAGGGGACGACCTTCGTCCTTTCTCTCTATTCTGCCGTGGTCAGGTTTCGAGTCTTACTCAATGTTCACACCTTATAACACAGCCAAGAACTCCTTCTTTGCCGATCTATTTTGAACTCCTTCAAAATCTTGTCGTGGTATGTGTTTGTTTGAAAGTACTATTAAGCGATTTTGATCTATCCTTATAGATCTTGATGCTCAATGTTCAAGTAGCTTAATCCAGGTTTTCATTGAAAAACACTTTTCAAACAACCCTATATGCCTTCCAGAAATTCTACATCATTTCCGATAAACAATATGTCAACAACATATACTCATCAGAAATTCTATAGTGCTCCCACTTACTTCTTTGGAAATACAAGTTTCTCATAAACTTTGTATAAACCCAAATCTTTGATCATCTCATCAAAGTGTACATTCCAACTCCGAGATGCTTACTCCAGTCCTTAGAAGGATTGCTGGAGCTTTGCATACTTGTTAGCATCTTTCAGGATTGACAAAAATCTTCTGGTTGTATCACATACAACCTTTCCTCAAGAAAATCGTCGAGGAAACAATGTTTTGACATCCTATCTGCACGATTTCATAAATAATGCAGTAATCGCTAACATAATTCCAACAGACTCTTAGCATCGCTACGAGTGAGAAAGTCTCATCGCAGTCAACTCCTTGAACTTGTCGGAAAACATCTTAATGACAAGTCGAGCATTCTTAATGGTGATACTTACCATCATTGTCCGTCTTCCTTTTAAAATCCATCTGTACTCAACAGCCTCACGACCATCAAGTAGTTCTTCCAAAGTCTACACTTTGTTTTCATATATGGATTCTCTCTCGGATTTTATGGCCTCGAGCCATTCTTGGAATCCGGGCCCACCATCGCTTCTCCATAGCTCGTAGATTCATTGTTGTCTAGCAACATGACTTCCAAGACAGGATTATGTGCCACTTTGAAACAGCACGCATCCTTGTCGTCCTACGAGGTTTGGTAGTGACTTGATTCGAAGTTTCATGATCACTATCATAAGCTTCTACTTCAATTGATGTAGGTTCCACAGGAACAACTTCCCGTGCCCTGCTACACACTAGTTGAAGTGACGGTTCAACAACCTCATCAAGTCTCCACCATCCTCCCACTCAATTCTTTCGAGAGAAACTTTTCCTCGAGAAAGGACCCGGTTTGAGAAACAATCCCTATTGCTTTCGGATCTGAGACAGGAGGTATACCCAACTATGAAGATGCATTTATCCGCTTTGGGTTCGAGCTTATCAGCCTGAAACTTTTTTTCACATAAGCGTCGCAGCCCCAAACTTATAAGAAATGACAGCTTAGGTTTCTCTAAACCATAGTTCATACGGTGTCATCTTATCGGAATTACGTGGTGACCTATTTAAAGTGAGTGCGGTTGTCTCTAATGCCTAACCCATGAACGATAGTGGTAATTCGATAAGAGACATCATGGTATGCATCATATCCAATAGGGTGCAGTTATGATGTTCGGACACACCATCACACTATGGTGTTCCAGGCGGTACTAGTCGTGAAACAATTTCCACAATGTCTCAATTGTGTACCAAACTCGCAACTCAGATATTCATCTCTATGATCATATCATAGATATTTTATCCTCTTGTCACGACGATATTCAACTTCATTCTGAAATTACTTGAACCATTCAATAATTCAGACTTGTGTTTCATCAAGTAAATATGCTCAGTATCTACTCAAATCATCTGTGAAGTTAGAGCATAACAATATCCACTACGTGCCTCAGCACTCATTGGACTGCACACATCAAAATGTGTTACTTCCAACAAGTTGCTTTCTTGTTCCATTTTACTGAAACCGAAGCTTTCAGTCATCTTGCCCATGTGGTATGATTTGCATGTCTCAAGCGATTCAAAATCAAGCGAGTCCAAACGGTCCATCTGCATGGAGTTTCTTCATGCGTATATACCAATAGACATGGTTCACATGTCTCAATCCTTTTAAAAAATGAGTGAGTCCAAAGATCCATCAACATGGAGCTTCTTCATGCGTTTTATACCAATATGACTTACATGGCAGTGCCACAAGTAGGTGGTACTATCATTACTATCTTATATCTTTTGGCATGAACATGTGTATCACTACGATCGAGATTTCCATAAACCATCCATTTTAGGTGCAAGACCATTGAAGGTATTATTCAAATAAACAGAGTAACTATTATTCTCTTTAAATGAATAACCGTATTGTGATAGACATAATCCAATCATGTCTATGCTCAACGCAAACACCAAATAACAATTATTTAGGTTTAACACCAATCTCGATGGTAGAGGGAGCGTGCGATGCTTGATCATATCAACCTTGGAAACACTTCCAACACATCTTGTCAGCTCACCTTTAGCTAGTCTCCGCTTATTCCGTAGCTTTTATTTCGAGTTACTAACACTTAGCAACCGAACCAGTATCTAATACCCTGATGCTACTAGGAGTACTAGTAAAGTACACATTCACATAATGTATATCCAATATACTTCTATCGACAGCCTTCTCATCTACCAAGTATCTAAGGTAATTCTGCTCCAGTGGTTGTTCCCCTTATTACAGAAGCACTCAGTCTCGGGTTTGGGTTCAACCTTGGGTTTCTCCACTAGAGCAGCAGCTGATTTGCCGTTTCATGAAGTATCCCTTCTTGCCCTTGCCCTTCTTGAAACTAGTGGTTTCACTAACCATCAACAATTGATGCTCCTTCTTGATTTCTACTTTCGCGGTGTCAAACATCGCGAATATTTCAAGGATCATCATATCTATCCCTGATATGTTATAGTTCATTACGAAGCTCTAGCAGCTTGGTGGCAATGACTTTGGTGAAACATCACTATCTTATCTGGAAGATCAACTCCCACTCGATTCAAGTGATTGTTGTACTCAGACAATCTGAGCACAAGCTCAACGATTCAGCTTTTCTCCCTTAGTTTGCAGGCCAAGAAAATCGTCGGAGGTCTTATACCTCTTGACGTGGGCACGAGCCTGAAATCCCAATTTCAGCCCTCGAAACATCTCATATGTTCCGCGACATTTCAAAAATATCTTTGGTGCCTCAATTCTAAACCATTTATCATTACCGAACTATCATGTAGTCATCAAAACGTGTATGTCAGATGTTCGCAACATCCACAAACCACGTTCGAGGTCCAGCACACCGAGCGGTGCATTAAGGACACAAGCCTTCTACTGTCCGCATAATTGCTACTATCAAATTTCAACTATATTTTCTCTAGGAACGTATCTAACTCAGTAGAACTAAAGCGCGAGCTTACGACATAATTTGCAAAGTTCTTTTGACTATGTTCAGGATAATTAAGTTCATCTTATGAACTCCCACTCAGATAGACATCCCTCTAGTCATCCAAGTGATTACATGATCCGAGTCAACTAGGCCGTGTCCGATCATCACGTGAGACGGACTAGTCAACGTCGGTGAACATCTTCATGTTGATTGTATCTACCATACGACTCATGCTCGACCTTTCGGTCTTCTGTGTTCCGAGGCCATGTCTGTACATGCTAGGCTCGTCAAGTCAACCTAAGTGTTTGCATGTGTTCCGAGGCCATGTCTGTACATGCTAGGCTCGTCAACACCCGTTGTATGTGAACGTAAGGATCTATCACACCCGATCATCACATGGTGCTTCGAAACGACGAACTTTCGCAACGGTGCACAGTTAGGGGGAACACTTTCTTGAAATTTTAATGAGGGATCATCTTATTTACTACCGTCGTTCTAAGCAAATAAGATGCAAAAACATGATAAACATCACATGCAATCAAATACTGACATGATATGGCCATCATCACTTTGCTCCTTTTGATCTCCATCTTCGGGGCTCCATGATCATCGTCGTCACCGGCATGACACCATGATCTCCATCATCATGATCTCCATCATCGTGTCTTCATGAAGTTGTCACGTCAACTATTACTTCTACTACTATGGCTAACGCTTTAGCAATAAAGTAAAGTAATTACATGACGTTTATGTTGACACGCAGGTCATAAATAAATTAAAGACAACTCCTATGGCTCCTGCCGGTTGTCATACTCATCGACATGCAAGTCGTGATTCCTATTACAAGAACATGATCAATCTCATACATCACATATATCATTCATCACATCCTTTTGGCCATATCACATCACATGGCATACCCTGCAAAAACAAGTTAGACGTCCTCTAATTGTTGTTTGCATGTTTTACGTGGCTGCTATGGGTTTCTAGCAAGAACGTTTCTTACCTACGCAAAACCACAACGTGATATGTCAATTGCTATTTACCCTTCATAAGGACCCTTTTCATCGAATCTGATCCGACTAAAGTGGGAGAGACTGGCACCCGCTAGCCACCTTATGCAACTAGTGCATGTCAGTCGGTGGAACCTGTCTCACGTAAGTGTACGTGTAAGGTCGGTCCGGGCCGCTTCATCCCACAATGCCGCCGAATCAAGATTGACTAGTAACAGTAAGCATATTGAACAAAATCAACGCCCACAACTACTTTGTGTTCTACTCGTGCATGGAATCTACGCAATAGACCTAGCTCATGATGCCACTGTTGGGGAACGTAGCAGAAATTCAAAATTTTCCTACGTATCACCAAGATCTATCTATGGAGAAACCAGCAACGAGGGGAAGGAGAGTGCATCTACATACCCTTGTAGATCGCTAAGCGGAAGCGTTCAAGTGAACGGGGTTGATGGAGTCGTACTCGTCGTGATCTAAATCACCGATGACCAAGTGCCGAACGGACGGCACCTCCGCGTTCAACACACGTACAGCCCGGTGACGTCTCCCATGCCTTGATCCAGCAAGGAGAGAGGGAGAGGTTGAGGAAGACTCCATCCAGCAGCAGCACAACGGCGTGGTGCTTCGCCAAGCACCGCGGGAGAGGAGGAGGGAGAGAAGCAGGGCTGCGCCATGGAGAGATCGGAACTCTTGTCTTGGCAGCCCCAAAACCCTCAAGTATATATAGGGGAGAGGGAAGGGGGTGCGCCCCCTTTAGGGTTTCCACCCCAAGGGGTGCGGCTGCCCCAAACCCATCTAGGGTGGCGGCCAAGGGGGTGGAGAGGGGAAACTTGCCCCCCAAGCTAGGTGGGGCGCCCCCTCCCCAAAACCTAGGCGCCTTGGGCCCTTGTGGGGGGGGGGGGGCGCACCAGCCCACCTGGGGCTGGTCCCCTCCCACATGTGGCCCATGCAGCCCCCCGGGGCCGGTGGTCCCACTTGGTGGACCCCCGGGACCCTCCTGGTGGTCCCGGTACGTTACCGATAAAACCCGAAACTCTTTCGGTGACCAAAACAGGACTTCCCATATATAAATCTTTACCTCCGGACCATTCCGGAACTCCTCGTGACATCCAGGATCTCATCCGGGACTCCGAACAACATTCAGTAACCACATACAAACTTCCTTTATAACCCTAGCGTCATCGAACCTTAAGTGTGTAGACCCTACGGGTTCGGGAGACACGCAGACATGACCGAGACGTTCTCCGGTCAATAGCCAACAGCGGGATCTGGATACCCATGTTGGCTCCCACATGCTCCACGATGATCTCATCGGATGAACCACGATGTCAAGGACTTAATCAATCCCGTATACAATTCCCTTTGTCTATCGGTATGATACTTGCCCGAGATTCGATCGTCGGTATCCCGATACCTTGTTCAATCTCGTTACCGGCAAGTCTCTTTTACTCGTTCCGCAACACATCATCCCGTGATCAACTCCTTGATCACATTGTGCACATTATGATGATGTCCTACCGAGTGGGCCCAGAGATACCTCTCCGTCACACGGAGTGACAAATCCCAGTCTCGATTCGTGCCAACCCAACAGACACTTTCGGAGATACCTGTAGTGTACCTTTATAGCCAGCCAGTTACGTTGTGACGTTTGGCACACCCAAAGCACTCCTACGGTATCCGGGAGTTGCACAATCTCATGGTCTAAGGAAACGATACTTGACATTAGAAAAGCTTTAGCATACGAACTACATGATCTTGTGCTAGGCTTAGGATTGGGTCTTGTCCATCACATCATTCTCCTAATGATGTGATCCCGTTATCAACGACATCCAATGTCCATGGTCAGGAAACTGTAACCATCTATTGATCAACGAGCTAGTCAACTAGAGGCTTACTAGGGACATGGTGTTGTCTATGTATCCACACATGTATATGAGTTTCCTATCAATACAATTCTAGCATGGATAATAAACGATTATCATGAACAAGGAAATATAATAATAATCAATTTATTATTGCCTCTAGGGCATATTTCCAACAGTTGGGGCCTGGCTGGTAGAGGCGCGGTTGGCGGCCCCTCCGGATATAGTCCGGCGAGGCCTCTTCGTCCTGGAAACAGTACGGATGTTAACATGCCCTGACAGAATAACGTCAGGAAGACAGAGGGCGTGTTATACCTTTGTGCCGAACTCTCAGTCCGGACTTCATCCCTTTTTACCCCACGGGGCCCGGCGGCTCCTCGTTGGCTAGCCGCCGCAGGTTCGGCCTCCCACCTCGGAAATCTCCCCTGTAAAATACGGTTGTCGTCAGAAACACCGGAATATGTAAGGACGGAATCTCTCTTGCGGGAATAAACACTCCGGTTTCTGTCACCTGGGAGGCCGGGATTAACCCGGGATAATCAGCCATAATGGTCACCAAGGTATTATCTTTGCTTAACTGGTGGAACACCCCGTCGATGAGCTCCACCGATATGTCCGGATCCTCTTCGGAGTCCGGATCGAGGGACCGTTCTGGGTCCTCAGGCTTTGGAGGGCAGATGTTGATATCCTTTACCTCCTGTCGAAGCTCCTGCATTGAAATCACCAGATTACGTATCTAGTCATGGGAGCATTAAATAAGCGGGCAAGTGCAATTGTTCACTTACCCAACTTGGAGGTTCATACATAGTGAATCCGGCCCGCGGGTTGACGCGGAGGAAGTCCTCCTTTTCGCCCTTGTACAAAGATGTTAGAATCTTTACTAGAGCGGCAGCTGTGTCTGGCCCCTTGCGGCCGTAGCGGGTGGCGTCATCCTCCCCGTTGAAATCCCACATGGGGTGACTCCTATATTGAAGCGGCTGCACCCCCCGCATAATACATGCGGCCATGACTCTAATCATGGTTAGTCCGGAATGAGCTAATAGTCTTATCCGGCCCATCAGGTAAAGAACGTCTCTCTTGCTTTCTCTCTGAGAGCTCCGCGGACGCCAACTTAAGCGTTTCTTTAAGGGAGCCATGCTGAACTCAAGGAGGCCGACCCGGCAGGGTCCGGCAGCGGGACGTCATCGATGTAGAACCATTCTGAAGGCCAGTCCTCGGACGCCTTCTTTGGGGTTCCGGATAGGTATCCGGTCCCGGCGATGCGCCATATTTCGGCTCCGCCCACTTGGTATATAGACCCCTTCTGAGAACGGGGCACCAAGCAGAACAACCTCTTCCACAGCGCAAAATGAGCCTCGACGCCTAAAAATAGCTCGCAAAGGGCAACAAAGCCTGCAATATGTAGCACCGAACCAGGTGTGAGGTTGTGCAGCTGGAGGCCGTAGAACTCCAGAAGCCTGCGGAGGAATGGATGAATTGGAAATCCCAGGCCCCTTAATAAATAAGGGACGAGGCACACCCGCTCTCCTTTAGAAGGATTGGGGGTGCTCTCTGCTTGCTTGCCGCCGTTGTAGGTGGCGAGTCCGGCTCGGACCGGGACCATATATGCTTGGGGAAGGAATCCTTTGGCCTGCAGTGACACTAGCTCGCTGTGTGGGATGGTACAATTCTCCGAGTCTCCGGATTCGGGGCTGGAGGGGCGAGGGGAGGAGCTACGACGGCTGGCCATGTTGGAATGGACCTTTGCTGGAGACGCTCTGATGATAACTCGCGGGGAGAAGAAGATGTGGTTTGGATCTAGATCCCCATCCCGTTAAATAGGCGGCTCGTTTATATGACCAAGGGTGTGAATATAAAAACACCCCCGGGCTTTTCGCATTCGTTCAACACGTGGAAGACGGCAATTATTGGGCACCGAGACCGAGGAGCGCTACGGACATTATTCATACAGGTACACAAGATTCGGAGGGGGAACCCGCCTTGCAATGCCGAAGACAAATTTGCGCGCTGGACTCGACGTCATTGAAGCCTGGTTCGGGGGCTACTGAGGGAGTCCTGGATTAGGGGGTGTTCGGATAGCCGAACTATATCTTCAGCCGGACTCTAGGACTATGAAGATACAAGATTGAAGACTTCGTCCCGTGTCCGGAAGGTTCTTTCCTTGGCATGGAAGGCAAACTAGGCGTGCGGATATTCAAGATCTCCTACCAATGTAACCGACTCTGTGTAACCCTAACCCTATCGGGTGCCTATATAAACCGGAGGGTTGTAGTCCGTAGGAAAAAACACATCATAACCATCATCATACCCACAGGCTAGCTTCTAGGGTTTAGCCTCCTTGATCTCGTGGTAGATCTACTCTTGTACTACCCATATCATCAATATTAATCTAGCAGGAGTAGGGTTTTACCTCCATCGAGAGGGCCCGAACCTAGGTAAAATAAAGTGTCCCTTGTCTCCTGTTACCATCCGACCTTGACGCACAGCTCGGGACCCCCTACCCAAGATTCGCCGGTTTTGACACCGACAGAGACCAAGATATTCCATTCCTACCATATGAATCTTGATCTCTAGCCTTCCCCAAGTTGCTTTCCACTCAAATCTTCTTTCCACCAAATCCAAATCCTGTGAGAGAGAGTTGAGTGTTGGGGAGACTATCATTTGAAGCACAAGAGCAAGGAGTTCATCATCAACACACCATTTGTTACTTCTTGGAGAGTGGTGTCTCCTAGATTGGCTAGGTGTCACTTGGGAGCCTCCGACAAGATTGTGGAGTTGAAC
Source organism: Aegilops umbellulata (assembly GCA_032464435.1). Taxonomy (NCBI): domain Eukaryota; kingdom Viridiplantae; phylum Streptophyta; class Magnoliopsida; order Poales; family Poaceae; genus Aegilops; species Aegilops umbellulata. The sequence goes on along the minus strand of CP136057.1, from coordinate 180,639,565 downwards.
CAAGGAGTTTGTAAGGGCAAGGAGATCGCCTACTTCGTGAAGATCTACCGCTAGTGAGGCAAGTCCTTCGTGGGCGATGGCCATGGTGAGATAGACAAGGTTGCTACTTCGTCGACCCTTCGTGGGTTGAGCCCTCCGTGGACTCGCGCAACAGTTACCCTTCGTGGGTTGAAGTCTCCACTAACGTGGATGTAGGATAGCACCACCTATCCGAACCACGGGAAAAACATCTGTGTCTCCAATTGCATTTGAATTCTCCAAACCCTTCCCTTTACATTCTTGCAAGTTGCATGCTTTACTTTCCGCTGCTCATATACTCTTTGCATGCTTGCTTGATATGTATTGTGTATGTTGAAATTGTGCCTAAAACTCCACTCAAACTAAAAATCTTAAAAATTGCTACTTTAGCACTAAGTGTCTAATCACCCCCCCTCTAGACACACCTACTTCTAGATCCTACACACTCCTGATTCATTGAGGCAGGTTATGCAAGCAACACTAAATATCCATGTGCAAGCATTCAACGAGAAATACCTGGGGCTACTTACCGCTGTGGGGCGGATCACAAGTGGCACATTTGATCATATTAGCGAAAGAGCTAGTGGGAAAATACAAGGTTGGTCGGAGAAATTATTGGCATGTGCAGGCCGAGAGACTCTTCTCAAATCGGTAGTCCAATCTATTCCTACATATCCAATGAGCACCTTTCTTTTGACCAAGAAAGTTTGTAAGAGTCTTACTTCACCAATGGCTAAATACTTTTGGAGTAGCTCTCTTGACAAGAAATCATTGCACTGGGTGTCCTGGAAGGAGCTAGCTACACCCAAGTGCAAGGGTGGTATGGGTTTCCGAGACCCTCATATTTTCAATCTTGCTATGTTGGGAAAACACGGGTGGCGGTTCATCACAAATCCCAATTCCCTTTGTGCAAGAGTTTTTAAAGGCCGCTATTTTCCCGACACTGACTTCATGCAGGCTACTGTACCCAAGTCGCTGTCGGCCACTTGGAGGGCGATCATCGCTGGGAGGGAGGCCCTACGATCCGGACTGATTTACCGCGTCCTCCATCTCGGTTTGGAACGACAAGTGGATTCCAGGTACAATATCTATGTCTCCTATATTTCGGCCACAACATACGACCATCGAGCATGTGCCTGAGCTTATTGATCCATCTAATTGGTCGTGGAGATAAGAACTTGTTCGACATACTTTCATTGCTCCTGATGTCGAAGCAATATTGAATATCCCTATTCGGCAAGGAGGAGGAGATGATTTTCTTGCATGGGCATTCGAAAGATCGGGGAACTACACTATGAAGTCGGCGTACCGTGCTCTCGTGACTCAGAAAGAGCGAGTTGCTCTAGAGGAAGGGACAGCTACCGGAACCTCAGAGGAAGATACACAGTTGTGGAAATCTCTATGGAAATTGAATGTCGTCCCAAAGGTTAGAGTGTTCTGGTGGAGGGTTCTTCGTGGAATTCTCCCAGATGAGGCCACTCTTAACTATCGACATATTGCAGAGATCCGTCGATGCAAAGTTTGTTTGGCTATGGACGAGAATCTGGAGCATGCACTCATACATTGTTCACATGCAAAATGCTTCTGGGAAGAAGCGTATGCTTGGTTCGGCCTCAGACTGCCTCGTCTTCATCCAGACACATGGGCGCGGGATATCACATGTGATCCTCGGTTCACTAATGATGATCGCGCAAAGATCACAACAATTATGTGGTCTATGGCACTCCCGGAATAGGATCAAGCAAGGCGAAGAGGGAAAGAATCCTACGGCAACGATCAGGGCCACCAAGGAGGCGACTGCCCTCCTTCATCTTCCACGTCAAGATGCAATGATTTTGCCTGGCTTCGGTTGGAGAGCGCCTGATGACGGACTTGTCAAGATCACTACAGACGGTGCCTTAAACTTAGCAGATGGCAGGGGCGGTGCAGGAGGGGTGGCGAGATCCTCTTCGGCGCTCCTGGGAGCATAGTGCAAACCATATTTGGGTATCTCTGATCCCTTGATTATGGAGGGTTTATCACTTCGAGATGGAGTTTGTTTTGCATCACTTCGAGGATTCTCGCATCTGCTAATGGAGACTGATTGCTTGGAGATGGTGACGCTCTGGAACACTCGCCACAATTCTCGGTCAATTGTGGCTCCTTTATTATTAGAGATAGGAGAGTTATGTAATAATTTTACTCTTTTTGATATTCAACATGTAAACAGGTCAGCTAATGTTCCAGCGCATCTTTGTGCAAAGCGCGCTTGTACTCTGAATGTGACCGATAGCTGGCTTGAGGAGACTCCGGGTTTTTTGGTGCCCAGCCTTTTTGCTGATTGTCCCAAGAATGCCTTCATATGAATAAAGCTCTCTGGTTTCCCCGCAAAAAATCTACTCCTAGACTTGCTCGCTCTTTTAGCACAAAGATGTGCCGCAGCATTAGCATCCCTCCCAATAAAGTTCAAGGTAAAAGTAGAGAAACCAGCACTCATCTTCATGATGTCATGCAGAATACTTCCTATCTCTGCTCTCACGTAGTTGCTGGACTGCCACAACTTCACGATATGTTGGACATATGTCTAAATGTGTAGATGCTGGATAGCTCTTTCTAGAGCCAACTGAACCGCATCTCCCACAGCCAAGGCTTCCATGCCCTCCGCATTTGCTGCTCTTTCATAACACAGAGCCTGAGATCGGATCATCTGCCATGTATTGTCTCTCCATACCAGTCATGTAGCTCCTAATTTACTCTCTTTTGTATAGGAAGCATCCACATTGATTCTCGTTTCAACTACATCTGATGCTCGCCAGCTAGCTTTTGTTTTTGGTGTCTTCATTCTGCCTTCTTTGCCCATCAAAAGTAAAACATTTGCCGTATCAATTGTCCAGCGAACCGAATCCATCATCGACTGCCCCTGGTTGCCATGCCGTCGAGCATTACGCTCAGTCCATGTCGCCCAGCAGCCACATAATATGACACACGCATCTTCCTCTTTAACTATCTGCCTTGGATCATGTCGCTCACCCATGTTTTCGGATGAAGTTGTGCCAATTTCACGCCCGTTCTAGTTTTCACCTCTTGCCAAAAGATCCGGCCCCAGGAATAAACTTCATGACTGCATGTGTCAGGACCCCTAAAATGAGCACGTATTTATCCGTAGACACATACGTGGACACTCATACGAAAGTCGGCCATCCAACCATACACGCATACCCCTTGCCGATCTTGACGAGCTCGCCGATCGAGATAGCAACAGTGTCGCACGACCACTTTCGTGGTGGCGAGTGACCGGTCACGGGCCTAGGCCTGCGCGAGGTCGGGGTCCTCGCGGACCCAGGTTGGCACCTCATCAGACTTGACGAACGCGAGCGGCGCACCGCATTCCGTCATTCCCTCCGCACTGCCTCCTTGGTCGCCCACTCCTCAGCCAACACGATGGCCCGGGACAGTGCGGAGCCGCCGTCAGGGTAACTACATTGTTATTTTTATGGCAATAACACAGTACATGCTTTTCCCCTTTCCGTCACTAGGATAGATTAATTGAAACATAAAATCTAGCTAACATACACAACTCATCATCAATGTATACATGGCCAATGAGAGACTAATAGATTAGATATCATATATGTCGATAAACCATACATCAAAGAACTTAAAAATCCAAAAGAAATCACATATAAATCTAATCTTAAAGTGAAAATTCATCACACTATAATAAACACACCAAGAATTACATTAGATGGATCACAATCATGTAAGGCATCTTATGTGATATTTTTATTGAGAGACAAGAGAGAGAGGATGCCACCTAGCTATTGCTATGGAGCCATAATCCAAGGAGGACTACTCACACATGGACATGGTGGAAGCGAGATTGATGAAGATAGCTCCGACGATAAATTCCCCTATGGTAGAGTACCGAAAAAGGACTGCGGGTTAGATTGTCGTAGGAGGTGGAGAGGCACCTTGTGGGGCCCATGTTCCTGTTGGGAAACGAAGTAGAAAAGAAAAAAATCACCCTATGAACACCCAGGAACAATATGAAGATGCATATCGGGTATGGATCAACGATTGTTACGGAGTTCAGAGTGCAGCAGAAGTAGACGGGTCAGTGTAGATCGTACTCGGAGTCCCTCGAACGTCGACGATGATCCCGCGAATTGCCCTCGAATGATCCCTCAAACGGAAGATCGAAAGCACGGACTCTCGACTTGGTTGCAAGCGTACGGTCTTCACGATCTGGCAACGATTCGCCGTATTGAGCTAATCGTCGCCGGAGAATTAGAGGGAGGAGATTAGAACCACACGGGGCTTATAATTATGAGGATTAGAGGTGGCTAGGGCTATCTCTGACTAGTCAACTAGGACCAACTAAAACTAGCACTAGATCAACTAGAGGAGGCTCCAAAACTTCTGTCACAAAAAGGTGGGAATCGTCTAGTATATATAGGTTGGAGGGGAGAGGGAGGGTTTCTACCAAGGAGGAAGGCACCGGCCTAAGGGACACCCCAATTCGGCCTTCCTCAAGAGGGAAAGGGGGCGCCTCCCCTATTGGGCCTTGGTGGCCCAATTCCTTCTCCACCACTTGGCCTTATTAGGCCAATTGATATTAAATTAAATATATATTTGTTCTAAACATTTTAAAAGCATTATATATATATAATTTAACATCCCCGAAAACACTTTCCACCTATATATATTAATCGGTATTACCCGATATTCACCGAAACCCTACCACTGACCCCGAAATGCTTCCGGGTATTAATGAAACAATTCACAGATATATTCTCATTACTCTTGTTCCACTAACACTCAGCATATTGTGGCTACCATAAGCTTGTGACCCAATAGATTCGGTAAATCATAGACATGAACGAAACCCCTTAGTCAAATGATCGATAACGGAATCGTGGACATCCATATCGGTTCCTATGATTACACAAATGATATTCGAGTGAACCTTTGGTTATCATGTGATGTTCCCTTTGCTTCGCGATACTTCACAAAACGCAAGATGCATTGGTATCCTCCTGAGTCATCACCATGCATGCTCACTATACCAAACACTACAAGAAATATGTCAACTTGTGACCACCACTATTGGTCACTGAAAGGTCATTGTTTTTCATTTGTGATCTTTTTTCGACCAAAAACAGAAGGTCAAAAGCCGGCGGTCGTAAACTGAAATTAACGACCTTCTCTGTGATATGTAAAAGGTCATTGGTTCTTCGACCAAAATTTTGGTCACTAGCAGCCTCCCCAAGCCACGTAGGATCCAGCGTGGCAAGCTGACGTGGATAAGATTCAGCCCGGTCCGATTAGGTGTCTATATGGGCCGAACCCATTAATTCAACCCATTTAGTATATTTATTTCTGTTAATTTTTGTCTGCTACATGGGCCAAGCCCAACTGGTCAGCCCATCAATTTTTATACACGTCTGGCCTTTCAAGAATATATGTACAACTTTGTGCAACCCATTTATGGTTTACATTCGGCCTTTTTATACATTCAAATATTAATTCAATCCTGGAGTTGGTCCAATACTCTTTTCACCCCATTCACATATTCGTACATATGATCCACCTTTTCGACAAATTTTGCAAATAATTTCATATTTCAGCACTAAATATGTTTACATCACAGGCCATAAAGCCCTACAAAATAGTATCACTTGTTCCTATACAAAACTATCAAATGATACGTACAACAAAACAGAATACAGAAAATTTAGTTCAACAAAAATAGGTTTTCTTCCTCTTCCATCTTCCAGAACACACAACACCTGTGAAAATAAAGATGCCACAACAAAAATGGAAGGATCAGCCACTAGAAGCATATTGAATAGAAGGGAAACAATCAAACTAAAGACGAACATAGAGTGAGTATAACTAAAACAAATGATTGACACTGTAGGTTCTATAAGCTTAAATTTCAGAGGCGTGATTCAATTCAGAAAAGGAGTGGGAGCTTATTTTAGAGGCAAGTGAGTGAGTGAACATGTTATTAGGATTAATTACCGGGATTTGGAAGAGAACGCTGGTGGAGAAGATGCACGCAAGGCCACCAAGCCAGCTGTAACAGCAGCAGGAGCAGCAGTTAATTGGAGGAAACAAACCAAATGGGATAGCTGATGAACGCGGCAAACAGTCGAACAATGGATGTACTTACACTGTCAAGGCAGAAATTGATCAAGACTAAATTGACAGCAGCAGCAACATCATCATCTAGGCGGCCAACCAACAACAGACACTCCATTTAAGTCAGTTAGTCTAACACTTTGCAATTTGCAGGAGAAGAAAGTCCGAAGAGCCAATCACGCTGCCCCCGACGCCGGACAAGAGGTAGATGACGCCAACTCTCATTGCAACAAAATTGACGGGAATAATACCAGTTCAGAATGTCCAGGTAAATGTGCTCCTTTATAGAAGGCTGTTAAAAGCTCATGGATCCCAAAACGTGCTCCCAAACCAGACAGTTTACCTAATATTGACCATCCAATGCCACTGTAAAGACCTAAAATACATGCAATGATTTAACAAGATATTTTTTGTGTAGAGCAAAGTAACATATGGGCATCAGAAATATGTTACTGTAGAATGCAGAGCAAAGTAAACCTCTCAACTCCACTAGTTATTATTATGAGTACAATGATCCCCTTTGATACCATCATACATGAATTAGAATCTCTAAAATATGTCAATCAGGGATGATAACATGAAGCAGGCACGACAACAGAATGAAGTGAAATCTTTATGCAATCCATGCATTTTGGTATAAAGAAGCATTGAAGCAATTAAAAGCAAGCTTCTAGATCTATGTTTGGATGACAAAAAATTGTACAAGCTGAGTTATTTGATGAAATAATCCAAGCCTTTAGGCTCCTACTGGATATGCTCTTAATGTAGACAGTGCGTAGAACCACTATGGACAGTTGGACACAATCACAGTAAGATCTTATCTAATGTAGATGTGTTGTCTTTGTCAGGATCACAAGCTATATGGATCATGATGGACTGTTACTAATAGCTGAATGGCAATCTAAGAAGTCAGATACTACCAGTTCTAGGCTGTCAACTCAACAAGCAACATCGCAATCCTCTCAACACCACTAGTTATTATTATGCATCTGCATCAAAGGGGATCGAAGATTTAATCACTAATCACATATCACGACAGAACCACCAAACGAAGGAAGATCTCTACTCGTCCAGTAGCAAGCAGGCAAGCAACCAAACACCTGCAGGGCCCACGTCAGTTCCATGGACGAACGCGTACCGAATCTGAACTGCTGCTCGAGCCTGAGCCTGGCGAGCATGAGGCTGAGTATGTTCGCGAGCAGGTGGACGACGCCGGCGTGGAGCCAGATGCAGGTCACGAGTCTCCACCCCTGGTGCTCGTGCACCACCTAGTCCCACACGAGCGCGCCTAGCTTCTGCAATCTAGAGATAACAATATGCGCCCCGGAGCGTAAGAGATGACGAGTATCTTGTTGAATCGAAAGAATTGAAGCGGCAGATCACTCATGTGGCGGAGGAGGGCCCGCATCAGCGGCGTGGGCGACAGGTCGGCCTTGAGGCGCGTCGTGGCCTCCAGGGACGACGAGGCCGCGGTCGTCGCCGCGGAGGCAGTCACCTGCGAGGGCGGCCAGCAGGCTTGGCCTGGACGTGCTTGACCTTGGAGAGGATCTCCCGCGGCCACCATCGCTGCTGCTGCTGGATCCGAGCTTCGGGGATTGGGGATCAGGGAGACGCTAGCTGCGGCGGAGAAGGAAGAAGAGCTGGGAGCGGGAGTGAGGTTCGGGTGCAGCGCGAGGGAAGGAGGGCGCCGCCACCAGCGATAGGAAGAGAGGGGTGAGGGAGAGGTTGGGACGAGGGGTGGCAGCGTCGATCTGGATCGGGGACAGAGGGAGGGAGGCGACGGGAGGAAGGAAGGGAGGAGAGGTGAGTGATCTGGGTAGGGTTTGGTGCGGTGGGTTTGTTCAGATGGATGGATGGTTGGATTGCTAGCAATGGATGGATGGATGTCTGCCATGTCATCAATCCGTGTGACAGATGGTTCCACCAATCAGGATCTAGCATATGTGATTGTGTTTTTTCTCTTGTTTCTTTTATATTTTTAACACTCTTATTTCGGGTAAACACTCAACATATTAGCCTCATGTTGTATGTTTAAATGACCCAATATTGTGCACATATGTGTATCTTAGGATTTCAAACAATGATGATTTTGTGGTCTTCATTTGCATTGCACACAAAAATCATTTTTAATTTTTCAAGTGCTCAAAATGGGTTTCTTTTGAAGGACCTACCATATATTTGTTGCAAAATTAGACCGCGCCATTTTTATAAAATACTAGGACATATTTAATGCACAATTGATCAAATGGTTGGGTGTCCAAAGCTTTTATCCACCTCTGGTGAAAAAGACAAATTTCCGCTGATTCAGATGGAAACGGGTCAAATTTGAACTGCAGTTGCCTCATTGTTTGCTCTTTATTTTTTGAAAAAAAATCATTTTAGGTACTTAAGTATCTATTTAATCAGAGAAACACCAAAAAAATTCCAAGTTTTAACCACTAGCTAGGAACGGTCATTCCCGTTGTTTTGACCATAGTTTGAAACGTGCATAAAAAATCAAAAAAATCAAAAAATTGGAAAACCTTTGCATTCTGTCATTATATGTGACCAAGTTATCGGAAAAAATAATAAACTTGTAATACGACAAATATTTAAAAAAAGTGTTCTAAAAAATGAGCTATCATGTGTGAAGATTCATGGCTTTCAACCCAAATGCTCAATCTTATAGCCACATTCATTGCATAGTTTGTCCAAATGATCTCATATTGTTTACAAAGGTGCATCTTGAAATGACAAACAATGTTGGCTAAGGAAGTTTTCATTTTCTTTGAACAAAAAATTCATTTTCTATTTTTTGAGTGCCCAAAATGAGTTTTTTTGTGAAGGACCTATAATATATTTGTTGCAAAATTGTAACAAATCAATTTTATAAAATACTATGACATATTTAATGCACAATTGACCAAATGGTTGGGAGTCAGAAGATTTGATACACCTCTCATTAAAAAGACAAATTTTTGCCGATTGAGCTGGAAGCGGTTCAAATTTGAATTGTAGATGCCTCATAGTTAGCTCATTATTTTTCCCAAAAATCATTTCTAGGTACAAAAGTATCTATTTAATCAGAGAAACACAAAAAGTTTTCCAAGATTCAACCACTAACTAGGAACGGTCAAGCCTGTCGTTTTGACCGCATTTTGAAACGGGCATAAAAAATTCAAAAAAAATAAAAAAATTGGAAAACCTTCGCATTGTGTCATTATATGTGGCCAAGTTATCAGGAAAAATAATAAAATTGTAATATGACCATTATTTTAAAAAAGTGTTATCAGAAATGAGCTATCATGTGTGAAGATTCATGGCTTTCAACCCAAAAACTCAATATTATGACCACATTCATGGTATAGTTTGTTAAAATGATGTCATATTGTGCACAAGGGTGCATATTGGAATGGAAAACAATGTTTCCTAAGGAAGGTTCCATTTTCTTTGGACGAAAAATCCATTTTCCATTTCTCGAGTGCCCAAACTGAGGTTTTTTTTGTGAACAACCTACCAAATAATTGTTGCAAAATGGGACCGAATCAATTTTATAAAATACTATGACATATTTAATGCACAATTGACAAAATTATTGGGTGTCAAAAGTCTTTATCCACCTCTCGTGAAAAACACAAATTGTCGTCGATTTAGTAGGAAACGGGTCAAATTTGAACTGCATCTGCCTTATAATTTGCTCTTTATTTTTTCCAAAAATAATTTATAGGTACATAAGTATCTATTTAAGCATAAATACATGGTTTAGTGGTGATACATTGAGGTTTGGATGGTGGCCCAGGGCCCCAACTCCAAAGCGCGTAGACTCGCATGCCCACCGCGTGGTCACCGTGTGACCGTGGCATTGCCATGCGTTCTGGGAAGCCTAGGCATGTCTAGTAGGTTTGTCACTCCCCAGGTAGATGCTAGGAATAAAATAACAACAGAAGAATCCCACGAGGAGACCGAACAATGCTCAAACATGAATTAGCACCCAAGTGTTTGATTAGTGGTACGGGAAATGCACATGGCCAATGTGCCTGAGTTTTGGCCGAGTATGATCATCTACTAAGGACACTATCTTGGAAAATTTGCAGCTCAAATGGAGGATCCTAGGCGTCACTTGCTTTGCAACGTACCACAATGGATAGAAAATATGAATGTTGAAGCCACACTCACATGTATTGTTAGATGGGGCTCAAATTTTGTGGAGAGATATGATTTGGGAATATAGAAGATGTGACCAAAATTCAGCTCATTAGGATATGCCTAGCTAGTACTTCCTTCACAACAGTTCGAGTTGAACAAAAACTTTGGAAATTTGTCGAGGAAGATTTACCAGGCAAATGGAGTTGAATATTGTCATGGGGCAATGATTTGGATAGTAAAGAATGCCCAATTTTTTTGGGGAATTTTGGAAATGACAGAAATATAGGTTGCTTCACAACTAGGGCAAAAATTGACACATGGACATGACACATAGGCAAAACTGTTGAGGTGGCGCCTAGACATAGAAATCCACCACAATTTACAAGGTTATGACCATCTATATTGGTCGTGATCAGCTAGAAATAAGGCAGCGGATCAGTGATTTCTGCTTTATGACCATTTCGTGTAAGAAAATTACGACCTTTATGGCCAAAATGGTCGATATAGTTGAGGGTTTGGAGCCCCCTGAGCAGCTTTTGACCAATTGGTCTCAAATGGTCGTATATCTATGACCAATTCTTCCAGGGTCACTGACGGAAGGTCACTAGTTGACATATTTCTTGTAGTGAAAATCCTCGTTACTGGGTTTGTTCTTCTTTCTCATTATTGTGTTCAGCCATCCCCGTGATGTGATAACGCACAAGTATAGGGGATCGCAACAGTTTTCGAGGGTAGAGTATTCAACCCGAATTTATAGATTCGACACAAGGGGAGCCAAAGAATATTTGAATGTATTAGTAGCTGAGTTGTCAATTCAACCACACCTGGAGATTAATTATCTGCAGCAAAGTGATCAGTAGCAAAGTAGTTTGATAGCTTTGATAGTAGTGACAGCAACAACGGTAACAGTAACAATGATAGTAGTAATTTTGTAGCAAATGTGACAGTGATGATAGTAGTAGTAACTTAGCATAAATAATATAAGATAAATTCGTAGGCATTGGACCGGTGACTTGTTGGATGATATTCATCATGTGACAATTATAACCTAGGGCGATACGGCACTAGCTCCAGTTCATCGATATAATGTAGGCATGTATTCCGTAAATAGTCATACGTGCTTTATTAAAAGAACTTGCATGACATCTTTTGTCCTACCCTCCCGTGGCAGCGGGGTCCATATTGGAAACTAAGGGATATTAAGGCCTCCTTTTAGTAGAGAACCGGAACAAAGCATTAACACATAGTGAATACATGAACTCCTCAAACTACGGTCATCACCGAGAGTGGGCCCAGTTGTTGTCACTCCGGGGTTGTCGGATCATAACCGTAGTAGGTGACTATAACTTGCAAGATCGGATCTAAAACATGGATATAATGATGAATTCATAAACGGTTCAGATCTGAGTTCATGGCACCCGGGCCCAAAGTGACAAGCATTAAGCATAGTAAAGTCGTAGCAACATCAATCTAAGAACATAGTGGGTACTAGGGATCAGACCCTAACAAAACTAACTCGATTACATGATGAATCTCATCCAACTCCTCACCGACCAGCGAGCCTACGATGGAATTACTCACTCCCAGTGGGGAGAATCATGGAATTGGCGATGGAGATTGGTTGGTGATGACGAAGAACGAAGACCCCCCTCTCCGGAGCCCCAAACGAACTCCAGATCTTCCCTACCGAGGAAGAATAGGGCTTGGCGGCGGCTCCATCTTGTGGATCGCGATAATTCTTTCTCCCTGATTTTTTCTGCAATAATGTGATTTTATAGTATCAGGGGGGTCGTCAGCGAGGCCACCAGGTGGGTACAACCCACCTGGGCGCGCCAAGAGAGGGGGGCGCATCCTAGTGGGTTGTGCCCAACCAGGGGCCCCTCTTTGGTCGGTCTTGGCTCCAGGAATTCTTATTATTGATATAAAAAACCCTCGCAAAGTTTTGTTCCATTCCGAGAACTTTTATTTCTGCACAAAAACAACACCATGGTAGTTCTGCTGAAAACGGCGTCAGTCCGGGGTTAGTTTCATTCAAATCATGCAAATTAGAGTCCAAAACAAGAGGAAAAGCGTGAGAAGAAGTAGATACGTTGGAGACGTATCAACTCCCCCATGCTTAAACCTTTGCTTGTCCTCAAAAAATTCAGTTGATAAACTGAAAGTGAGAAAGAAAAACTTTTACGAACTCTTTTTCTCTTGTTTGCATAAAGAAATTTAAACATCACCCAGGTTTTCAGCCAACATTATAACTAACCATGTCGACAATAACACTTAAAGATTATATTAACTCATATCAATAACATAATCAGCTAGCGAGCGATAATAAGATATCTTAAATAGCAACACGTTGTCAAAACAACCATGATATAATATGACAATAGTGGTATCTCGCTAGCCCTTTCTCAGACCGCAAAACATAAATGCAGAGCACCTCCAAAGTTCAAGCAGTGACTAAACATTGTAATTCATGGTAGAAAAGATCCAGTCATGATGCACCCAACATTAGCTACACACAATGCATAAATCATGACAATTGTGCTCACTACAAAAAAACACACATCCGTGACATTTTGGGCCGAACGAATTTTTTTTGGTCATACATATGACACTTCTATGACGATAATTGTGACAAAACCCGGTATCATCATAGATGTGGTGGGCTCCTACTTCTATGACAAAAATTCATGACAGAAAATGGGCTTTTCGTCCTGGGTGGGCTGGAGACGCAGCTGCATGACATTCTTTGGGTCGTCCATGATGGGAAAAACCGTGGTAGAAGCGAGGGGGAGGAAAATTTCAAGGAGTTCCCGGTTACGGTGGGAGGTCGGGGCCGAGCGATGCACGTTTCTCTCGTACACGTATGCGCGTGTGTGCGAGGCGTTGGCTCTAACTGAACCCGAGCGAGGCGTTGGGCTCTAACTGAACCCGAGCGATTGCACTGCAGGCTACGCGTTACTGAACCCGAGCGATCGATCGATGGCTGTTAACTGAACACGATCGAGCGATTCCTTCGCTACTGCTACTAACTGAAGCCGATCGATTGGATGAACAGTGGTCGTTGCGGGGGGGGGGGGGGTTGGATGAACAGTGAGCGGTGGCGTTGCCTCTGGATGAACAGGACCCCGTGGTGTGGAGGGCTGGATGAACAGTAGACGGTGGAGGGGTGCTCGTGGAGGGGTGGTTGAACAGGACCCCGTGGTGTGGAGGGCTGGATGAACAGTAGACGGTGGAGGGGTGCCCGTGGAGGGGTGGTTGAATAGTAGCCGGTGGAGTAGCGCGCGGTGGAGGCTGGATGAACAGGAGCCCGTGGACGCTGGAGGAGGTCGACGGTAGCCCGTGGAGGCTGGAGGAGGTCGACGGTGGAGATGAACAATATCTCGTGGAGTCCCGTTTTGCGGTACGCCACACCCCTCCCGATGAACAGGACCCCCGTTTCGACCATAGCGCTCCAACACAAGTCCGTTTCGTCCGCTTTGCGGTACGCCACACCCCTCCCGATCAACAGGACCCCCGTTACGACCGTAGGAGGTCCGTTTCATCCGTTTTGCGGTGCGCCACATGCCTCCCGATCAACAAGACCCCCGTTCTGACCGTAGGAGGTCCGTTTCCTCCGTTTTGCGGTATGCCACACCCCTCCCGATCAACAGGACCCCGTTCCGAACGTAGGAGGTCCGTTTCCTCCGTTTTGCGGTACGCCAGGCCTCGTTTCCATCGCCTGTTCCGTCCAAGCCCTCCCGATGAACACAACCACACATTCCGTTCCGATCCAGCCGGTTGGCTCCCACGCGTTCCGTTGCCTCCCGATGAACACGACGCATTCCGTTGCCTCCCCATGAACACGACGCATTTCGTTGCCTCCCCATGAACACGACGCATTCCGTTGCCTCCCCATGAACACGACGATGACGCTGTTTCTCCGTTTCGACCCAGCCATGTACACGAGCCCTGGCCGTACGTATGCGCGAGTAGGCGTTCGAGACCCCGCCCGTATGTACACATACGTGGCCGTATTTTCTTTCTTGCACCCTGGCCGCTGTACATACGTGTACATGCTACGTGCGCGCCTCTACTAGGACACATGCGCGCCTCTACATCCACTAGTATATATGTACATACACGTTCGTGACCAGAATGACAACGCTACGTACGCTTCGACCAGGTGGGTCCCCACTGTCAGGCACTTTCTTGCATGCGAAGATGTAGCTGGTGGGTCCCAGCAGTCAGGGGGAAATGTTTTTTTCACGAAATACAGTGGCCCGTCTAGTGGGTCCTCGCTGTCAGGTGGAGGAATAATTATTTTGCACGTAATAAGGACGCACTTCCTTGCTGCGGCCATGGACCCAGCTGTCGGCCTCTCCACGTACATTCCACGTCCGATGGAAGCCGTTCCTTGACCATGTTGACCATGCCGCGCCGAGAGCACCAGGGTGATGGACGACGACGAGGCCTAGGAAGGGGACGACGCTGAGCCGGGGAAGACGCGGCAGTGGATGCCCACGCGTAGAGGAGTACGAGGGTTCACTGGTTCGCTACGGTGTGAGGTTGCCATCGCTGCAGAATAACAGGGGGGTGTGGGTGAGTAGAGGGATGTCCTGGCCAGCAGTGGGAGTAGTAGGGGCGGTGAGGCCTCCGCCGCATCGCAGCCGGCCACGGGAGGCAGGAGCACGAGGCACGACCGGCGCTGGTTTGGGCGGCTGGAGCAAGAAGACCAGAGATTGAAGAAGCACTACGACCGTTGGATGGACATCGTACAGTCACTAGAGCTAGAATCGTGCATATTGACTAAGTTGAGAAAGCCTTCCGTCCCCGTCAACTTAGTAGACCCACAAGTCAGCCTGCCACTATACTAGGTCCCAGCTAACAGGGGGAGTATTCATTTTTTTGTGCGTAATAAGGAGGCACTTCCTTGCGTGCGAAGATATAGCTGGTGGGTACGAGCTGTCAGCGGCGGTAACATTTTTTTCGCGAAATACAGAGGCCCCTTTGGTGGGTCCCTGATGTCAGGTGGATGAATCATTATTTTGCGCGTAATAAGGAGGCATCTCCTTGCGTGCGGCCATGGACCCAGCTGTCGGCCTCTTCACGTACAGTCCACTTCAGATGCATGTCGGTCATTGGCCACGTTGACCAGGCCGCGCCGAGAGCACCAGAGCGGTGGACGACGGCGAGGCCTAGGAAGGGAATGACATGGAGGCAGGGAAGACAAGGTAGTTGTTTCCCACACGGAGGGGAGTATGACTGTACGAGGGTTTACTGGTTCGTCTGCCGTCGCCGGAGAATAACAACAGGTGTGGGTGAGTAGAGGGATGGCTAGGCCAGCGATGGGAGTACGGTGAGGCGGTGAGGCATGCGCGGCAGCAGAGCCGCCCGCGGGGAGGAGGGAGCAGGCAGTCCCGCCGGCGCTTGTTTGAGCGGCTGGAGCAGGAAGAACAGAGATTGAAGAAGCACGACGGCCGTTGGATGGCCATCCAACAATCATTGCTTGTGCGTCAACCTTTTTTCAGGAAAGCCTCAAATATGTGGAAACCAACATACATCCCATCTGCCATTATTTCTAATAATTTACAGCCCATTTGCTAATTATTAAGGTTTTTTTTGGAGCCCATATTCTTTTTATTAGCATTACAACCCATATTGTGGCCACGGTTAAAAAATTATACGAAATTTTGCATATTTCGGTGCGGTCCGAACTGTTTTTAATCCCAAAATTTTGACTCACATTCAAACTAATTTTAAAAATAAATGTATATCAATATAAAATCCAACAAATTCTCCATGCATAAAAATTAATGTTATTTAAAATCTCAAAATAAAAAAAGATATTTGAAACTAATTGTCGGTTTGATGTGTTTTAAAAATGTACAACCCATTTCTCATTACTGATGGGCCATTTTCTCGGCTGGCCGAATGAAAGCTCTCCTCGTCTTGAAAGATTTGCAGCCCAACAGGCGTGACAAAGCAACTTACTTGGCAAATCACAAAAAAATTGGGCTGTGGCCGTGGACCCAGCTGTCAGCCTCTCCACGTACAGTACTCTTCCGATGGAATGTTGTTGACCACGTTGACCACGCCACACCGAGAGCACCAAGGCGGTGGACGACGGCGAGACCTAGGAAGGGGACGACGCGGAACTGGGGAAGACGCGACAGTGGATGCCCACGCGGAGAGGAGTACGAGGGTTCACTGGTTCGGCTGCGGTGTGAGGCTGTCGTCGCCGCAGGGCCTGGCTAGCGGTAGGAGTAGTAGGGGGCGATGAGGCCTCAACGGCAGCACAGCCGACCACTGGAGGCAGGAGCAGGCGGTCTCCTCGGCGCTGGTTTGGGCGGCTGGTGCAAGAAGAGCAGCGATTGAAGAAGCAGCAGGATCGTTCGATTCAAATCCAACGGTTACTGCTGCTAGAATCGTTTGTTGACTAAGTTGACAAGCCCTACGTACGCGTCAACTTAGTAGGCCCACAGGTCAGCCTCCCAACCGGTGCGCGTCAGATGTCAGTGGAAGGAATCATTTTTTTCGCGTAATAAGGAGGCAGTTGATTGCGTGCGGCCAGGCCAGCGGAGGGAGTAGGGTGGGCTGGGGAAGCCTGCGCGGCATCACAGCGGGCCACAAGAGGAGGGAGCGGGCAGTCCCGCCGGCGCTAGTTTAGGCGGCTGGAGCAGGAAGATCAGAGATTGAAGAAGCATGTCGGCCGTTGGCTGGACATTCAACAGTCACCGCTGCTAGAATCGCGTGTTCACTCACAAAGCCTTGCGTAAACAAGTCAGCCTCGAAATCTGTGGTGTGTACAGCCCATTTGCTATTATTTTTATAATTTTTACTCATTTTCTAATTCATATGGAATTTATTGCATTCCATTTTCCATTTTTAGAATTGCTGGCCATTTTTTGGTCAGTACCAGGGTCAAAAAATTAACTAAATATGTGGAAAATTTTGAAAATTCGCAATTTTTTGCTGGGGAACGAAATATTCTTAATCCAAAAATTAATAGCCATACTAAAACAAATTTAAAAATAAATTAGTACTATGTCATGTTAAATCCAATGAAATACGTATAAGATATCAGTGAAGAACAAAAACAAAAAAAGAAACTTATATCCCATTTGCTATAATTTTTCTGGAATTTTCAACCCCTTTTGATATTACTTTTAACAGACATTGACCATACTCTTAAGCCAGGCCGAAATGCATCCCTCCTCGTCTTGAAAGATTTGCAGCCCAGTAATTCGAAGGAAACAAATAGGCCTAGCTTGGGTATTCTTCAAAAAGAAATATTGGGCTACCTATTTTCCCAAAGAACTGGTGCATGAGCATTTAGCTTTATTTATTTATTTACTTATTTATGTTTAGGGGACCATGAGCATGTACCTGGGCCGGATTCATGTGAGAGCCTCCCTTCCAGTTAATTATGGGCTTCTCTATTGGGCCTTCATCAGTGTGTTGCATGTTATCAACAAGTGGAAAATGTGTTCTGTACAAAAAATAGTATGCGCTACGTACGGTACGGGGAACTAAAGGATCGAACCGTGCAACGACTTCCAAAACATTGTGTTTGTCGTTCTAACAACACATTTATTCAACCAACAGACGAAATATACTACTGATCGTACATTGAAAATAGCAGCAACATCAACTAGGGCTGGGGGTGCAACAGAAGCAGTAAGCAGGCCAGAAGAGTGAAGATGCAGCTCTCTCTTCCAAACCAAACATCAGCCATCATTACAAAAGGGCTACCAAAAAAGAACAAGTGTATGCATCAAACTAAATAAAGATCCTACTACACCAAGTGTACGCATCTAACTAACTGGCTCAGTTAGACGTTACTATTTATTAAGTTGTGGAGATTGACTGACGGCTTGAACCAGATGGGTGCCTGACGGGGGAAACTCCAGCCAGCAGGTCGAAGTCTGATACTTGTGACCCTCTCTCCTACTTTGGGCTGCAGAGCGTGGCGGCACATATCAGGGTATGGTGCATGCAGAGACGCATGGTACGCTGTGTACACACAGTTTTGCCTGATGAACGAAACCGCGCTGCCATCATGATCCTTGCCGTCGGTTATCTCCTGGTTAATCGGATAATTCAGTCCGACAAATAGAGAGCGTGTACCAAGGCTACTTACCAGCCTCCAGTCAAAAATTCCTGAAGGCCCAGAGAAGCTGGGATCCTGCTCAAAGACCTTGCAGTGACTGTGATTGTATTTCACGAAACAACACGTCCAGTACGTGCGAACGATCATCAATCTTTCGCCATCGTCTGATCGAGCCAGGAACCACCTGCAACTGGCATCCTGCTTTTCTTTGAAAGGTTCTGGGATTAGGAAGGGTAGGGACACCAGGCGACCTACAACATCATATCAAGTTGGAGTAAAAAAAAGGGCTCTTGATTTAGTCAATCTTAAGAACAACATGTTATGAGTACGAATATTTTTTCAGCAAATGTTGATAGTAATATAAGCAAGCCATCATGATATCATAGGAAAGTAAAATACTGCTATAACAGCCGTTTGTAGCGATGACTGGAGTAGGCCAGCAATACGTCCAGCCATAAAAGGAGTCGACAGCGTAAATGAAGCCCTTGTGTTCAATGGCATCAGAGAACCATGGAGGATGTATGATCCTGCGATGGACGTGCAGATTTATCCACTTACCACAGTGACCTGTCAGATAGGCGAGACCGCGGTTGAAGAACGCAATTAGCCTGAAGTCTTTATAATTCGCAGATCTTGTGGGCACTTGGCAGATTACAACCTTGAGCAAATCAAACTTGGTATCATGTTGGATACTGTGATTCCTAGTATTCTGGGCGGCGGTGCCAAAGCAGTGCAGTGTTAATCGAAGGAAGGGGTATCAATCGTCGAGTGTAGACCTCCACGAGCATACAGCTGTCGCGACCGTAGACGAGCACCATCCAAGACGTGTTCATGTCGACCCAGTACATATCGTTAATGTAGTTGAGGCTGACGGCTCAAGGGGGTTGATGCTCGCCACCCTACGATCATTATGCTACATGACATGCCATTTCTGAAGATCAGGCGACATCAGCAAGCAAGGAGCTGGCTTAAAAAGCTCCGGCTTGAGGGCTTTGAGTAAACGGTACAGCCCCGACGAGCACGCGGCGAGTGGCATGGTACTGAGATTGTGCACACGCGAAACAATGAGCTTGATTACCTCTGTGGGGAGCGAATTCCAGCCACTCTTTCGGCGAACGCTGCTCGGTTCTGCCATTGTTAGTGATTGGGTTTTAGACGAGGGGGAGGCGCCTTAGCGGGGATGGAAGATTGGACGAGATTATGTGCGGACAAAGATGGAGAAGCAAATATGTGCTGCGGGAAGTGGACAGGTGATGATGACTACAATACGCCGCTTGACTTACGAGACACATACCAGCATCATAGGGTCATGTCGATGCCAGACAACTTGCTTGAGTGATCACAGTACTGGTACTCCCTATAGTGCTATGCCCTAACTTGCTTGAGTAGAGTAGTAGAGTAGGACTCTACTCTACTACTAGCACCGGAGGAGTAGTATATTCTAATCTAAAAAATTACAAACTTCAATGCCCGAGCGTGGAACGACTACGAACCGTGCTCAAAGACCGTGTCTACGTGGTGTTTGGACATGGGCGACAACCTCAACGCCAACGGGGCTGCTCCTGTTGCACCGTATGTGTTTCTGTCCTTCCTGTTCGAAATTGGGAAAACTTTGTTTTTGCCACTCTAGATTTTGCCAATTTTGCTTATGCCACTCTAGAATTTGACGTCTCACTTTTGCCACTCTTAGCTTTTGACAATACATCACAAATGCCATTCAATGGCAAAATCGATAATTTTTCATTTCACTTTTGCCACTCTTAGCTTTTGACAATGTATCATAATTGCCACTCTGAATTTTTTTTTGCCACGGAATGGCAAAAGTGATATATTGTCAAAAGCTAACAGTGGCAAAAGTGAAATGTCGAATTCTAGAGTGGCATAAGCAAAGTTGGCAATAACTAGAGTGGCAAAAACAAAGTTTTCCCTTCGAAATTGTGGTAGAATTCATGTTTCTACTCTGTATCCTACTACTATGCTAGTTCACATGATTAGTTTCATCTCTGTTAAAGCCGTCATGATTTATTTTGTGCTTATTCGGATTAAATCTCGTAGTAACTTGCTCATATATTCAACTGGCGCAACGTCCCCTACAACCACTCCCGTTTCATGGACGGCCTGGTCGATGCCTCCAAGGAGCCCTTCGTCCACTGCTATGAGTGCCCGATGCTGTTTTGTGGCTGGCCGGTGGACATGGTGCATCACCTTATGGATGCGTGCAGCGGTCACTGCTGGCCCTTGGCGGAGAACATCAAGTACAAGATGTGCTACCTGTTCACCATGCCGGAGTCGCTGGAGGATCACCGCCGCCTGCTAGTCTCAGAGGAGGACGACAGCGTCTTCCTCTTGATCGTGGGCACCGGCGAGGCCCGCGCAGGCCGCCGCCCTGTCTCTGTAATGTGCGTCAGGGGCGACACCGCTGACGCCGACACTGACACGAGGCCGATGTACGGGTGCGTGGTTAGTGTTACTACCCATCCGGGTCGCATGGGTGTAAGTGCATCTAGTGCCCCTTAGTGATTTTGGTGTATTGAAGACTTATAGGTTAAGGATCTAACGTGTTTATGAGTGTACACAGGTCTATAAGTCTATGAGGAGTTTGATACTTATAGAGAAAGTCGACCCCTAAAAATGAAGTTCTTTGACTGAAGACTTTGATATTTTGGAGACTTGCTGAAGACTTTGAAAGTGAAGAAATTGGTGTGACCTTGAAGACTTGGTATTCATTCGAGGAACATGAAGCGTGAAGACTTTTGTTTTCGTAGTTTCATTTTATCTTTCTTGAGTCATAGGAAACACCGTACTGTTAAAGGGGGTCGAGTAAATACTAAGGAGAAAATTTCCAAGTGATGCTCATCTCAAATCCTACACCTACCAATCCTTTCGAGTGAAGCCATTGGAAATCTCATACAGTTCAGTCAATTTCTTCAGTGACAGAGACGCAGTTCTTCTGGTCACTGAGGACTTTGCTCTGACTGAGGAGTTAGGAATTCGCCAGTGCGAATTTCCTACACAGTGAGGAACATGACAGCCCTGAGGAATTTGTACCTCAAATTTCCGACCGTTGCTGTGCTACGCGCCAGCTGTCCCAAAATATCTTATCCACCTAACGGTCATAACATTGAAGGGCATTTATGTCTTATCATGTCGGGCTGCTCCCTAGGCTATAAATAGCCGCCCCCTACAACCACTAGCTGGTTGGCTGCTCCGAGAGAAACTGACACTTGTCATTTGAGAGCGACCCATCCTCCGAGGACTTTGAGCGAAAATCATCAAGTGAGGAAAATCCAAACCCAAACCCAAAACACCTACAAACCCAAAGTGATTGAGCATCACTGAAGAGATTGATCCTGCGTGGATCCGACGCTTGTTACCTTTGAAGACTGTGCTTCTTCCAGACGGTTAGGCATCATGGTCTAGAGCATCCAAGAGGAATTGTGGATCGCCGAGTGACCGAGTTTGTGAAGGTTTGGAAGTCACCTGAAGACTTACCACGAGTGATTGGGCGAGGACTGTGTGTCCTTAGCTCAAGGAGAATACAGTGAGGACTGTGTGTCCGGGACTGGGTGTCCTCGAGTTTAAATACTCAGCCGCTCCAACCAGATGTACAACTGAGACAACAGTTGGAACTGGTCTACCAAATCATTGTCTTCACCAAGCCAACTGGTTCTATTTCCTCAACACTTTCATTTCCTCATTACTGTGTTGCATGTTTGTTCATATCTGTGTTTGAAGACTTTGACTGAAGACTTTCTCAATTTCCTCAGTTCAATTTCTTCAGTCTGTTTGTCTTCATCTTGTGCTATTCTATGTTTACGCTTTCTGTACTCTGTGTTTGTCTTCATTTCATAATGATGACCATGCATGTATTCTGCTATGTTTACTTTTGAGTACTTACTCCGCTGCTAGTAGTTCTTCGCTAAGGATTTCCTCACTAGCAAATTCCTCAGTGAAGAATTTCATAAAAATCGCCTATTCACCCCCCGTCTAGTCGATATAACGCACTTTCAATTGGTATCAGAGCAAGGCACTCCCTTGTTCTGTGTGATTTTGGTTTAACCGCCTGGAGTTTTAGTTATGTCGACCGCAAGTATGATCAAGGTCTCTGCTGGGTGTCCTACCTTCGATGGGACGGACTACCCCTACAGGAAGAATAAGATGCGAATGCATCTTGAGGCAATTGATAACGATCTCTGGTACGTTGTGGAAAATGGTGTTCCCTCCGTCTCACCCTCACTGAACGCTACCGATGTGAAGAGATTCAAGCAACTCGATTCCCAAGCGAAGAATATCATATGTGGCCGTCTGAGTAAAGGACAGTATGGTAGAGTGAGTGCTTTGGAAACTGCTAAGCTTATCTGGGATAGGCTGTCCAAAGTCAATGAAGGAGTTTCAACTCAACGTGACTCTCGAGTTGATGTTCTTCGCAATCTCTTCAACCGCTTCAAAAGACTCGACAATGAAAATTTCAGCAAGCCTTCGATCGCCTCACTGACATCTCAAATGAGCTTCAAGCACTTGGTGCCACTGACATCACCGACCATGAGGTGGTGAAGAAATTGCTGAGATCGCTTGATTCCTCATTTGACACTCTGGCACTGATGATACAAGAGCGTGCTGACTACAAGTCACTTGACCCTGCTGATATCCTCGAGAGGCTAAACACTCATGAGTTCCAGCTTGCTGAAAAGAGAGATCTCTATGGTTCGAGCTATGGCAGATCACGTGCACTGAAGGCCAAGGTAGTATCTGAGTCCGAAGATGAAGACTCTGGTAGCAGCCTTGGTGACCCCGAAGAACTGAGTCATGATCTAGCACTACTTGTGAAGAAATTTCAGAAGTTCTCAAGACGTGGTCGCTTTGGAAAACCCTAAAGGAGCAATGATTCCTCATCAAGTGACTACAAGAAGAGGCTTTGTCACAAGTGCAAGAAACCAGGACATTACATTCAAGATTGTCCTCAGTGGGAAAAGGAATCAAAGAAGAAGAAATACAAGGATTACAGTTCTGATGATACAAAGAAAAAGAAGAAGTCTTCAAAATCTTCATCGTCAAAATCCTCAAAGTCTTCATCTCACAAGAAGAGCAACTCCAAGAAGGCTCGGGCATTCATTGGCAAGGAAATGAACTCTGAAGCTCAATCTGAGGAACAAGAGGAAGAGGAGGCTTCTGAGGACTCTGAATCTGGTGTGGCGAGCCTAGCCCTCGCTACTGCATTCGTCAGCAAGTCTATCTTCAACTCTGAAGAAAATGATCTCCCCAACAAGGCTGATGAAGGCAACGATGACTACGCTCCCACCTATTGCTTCATGGCAAAAGGTGCCAAGGTACCTAGATATACCTCCTCTGAGTCTAGTGAAGATGAATCTGATGAAAATCTTAAGCCTAGCCACTCTAAACTTGCTAAGATTGCTGTGCAACAACAAAAGGCTTTTGAAAAGGTTCAAAACATGCTAGACAAAACTGATGATATGTTGGGTGAAGAAATGGATCGCACTAAAGCCTTAACTAAAAATCTTCAGAGAATTCAGACCAGGTTTGATAACCTTCAAGGTCATCAGAACACTCTCTTATCTGATCATGAGAAGCTTTCTTATGAATATCTTCAAAAGAAGCAAGACCTTGAAAGGCTAAGAGTGAGTTATGAAGATCTTCAGAAGGAGTGCGATTCATTGCTTGCTCAACAAATCAGCGCTGCTCAGGAAGAATTTATTCCTCCATATTTGAAATGCATTGAACGAGAATCTGCTAATTCCTCACCTGAATGTTCAAATCCTTCGAATGTTACAAATTCTTCACCTGTCTCTGCTATCACTAATTCCTCATCTGAGGACATTGCTAGTATCACTGACGATGCAGGGCTGAAGGAATTGTACATGACAGGCATGTACAAAAGCCTCAAAGGGCATCAGACTCTTTGTGATGTGCTTAAAAATCAGATCCTCAACAGGAACTCTAGGAAAGAGGGTATTGCCTTTGAGAGGAAACTCAATGCTGATGGTACATATTGGAAGCCTGAGCAGTACCCGAAAACCTCATGGGTTGCTGCAAAGGGACCTCCAGTTGATCCATCTAATTTATCTGGTTATACATGTGAATCTTCTCATTGCTGCAAAGGGACCTCCAGTTGATCCATCTGATTTATCTGGTTATACATGTGAATCTTCTCATTCTTCTGATGAGTCATTTGACTCCAACTGTAAACTGTTCAAAAATCAGAATGGTGAAGTATTTGCTAGATATGTTGGCACTAACTGCAGGAATGGTTCCCCTATGAAGAAAATCTGGGTTCCCAAAAGGTGCCTTGAAAGTCTTCAGGTGAATGTCCTCATGACACCACTTGTGAAGAAGAGGAACCCCAGATCAAATTCTTCATATGGATCCAAGTCCTCATACGGACCAAATTCCTCAAGGGGATCAAATTCCTCACATGGATCAAAGTCCTCATATGAACATCATCGTGCTAACAACTCTGTTTCGCAGGGAAGAGCCAAGGGCTATGAATATGAGCATTATTCTTCAAATTATTATGTTCATAAGTCCTCGAAGAATTTCTCTGCTTATTCATATGCTTACCCTAATCCCTCTTATGTGAAACGTAATGGTTTGGCCGCTATGCCACCATTCTCATATGGAGCTCGCAGAGTGATGAACTCTTTGCCACCCCTTCAGATGTGGGTGGTGAAGAAAAAGAACTAATCTCTTATGCAGGGTCAGGTCTCCAGACATACTGTAACGTCTGAAGAATTTGCTGGGGACCTGACAAATTGCCTGAAAGGACGCAGGCTAACCATGATGAAATGAACTTTCATTCCACACGTCCTCCCTCTGTTTATCTGTCCTACTGCTTGATGAAATTGATCTGATGAATTATGATATTATATTCTTCACTGCGGAAGTATATGAGGTCGTAAGTTACACGAATTCATCTGCAGGATGATCAACCCAAAGCCACTGAGTGGGTACTTGATAGTGGATGTACAAATCACATGACTGGTGACAGGAATCTGTTGATGGATGCTCCCTTATTGTCATCACATCTGAAGCATATCATCTTCGCTGATAAAAGCAAAAGTCAGGTATTGGGTCTAGGTAAAGTTGCTATCACAAAGGATCGACACATGGACAAAGTCATGCTTGTTGAGTCCTTAGGATACAACCTTATGTCTGTCTCAATGCTTTGTGATCTTGATATGGTTGTTGTCTTTGGCAAGTATCGTTGTGTTGTGATTATGGAAGCTGACAATTCCAAAGTCTTCGAAGGCTTTAGGAGAGGAGACTTGTATATTGTTGATTTCTCTGCAGATTCACAACCAGCCGTGTGCCTACTTGCAAAAGCTTCAGAAGGATGGCTATGGCATCGACGACTTGGTCATGTAGGCATGAGGAATTTGCACACGCTTGCGAAGAAGAAGCATGTTATTGGCATTGAGAATGTCAAATTCCTCAAGGATCACTTATGTGGTGCCTGTGAAGCTGGAAAAATGACCAAGGCCAAGCATCCAGCAAAGACCATCATGACCACTACTCGACCATTCGAATTGCTTCACATGGATCTCTTCGGTCCTAATCATACTCCTCTGTTTCAAATGAAGCATCTCAATATGGCTTTGTTATTGTTGATGATTACTCTCGTTACACATGGGTACACCTTGTCTCTTACAAGCATGAAGTGCAGGAAGTCTTCAAACGATTTTCCTCGAGGGCTTCAACCAACTTTGGTGTGAAGATCAAGCACATCAGAAGTGACAATGGCACTGAGTTCAAGAATTCGGGTCTCAATGAATATCTTGATGAACTTGGTATTACTCATGAGTTATCTGCTCCTTATACTCCTCAACAGAATGGCGTCATGGAGCGCAAGAACATGATTCTTGCTGAGATGGCTCGCACTATGCTCGATGAGTACAAAACCCCTCGTCATTTCTGGGTTGATGCAATTGATACTGCTTGCCACATCATCAACAGAGTATATCTTCACAAATTCTTCAAGAAGACTGCCTATGAACTCCTCACTGACAAGAAACCCAATGTGAGTTATTTCGAAGTCTTCGGTGCTAAATGCTGGATTAGAGATCCTCATCACAACTCTAAATTTGCACCGAAAGCACATGAAGGTTTTATGCTTGGTTACGGAAAGGACTCGCACACCTACAGAGTCTTCAACAATGTTCTTCACAAGATTGTTGAAACTGTAGATGTGCGGTTCGATGAAACTAATGGCTCGCAAAGAGAGCACCTACCTTCTGTGTTAGATGAACCAGCACCAGAGGATTCGATCAAGCACAAGGCTACTGAAGATGTCATTCCTACTGAAGAATCTGCTGAAGAATTCATTCCAGAACATGAAGAACGTCGAGCTGATGAATCTGAAGAAAATGCTGAGGAAATTGATGCTGAAGAAAATGCTAATCAAATTCCTCAACGACAACCAGCTCACCCTCGTGTTGCAAAAGAAGTGCAAGTGGAGAAGATCATCGATGACATTAGAGCACCAGGTCCTCTCACACGCTCAAAAGCTTCACATCTATCTAACTTTTGTGGGCATTTTGCTTTTGTCTCTATCACAGAGCCCACTAAGGTAGATGAAGCATTTCTGGAGCCTGAGTGGATTCAGGCCATGCAAGAAGAATTACATCAGTTCAAGCTCAACAATGTCTGGGAACTAGTCAATCGTCCCGATCCTCACAAGCGTAACATCATTGGCACAAAGTGGATCTACCGCAACAAGCAAGATGAAAATGGTGTTGTGGTGAGGAATAAGGCACGACTAGTAGCTCAAGGCTACACACAGGTTGAAGGAATTGATTTCGATGAAACTTGTGCACCTGTTGCTAGACTTGAGGCAATTCGCATATTACTTGCTTATGCTAACCATCATGATATCATCTTATATCAAATGGATGTGAAAAGTGCATTCCTCAATGGTAAGCTTGAGGAAGAAGTATATGTTGCTCAACCCCCAGGTTTTGAAGATCCAAAACATCCTGACAAAGTCTTCAGACTTAACAAGGCCCTCTATGGCCTCAAGCAGGCCCCACGGGCGTGGTATGATACATTGAAGGAATTCTTCATGAAGAAAGGCTTCACACCCGGTTCACTCGATCCCACTCTCTTTACTAAATCTTATGATGGTGAACTGTTTGTGTGCCAAATATATGTTGATGATATCATCTTTGGCTGTACTGACCAACGTTATAGTGATGAATTTGCCTATATGATGAGTGAAGAATATCATATGTCTATGATGGGAGAGTTGAAATTCTTCTTAGGTCTTCAAATTCGTCAACAGCGCAATGGCATATTCATATCTCAGGAGAAATACCTCAAGGATGTCCTGAAGAAATACGGCATGCAAGATTGCAAAGGCATCAAAATTCCTATGCCCATGCACCGATGAAAATGGTATTGACTTTGATCATAAGGTATACCGCTCCATGATTGGCTCTTTATTGTACTTATGTGCATCTAGGCCAGATATAATGCTTAGTGTTTGCATGTGTGCCCGATTTCAAGCTGCACCGAAGGAATCACACCATAAGGCTATGAAGCATATTCTTCGATATCTAGCTCACACACCAACACTAGGATTATGGTATCCCAAGGGCTCGGATTTTGATCTCATTGGATATTCTGACTCTGACTATGCTGGTGATTGTGTGGACCGCAAGTCAACATCTGGTACTTGTCATTTCCTCGGACGATCCTTGGTCTGTTGGTCCTCGAAGAAACAGAACTGCGTATCACTGTCTACTGCTGAAGCTGAGTACATTGCTGCTGGTTCTTGCTGTGCTCAACTGCTATGGATGAAGCAAACACTCAAGGACTATAGCGTCAACGTGAAGAATGTGCCTCTCCTCTGTGACAATGAGAGTGCCATCAAGATTGCTCACAACCCAGTTCAACACTCGAAGACAAAGCACATTCAGATTCGTCATCATTTTCTTCGTGATCATGTGTTGAAGGGCGACATTTCTATTGAGCATGTGAAGACTGAAGAACAGCTAGCCGATATCTTCACTAAGCTAAATATCTTAGAGTCTTTGAATGTACTTTGAAAAGGCACTCATCCTAACACTTATGCAAAATTGATGACTTAGATGTGCAACAGATGAAGAAACGTTTTTCTTCAATCAATGAAGAATAACACTCTAAGTGTGAAGAAATTAACGAAGAATTTGATTCTCAGAACCCTACGACAATTGTACGCGGTGTCTGAAATCATCATTCTTATACGGTGGGTCACGCCACCACAAAAGTTGAAAATCTTCAATTTGAGTTTTTCCTTAGTTTTGAAATTCCTCAGTTGTTCAAATTCTTCAACTTGCAAAATCTTCACTTATGCCGTCTTTTTCCTCATTAGCTATATATATATATATATATATATATATATATGAGTTTATGTCCTCTACAACATTCACTTATAGCTATTTCTTCAAGTTGGATCTTCTGCTAAGTGAATGTGATCGGACCCTTCCCCTCTATGCTATACTCAATCCAATCTGTTCACAAATTCTTCATGTGCGTTCTATTTGAAACTCGTTCAAATTCTTCACTGTGTCCTTGTCAGCTGAAGAAATTGCGAACGGAACGTTAAAACTAATCTTATCCAAATTTTCGGTTTTGCCGCTCAAACCGTTCCGCATCCCACGATGCATTATTTTACTCACCCACGATCTTACACGATCTCCACTACACAGTACGTGGGTGACACATGTCGTGAGAAGGAGAACGGGCAGGGGCACGTTCATCCCAAATCTTCGGGCGAGCAGTTTTTCACCTTGGCTATAAATGCCCCTGTCCCCTTCCTCACTTCTTTCACTCCGCTCGATCTCTCTCTCCCGCTCGAGCTTCCAAACCCTAGCGCCGCCGCTACTCCGTCGTCGCCGGTGAGGAAGAGCTTCACTGCCTCGACCTCGTCGCCGTCGTACTCGCGCCGACCGCGGAAATATTCACCTCCATCGCCACCGTAGACGTCTTCCTCCGCCAAGTTAGGGCGTGGAAGATCTGCATCAACGAACTTCACTGTTTCAACTCACAGTTCGTCGTGTTCTTCGTTCAGGGTAATTAAAAGTTACTTTTACTACCCTCTTCGATTCGAAATTTTTCTACAAAACCTTCAAAGGTGTTTTATTCTTCAAATCCTCACACACAAAACACCTCACATGTCATCTGTTCTTGACTCATTTCCCTAAGCATCATTTTCTTCAAGATTCCTCAATTGTGTGGATCTTCGATCTATACAACTCTGGAACCTAAGATATAACGCGCTTAGTGAAATTCTTCAAGACGCATCTGGTCAAATTCCTCAAACTTGTTCTTTTTGAAAGACCCTCTGAGAACGCATATGACCTCTCCAAAATTCCTCGCAACTATACTCTGTTCACAGGTACACATGTCCACTGCTGAATCATTAGGTTCTCATCAACTTAACTCGTTTGCAGCGTTCCTCGAAGAAAAGTTGCATACTTCTTCAGAGAATTCAATTGTTCAAATTCCTCAACTGAAGAAAATGGCTGACGGTAAAAGGCCACAGAAAGGAGGAAAGAAGCCAGAGGTCATGACTGCATTTGAAATCCCTGAGGACGTCTATGGTGGGTACTGCACACCTCCTGAGGAAGATAAAAATCAGCGCAAGGTGCGCATTCAGAAGATTGAACGGAGATGGGCACGTGAATGGAGAGAGTACACATACATCACTCCAAAGTATATGAAGAAATTCGCACTGAATCCTCCATGCCCAAGAGCCCCATTGGCACCTGGCCAAGTGGCTGATACCACCAGCATCAAATGCGGTGAGGATTTTCCTGAAGAATGGGCCAAGTGCCAAGCCAAATTGGCAAGACAAGCCAGAGAAGCAGTGAGGAAATTCAATGAAGATTCTGCTGCTGCTGCTGCCACTGAGGCCTCTGTCAAGCCGAGGAAATCAATGCTTAAGAAGCCCGCTCGAAAGCCAAGTGCTTCACCAACAATGCCCTCACGGCCAAGTTCCTCAGCTGCGCCCTCACGGCGAGAAACTTCAAAATCTTCAAGGCAAATTCCTCAAGCTGCCCCTGCTCCTCCGAAATCCTCAGCACTTCCGACCAAGTCCTCAGCTGTTCCGACAAAGTCCTCAACACCTGCGCATCCTGCCACGTGCCAAAGGACTGTAGGCATCTCTATTGCCTCTGGTGTCTCAGCTAGTTCCTCAGCTGCACCAAGTTCCTCAGCTGGACCCTCTCTGCTGAAGAAAAAGGCTACTGCTGGACGTGGTACTCGCCCAAGTCCTAAGAAGAAGCAGGTAGTCTTCAGTGTACCGTTTGATGATGATGAAGCTGATGAAGAAGAACTTGCAGAAATCATCAGGGACCGCCAAGAAAGGGCCGCTAGAGTTAAAGGCACACCTGTGCCACTGCTGTTGGATCCAAGGGCGATCCTCGATTACATCAATCTCTGGCATAAGGATCCCAACACACCTATGCCTGATTTTAAGCTGACACCTGGCCAAAATCACATGCTGACTCACTTCATCCAAGAGGAGAAGTGGAAATATGATAGGGCCAGAGAGATCAAGAAATCACAGTACCGCAAAGAGAAACTGCTGAAATAAAATGTTGTCAAAATGACAACTGAAGAACTCATCAAGATACAGGCTGAAATCAAAGCCCTCAGCGACAACTTCAATTCATACTATGCTGATTGGCAAGGGGCCAAGGTCAGAGTTGTGAAGCTGACTGAGACTTTCACCAAGGTTGCAGCCCCAACGCAACAAGAAGTTCCTCAAGCTGAAGCATCTGTTCAGAAAACTGAAGAACATGCCTGCACCGCTGATGATTTTCAGGCTGCTGAAGAAAATGCTAGTTCCAGGGCTGATGACTCCATTCCAGCCGCTGAAGAAATTGCCAGGGCATCCACTAGTGGTGCGCCTGAAGAAACTGAAGAAATCAGGGCAACTGCATCAGTTGCGCCTGAGGAAATTCAACCAGATTCCTCAGCTCCACCTGCGCCTACACCAACTCCAATCCTTCCATCTGCATCAGATGTGAAGAAGACCAAGGCTGCAGAACGAGCTGCAGTGAGGAAAAGGAAAGCATCAAATGCTTCAGAATCTTAAGCTCCCAAGAAGATGAAGCCGATGACCAGCTCGTTTGCAAATCCCATTGATGCTATTCCAATCTCAACCATGCCATCAAAGGACCTTGTTCCTTTTGGCGAAGACTATGAGATCCCAAGTGGATCAGATGAAGAAACTCAATCTGCTGCTTCCTCAGAGCAGATTGATGAAGAAATTGAAGTGGATGGAATCCCTTCAACCCCAGTGGTCTCATCACCAATGCCTCAGTTTACTGCTGAAGAGGTTGGTGTTGAAGAATTAGAGGATGAAGATGTGGACATTGGAAGCACAACTCCAGTGATGAATGACGACTTTTGGGAAAGTCAGCATCCCAATTCTCCACTCTTCACTCCACTGCAGCAAATTCCTCACTCGCGTGCACCAACTGTTCCGATGGGCTCTGAAGAAACTCATCCCACTGCATCTGTGCATGAAGAAATTCCAGCCACTAGTGCTGAAGAAACTGCTGTTGCTGCTGAAAAGGTGACTGCACCTGAGGAAGAACTTGAAATTCCTCAGCCTGAAGAACCTGAGATCGTGATTCCTGAGGTAGTGATGCAACTCACTGACACTCCTCTGCCAAAACCAAAGGATTCATTCTCAAGGAAACAAAAGTTCAAGGCTGAAGACCTCTTTGGCGAGCACGTGTTCTTCACAGAGTATAATCCATATGACTCTGCTCGCATAAGGAAGAGGCGTTTCTGGACTGCAAGTCAAGCCAACTTCTATTCCTCAGTGCTATTCAACAAGGACAAAGTCTTCGACCATGCACATATTCCTCACGTGGATATGGAGTCTATGCCGTGCTTCACGCCAGTCCTCAGTGTTCTCTATGATGCTGGACTGCTCAACTTCTACACTGACATCTGCGATTGGAATGAAGAACTCATTCTTCAGTTCTACGCAACGCTGCACATCACCGGCAACTCTGAAGATGTGAATTCATGGGTTCTGGACTGGATGACTGATAACACACATTATAAGGCCCCAGCATATGAATTGCTTCGTGCCCTTCCTCTAAGTCCTCCCCTTGAAGATGCACGTTGTGTTTATAACGAACCTAAGCTTTCAAATCACTATATGCAAGTGCTGATGAAGCCTTTGAAGCCAGGGCAGGCCCCTCGAACCAAATTCCTCGTCAAGGAATTGTTGTATGTGCCTCAGACTGTCTATCGCATTCTGACGAAGACAATGAGTCCCATCAAAGGCCACGACTCAACTGATGAAGAAGTCGTTGGCATCATGAAGAACATGCTTTTCAACATCTGTCATGGCGTTCCCGTCAACTTCCATGATTTCTTCATGAGGACTTTGGCAAATATTGCTATGTCACCATTTGAGCTGAAGCCTTACGCACCTTCGATTATGAGATTCATCAGGACAAGGTCTTCACTCAATTACAAAGCTGAAACTCTCAACCACTGTAGCTACTTGCCCCCTATTGAAGTCCTCAAAAGGACATTTTCCTCAGCTGAAGAAAAGGGCAAGGGCACTGCTGTGATAGATGAAGGCATTCGTCCATTGGATGGTCAATTTCGCAAGGCTGCTTCTTATTCCACCAATGATGACTCTGCCACACATGACTCTGCCGCCAACACTGCCAAGCCAAATCCTCAAGCCACAGCACCCAGGGTGATGACTGATCGTGAGTTACTCCTCTGTCTTCATCAAAAGGTTGATCGCAATCACAAATGGGTTAAGCGTCAGTTTGGTTCAATTCTTCACAACATGACTTCAACACACAATGCAGTGAAGAAAAACCACTATTACCTCCATGAAACCCTCAACCGCACCTGGGCTATTCTGTCTCAAGTCTACAGTGCTGAAGATCTGGAGAAAATGGGTCTCAAAGAAGCATTTGACTGGTCTGCACCTCCTCCGAAGAAATACGAGAAGGTCAAGGTTCGTTCTTTGGTGGCCAGCTCATATTCTTCATCACGAGAGACTGATGAAAATGAAGACTTGGACGACACTGCGGCAGGCCCTGCTTCAACGACCGACCTCAACAACGCTGGCGCTCCTTCATCAACTTGAATATCTTCAGGGGCGTTAGTCCTCAGTTTCGATCCTTTTGGTCATTAGATGACAAAGGGGGAGAAATCTGAGTTAGTCTTCAAGCGGGTCTATTTATATATATATATATATATATATATATATATATATATATATATCATTTTTTTTGCTAAGTTACAACTCTCGTTCTTCTGAAACTTTATTGTATCGAGTTGTAATCTTAAACCCGATGGTGCTCTGATACTTCTGTTGCACTATGCTCTGATACTTTTGATGCGCTATTCTGCATGCTTATTCCTCATTAATATTATCGCACGCATGCTGAATTTCATCAGGAACCATATTTCATCATGCATTTCAAATTCTTCATATTATATATCAAATGCGTGTATGAATTACAAGATATAGGGGGAGATCTCCATGATTCAACTCTTCAAGTGTGCATTGCTTCAAAAGCAAGTTCCTCACTATGCACATCTTCAGGGGGAGTTCTTCTATATCTTGCAATCAAATTCCTCAATATCAGCATTTACACTTCATATGTTTATCCCCGTTGAAAACTTAACCTATATTGTCATCAATCACCAAAAAGGGAGAGACTGTAAGTGCATCTAGTGCCCCTTAGTGATTTTGGTGTATTGAAGACTTATAGGTTAAGGATCAAACGTGTTTATGAGTGTACACAGGTCTATAAGTCTATTAGGAGTTTGATACTTACAGAGAAAGTCGACCCCTAAAAATGAAGTTCTTCGACTGAAGACTTTGATATTTTGGAGACTTTCTGAAGACTTTGAAAGTGAAGAAATTGGTGTGACCTTGAAGACTTGGTATTCATTCGAGGAACTTGAAGCGTGAAGACTTTTGTTTTCGTAGTTTCATTTTCTCTTTCTTGAGTCATAGGAAACACCGTACTGTTAAAGGGGTCGAGGAAATACTAAGGAGAAAATTTCCAAGTGATGCTCATCTCAAATCCTACACCTACCAATCCCTTCGAGTGAAGCCATTGGAAATCTCATACAGTTCAGTCAATTTCTTCAGTGACAGAGACACAGTTCTTCTGGTCACTAAGGACTTTGGTCCGACTGAGGAGTTAGGAATTCGCCAGTGCGAATTTCCTACACAGTGAGGAACATGATAGCCCTGAGGAATTTGTACCTCAAATTTCTGGCCGTTGCTGTGCTATGCGCCAGCTGTCCCAAAATATCTTATCCACCTAACGGTCATATCATTGAAGGGCATTTATGTCTTATCATGTCGGGCTGCTCCCTAGGCTATAAATAGCCGCCCCCTACAACCACTAGCTGGTTGGCTGCTCCGAGAGAAACTGACACTTGTCAGTTGAGAGCAACCCATCCTCCGAGGACTTTGAGCGAAAATCATCAAGTGAGGAAAATCCAAACCCAAACCTAAAACACCTACAAACCCAAAGTGATTGAGCATCACTGAAGAGATTGATCCTGCGTGGATCCGACGCTTGTTACCTTTGAAGACTGTGCTTCTTCCAGACGGTTAGGCGTCATGGTCTAGAGCATCCAAGAGGAATTGTGGATCGCCGAGTGACCGAGTTTGTGAAGGTTTGGAAGTCACCTGAAGACTTACCATGAGTGATTGGGTGAGGACTGTGTGTCCTTAGCTCAAGGAGAATACGGTGAGGACTGTATGTCCGGGACTGGGTGTCCTCGAGTTTAAATACTCAGCCGCTCCAACCAGATGTACAACTGAGACAGCAGTTGGAATTGGTCTACCAAATCATTGTCTTCACCAAGCCAACTGGTTCTATTTCCTCAACACTTTCATTTCCTCATTACTGTGTTGCATGTTTGTTCATATCTGTGTTGGAAGACTTTGACTGAATACTTTCTCAATTTCCTCAGTTCAATTTCTTCAGTCTGTTTGTCTTCATCTTGTGCTATCCTGTGTTTACGCTTTCTGTACTGTGTGTTTGTCTTCATTTCATAATGATGACCATGCATGTATTCTGCTATGTTTACTTCTGAGTACTTATTCCGCTGCTAGTAGTTCTTCGCTAAGGAATTTCCTCAATAGCAAATTCCTCAGTGAAGAATTTCATAAAAATCGCCTATTCACCCCCTCTAGTCGATATAACGCACTTTCAGTGGGTGGCGACACCGGCCTCATCCAACGGACTTGGACTCTAGGGAGCTGGGACTATCCCGCTAATGTGGACATGGAAAACCCATGGCATCCTTTCCCCGCCCACGCGGTGCACGGGGACTCCAAGGAGGTTCACCTGGACAGACGCATTATCAAGTTAAATGTTGATCATTAGTCTTCGCTCAATGTAATCCGTTGTCTAAGCATGTGGAGACTTCCATCCAGGATCATGCTCTATTGGAGTATCACGCATGAATAAAAGTGTATGCGTTGATGGTTTAGTCTAGAATCTTCCATGTATGAATTTTTACTACAGTACTGGTGAAAGACTTACAATGAACCATTTCTTACATCTCCTCTGCCCGCTTGCAAGTCATCGTGATTTAATCCCTCCGTATAGGTGTATAAGGGCATGGTTAATATTACTTAATAGTATAGTCAACTGTTGACTATAAGAAAGTGCCATGTCATCTGTAGCCAACATGTATAACAATCGATACTCAAAAACTAATTCTTAAAGATCATTTGTTGCAAAGCACAATAAGTGTTATTTCTTCACAAGTTTTGGATGCAGGTTGAACAGTTGAACGCTTTTGTTTGCAAAAGATACCTTTTTATCTATTTCACCCGGATGTTTGTGAGCTCTAGAGATGAAATAATATCCGAAGAAACCTATCGATACCTGTCGGTGTAAAAACCGGCGGATCTCGGGTAGGGGGTCCCGAACTGTGCGTCTAGGCGGATGGTAACAGGAGACAAGGGACACGATGTTTTTACCCAGGTTCGGGCCCTCTCGATGGAGGTAAAACCCTACTCCTGCTTGATTAATATTGATGATATGGGTAGTACAAGAGTAGATCTACCACGAGATCAGAGAGGCTAAACCCTAGAAGCTAGCCTATGGTATGATTGTTGTTGTGTCCTACGGACTAAAACCCTCCAGTTTATATAGACACCGGAGGGGCTAGGGTTACACAGAGTCGGTTAGTATGGAAGGAGATCTAAATATCCGTATTGCCAAGCTTGCCTTCCACGCCAAGGAAAGTCCCATCCGGACACGGGACGAGGTCTTCAATCTTGTATCTTCATAGTCCAACAGCCGGGCCAAAGGTTATAGTCCGGCTATCCGGACACCCCCTAATCCAGGACTCCCTCAGTAGCCCCCGAACCAGGCTTCAATGACGACGAGTCCGGCGCGCAGATTGTCTTCGGCATTGCAAGGCGGGTTCCCCCAAATTCCGTGTACCTGTTGAATAGTGTCCGACTTCTTGTCAATATTGCGCTTCTTGGCTTCCACGCCCAATAATGGCCTTCTTCCACGTGTCAAATGAATGCGAAAAGCCAGGGTGTTTTTGCATTTGCCCCCCTAGCTGCGTAAATGAGCTGCCTATTAAAGAGACGAGGATTTAGATCTGAATCACACCATCTTTCCTCCGCGAGTATTCATCGGAGCGCTTTCGACAAAGATCCATTCCATCATGGCTGGTCGTCGCAGCTCCTCCTCTCGCCTTCCCAGCCCTCAACCTGGAGATTGGGAGAGATGTTCCATCCCGCACAGCAAGCTAGTGACGCTGCAAACCAAGGGTTTTCTCCCCCAGCCTACATGGTCCCGGTTCGAGCCGGGCTTGCCACCTATAATGGCGGAAAGCAAGCGGAGAGCGTCCCTAATCCCTCCAAAGGAGAGCGGGTATGCCTTGTCCCTTATTTGATAAGAGGGCTCGGATTCCCAATTCATCCGTTTCTCTGGGGCTTCTGGAGTTCTACGGCCTCCAGTTGCACAACCTTACGCCTGCCTCCATGTTGCATATCGCGGGCTTCGTAGCCCTTTGCGAGCTGTTTTTTGGCTGCGAGGCTCATTTTGCGCTGTGGAAGAAGCTGTTCTGCCTCGTGCCCCGTTCTCAAAAGGGGTCAGTATATCAAGTGGGCGGAGGCGAAGTGTGCCGCATCGCCGGGACCGGGTATCTATCCGGAACCCCGAAGAAGGCGTCGGAAGACTGGCCCTTAGAATGGTTTTATATAGAAGACGTCCCCCTGCCGGATCCTATTCGGATTGTCTTCCCTGAGTTTGATAATGCTCCCTTGAAGAAGCGCTTAAGCTGGCGTCCACGGAGCCCTCAGAAGGAAAATGACAAGGACGTCCTTTACCTGATGAGCCGGATAAGGTTGCTAGCTCATTCCGGACTGACCATGATCGAGGTCATGGCCATATGCATTATGCGGGGGGTGCAGCCGCTTCAGTATAGAGGCCACCCCATGTGGGATTTCAACGGGGAGGATGATGCCACCCGCTGCGGCCGTAAGGGGTCGGAATCGGTTGCCGCTCTATCGAAGATCTTGTCCGCTTTGTACAAGGGAGAAGAGGAGGAGTTTCTCCGCGTCAATCCATTGGGCGGATTTTCTATGTACAACCCTCCAAGCTGGGTAAGCAGACACTTCTTTTTTGCCCATTCGTTCCATATTCCCATAGTTAAGTATCCTATATCGCGATTTCGACACAGGAACTGCATCAGGCCGTAAAGGAGATAAACATCCCTCCTCCACAACCTGAGGATCCAGAACGGTCCCTCGACCCGGCCTCCCAAGAGGATCCGGACATATCTGTGGAGCTGATCGATGGGGTATTATACCAATTGAGCATTGACAATGTCTTGGTGGCTATTACAGCCGATTACCCTGGGATACTCCCAGCCTCACAGGTAATTGAGACCGAAGTCCCAGCACTTTGAAAAGGGAATCCGTCTTTGCGTTTTTTGACTACCGTATACAAACGGTGTTTTGCAGGGGAGGCCCTCAAGGCGGGAGGCCGAGCCTGCGGCGACTAGCCAACAAGGGGCCGCGAGGCCCAGCAGGCTGAAAAGAAGTGCGGTCCGGATTGAGACGCCGGCGCAATGGTATGGGGCGCCATCTTATTCCAAGATATCATTCTCAGAGGCATACTAACGCCCATGCTCTCTTTAGGAAAAAGAGCGCTCGCCGAACTATATCCGGAGAGGTTGCCAATCGCGCGTCTACCAGCCAGGCTCCAAAGCCGGGTCCGGAAGCGGAGGCGAACATGAGGCGTGCCCCGGACGCTCCTCCTACAGAGGATGCGGACATGCTTTCTGCCACCAATTCCGAGGTGGAGAGTGCCATGAACCACAGGCGTCGCCGGACAATTCTTCGAGACGCTTGTTTCTCCCAGGAGGCGTTGGAGGCCTTCAACTCAGGAGATGCATACCTCCGTGTTGCTCAAAATGGTCTAACCAGAGCCACGGAGCAGTATGTAAAGGACATACAGGCGAGAAAATTTGGTGACTATATATACCAGTAGCCCCCGAGACTTGAAACAGTTAGAAAAACTAATTTAAGGATCAATTGTTATGAAGGATCTTACAGAAAAGAATACCCAACTGTCCCAGGAGCTAGAAGAGTGCAAAGCCCAGCTTGAG
This sequence comes from Aegilops umbellulata, assembly GCA_032464435.1. Taxonomy (NCBI): domain Eukaryota; kingdom Viridiplantae; phylum Streptophyta; class Magnoliopsida; order Poales; family Poaceae; genus Aegilops; species Aegilops umbellulata. The sequence continues at coordinate 180,600,564 of CP136057.1, read as the reverse complement.
GCAGCACTAGCCGCAGCAGGGGAACCCAAAGAGACCCCCTCTGGTAATATATCCTTCAAATGATAAGTATCCTGTGCGGCGTGTGTGCAGATCTGACAATAAAATTGCAGATGGCGCCGGACTTAATCCGGATAGGCAACAACTCCTACGCCAGCTAAAGGCCAGTGATAGCGTGCTTACGAGGGTGAGGCAGGAGAAGAATGATCTCCTAGATGCCAACACCAAGCTGGGCGTGGAACTAAAGGATGTTCATGCCCAACTGTCGGACTCTTTTAAGGAGAATCGACGGCTTCGACGCGGCATATTTAGTAAGTGCTTGAACGAACTTTGAAAAAGAGTTCGACGAGGAAGTAGGCTGATAGAGTTATGTCTGTAGGTATGCTAACAGGTCGTCCTGCAGAGGAAATGCCCGGTTCTACGGGTGACCTTCTTCCCGAGCTCTCACAACTACACGAACGAGTTCGACAAGTGATGCAAGGCGTCGCCCAGGCCTTGTGGCCATCCATCTCCATGCCCGAAGGCCTTGGAGAGCTTGCCGAGAAGCTGAAGGGAGCGCGGCGGCGCTTCCGATTATGGAAGATATCGGCCTGTCGTCAAGGCGCTAGGGAAGCCTGGGCCATGGTGAAGATGCGGTACACGAAGGCTGACCCAAACCACATGGCCGAGGTTGGACCTGTGGGGCCCGATGGGGAGGAGATTCCTGTTTGCTTAGTATAAGGCCAAGTAGAATTAGCTGCAAAGTATTCCCAACAGGACTGTAGACTAGACAACCTATTGGATGGTATTGAAGAGGAATTCAACCAGTCAAATTGACTATGTAATTTAAAGTGACATGTATAATGCCTTCTAGCCGGATTGTAGATCGTTTGTCGTGGCGGACCTTTTCGCTTCAACCTCGAGACCTGATGGTCCGGAGTATATCCGAATACCCTCTCGGTTATGTAAGAATTGGGGCATGCATGGAGACCAGGCGTAGGGGTCATTAGTGCTTTAACAGACAAGTGCCCAACTAGTTATGTTATATTAGATGGTTAGTAAGAAACATCTTCCAGGGAGAATAGTTCCGTTAGGGGTTCCTTTCCCTGGGAGGCATGCCCTAAAGTGCATGTCCGGATTGCGAAAAGAGACGCAGAAAAAACATCTGGGGGCGCATAAGTAAAAAGTGTGAAATCATCTTTAGTTCACCGACCGAATATTCCCTTAAGAACGCTAGCTTTTGGCTTCACCCAGTCTGAGGTACACATCCGGCTGACCCGGCAGTAACAATCGCAGAGGTGCTCCCCTTATGCCCTAGCCAAATTAACGGGAACGTAGGGCATAAATACAAGAGCCAGGCAACCCAGCTTGGCCAAAACTTATGTCATATCGATGCATATAATGGTGAATAAAGGGTACATGCGGAAGTATAACACATGTGTTGGGCATGAAGCCCGTATGAATAAGCTTCTGTAAAAGAAGCCCCCAGGTATAATGAGCGCGGATAGCGCGTCAGTTATGTGCGAACAAGGCAAAAATGGGCCCTTAAAGGCTGTGAAAGAAAAAGAGGGGGAGAAGGAGAGAAATGTAAGACATATATAAAAAATGGACAGAGGAAGGAGACAAACACAGAGTCCGGCGCTAGGCGTATAATCTTCGGAGTCGGGTTGCGTTCCATGGGTTTGGCTCGAGTCGGTTATCCGATGCATCTCGCAGACGGTACGCTCTACCGGTCAGGACTTGGTCAATAATGAAGGGACCTTGCCACTTGGGCTTGAGTTTGTCCTTTTTCTTATGCGGCAGGCGCAGAACTAACTCGCCAACATTGTAAGTTTTGGCCCGTACTTCTCTGCTTTGGTATCTTCGAGCCTGCTGTTGATAGAACGCGGAACGGGCTTTAGCCATGTCACGCTCCTCCTCCAAGGCGTCCAAACTGTCCTGCCGATCGAGCTCAGCTTCTCTTTCTTCGTACATGCGCACTTGAGGTGAGTCATGTATTATGTCGCAGGGCAGAACTGCCTCTGCGTCGTATACCATGAAGAATGGTGTGTATCCGGTAGTGCGGTTCGGCGTGGTCCGCAGCCCCCAGAGTACGGAGCCGAGCTCCTCTACCTAGTGTGTGTTAGATTCCTTGAGGGACCGCACTAATCTGGGTTTGATGCCGCTCATAATTAGACCATTTTCTCGCTCGACCTGACCGTTAGTTTGTGGGTGATAGACTGAAGCATAGTCAAGATTGATGCCCATGTTTTTGCACCAGAGTTTTACTTTGTCGGCCGTAAAGTTCGTGCTGTTATCAGTGATGATGCTGTGGGGGACGTCGTAACGGTGTACGACCCCGGATATGAAGTCTATCACCGGTCCGGATTCAGCCGTCTTAACAGGATTGGCCTCTATCCATTTGGTGAACTTATCCACCATGACCAGTAGGTATTTTTGCTTGTGGGTTCCTCCTTTAAGGGGTCCAACCATGTCAAGCCCCCAGACCGCGAAGGGCCAGGTGATGGGGATAGTTTGGAGGGCGGTGGGTGGCATATGGATTTGGTTAGCAAAAAGCTGGCAACCAACGCATCGTTGGACTAAGTCCTGAGCGTCTGCCCGGGCCGTCAGCCAATAGAATCCTGTACGGAAGGCCTTGCTTACAAGGGCCCGGGCTGCAGTGTGGTGACCGCCGAGTCCAGCATGAATTTCAGCCAGGAGATTCCGCCCTTCCTCTTCGGAGATATACCTTTGAAGGACTCCGGTGGTGCTTTTCTTATAAAGCTCTCCCTCATGGACTTTATAGGCTTTAGATCGCCGCACTATGCAGCGTGCCTCGTTTTGGTCCTCATGAAGTTCCTGTATAGTTAGGTAGGCTAGGAATGGTTCTGTCCATGGGGCAATGACTGCCAATACTACGTGGGCTGAAGATGTTATCTCGTTGGCAGAGCCTCCAGTTATGTCAGTGTGTTCGGTGTCGGGCAGTGCAGTTGGGTCCGGTATGTTATTTCCGGGTTCCCCTTCCCATACTATGAATGGCTTGAACAGCCTTTCCAAGAAGATGTTGGGAGGGACGGCATCGCGTTTTGCACCGATGCGTGCCAGGACATCTGCCGCCTGATTGTTTTCCCGAGCTATATGGTGAAATTCGAGCCCCTTGAACCGAGCTGACATTTTTAGGACGGCGTTGCGATAAGCTGCCATTTTCGGATCCTTGGCATCAAAGTCTCCATTTATTTGGGATATCGCGAGGTTTGAATCCCCGCGCACCTCTAGGCGTTGAATGCCCATGGATACTGCCATCCGGAGACCATGTAGAAGGGCCTCATATTCGGCTGCGTTGTTGGAGTCCGTATACATTATCTGGAGTACGTATTGAACGGTATCTCCAGTTGGGGACGTCAAAACGACGCCAGCCCCCAGACCAGCCAACATTTTGGAGTCGTCGAAGTGCATGATCCAGTTGGAATATGTGTCGTACTCTTTAGTGAGTTCGGCTTCCGTCCATTCGGCGACGAAGTCGGCCAAAACTTGCGACTTAATAGCTCAATGGCCCATTTGGCAATCCAGCCCGTCGCGTCGCGGTTGTTTATAATATCGTTAAGTGGCACTTCCGAGGCTACCGTTATCGAACACTCTTGAAAGTAGTGTTGCAGCTTCTGGGATGCCATGAATACCGCGTACGCTATCTTTTGATAATGCGGGTACCGTGACTTGCATGGAGTAAGGACCGTGGACACATAGTAAACCGGCTTTTGAAGGGGGAATTTGTGTCCATCCGTTTCTTGTTCGACGACGAGTAATAGTTGCCGCAATGTATAATATCATTGGTTCGCCGATGTTTGGCGCGGCCAGGACTGGGTTTGTTGCCAATATGGCTTTTATTTCGTCGAGTCCGGCCGTGGCGGCATCCGTCCACTCGAAGTGTTCGGTGCGCCGGAGGAGGCGATAAAGGGGTAATGCCTTTTCTCCCAAGCGGGAGATAAAGCGGCTTAGAGCGTCTACGCATCCGGTCAATTTTTGTATTTGTTTGAGGTCCTTCGGGATATCCAATTGAGATCTTGGCTGGATTTGCTTCAATTCGTCTACCGGATACAATGAAGCCCAAGAGCTTTCCGGCCGGTACGTCGAAAACGCATTTATCAGGGTTGAGCTTGATGTGGTATGTTCACAGGTTATCGAATGTGAGCCTCAATTCGTCTACTAGAGATTCGACATGCTTGGTTTTGACGACCACATCATCCACGTATGCCTCCACTGTTTTGCCGATCTGGTTTGCCAGACATGTCTGAATCATGCGCTGATATGTTGCGCCAGCGTTTTTGATCCCGAAGGGCATTGTGTTGAAGCAGAATGGGCCGTATGGTGTGATGAATGCCGTTGCGGCTTGATCTGACTCTGCCATCTTAATTTGATGGTAGCCGGAGTATGCGTCGAGGAAACACAATGAGTCGTGTCCTGCGGTAGCGTCGATAATTTGATCGATGCGGGGGAGGGGGAAGGGATCCTTTGGGCAAGCCTTGTTGAGGTCCTTAAAATCGACGCACAGGCACCAGGATTTGTCCTTCTTTGGTACCATCACCAGGTTTGCTAGCCAGTCCGGATGTTTTATGTCTCTGATGAATCAGGCCTCCAATAGCTTGGCTAGTTCCTCTCCCATGGCTTGTCTCTTAGGTTCGGAGAAATGCCGAAGAGCCTGCTTGACTGGCTTGAATCCTTTTAGGATATTTAGGCTGTGCTCGGCCAGCCTGCGTGGGATTCCTGGCATGTCTGAAAGGTGCCAGGCAGAAATGTCCCAGTTTTCGCGTAGGAACTCTCGTAGTGCGGCGTCCACATCAGGGTTTAATTGTGCCCCGATGGAAGCTGTTTTTGTAGGGTCCGTCGGATGGACTTGGAATTTGACTATTTCGTCCACTGGTTTAAAGGAGGTGGACTTGGATCTTTTGTCGAGTATCACGTCGTCCCTGTTCACCATGGAGCGCAGCGCAGTCAGTTCCTCAGCCGCTAGGGCTTCGGATAGTGCCTCGAGGGCTAGTGCGGCTGTCTTATTTTCAGCGCGGAGTGCTGTGTCCGGATCACTAGCAAGAGTGATGATTCCGTTGGGCCCGGGCATTTTGAGCTTCATGTACCCGTAATGGGGTATGGCTTGGAAGATTGTAAACGCCTCCCGCCCTAATAGAGCGTGGTATCCGCTACTGAACGGGCCACTTGGAACGTGACCTCTTCGGACCTATAATTGTCCGGCGTGCCGAACACCACATCTAGTGTGATTTTTCCTGTACAGTGCGCTTCCCGACTGGGGATTATTCCTCTAAAGTTTGTGCTGCTTCGCTCAATGCGGTTCCAGTCTATTTCCATTTTTGAAGGGTTTCCTCATAAATGAGGTTCAATCCGTTGCCGCCGTCCATGAGTACCTTGGTGAGTCGAAAGCCGTCCACTATTGGACCGAAGACCAATGCGGCTGGTGCTCGGGCTGTTCGGAATTTAGGTTCGTCACTGGCATTGAAAGTAATGGCCGTGTCACTCCATGGGTTTATTGTTGCCACATGGTAGACTTCAGCAAGGCTGCGGAGTGTTCGTTTTCACATATTATTTGACGCGAAAGTCTTGAAGACTGTTAATACCGTACTGGTATCCAAGGGCTGGTACTCTGTGGCTTCTGGGTTTAGAAGATCTTCGCCTCTTTTAGCCACCTGCCAGAGTATCCAACATGCTCTAAGGCTATGAGTTGGTGTGGCGCCCTCTGCACTATGAATTTTACAGTGTCCATTGAGCGATCCTTCCAGTACGGTTCCATGCCCTGTAGAGGGTTTTTGCTTTTTGGCGTTTGACCCGGGTGTATGGCGATAAAGCACCCTTTTATTTCGGACTGGGTTTGTATTCAGGGCCGGATTGTCCCAAAATTTTATTTCGGTTTTCCAGGCGCTTTCCATCGCACAATACTTTCGTACTATGGACGCTAAGTCGGCGAAGCGTGTAATTTCACGGTGACTTATGGCGTTGAGGATTCCCTTGTCCGTGCAATTATTGCAGAAGAATAAAATTGCGTCTTCCTCGCGGCAGTCCCTTGTCCTGTTCATGACCAGGAGGAATCTGGCCCAGTAATGGTGTACTGTTTCATCGGGCTCTTGCCTAATTTGGGATAGATCGCTTATGTTTGGGTGGGTGGGTGGAATTGAATCCGAAGCCTCATCCAATCTGAGACTCAAGGGCCACGGAGTTTCTGAACTCGGAAGCTCGGATTCTTGAATGTTGTCCAATGAATTTAGACCGCTGCCTGACTTTAGGTTCAGGGTTTGAGTGACGTCCTCCCCTCCGCGAGTATCCGCCTTGGAGTGATCGGAATCCAGACATAGCTAGTCCTTAAGGTAGGTGAAGGGTCGCCGCATTGTTCCTCCACCACTGCAACGGGGTGGGTGACCTGGGGAGAGTTGATCTCTCTCAGATCGGTTTTAGGCCCAATCTGACCGTAGTCTGTAGCGACTCCCAGGGCGGCGATGCGATCCAAGAGCTCATTTAGAGAGGAGAGCTCTATTGGATCTAACTGCTCGGCGAATTCCGAGTTGATGTGAAGATTGCTTTTGATGACCCGAGAAGTCATCGTCGGTGCAGCAGCCGAACAGGCGGTCATAAGAAAACCACCTAGCCGGAGAGTTTGGCTGATAGCCAAAGCTCCCTTGGCAAGGGTGCCGTATTTAAAGAAGGGATGAGGCATCCTTCCTGATGGCGACGGCACAGAGGAACTCTCAATGAAAGCACCAATGTCAATGTCAAAACCGGCGGATCTCGGGTAGGGGGTCCCGAACTGTGCGTCTAGGCGGCTGGTAACATGAGATAAGGGACACGATGTTTCTACCCAGGTTTGGGCCCTCTCGATGGAGGTAAAACCCTACTCCTACTTGATTAATATTGATGATATGGGTAGTACAAGAGTAGATCTACCACGAGATCAGAGAGGCTAAACCCTAGAAGCTAGCCTATGGTATGATTGTTGTTGTGTCCTACGGACTAAAACCCTCGGGTTTATATAGACACCGGAGGGGCTAGGGTTACACAGAGTCGGTTATGGGAGGATATCTATATATCCGTATTGCCAAGCTTGCCTTCCACGCCAAGGAAAGTCCCATCCGGACACCGGACGAGGTCTTCAATCTTGTATCTTCATAGTCCAACAATCCGGCCAAAGGTTATAGTCCGGCTATCCGGACACCCCCTAATCTAGGACTCCCTCAATACCCGTTACACATGAGATGACCCCCACATCCTTTGTCAAAATAAACAACTCCCCGATCAATGCATTTCACTCTTCGATGCAACGCACGGGCACCTTACTACTATAGATTAGTACGACCAAAAATTGAACTAACATTATATATAGTATGATAAATGCTGATGCATGTCACCTAAAATTATATCATTCAAAACTATGTTCAAATACGAATCCAACGATATAGTTTTTGTTGACATGCACTAACATTTTGTCAGTTAAATCTTCAGTCGAATTCAATGGGGGACTAATAAACCACGACCGATGTAGTACAAGTGTAGAGGGCGGCGCTGCACGGGAGTCTCACCTCTCACCCTGCTTGTGGCGCAACAGTAAAGCTGTCATATCACAAAACCCAACCACTCCCAGTAATAAATGGCCTGGTAAAATTAACGGACAAGCAACCATCACATCCCTGCGTCTTTTTTGCATTTCATCTCTCTGCATTTACTTTCTCCGGCTCATCTCGCACACTCGATCCCTAGCTACTACTCCTAGGGCCAGTTCTTTTGACAGCTTCCCCAGCTTTTCCCACAAGACTAGTCATAGTGGAGAGTAACAATAAGGCGCCTCACTCATTTTTTTGGGCTTCTAAACTACTACTCCGTCCTGGTTTATTCCTCACCATTGTAATTTGTGCTAAATTTGGACCAAAGATTTAACTGGTTTATTCCTCACCATTGTAATCCCTCCGTCTAGGTGTGTAAGTCATCTTACGAAAACCAAATAATCCCAAAACACTTAGGCGCGATGCATAAACTTCTGCGTCGTTTCTTGTTTCTTGACATATCAACCAATAAGAGATAAAGAGTGTGCATGCTTTTAATGACTTGACATATCAAACACGACATGCAGTGGTTAGTTCATTGCATGCAATAATATTAATTAGCAAATAAACATTAACATTTCTCGTTTTCTCCTTCTCCTTGGTCACGGTGCACAACCTAAGATGACTTACTCACCTAGACGGATGGAGTAGTGCATGTGACATGCACTAACATTTCATTAGTTAAATTTATGATCAAAATTTGACACAGATTACAATGGGGACCAATAAACCAGGACAGAGGTAGTAGTTATGGGATTACTAATCTAGAAGCCTAAAAGAACTGGCCCCTGGTACTCCTACTAGTAGTAGTACTCAAGTTGGAATTCCAATTGCACGACACAACTTGTTAGGCAAAAAATTCGATACAGGGTGTAGGAAGCGGTTTGGGAATTTGCATGCTTTTCCAACTAGTGAGATACTCCGTACAAAGTACGACAGAGAAATAACCACAAAGAAGGAAGCTAAAAGTAAACAATCAATGAGCTTTTTTGCATTTGTTTTGCATTGAATCGTTTCACAAGCTTGACTAGTGCTGTTTTTCTACTTTTACAAAAACCGCATCATAATGTTAAAACGTGCATTTGCACGTACATAAGTAATAGTAGTACTCCCTCCGTCTAGGTGTATAAGTCTTCCCTCCTTGGTCACGGTGCACAACCAAAGATGACTTATTGACCTGGACGGAGGGAGTAGCACAGTCTGCAAGCATATATCAAAAGAGACATGTAGTGCGATAGTATATAGTAAAGTTTGTGCTATATGCACGTACTTGCAAAATGCGTACGAATACACAAGGCTTCCAAACTTTCCCTTTTACATACTTAATTAAGGACGCTAAAAATTCCTGAACTTTCGGGATTTATCATTTGCGTCCCAAAACTAATGAGATCGCCTTACGAAACAAAAAATAAACTCCTCCTAAAATCCACGGTGCTCGCACGGCACGCCACGAGTGCCCTGGTGCGCGGCCGTTTCCCAACGCGCTAACACAACGCCTCTTCCTCAGCCTCGCAACTCGCGAGGTGCTGATTGGCGGCTTGCCGACGGGCGAGCGCGATCTCACCGGTGTGGTGATCCGGCGCCAACAGGTACTCCTCCTCGCTGGAAGCGTGCACCCGGTCCACGTACCGCCAAGCGTAGATGAGGCGCTTGGGTCCGACTGCACTCAGGGCGTCGGCACGGGCGTCCTCCGCCACCCTCACGGCCCTCGCACGAGCCTTCTGCCAAAGAGCGAATTGCCTGACTCTCTCGGACGCGACATAGGCCTCCCAGGCAGCTTGTTCCGCGGTGCGCTTCTCTTCCTCGGCCTTCTTTTCCGCCTCTATTTTGGCGCACTCTGCTGGAGGCAAAGCCTCCCACAAGGCGACATCCATTTCTTTCCAAAGCTCCTCAAGGCTGGGGGAAGGGGGGCTCGGCGGGCGGCGCGACGTTCTCCTCGTAGCGGGGAGCCAACGCGTCCTCCGGCGCACGTGCTGGCAAGATTGGGAACGCTGACGCGTCCACCTCGACGCGTCGCGGCGAGGAGCGGAACGCCGACGCGTCCTCCTCGACTAGTGGCGGCGAGGAACGAAACGGCGACGCGTCGCGTCGCAGCGAGGAGTGGAACACCGACGCGTCCTCCTCGACTAGTGGCGGCGAGGAATGGAACGGCTACGCGTCGCGTAGCGGTGAGGAGCGGAACACCGACGCGTCCTCCTCGACTAGTGGCGGCGAGGAACGGAATGGCGACGCATCTCGTAGCGGCGAGGAGCGGAACACCGACGCGTCCTCCTCGACTAGTGGCGGCGAGGAACGGAACGGTGACGCGTGACCGTCCGCGCGGTGCAGCGAGGGGCTCCTAGGGCTTGGGAGGGGCGATGCCATGGTGGTCAACGTGAGAGGGAGGGGGAGGAGATAGTGATGTCGTGGGAGGCGCAGTATTTATAGCGAGCAATGACACACCTATGTAAGATATGGACTGAGCTGCACTGACTTAACTGCAGGTCCAGTTGCATCACTGACATGTGGGCCAGACCCCTGTTGGGCCCATATGTCAGTGACCCAATCCACCTGCAGTTAAGTAACAGCTACATGGGCATATTTGTTAGAGTAAATTATGGGGGAGCGAAGGGGTGGAAATATTGCTGGTCACAACGGATTGGACGAGCGTGGGGGGAGGAGAGTCATGCATGCAGATTTTTTCACACGGGGTGGAGTGGTGGGACCGCCGGAGGGAGAAGGAGAGTTTGGCAGGCATATTGTTTCCACATGGAGAGGAAACGATTTGGAGACGAACGGGCTTCCTGCAGGTATGGGGAACGGTGCATAATAAGTCATCTTGCTTTCCGGGCTAGGTATAGTCTTAAGTCATTAAAAACATACACGCCCCACACATGTTCATATTTCAAGGTGCACTAAATTATTGCATGCGATTATTAAGGCTGGCCATAATGGTGGTATCTTAGCTGGTATCATGCACATGGGAATAGCAAACATGCTGATGTGGCAAAGAATTAAAGAAGAGGGGGGGGGGGGGTTAGAGTAACTAGTGTTCATGCATGCATTGGTAAACACATTTTTTTGTGAAGAACGACAACACTAGTTGAGTACTTTTGCAGACTTCAAAAACTATTCCACCGCCTCTACTATCCCTTTAAACTAGAAGGGAGGTAATGGTACTCTAATAGATAACCTTGTTGTGATGACAAGATAGTACATGGCACGCACCTGGACGGAGGAACTAGTCTGCATTGTGCATTTAAGTTTTGTCTGAAGTCAATGTACCTCTACTTTCACCAGACTTATAGAAAAATGTGTCAACATTCACAATATCAAATCAATATTTTTACACTCATTATAAAACGTAGTTCTTATACTCATTATAATCAGTATTGTAGATATTGATATTTTTAGTATAAATTTGGTCGTGGGATTTCATTGATGCCTGTCAAAGTGTGGAGGAAGCGGAGCTTAGGGCTTGCAATGCCGGTCTCTACATAGGTATTTCTCTTCATAATCCTGTAATTTTAGAGACTGATTGCGCTTTTGTGGTAGCGTCTCTTGCATCGGGGGACTATGACAGGTCTGCTATGCGTGACCTAAAGATGAAAGCGCTGAGCATCTCGAAGTTGATCAACAATCTTCAATTGTCAAAGATTAGCTGTTGGCCAATAAGGTGGCACACTTAATCGCTAAGTATAGCTTTGACAATAGATTAGATGGTATTCTTGTAAATAACGTACCGCCCTGTGTGGTGAATATTGTATCGAATGAGTGTACTGGTGTGGCTGGTTAATTAATATAAGGTGGTGTTCAAAAAAGTATAAATTTGGTCAAACACTTTGCAAATGGTTGACGGGAGTAAAAAGGACCAGAGGGAGTATCATGCATGCGGAGTAGGCAAAAAAAATGCTTGTCTAAAAAAAGGCAAAAAAATTGCTCATTTATAGCCGGTCGAAGTCTCAAAGGGTGCGACCGCACGAGGGAGGCGAAGGTCGTGGGAGGCGCGACGTTTGACGGAATTAAGTGAAGTTACATCCACGCGCCGGCATGGCGTGCGAACAGGCAGAAGCTATACTGTCAGGCCTACGATATTGGTCTAGTAGACATGACATCTAGTGGGTCCCGCATAGTTCTCGAGAACTCTTTGGGGGCTTGCAGCCGTTTATCCATCGAGCAAGCCACCAACCCCACGCCGTTCGCACGCCCTACTCGTCCCTGTCTTCTACCTTACAACAGTTTGCTCCCAGTCGTCCCGTCCTTTCACATTAGTTCGCTCCCAGTTTTTTTGCGGGGTACAAAAGTTCAACTTCTCCTAACCCTCCTCCAAAATCCATGGCCTCCCAAATCTCCATGGTCGCCGCTGAGTACCAGGTTAGAGCCATCACCGGCAATTAGTTCATCGTCATCTACACACGTGGATCCGAGACGGTGAAAGCATGGCTTGCTCGCTTCCTACGCATGTTCAACAGTTCTACGGATGAGTGGGTCGCTGGGCTAGATGTTGAGTACACCACAGTCCTGAGACGAGAGAAGGATCTAAAGGACGAAGAGAGGAAGAAGCCCGCCGTGATCCAGGTTTGCGTACATAAAGTTTGCTTGGTCTACCACATATGCCATGCCGACGTTGAGTGCCAGGATTTTAAGAACTTCCTCAAGGACAAAAGAGTGAAATTTGTTACTGTAGGCTTTAAGAACGACAGGGATGTCCTGCGTCGGATAGGTCTTTTGAATTCACTTCTCCGTGTTCTGTTTATCTGGCTTCTACTAAATGGATCTAGGTTGCTCTGAGTATTGATCTAAAAAAGAAGTAACTTCATGTCAGGATGCAGTTCCTGCGAGGAGGGAAGTATGGTCAACCTCGAGACCATGTTTCCAAAATGAGGTTGGATTACACACAAGGTGCCACTTCCCTAATGATGCTGGATTAGACACAAGGTGCAAATTCCCAGATGATGCTGGATTATACACAAGCCAGGTGGAGTGGTCAGCTGTTCGTGTCCTCGTGGCATTAGTAAAGGCTGAAAGAAAGCGTGCAACAACCCTTGAGAATGTAGCTGAGTTCCTGAAGAAGCGAAAAGAGCAATCAGATGCTCTCTTCACCAAGCCAAAGAAGAGATGGAAGAAGCCAGAAATAAGCTAGCAGAGGCAGAGCAGGCTAGGCGTCTCCTGCTATCTAAAACTGTTGTCGATACAAAATTTCCTTCATAATAGCTAGGTTCAAATGTTTATCCAGTCAGCATGCCTGTTGTGATGTCCGTGCATCTACTAATGTGGCACAAAATGTTTTCTTGGGTCATGTAATAACAGCAATTACTTTCCAAACAATAACAGACGAAGCATTGGACATGGTATAGTTCCAAGTTCAACTTCCACATCAAACTCATGTTCACAGATATCTGCACATTCATACATAATGTCCACAACCATGATTGACTTCAAAGCCAAAAAAATGTGAGGAGAGTTATAAATAAAGAAAATCCTCTACTAGTTCCTGCTACCAGTGCGAGCACAACAAGTCAAGACCATGCGTAAATTAATTATATTTTAGTCATTTTTGTGTTCTAAAATGCCTGCCGGCTCGCGGAAGGACGTGTTGCCGTCACACGCGCGGATTCAGTGAAGGCAGGCGGGTCAGTCTTAAGCTGGTTGCACGCGGCGAGGAGGCGTGCTCAGCCGGGCCTGCAGCGAGTGCGACCCTCTTGGCCGGCGCGCCGGTTCAATGCCTGCGCTATGAGAGGCCGCGTCCGTGTTAGAGCAATCACTCCCTCCAGTCCTTTTTTGTTTGGGTATAACAAAATTTCATTTTCCATTCACATTTTACAAGTAAAATTCGTGGACAAACTTTGACCCAAAGTATGATGGGGACTAGTAAACCAGAATGGAGGTAGTAGTTTTTTTAATCAAAGAAGGGTTTCCCCTTCCGATTTTCATTACTGAAAACCAGCATCTAAATCTAAACCATAGTATTTGCCCTAGAACTACTAGGTTCAACATCTCACAACATAAACCCATACAACCTCCATCGCAAAAAAAACCATACAACCATACGCCAAGGAGGTATGTAGTACTATGAATTCCATTTTTACTCCATACCAATCGTTCTAAAAACTACTTACTACTTATAACGCGCCATTGAAAATCGGAACTCTTAACCCCGCTAAAAAAACAATATTTTAAACGTGGCTACTCGATCTGTGGCAACTGGCGATCCACCGCGCTCCAAGTCGTTCACCTGTGGTCCCGACCATCAACTCCTACGGATCAAATTATCACGTAAGCTGACTATTCCTACAAAGGTGCCCCACCACGTACCCAGTACCCGCGAATGCAGCAATCGTGCACCTAGGGTTTTAGGGTTTATTTGTTAACCTCGCCTTTACGTAACACTCATGTGTGCGAGACAGTGAGAGGCCGACTGCGTGTGTGCGCCTCTTCTCTTCGTATATGTACTCCACCGTTTGTCTGGTGTCCAAAAAATTATAATAACTACTAACAATGTGCCAATGCGTTGCCACACGATCAAAGTAGATTAATACCTATTCACCGATTTGATAGAAAAAAAGTCTAGTTTTGAAATACGTATATCAGTAAAAATATGTTATGTTTCACTCAAAATATATTCCTTTGGCGGTTTTGATGAGATAAGGGAGGAATGTTGTTGGTTTCAAGATTCGAGAAGTGGTATATGTCTAATTTCTACTCTTACTAGCAAGATGCCCGTGCGTTGCACAGAACATCAAGATCTTGTGGGAGAAAAGGATGAACGAGGGAAGGCCTTATCTACAAATGTGGTGAAGAGTGCGGGTAAATTTCCATATTTTCCTTCCTATCCGTCAGATATAAATCGGACGACCTACATTGCAGGATGGCAGGCCCACCATCATCACCAACTCTATTTTTTACCCCTACTCTTATAAAAAAACATTGTCGGTGATGATCGTGCGCCTGCCATCCTGCAATATAGGCCGTCCGATCTATATCTGACGGATAGGAAGGAAACTATGGCAATTTTGCAAAAAGATACCCACACCCCTCTCCACATTTGCAAATAAGGCCTTCCCTCGTTCATCCCTTTCCCCCACAAGATAAACTACTCAGACAAATGCATCTTGATGTTCCGTGCAACGCATGGGCATCTTGCTAGTTGTTGCAAAAAGCCCATGTGTGTGTGAGAGAGAGGGAGAGTGAAGGAGGACAGAGTGCATGTGTGACAAAGACACAAGGAGTGTGTGTGCGATAGGTATCAGCTTAAAATGAGGCGATAGTGTGTGTGTGTGCACGATCGAGAGGGAGTGTCTCAAGAAGGGAAGAAAAATCTACATAGATACAAGGAGCGGGAGAGAGACATGTATGCGATGGTGGAAGCACGAGTGTGCGGGTGTATAAACCTATCTGGAGGCTAGCTAGTCGATAAATGTTTGTGAGGGAAATATGAGTCGGGGTGCGAAAGTGAGAGTTTTGTGTGTGTGTGAGAGAGAGACGGTAGCCGGGAAGGGGAGTGGAAGCAGGAGTTGTGTGTGTGTGTGTCTGTGTAAGAGAGAGAGAGGATACGGTAGTCGGGGTTGTCTGATCGGTAAACAAATGAATAATTTCAGTCTGGAATGGAGACGAAAAGGAGACCGCAACAAATGTTGTGTCTACAGGAGAGAGAGAGAGAGAGTAATTTTAGTGGCATGAGTCATATGTAGAGACATATAGGGTGTGTGAGAGAATCCCATAGAGAGAAAGACAACGTGAAAGACGAGTGGAGACTGTGTGTGTGGCGATGAAAAAGAAAGCTTAGGTACCGAGTGATACCAGAGAACAGTAGAGACGTGAGAGATAATGAAAACCGTGTAATGTATAATGATAGGGAGAGTGTGACACTTCTCAAGGGAGACGTCGAGAGACCATGTTTGCGAGGATAGGAGAAACATGAAGTGAGCGTGCGGGTGAGCTGGAGAAAAGAGAGTGATAGCTACCTGAAGGAGCATGCATGCGAGAGAGATGGGCGTGAAAGGAGTGAACAAAAAAGGGATTCAAATATTTGAATTCGAGATGATGATACATGTAATCCATACTCGAACCAAAATTGATCTATCAAACATGCACACTCATATGAATTCACGCACATTATGTTATTTAATATGTTGATATTACTGATCCATACATTTTAGTAGAACATAATTTGGTTAATTTTTTTAATTCAACCTTAAGATTTCGAGATCGTTGTATTTGTAAATCATATTATGCATATAAAGGAGTAGAATTCTTTATTGTGCTTTTGAAAGTATATATAAAAAAATGATGTATATAGAATGCAATTCCAATTGAAAATGGATCCCGCCTGAAAAAATAGAATACAAACGGGATTTGAATTGAGTTGGCACGGTAAACGTGCACTCTGCAAAATTTGAACGAAGCGGGGAAAGTCGCAGTAACCGCGCGAAACCAAAATCTGCGAGATGGAAATCACTACTGCCTATCCCTGCCACACAAAGCCTATCTGCTGGATTTCTATAGGTTTTGATAGGGGTAGGTTTGTAATTTCACCTAAACATGACGTAACCGCCTCTCACCCGGATTCATACACGGTGGGCGCCAAAACACAGTGTGTCCTCGACCGAAATTGACTCCCTCCCCAATTCATATTCATACACGGTGGGCGCCAAAAACAAACTCTCGTCGGCAAATATTCGGTGTATGCGAGATTACCGTCCTATCCCCAACCGACTAATGTTGCTGTGATGTAGTAGAAAATTGAAACGGGGGCTAAGTTTGTAAATTTCCTTGCATTTGAGACAAGCGCGCCCTGAATACATGTTTCCCCCCTTTCTCTCTACCTTCCTTTTCCCCATTCATACTCTGTGGGCGCCAAAATACCCTCTCCACCCCACCCTCCTCTGTCCGCCGCCGTCTGCCACCCCATCCACCGCTGTTCTCCACCATGCCAGAGCTGATACCGCGACGCCGCCGTCCATTACAAGAGACCGACCTCTCTCATCCACGGCTTCGGACCCAAATCCTTGCATCCCGTCCTCTTGCTTCATCCCCGCCGTCGTCCACCTTGACCGCGCCGCTCCTACGACCGTCTCGTCCACCGCGCCCCGCCGCCACCGTCTACCCTCCTAGATCTGCTTCCATGCCACCGACAGCCATCGCTACCACAGCACCGTCAAATTCTCAGCAGATGCGTACACGGCGCCGCACCAGAGGCGGTACTCTTTCGTATCTGCTCAACTTATTTATCGCAGCAAGAAAATAGATCGCCACTGCTTTACTCTGATTTCTTGTCTTGGTTGCGAAGTTGCCTTTATCCGGTTTGCACCTTCAGATCCGCCATGGCACGCTCAACACTATACTCCCAATGCTTATGGTTTTCCCCTTTTATATTCCACACTAGTTAAATCACAGTAGACTAAATTTCAAAATTGGGTCAGTCGATTTTTCAGAGCTCGCCGGAGTTCACCGGTGCGATCGAAGGGGCTCGGGTGGTTGTGGGGCCTCGCTGAACGAAGAAAACTCGACGCGGGTGGGGGTTGCGACAGGGGTGGGGGGTGGGGGTGGGGGTGGCGGAGGAACACAGGCGGTGGGGGCCGGTGGTCCGGCCGGCGGCCCGTGCGGTGTTCTGTATGGGAAGAATCAGAGACGAGGAAGAAGAAGGGTTAGGAGACGTAGGATCTTCATCCAACCGCCTAAAATGGTCGAGAGACAGCTGGGAGTTGCATTCTTAATGCGCTCTGGTTCATCATGTGTGCGCACTGCGCAACCAACATTTTACTATCCAAATTCTGCTTGCTCTTCTTTACCATGTTCCTCTTCCGTTCTTTAATATGTACTCTCTCCGTTCCTAAATACAAGTCTTTGTATAGATTCCACCATGGACTACATATGGAGCAAAATGAGTGAATCTACACTCTAAAATGTATCTGGATACATCTGTATGTGATCCATAGTGGAAATATCTACCAAGACTTATATTTTGGAACAGAGGGAGTATGATAGTAGTACACTATGTTCCTTGTACTGAAGATGAGCAGGGACATTTGCAGTGTAGAGGTCTACACGGTCGGTTGTGATGGACACTTTGAGCCTCTTTGATTCGTAGGATCTTGTAAACATAGGAATAGGATTTGTAGTGGCCTGCCCAATTGAATCCTATAAGAATAGCAAGGAAATGCGGGAAGCTGTGTTGCCTTTGAGAGTTACACTGATATTAACAGTACCACACCTTCACTTGAAGAGAGCTGGTATCCGAAGCCTTTCTGTCCGACCGGCAATACTAGCACATATATTCCAGCAAGTTCCACTTTGCTGATTTTACTCTGATGCTTAAGGTTTTCCCGTTATATCTACACTATGATCTGTGTAGCTGCTTTGTGTCACACTAGCAGCAGTCTACTCTTGAAGCTAAACACTGCAATGACTTACAAAATTGGCACCAAGGCATTGAGTGCCATTCTGGGTGCAATGAAACTCATACGCTCCCCACCTGTTGATTCTTGTTCAGAATATGATCCTAATGACTATTCTAACCTCGAGGAGTTAAAGGCAGATGGCCTGTCCTGTTCACCCATCAAGGTGCCTGTTCTAATTTGGCAATGTTTTATTGATTGCGGGTATCTTGCATATGTTGTCTTGCATTTCTTCTACTTTGTTGCACTGCCATCTGCTTAGTTTACTCATCATATATGTCGAGATGCCATGCCCATCCATTATCAATACATATTCCATCTGTCATCATACCATGTTTTTCCATTCAAATGCTGTTCTTGTGCATCAGACATCAAAAGGGAAGAGGGTGATTGCCGAACCTGAAGGAGCACCAGCAAGGTCCTTGAAAAATGTGGTGGTGCCGGAGAAATCAGACATCACCCCACTTATATTGGCTGTACAACCAGTGACACAAAACGTAGGACCGACTCCAGCAGACTGTACCCATACTTCACTGGCCACACCACTAGCCCCACCACACAGGACCCGCACTCCAGCAAAAGGTATACCGATTTCATTTGCCATAGCACCAGTTGTACCACAGAAAAATCCCACTCCAGCAAAAAGTACAACAAGTCCACCGGCCGAAGACCTATCCCAACTGCAGAGACGACCAATTCCTGCAGATTGGAACCCCATTCCATTTATTCCTAGTTTAAAAGACAATGCTTTCAATATTGTTAGGGACTACGTGCATATATTCCCATCATGGGAATATTATTGTGAAGACAAACACCATTTTCACATCTTCCTGTCCAACTTACGTGTAAGTGCTATTATTCATGGTTATTATTTTCCTGTTTTCTGCTGATTGAACACATCAATGATTTACATTACATTATTGTAACTAGGCGAGGGTCAATCTGGATAGTCATGACGAGCAAAGCTTGCTTGTGCTTTTCAAGGAAGCATTGCAACAGTATCGGTGTTACCTGAGGAAAACACACTTTGATGGCAAGTCTATAACCGAATTTCTGGTGAAGTCTCCCGTGCTAAATTTAGAAGACATTGAATGGAAAAACCTTGTTATGCACTGGTCTCGTTCCCAGGATGAGGTACTGTCTATGAAATCACATGACAATTTGAACTTCTACTTTTCCGCATGTGCCTTACGGATCTTTTTTGCAGGAAATCTGCTCGAAGATGAATTCCGGTTTGACAAGAACGACAGGATATCACAAATATGCTGCCCACTGCTTTGCTCTTGTTAGTACCTGTTGTCCTGTATCACTGTACTTGCATACATACCTGGTTCATTATGTGACAACAGTATGCATGATAGCTTGCTGATCAATTGTTCGCTCCAAATTATCTGATCTGTATGAATGGTTACATTAGTGTAGAATATATCCAATGCCAATGTTTTTTTAGCTCTGCATTGTTCTTGTAAGTACATGCCGTCCTTTATCAGTGTACTTATGATGACAGGTAGTTGTTCATGTACCATCTCTCTGCAGCTTATTTTCCTTTGCCCTTCATTTTCTACACATCAGATCTATATTTACTCTTACCATAAGGTTGGTACTGAAGAAGTTTACCTTTTCCCTGTATCGCTGCACTTACATTTATAGCTACTTGGTTATGTAGCATCACTCTTCATCTTATCTTAAATATTCTCCATTTTTTCGTATATTATCACATCTATATTTACTCTTAACAAAATGTAGAATAAAGGCAATGCTTTTGAAGAAGATTCTGTGGTAAACTTCTTGAATTGCCCCCCATCAGCATGGACAAGGCCTTTATAGAGCTTGTCTTCACCAATAATGTAAGTTTGTCCATCTCAAGCCTTCAAACTTTGTTGTATATATTTGGTTAGGCATGACTGCAACAACTGTTTATTTTTGGTGTTTGCATCAAATTGCTTGTTTAAAGTTTATTATGTAGTTCATAAACAAAAGTTTGTCCTTTCTCAATTTAAGTTTTCAGTTGTACAACCAAGTTCCTTCTTCATACCATGTAAATTAAACTATACAGAGCAAGTGATCTTCTTTTGCACTGCATGTATGCTTCTGTTCTTCATCTGTAATCCAGTGGTGTGGTGAACCTACCCACTACATCACAATGTCATATTCTGCAATGTCTTAACTATGAACAATGTCATATCATTCTACTATTATTTAAACCGTCTCTTTACTTGCCAATCTGAAATGGTATAAATTGACAGCACACTAACCATTGATACTTATGAGTTCTTGATCTGTAATCCAGTGGTGTCGTGAAGCTGCCAACTCCTTCACAATGTCATTTCCTGCCATGTCTTGACCTGAACAATACCATATTGTGTTAATGCAATTTTAAACTGTGTCACTTTATTCGTCAGTAAGAAATGTGATGAAGCACTGATACTTTTATGTGCAAAACCTGTCATCTGTCTGCTTGTTTATCTTTCAGAGTGAGGAAGATATAAGTGTTGAACAAGCGCAGTCTCATCATCTTGCTCAGCTGCTTGCGCTGCAGCTCCCCAGCAGGGCTAACCTTTCTTGAACTCTATTGAAGTGATGTCGGTTTTGTATATTATTTTGTCGGCGTGTTTATTTGCACTGGTGGCGATCTTTGATGCCCAGTGTATGTAATCTGCTATCTGCTTGTGCTTTATTATCATAGTGGCGAACTTTGATGCCCAGTGGATGTAATATGCCGTAATTTATTTATTGTATAGTCTAGGTTTTTTCTTATTCACGATGCTGCAGTTATTTTACTATATATATATATCTTGTCTTCGCAGTAAACCGGCCAAACCGTAAAATTACGGTACATAATCGGGCCGTCATGCAATCACGATGTAGGTTGGGCCTGAAACGTGCCGAACAGCTCACGGGCCAGCAGCAGCCCAAAATGAACCTCGGCCCATGATTGTGCGAATCAAATCACGGGCTTTTAACATGCCAAAATTGTCTCGGTCCTTGTTTGGCCCAATCAGATATCGGCTGCGAGTAGGCCGGATGCAAACCGGGCCGTAGTTAGGCCCAACTATATGACGGGCTTTTAACAGGCCGAAATTAATATAGGGTCGAAATGTTAAATGGGCCCTTAACAGGACAAAACTAATATCAGGCCGAATTACTAAGTGGGCCTTTAGCAAGTGGGCCTTTAACAAGTGGGCCCAAAAGCAAAGTGTCCAGTTGACGGGCCGAATCTGATATGGGCCATAATTGAGCCCAAAGCCTCTTAAAGGGCCGGACCTGATCTGAGCCGTAATTTGGCCCAGAACGTGGTAGGCTTTTAACGGGCCGGATTTCATATGGGCCACTATTAGGCCCGGAGCGTGGCAGGCCATTAATGGACCGGATCAAATATGGGCCGACATTTGGCCCAAAACATGGCAGCCAGTTAATGGGCCGGCCTACTAGGGTCCTCAAAATCTTGTGGGCCTACAGCTGGGCCGGCCCGTTAATGTCGGCAAAATCTCGTGGGCCTTTTGCTGGGCCAGCCCATTATGATCCACAAGGATCTTGTGGGCCTTTACCTGGGCCGGCCCATTATGGCACACAAAAATATTGTGGGCCTTTACTTGGGCCGGCCCATTATGGCCCGCAAAATCTCGTGGGCCTTTAGCTGGGCCAGCCCATTATGGTCCGCAAAATCTCGTGGGCCTTTAGCTGGGCCGACCCATTATGGTCCGCAAAATCTTGTGGGCCTTCGGTTGGGCCGACCCATTTAAACTTGATGGGCCGGTCCACGTGTCAACATATCGTAGGCACGTCTCGCCCATTGGATGAGTGACACCTGTGCCAACGCGGACCTGACACGTGTCTCCTCCAGCCAATGATGATTTTACATGTGGAAAATCCCCATTGGTCGGGGCTGTTAACGGGTTATCGGATCCAAAACCCGACCCGATAGCTTAACGGCGTTCCGTTACGGTGGATGCCACGTGTCGGTCACCCTTGACGAAAGCACTTCTGTGACGCGCGATTTATCGTCATGGAAGTGGACACTTCCGTGATGATAATTTTGGTAATGTCATGGAACACTTCTACGACAGCACAGGTATGACTATCTTGATTCTGTCTTAAATTTGTCATGGATGTAAATGCATGACAAAAAAACGTGACCTACTGTGACAAACACGTATCATCACGGAAGTGTATTTTTTTGTAGTGGCTCTACTCAGTTTCTGGCGCTTGTTTTTAGAAGGTGATGACACAACATAAAAGTAAATAGAAAGTCCCTTCATAGAGGGAAGCAGGGATTTGCAGAGGTACCAGAGCTCAGTTTTCAAAACAAAGATAAATGATATTTTTAGACATGCACCCTTCTTATTCACTTCACGACCATCAGTTATCAACATCTTCCATGCTAAGCACGCTAGTGGTGGTTCCCAAGCGATAAAAGTAAAAGTTTTGACTCCATTGGGAATTTTTGTTTGATTATTTCAGAGATGAACTCTTTTTCATGTTTGCAGTTTGGGACTGGGCATCCCTAATATCACCCATTTTCTCGTGCGATGGCGAGTGAATAAACACTCGACCTGAGAATAACCCGCTTAGCATGGAAGATATCGACCACCTCCTGTCGTTCCATGAACGATCCAGGCATACAAAAAGGATAATTTTTAGAAGTTTTTAGAGGTGGCACATGCAAATTTACTTAGGACGGTAGGATAATACTGTATATAGGTAGGTATGGTGGACTCATCTGGAATAACTTTTGGTTCAAGGTTTTTGATGTACAAGCAAAATTCCCACTTAATACAGGCGAAGGGTAGCAATAACATTGAGAAGCGGCCAGCTAGAGAGCAACAACAATCATAACCATGCATTATGCATAAGTAACATTGGACACTAGCATGAGTAGGATATGAACACCATGAACATGAATATCATAGAGGCTATGTTGGTTTTGATTCAACTACATGCATGAACATGTGCCAGGTCAAGCCACTCGAACATTCAGAGGAGGATACCATATAATCATACTACATCACAATCATTTTAACGTTATGTTGATATCCAAGATAAATAATTATGAACTCCCAACTACTTATGCATGGCATGAGAAACTATAATCTCTAATTGTCATTGCAAACATGTTTAATCATAATGGGCTGAATCTTGGATACTAGGTTAAACATATTTACACAAACAGAACAAGTCGAGTTCATACCAGTTTCTCTCTGCCACGGCCAGTTCATCAATGTCGTCATTATTGCATTTCACTTGCACGACCGAACGATATGAAAATAATAATAATGCAAGAGTGTCGTGGACTAAGCTGGAATCTGCACATATTTTATTCAACACGAGAAGACAAGGTAAAATGTGCCCTTTATTAGTTCAATAGTTATTCATATGGGAGCCACTCAACATTTTCATCATGGTCTTCTCCTTGGTAAGACTCGAATAACAAGAAAAGAAATTCAGAGAAACACACTGAAATATTTTTGGAGTTTTTGGTTTTCTTCAACAAGCAAATAAAAAGCAAAAATGAGAAAAACTATTTACACGGGAAAGCTCTCAACAAGCAAAAGAAGAACAAGGAAATCTTTTTGGATTTTCTTTTTAGTGCTACTACTAAACATGTATAGAAATTAAATTGCTACAACTATTTTTTTTGTTTTTCTAAAGTTTTTCAAACACACAAGAAGAAAGCAAGAAAATAAATTTAAGCATGGATGATATAATGAAAAAGTGTGAACACCGACAATTAGAATGATATGTAGACATGAATATAATGTCGGTGAGAAACACTTACTCCCCCAAGCCTAGGCTTTTGGCCTAAGTTGGTAATCGATCAGTAGCCTGGAGGGTAGTAGGGATCCTGAGGAGCAGGCATCCACTCATCCCACTGCTGAGGTGCCTGTGCAGCCTCTGCAGCAGCATGAGCGTTCCAGTAGGCGATGATGTCTGCAGGCATAATCCTATATCTGCCCTGGCAACAGAATCAAACAAAGCAGGTGCAGGCAAGGGGATACCATCACGAGTTGTAACGCTATAGACCAGGTTATAAGGAATGGGAATATCAGTACGATCATGTGCAATAAAATGATGGTGATCCATGGCTGCTCGGTCTAGGTAAACCTTGGTCAGAGGGTAATCTTGAGGACGTATCTCAACCTCGAACTGAGCCGCCAAACGAGTAGCAAAAATCTCACCATGTGTTTTACCTTGGGATTTATTAAGGTGCAGGCGATGAGCCACGATAGCTCCCAAGCTATACGTGTTGTCGCCCTCAAGTGCATGATGTAAAACAGCAAGGTCCGGTGAACTAAGTGCACCCACCTTCTCCCTAGCAAGCAATCATTTGCTAATAAAAAGTGCAAAGTAACGAAAAACAGGGAAATGCAAGCCACCGACAGTGATGGCCGACACTCTTCTCTCATCACCCACTGTCAAAGTGCGACAAAAGGCCTCAAACTCAGCCGGCCTAGGGTCAACCAAGCTCCCATCAGATGGGATCATGCATATGTTACAAAATTCAGTAAGTGGTATTTGATGGTTTTCAGCATATAAGTCAAAGCTCACTTCAGGAGGATTATTTCTAGGAAGGAAAGTAAAACTTTGAACAAAGATGTTTGTTAGGATTTGATGTTGGTCACACTCATCTGCGATGAAGTCCGTGAGGCCGGCATTAGCGATGCATTGCATGAACTCCTATGGATTCCAGCCTCTTTCAGGGACGGGGTGTGCAACCATTCGCACGGCCATACCTCCACCAACCTCCGAGGGCGGAGATCACTGTCAGAAGACTCCCCAATAACACTCTTGGAGTTCTTCTTTGAGCCAAACTTCCTAAATATATTCATGTCCGCGTACAATTTTTCCTATGAACAAAATTTTTTAGTTCACAAAATTTTCTCAACAAAACTTCACATTGATGGCAACTACTCATAGGGATACATAGAGGCCATAGCAAACATTCAAACTACTTAGAACACTAAGAATTGAACATGCAAGCACATCTACAGCAGCACCAAGAGTAGCTAATTATTCAAAGTATAAACCACTAAAAAAACTAATTGGACAAATGGTGGAGTCACATACCATGCAACAATCCCCCGAAACAGTTTCGAAAATGGAGCTTCGAGCAAAGAGATAGAAATCCGCGGGTTTGAGCTCAAAAACACGGGGGAGAGAGAGAGAGAGAGCAATGTGGATTTTTTCTAGAGGTGAGTGATGATGTGGGATGAAGAGGTAAGTGAGGGGGCCCACGTGGGGACCACAACCCACCAGGGCACGCCTGGGGGTCCTGTCGCACCCAGGTGGGTTGTGCCCACCTGGTGCACCTCCCTCTGGAATTATTTGCTGTGACGCCCGGATATTTAAGCTACAGCAATCCCACGTTAACGATGCCACGTCACCACCGTTATTGTTGCTAATCTCGCGTTAGTTTGAAACCGATTCAAACTCAAATTCAAAATCAAGTAAACAATACAAGTTTTCAAAAAATAAAACTAAAATGTTCAGAGTGAACCAAATATTGCATAGGTAATTTTGGTGAAGAAACCACACTTTTATAAAAGTGTAAAAATACTCTAAAGTATTTTAAACAGTAGAAAAAACAATTAGTTGAATGCCTTTTACAATAAATAAAATATTAAACTATGTTAATTAGTTGCCCAAACTTATGTGGCAGTAGCCTATTTATTAACACTAAAGTAGGGACTACTTTTATAGTTTACAAAACTATGAATAAAAGTGGAACTAAAATTAAAACAGAAAATAAAATAAAGAAAAAGGAAAATAACAAAACAGAAAGCAAAAATAAAAGAAAAGAACCCCTTGGCCAACTGGGCCAGACGGCCCAACCGGCCCAAACCCCCTCCATATCCCCACCACGGGGAAACCCTAACCCCCCCCACGACTGCACACTTCCCCCCACTCCCTACGTCTCCCTATCCCCCCCTCTCCTGTCGATCCCATCTGGATCGGGGAGGGGCCCGACCCCGACGCCTCCCGAATCGACCGTCGCCGCCGCCCGAGGACCTCGCCGGACGCCACCTCGCCGAGCCTTCCCCGCCGGACTGCCTCCCCTGCGTGCGTCGTCCCCGTCCCCCACCTCGCGCCCCACTACCCTTGACCCCACGATCGCCGGTGAGGCCCCTGGCCTCTTATCTCCCCTGTCCCCGTATGCACACGCACGCGCCGACCGGCCCGCGTCAGCTCCTCCCTCGCCTGGCCTGTGCGCCCCCCACACCGCTCCGCCCAGCGCTCGTCGCCATAGCCACCGCACACGCGCACCCGTGCGTCGCCCGCGTCCCGGATCTCCCTGTCTCCTCCTCGCTCGCACGCCGTCCCTGCCCGGCCGCGCTCCGCGCCGCACTGGCCGTGTCCTGCGCTCCCCTGCCCGCGGCCGTTCGCACCTCGCCTTGCCGAATCCCCTCCCACACGATGGCCTGGCCGCGCCCGCGCCATGGCGTTGCTTGGCCGCACCGCTGCCTGCTGCGGTGCTGCTGCCTCCGCCCGTCTCCGGCCGCCTCCGCTCAGGGCCGCGCTCCCGCTCGCCTCCTGGCCGCGTCGCGACCACATGCCCGGCACCGGCGCTTCGGCGCACACACGCGCCCGCCCCGTCGCCTCGGGTCCGCCCCGATGGGCGCCTCGCCCGCAACGGCGCCCGCTCGGGTGACACCCGCACCCGAGTGCGCGTACCCGATAGGCCCCTATGGGCCTATGGCAAACAAGGCCCAGCCCCTAGAACGTTTTATAAAAAAAGAATTAAAAATAAATAAATAAATAATAATTAAAATAATTAGAATATTAATTAAATCAAAGAATTAATTAACTTAATTAATTTTGATTAGATTAACCTAATCTCTAGTTAACTTAATTAACCCTGATTAGCCTGATCAGTCAATGACATGCGGACCCCACATGTCAGTTTGACCCATTCAACACCGCTGTTGACTGCTGATGTCATGCTGACGTCATGTTGATGCAGTAATGCTGATTTCGAATTAATTTAGTATTAATAGTTTAGAAAATGATTTTAAAACTTTAAAAATTAATATAAAATAGTCCGTAACTTGGATGGAAAAACTTTGTACATGAAAGTTGCTCAGAACGACGAGACGGATCCGGATACGCAGCCCGTTCGTCCGTCACACATCCCTAGCATAGAAAACACGCAACTTTCCCCCTCCGGTTCATCTGTCCGAAAACGCGAAACACCGGGAATACCTTCCCGGATGTTTCCCTCCTTCGCCGGTATCACCTACTACCGCGTTAGGGCACACCTAGCACCGCTCATTGTCATGTCATGCATATGTTTGCATTATATTTATTGTTTCTTCCCCCTCTTCTCTCGTTAGACACCGAGACCGACGCCGCTGCTACCCAGTACGACTACGGTGTTGACGACCCCTCCTTCTCGGCTGAGCTTCCAGGAAAGCCTCCCCCCTTGATCACTAGATATCGCCTATTCCTTCTCTCTCTGCTTGCATTAGAGTAGTGTAGCATGTTACTGCTTTCTGTTAATCCTATTATGCTGCATAGCCTGTCTTTGCTACTACTGTTGTCACCCTTACCTACAATCCTAAATGCTTAGTATAGGATGCTAGTTTTCCATCAGTGGCCCTACATTCTTGTTCGTCTGCCATGCTATACTATCGGGCCGTCATCACTCGAGAGGTGATCACGGGTATATACTTATATACATATATATGATACACGTGGTGACTAAAGACGGGTCGGCTCGTAGAGTACCCGCGAGTGATTCACGGATTGGGGGCTGAAAGGATATTTGCCCCGACGGCCCTCTGGGTGGATCTTTGTGGCGGAGCGACAGGGCAGGTTGAGATTACCTTGGTGAGATGTGGGCTTGGCCCTGGTCGGCATTCGCGGTTACTTCAAAATAACACGCTTAACGAGATGTTGGTATTTGATCTGAGTCTGGACACTGGCCTATACGCACTAACCAACTACGCGGGAACAGTTTGGGCACTCAACGTCGTGGTATCAGGCGAAGCCTTCTTGACGTCAGCGACTAAGCGGCGCGCGGCGGGTTGGACCGTGTAACGCAACTTCCTTTGTAATGGAGGTTGCTAGGTCTGCTCACCGGCCGCCCTCCAATGTGCATGTGTGCAATGGGCGATGGGCCAGACCCCTGCACCATAGGGTTTAGACCGGCGTGCTGACCTCTATGTTGTGCCTTGGTAGGGCTGCGACGTGTTAATCTTCTGAGGCTGGGCATGACCCAGGAAAGTGTGTCCGGCCAAAAGGGATCGAGCGTGTTGGGTAATGTGGTGCACCCCTGCAGGGAAGTTTATCTATTCAAATAGCCGTGTCCCTTGGTAAAAGGACGCCCCGGAGTTGTACCTTGACCATATGACAACTAGAACCGGATACTTAATAAAACACACCCTTCCAATTGCCAGATATAACCTGGTGATCGCTCTCACATAGGGCGACGAGGGGAGGATCGCTGGGTAGGATTTATGCTGTGCGATGATACTTGGTGAACTTACCATCTACTCTCTTCTACATGCTGCGAGATGGAGGCTGCCAGAAGCTTACTCTTCAACAGGACTAGACCCCTCTTATTCTGGCATTCTGCAATTTAGTCCACCGATATTGCCCCTTTAAACAGATACCCATGCATATGTAGTGTAGATCCTTGCTTGCGAGTACTTTGGATGAGTGCTCACGGTTGCTTTTCTCCCTCTTTTCCCCCTTTCCTTTCTTCTCGGTTGTCGCAACCAGATGTTGGAGCCCAGAAGCTAGACGCCACCATCGACGACGACTCCTACCACACCGGAGGTGCCTACTACTACGTGCAGGCCGCTGACGACGACCAGGAGTAGTTTAGGAGGATCCCAGGCAGGAGGCCTGCGCCTCTTTCGATCTGTATCCCAGTTTGTGCTAGCCTTCTTAAGGCAAACTTGTTTAACTTATGTTTGTACTCAGATATTGTTGTTTCCGCTAACTCGTCTATGATCGAGCAATTGTATTCGAGCCCTCGAGCCCTCGAGGCCCCTGGCTTGTATTATGATGCTTGTATGACTTATTTATGTTCTTAGAGTTGTGTTGTGATATCTTCCTGTGAGTCCCTGACCTTGATCGTACAAGTTTGCGTGCATGATTAGTGTACTATTGAAGCGGGGGCGTCACATTTGCACCAAAAAATTCATAAAATATTCAGAAAAAAATCATATAAATTTTTCAGGGCATTTTGAGAACTTTTATTTTTGGGTCTTTTTTTTATTGCACGGAAAATTCAGAAAACAGACACAACATGGCATTTTATTTTATTTAACTAATAAAAACAAAGAACAAAAAGGTAGGGACAGAAGGTAGTGCTTACTAAATTCATCAACTTCATACCGTTCAAAAATGATTCATTAATAAGGTTGATCAGGTCTTATTAACAACCACTTTCGATTAGCACGAAACAGAAGAACTTTCGTAAATCACAAAGTTACCTCAATGGGGATATGCATTTCCCCAACAATAAGCATTTCATATTTGTTTTTTACAGTAGGTAGAGGTATTTGAAAACTTCCAATAGTGATTGTCGGAGATTTTTCAATAACATTAATACCATTCACTTGGAATTGTTTCTTTGGAAAGTGCACCGTATGCTCATTACCATTGATATGAAAAGTGACCTTAATTTTATTACAATCAATAACAACCCCTGCAGTATTCAAGAAGAGTCTACCAAGGATAATCTACATGTTGTCGTCCTCGGGCATCTCAAGTATAACAAAGTCAGTCAAAATAGTAACATTAGCAACAACAACGGGCACATCCTCACAGATACCGATAGGTATGGCAGTTGATTTATCAACCATTTGCAAAGATATTTAAGTAGGTGTGAGTTTATTCAAGTCAAGTCTTTTATATAAAGAGAAAGGCATAACAATGACACCAGCTCCTAAATCACACAAAGCAGTTTTCACATAGTTCTTTCTGATAGAGCAAGGTATAGTTGGTATACCCGGATCTCCAAGTTTTTAGGTACTCCATCTTTGAAAGTGTAATTAGCAAGCATAGTGGAGATTTCATCTTCCGGTATTTTTCTCTTATTTCTGATAATGTCTTTCATATACTTTGCATAAGGAGGCATTTTAAGGATATCAGTCAAGCGGGTACACAAAAAGACTGGCCTTAGCATTTCAGCAAAGCGCTCAAATTCTTCATCATCATTATTTTTAGTTGACTTGGGTGGAAAAGACATAGGTTTTTGAACCCACGGTTCTCTTTCTTTACCGTTTTTCCTAGCCACAAAGTCTCTTTTATCATATCTTTTATTCTTAGGTTGTGGGTTATCAAGATCAGCAAGTGGTTCTATCTCAACATCATTGTCTGGTTCTGTATCATTATTTAGTTGAGTGTCTTCATGAACCTCATCATTATCTTTTTCATTTTCACTAGGTGAGTGTTCATTACCAGATTGAGTTTCAGCATCAGAGATAGAAGTTTCATTTTCATTATCAGGAGGTTTTTCTATTTCAGGTTCACTAGAAGTGTGCAAAGTCCTATCGTTTTCCTTCTTATTTTTCTTTTTAGAAGGACTAGGTGCACTAGTGTTAGCTCTTTGTGAATCTTGTATAATTCTTTTTGGGTGTCCCTCGGGATAAAGTGGTTCCTGAGTCCTTTTACCTCCTCTAGTTGCAACTCTAACAGCAAAGTCATGCATATTATGATTCATTTCATCAAGCAATTCTCTTTGTGATTTAGCAACTTGTTCTAACTAAGTTTGAACCATAGAAGCATGTTTTTCCAACACCTCTAACATCACTTGATATTCTAAATAACAAGTGACTCAAGCGAGCTACCATATCAGAATTATATTTCAATTGTTTCATAACATTTGCATTGAAGTGATCTTGTTTTCTAATGTAGTTTTCAAACTCATAAAGGCATTGACTAGGATGCATATTGTGAGGATTATCATTTTCATTGAACTTCATAAGAGGATTTACCTCTATCGCCTTAGGAAGTGGTGGTGTATTAAGCCCATGTATTTCTTCAATAGGAGGTAAAATTTTAACATCCTCAGCTTTAATACATTTTTCCTTGATAGATTTATTTGCCTCTTGCATATCTTCAGGACTGAGATATAATATACCACTCTTCTTCGGAGCGGGTTTAGCCGGTGGTTCAGGAAGAGTCCAATCATCATAATTTGTCTATATATTATTCAATAATTCTTCAGCTTGAGCAATAGTTCGTTCCTTGAAAACACAACCAGCACAACTATCTAAGAAGTCCCTGGAAGCATCGGTTAGTCCATTATAGAAGATATCAAGTATTTCATTTTTCTTAATAGGATGATCAGGCAAAGCATTAAGTATCTGGCAAAGCCCCCCGCCCCAAGCTTGTGAGAAGTAATCAATCATATCCTGGGGACTACGCATACAACCAGGAGCAAGAGTATGGTACCCAGGATATGATTTGAGAATAAATTAATAGCGAGTTTTCTCATCATGAGTAAAAAGGGTGGCTATGTCATTCAATTTAGTAAGATGTGCCACAACAGTTTTAGTTTCATAACCATGGAAAGGAACATATTCAACCAAACTAATCAACTCCGAGTCGATAGAGAATTCATAATCCTTGTCATCAATAAAGATAGGCGAAGTAGAAAACTTAGGATCACATCTCATTCTAGCATTCAGAGATTTTTCTTTATACTTGTGCAGTAACTTCTCTAGATCACCTCTATCCTTACAAGCAAGAATATCTCTAGTTGTTTCTTCGCTCATAACATAACCTTCCGGTACCTTAGGCAATTCATATCTAGGAAGGCTAGTTCTAGCAGGTGTTTCAGGAGTTTTAGTTTCAAGCTCACCATCAGATTCAACAACATCATGTTGTATAACTCTAGAAATTTGTTCATCAAGAAATTCACCAAGTGGCACATCATCATTATCAAGCAAGGTACTAGCATAATCATAAGTATTATCCATAGCAGAAGTAGCATCATTAATAACTTGCGACTTATCAGAATTAATAGCATGTGGTGGTGTTGCAAGTTTACTCAAAACGGAAGGTGAATCTAAAGCAGAACTGGATGGCAGTTCCTTACCTCCCCTCGTCTTTGAGGGAAATATCTTAGCCTTTGGATCCTTCAGATTCTTCATAGTGATAATATGATAATAATCCCAAGTGACTCAACAAATATAGCTATGCTCCCCGGCAATGGCGCCAGAAAAAGGTCTTGATAACCCACAAGTATAGGGGATCGCAACAGTTTTCGTGGCTAGAGTATTCAACCCAAATTTATAGATTCGACACAAGGGGAGCCAAAGAATATTTGAAGGTATTAGCAACTGAGTTGTCAATTCAACCACACCTGGAGATTAAGTATCTGCAGCAAAGTGATCAGTAGCAAAGTAGTTTGATAGTTTTGATAGTACTGATAGCAGCAACGGTAACAGTAACAGTGATAGCAGTAATTTTGTAGCAAGTGTGACAGTGATGATAGCAGTAGCAACTTAGCAGAAACAATATAAGATAAATTCGTAGGCCTTGGATCGGTGACTTGTTGGATGATATTCATCATGTGATAGTTATAACCTAGGGCGATACGGCACTAGCTCCAGTTCATCGATATAATGTAGGCATGTATTCCGTAAATAGTCACACGTGCTTTATCAAAAGAACTTCCATGACATCTTTTGTCCTACCCTCCTGTGGCAGCGGGGTCCATATTGGAAACTAAGGGATATTAAGGCCTCCTTTTAATAGAGAACCAGAACAAAGCATTAACACATAGTGAATACATGAACTCCTCAAACTATGGTCAACACCGAGATTGTCGGAGGTTGTTGTCACTCCGGGGTTGTCGGATCATAACCGTAGTAGGTGACTATAACTTGCAAGATCGGATCTAAAACATGGATATAATGATGAATTCATAAATGGTTCAGATCTGAGTTCATGGCACCCGGGCCCAAAGTGACAAGCATTAAGCATAGCAAAGTCATAGCAACATCAATCTAAGAACATAGTGGATACTAGGGATCATGCCCTAACAAAACTAACTCAATTACATGATGAATCTCATCCAACTCCTCACCGACCAGCGAGCCTACGAAGGAATTACTCACTCCCGGTGGGGAGCATCATGGAATTGACGATGGAGATTGGTTGGTGATGACGAAGAACGAAGATCCCCCTCTCCTGATGTAACATCCCAAAATTCTAAATTTTGGAATGTTATAATAAATAGATAGATTTGATTGATTATTTGTTTGATTGATTGATTGACTGAAAGTGAGTGAAATTCGAAGCTTTTCAAAGTTAAATGAGAGGGAATAAAAGTACTTTCCCAAACTTTCATTTTGCATTTATGATCTCCATGAATTCAAATTCTTTTCACCACAAAACCCTGGAGAGAAGATGACATGACTTCTTCCATTTATTTAAATGAAAAGGGGTGTTGAAAATATTTGAATTCCATTTGAAAATATTTCCAATTCTAAAAACTTTATGCAACTCAATGATTTTCACGAGAGAAGATAAAATGACTTCTTCAAATTATATGAAATATGAGTTGGGAGTTTTAAAATAATTAAATTCAATGTTCTTTTGAATTTATTTTTCAATTTGGAGTTATTTGAGTTTTATTCAAATTATTTTTCTCCAAAAATAAAATATACGGAAAATAGGGTAACATGATTCCCTACATCAGAAAATAGGAGAGAAATAAATTTGAATTAATTTTGGTATTATTAAAATGATTTTTACTGGATTTTACTAGAGCAGTAGAACTCTTTGCTTTATTTGAATTTGTGTGGACTTTATTTGACTCTAGAAAAATGTTCAACTTGTAGAAAATCTTTTCCTGAAAATTTTGATATATTATACGCCTAGTATTTTTTTAATTTATATTTTTTTTCTGTCAAAATTGTTTTGTTAAAAAAACGTTTCCCTCCTCCGACTGGGCCGGCCCAGCTCCTAGGCCAGGCCGCGGCCCAGCCCGCGTTGCTCGCCCGCGCTCGTCCCCGACTCCCGCTGCCGCATGACATCGTCGCCGTCGTCGTGTCCTTCCCGGACACGGCCTCCCGTCGCCGCCCCCTTTCCCCTCCCCCACGCCACCGCCTCCCCCTCCGCCTTTAAAAAGGCGAGGACCTCGGACCCCTCTTCACCGCAAGCCGCGCCACCGCCCTCGCGGATCCAGCACCACCGCAACTGCATCTCGCCGGCGCCGCCGCCGCTGCCTCTCGCCCGCGCTGCACGTCACCACCGCACTCTGCCGCGTCGCGCCGCTGCTACACCGTTGCCGCATCGCCATCGCCTCGTCTGCACTGGCGCCGCGCCGTCGCCTCGCCGGAGCCACCGCGCCGCTGCCTCGAACCGCCGGTTTCCACGGTTCGGTAATAAACCGTCCCCGGTTTGCCCGTTTTTTAAGTTTCGGTTTATTTGTTTAGGTTATTTTAATTAGAGATCGTTCGTTCGTTTAGGTTCTTCAGTGAACATATTCACTGTTTAGTACTAAACAGTGCACGTTCGCTTATTAGATCGGTTCTTCGTAGCCAGGGACCTTTTTGTAGTTATTTTTTCTTACAGTTTAGCCCCTGGATTTCAAACTAGCACAACTTTTTGTTCGTTTGTCCAAATCCAACGAAACCAACGCTCAAGTCTTCATTATGATCCCCTCTATCCAGTAATCCAACTTAAACATATTTTTGAAAGTTTTAAAATTTGAATTCAAACAGTTTTGTATTCAAACTTCGTTTGATCATAACTTGAGTTTTGTAGCTCCGTTTGAGTTGATTCTTTTTGCAAATCGAAGCTCTTGACCTAAACTTTCTGATAGGGCTAAATTCATATAATTTTCGTATTGTTAGAAATTGTTTTATGTTGCAAGAGTTATTCGCTTGGTTTGATGTTTTCCGAACCGTCTTCTTTGTTCTTTCTGATCTTTTGAGTGATTGCTTATGTGTGGTTACTATTGCTTCCTTATGATAGATTGACCGGAGTGTGACGAGTAGAACTATCAAGAGTTTTGAGTGCGAATCATCTTCATCTACAGTACAGGCAAGTTCACACTTTGATCATATCCTTTTCATACCCAGTTTTATTGCATTAGATCAATCCTCAAACCATTGCATGAATAGGATCTGATTAATATGTGGGTTTTGGGAAAGTAGATGAGGTAGTACCTATTACCTATTTTATTATCAAACCCTTGGGAGTTACTTCTACGTTTGCTTATATTGCCATGCTATGCTAGTAGACGTGGATTGGGTGAGTGTATCCATGACAGATGTGAGATTGTTAATTAATGGTTCAACTTAAGGTGGCAACTTTAACACACATCTGGGTGGATTGAGGCACCTGGGTATTCCAGCGATTGCCTGTTTTTTCTTTATGGACCGCCACCCAGGCTCAAAGGGACCATGAGATTATTCATGCTAGAAACTTCCGTGTGCAGCCAAGGGCTCTAGCATAGTTGATTAAGTCGTGCGAACTCTTACAGTGGTAGACTAGCAGATGTAGGGGAAAGTAGGTGTAATGATCTACCTGATCGTAAGGTGCTAGCGCTTCTGAAAGACTATGTCTCGGTCATCCGTTTCTCAAACACCATGTAGTGCAAGAAATCCAACAGAGGAGATCGAGTCTTGTGGGGAAAAGTGCGCAAACCTCTACAGAGTGTACAAACTAATCATGATTAGCCGTGTCCCCGGTTATGGGCATCTTGAGTATCTGGTTCTTGGATTATCATATTGATCTCATCATGTTACTTAAATAATTTGTTGGGTTGTTAATGATTACTTTTAATTGGGATTGAGAGGGTGGCTACGCTCTAAATGTTTAACAACCACCATGATATTTAAATAAAAATATATTCCTTTGCAGTAGGGAAAAATTGGCTTTTCACAAAAACCTTATAACCATAGAGCTTTTCCACCAGCCATATATGCATGTAGTGATAGCCATTGTTCATCATTTCTCTATGGTGTGAATTTGCCAGTACATTCAATGTACTGACCCTCGTGGCTGCAACGTCTCATGTTGCAGGACTTCTTATGACGAGTAAGTGATACGTTAGGGTTATGATTTCTACACTCAACTTTGCCGTTGGTGTTGATGGGAATCCATAACCTTGTTACTTCCGCTATTTTGGATTGAGGTAATGGTATTTATGTTTTTTTATACATGTGATTTACCTCTGTTATAAATCCTCGAGTACTGTGTGTGTCAGCATACTGATCCAGGGATGACACTTAAGCAGAGAGACTTGACCGTCTGAGGTCGGGTCGCTACAAGATGGTATCAGAGCCCATAGGAAAGATTTTTCTCAGCAATTTCAATTTTCAAAAAGATCTTTTACCTCTCTTCTCTTCTGAGCTTATTCAAATATTCCCTTTTAGTGAGACCATATCCCCTTTTCCCTTTTGATCACACGAAGATTCGACTGATGAGACCACTCCAAGAAGTACAAGATATTGGACAACTAAGACCATTCGGAATGAAGAGGGTTTTACCATACATTATGATAATGGAAATTACAGTGGTTGAAGACTAGGAGATTTTGAAGGCTTTGAAGAATTTCCAGATTTAGTATGACCTAGGAAGGCTACCCTTATGGAATTTGGCAGACTATTAAAGCTGCCAATATCAAGATCAAGTTGTATCGGAGAAAGACCTGAACATGGAGCATCAGAACTCAAAGTTTTTGTCAGGAAACCCAAGACATGAGAGATCAATTATGGAATTATAGCTCATGGTAGTAACATGGGCCTAGACACGGCTAACCATGGTGTTATCGCCCACTTATGCTATTGTCACCGTGCTGAGTTAAGCATGCATATGCATGTAAGGATTGGATGGTAGAAGGCTAATGGAGCACCTATCAGCAAAAGATGAAGTTTTAACCCTAGATGGTGTATCACCAGGATTTGGAGTATTACATCAGGAAGTTAAGATGGATCTGCATGAAGCCATATTTGCCAAGGAAGCATTCGTGAAGAACTTAGGACCTATAAGCTGAAAGTAGCCAAGTTGGAGGAGCAAAACCTCGAGATACCAGAGATTCGTAAGGAACTGAAGGACAGTAGGACTGAGGGAGTCCTGGATTAGGGGGTGTTCGGATAGCCGGACTCCTGGACTATGAAGATACAATATTGAAGACTTCGTCCCGTGTCCGGAGGGGACTTTCCTTGGCGTGGAAGGCAAGCTTGGTGATGCAGATATTCAGATCTCCTACCATTGTAACCGACTTTGTGTAACCCTAACCCTATACGGTGTTTATATAAATCAGAGGGTTTTAGTCCGTAGGAGAGAATCGAATATACAACAATCATACCATAGGCTAGCTTCTAGGGTTTAGCCTCCTTGATCTCGTGGTAGATCTACTCTTGTACTACCCATATCATCAATATTAATCAAGCAGGACGTAGGGGTTTACCTCCATCAAGAGGGCCCAAACCTGGGTAAAACATTGTGTCCCTCGTCTCCTATTACCATCCTCCTAGACGCACAGTTCGGGACCCCCTACCCGAGATCCGCCGGTTTTGACACCGACATTGGTGCTTTCATTGAGAGTTCCTTTGTGACGTCGCTTTTAGGCCCGATGGCTCCTTTAATCATCAACAACGATGCGGTCCAGGATGAGACTTTTCTCCCCGGACAAATCTTCGTCTTCGGCGGCTTCGCACTGCGGGCCAATTCTCTTGGCCACCTGGAGCAGATCGAAAGCTATGCCCCTGGCCATCAGGTCAGATTTGGAAGTATAAACTACACGGCTGATATCCGCGGGGACTTGATCTTCGACGGACTCGAGCCATAGCCAAGCGCGCCGCACTGCCTCGATGAGCATGATCTAGCTCTGCTGCCGAACAGTGCCCTGGAGGCCGCACACGCTCCGGTTCCGACCCTTAATTCGGAGCCTACTGCGCCGATCGAGGATGAGTGGTTGGACGCCACCTCGGGGGTTGTGATCTCAAAGGCGATCGAGCCGAACACTAGCCCCGCACTCCGCAAGGCCTGTGACTCCCAGGGGCCGGATTCCTCTCTGGACTCCGAGCCCTCCGCGCGCCTGCCGATCGAATCCGATTGGGCGTCGATCATGGAGTTCACCGCCGCGGACATCTTTCATCACTCGCCCTTCGGCGGCATTCTGAAATCGCTAAAGTCT
The DNA here is from genome assembly GCA_032464435.1 of Aegilops umbellulata. NCBI lineage: Eukaryota > Viridiplantae > Streptophyta > Magnoliopsida > Poales > Poaceae > Aegilops > Aegilops umbellulata. The sequence continues at coordinate 180,562,528 of CP136057.1, read as the reverse complement.
CTCTCTTTATCAAGAGAGCCCTGGCCAGACTACGGTCAACAAGGTTGGGATACGGACGATGAAGAAATTCAAAGCCCACCCACCACCCATTTGGTAGCCGCCGTCGATAATTTACACGACGTGCTCAACTTCGACTCCGAAGACATCGACGGTATAGACGACGATCCAGGAGACGCATATGAACCAACGCCTATAGGGTATGGAACAACCACCTCATCTCATGATGTGTACATGGTGGATACACCTAAAGGAAGCAACAACGAGGAACACGGGGAGGCAATGAGGGATCGATCTCTCGAAAAGTAATCAAAGCGGCAGCGTAAACGCCGCCCCAAGCCCCGCCTCAACATAGACCCTGCCATAGAGCAGGACGAGCCGGCAGATGGCAAACATGCCTTAGAGCAACTGTCTGAACAGGGCAACTCAGATAAAGAAACCGGACAACCCGTCCCCGGCAAAAACGGCATTCCGGACGACCTTACGCCGGATAGACCCACGGAGCAGAAGAACCACCACAAAAGGCTCGTTGCAACCGCACGTAGCCTGAAAAAGCAGAAGCGGAAGCTAAAAACTGCGGAAGACGCACTCAGAATCAGATGGAGCAAAGTAATCAATACCGTAGACAAATACGGCGACAGTCGCCACACCAAAAGTTATCCGAAGCGAAAGCTGCTGCCTGAATTCGACGAAGAGGCCTTAGAGCCCTCGCACTCAAAAAGTAAGAAAGCCACCCGGTCGGATAGACGACGCCATGGCCAGCATAAAGTGGCAAGCGGCGCCGCACTTAAGCCGGCAGGCGATCCACTTAAGGATCCGCATCAAAAAGATGGCCCAGCCAGGTCCATTTATGGGCCAAGAAAGCAAGCTCTCATAAGCAATGCAATAAAGCCAGTATCCGAATCTGGCACACCCAAATACAGGGGCGCCGCACACCCCCTATGTTTCACCGATGAGGTCCTGGAGTATGAATTTCCAGCGGGATTCAAACCCATAAACATAGAGGCATATGACGGAACAACAGACCCTGGAGTCTGGATCGAGGATTATATCCTCCACATACATATGGCCAGAGGAGATGACCTCCATGCCATAAAATATTTACCCCTCAAGCTTAAAGGGCCAGCTCGGCATTGGCTCAAAAGCCTTCCTGAAAACACAATTGGAAGTTGGGAAGAGCTCGAGGACGCTTTCCGAGCAAATTTTCAAGGGACCTATGTCCGCCCTCCGGACGCAGACGATCTGAGTCACATAACTCAACAGCCCGGAGAGTCAGCTCGGCAATTCTGGAACATATTTCTTACTAAAAAGAACCAGATAGTCGACTATCCGGACGCCGAAGCCCTAGCAGCTTTTAGGCACAACGTCCGAGACGAATGGCTAGCCAGACACCTCGGCCAAGAAAAGCCAAGAACAATGGCTGCATTGACAAGCCTCATGACCCGCTTTTGCGCAGGTGAGGACAGCTGGTTGGCAAGATGTAGCACCAGCGACCCAAGTACATCCGAAACTAGGGATGGAAACGGAAAACCGCGACGCAACAAGGATCATCGCCGGACTAAGGAAAACAGTCCGAAGAGCACGGCAGTCAACGCCGGATTCAAAAGCTCACGGTAGAATCAGAAAAAGCCGCCCCTCCAGGATAACAGAGAGGATCTATCCAACCTAAACAAAATCCTGGACAGGATATGTCAAATACACAGTACTCCCAGGAAGCCTGCTAACCATACCCACAGAGACTGTTGGGTCTTCAAACAATCCGGCAGACTCAATGCCGAACACAAGGGGCTCGACACACCAAGCGAAGACGATGACGAACCCCAAAAGCAGAGCACCAGGAAACAAAAGAATTTTCCACAAGAAGTAAAAACAGTAAACTTACTTCACATTACAAAATGTACGGCACCCATAAAGGTACGCGCCATACGGCCTATCCCAAAGGAGTCTCGCCACTGGTTGTCAAAACCAATCGTCTTCGATCATCTGGACTATTCTAGGAGTATCAGGAATGCGGGCTAGACTGCCTTGGTACTCGATCCAATAATTGACAGACTCCAGTTTACAAATGTCTTGATGGACGGCGGCAGTGGTCTAAACCTGATATATCAGGACACAATCCGCCACATGGGGATCAACCCAACAAGAATTCGCCACAGCAAAACCTCCTTTCAAGGGGTGACGCTAGGGCCGGACACCCATTGCCTGGGTTTTCTCCGTCTCGAAGTTATATTCGGCTCTACCAATAACTTCCGCTGCGAAAAGCTAACTTTCCACATTATCCATTTCTCAAGTCGCTATCAAGCACAGCTGGGACGCGAAGCTTTCGCCCGCTTTAACGCAATACCGCATTATGCATCTCTTACGCTTAAAATGCCCGGTCCACGAGGCATCATCTCTTTAAAAGAGAAGCATTGAGTGCGCCTCCCCCGAGCGGAGGACAGTGCGGCCGCTTTAAACAGCCCCACAATAAAATGGCTTCACCAGCCACAACATCTAAACAGGTCATTAAAACCACGGACGCGGATAGACGAGTCCGGTACCCAAGTATCATTGATACTGGCTTAGTGGCCATATACTCCTGCCCTAGGGGCTCCGCACACATGAAATAAGAGACAATAAAGCTCAATTTTACATATTTTTTACTTTATACTTTGTTTAATGTAACTTTAGTTCGGCACGACCCTTTTTCAACTTAGTTCCTCTCTTTTACAGATGAATATCGTGCTGCGCCCGTCGAGGATACGGCACAACGGAGACACAGGCGCAGACGTGCAGCAGGGACCCGTTACAAGGATTCTTTTCAGATTAAGACCCTGCGTAAACCTTTTTTACCGTCTCTTGTTGATACACATCCCCTGGTTCTCTGTAGTATAACCAAGGAGGAGGCTGGCGTCTTGGCATGTGGCCACGTTAAAATTTCTGCGCGTACCTGGACACTAGGGGCTTATACCTAAGAGCGTTGCCTCACCCGCTCTCATAAAGACCGAATACCTTAGGGAGTGTTCGGCGTCGCGAGTTTGGCCTTATATGCATCAGCTCCGAATCATGTCTTTGGCCAAATGTTGGGTTGCCCGGCTCCTGTGTTCGGCCGCCTTACGTTCCGCTCTATCAGCTAAGGTGACACCAGGAGAACTACTGCGATTGTGCCCCGGTTCGGCCGGGCGAGCACCTCAGTAGAGAAAGCCGAAAACTGACTGTCATGATATAGCGTGAGACTGGTCAACCACTCGATGACTCTCCGGAATCTATAGGATTCCTCCGCATTAATGAAGGGCCGTTTCCCGGCCAGGCATATATGCGCCCCGACTTCGGGCGAGCGTAGATGCCACTAGGGGCTATTTAAGCAGCCTCACTGTCAAGCTCCTATGGCTAAGTGAAAGTGTTAAAGCATTATAGTCCGGTTGCCTAGATCGCTGCGCTATCACCTCCTTTGTAGGACCAAAACGTTGGATTAAGTGTGAAAATGCGTCTTCTGCGAGCACCCCCGCACTATGTGCGTGGGGGCTGAAGCCAACGACTGCCATCTTTCAGATTATATATATATATATATATATATATATATATATATATATATATATATATATATATATATATATATATATATATATATTTTAAATGGCCGCACAAGAGGTCTTCCAATACTTGCAGGCACAAGTATAAAAAGTTCCTACAATTCATCAAACTACCGCCTTACAATGGCACATGCTATTCGAACATACCATCCTTCGAGCATTGCGTCTCTATTACACGAGCGCCTTCAAGGACCTCCTGAACATAGTGCTCGGAGGGTACTCGGCTTTTGTCCGAATCTCGGGATGCAACAACGGTGGTCTCCATCTCCGCCCAGTATGTCTTGACATGGGCAAGAGCCATCCGTGCGCCCTCTATGCATGCTGACCTCTTCATTGCATTGATACGTGGCACCGCACCAAGGAGTTTCTGCACCAAGCTGAAATAACTCTTCGGCTCCGATCTCCCCGGCAACAAATGACTCATGACGCACTTCATGGCGAGTCCGTACAACCTATTCAGCTCGGCCCATTCGGCCAGCCGATCGGCCACTGACAGTGGACGCTCTGGATTGTGGAACTGCGACCAAAAGAGCTTCTCCACTTCGCGATCTCTTTGATCTCGAAAGTGTTCGGTCACATCAGCAGCACTTGCCGCCAAATCCAGATAGGTGTCCGTAGTACTCCATAGCCGGTCCAACGGAGCATGCTTAGGATCACAAAACTTCCTCCGCAGCATAAAGGGCTTTCCAGCCGCGATCTCTCCGGCTTCACGAAGCTCCTCCCTCGTAGCTCTCATCGCAGAGCGAGCATCCTTGGCATCGTCAACAGCTTTTTTCAAGTTCGTCTGTTCCGCCCGATCTTCTTTTTCCAGGAGCTTGCAACGGTCAGCAGCGCTCTTTAGCTTGACGGCCACCTCGGCCATCTCTTTTTTGCTTCGGCAGTGAGCAGCCTGTTCGGCTCTCAGCTCTTCAAGGGCCTTCTCGGCAGCCGCATCACTTTTTCTGGCTTGTTCCTTAGCTCGGGCAAGTTCCGCCCGAAGACTCTCCACGGCGGGCGCACCATCTGCGTCAAGCATATACAGTGTAAGATACTGGCATAAAGCTCCTCTTACCAGGTGCCGCCCGAGGAATTACATACCTTGAGCCTCATCAAGCCGCTTGTTGACAAGCGCAATGTCGGCATCTGCCACGTCAAGTTGTCGCTTTAGCTCGGCAAAATCATCAGTCCGGCTGGAATCCGGACACTTCACCACCTACATTCAAAGGCGGCATTTCAGACCTGGGATTATGATCCTCTGCGCACCGTCACTTCTGACAACGTACAGAGTCTCAAGGGCTACTATCTACACAGGGTGCATCTTATTTATGCACAACTGACAAAAGTGTACATTATCTAACGTACCTCAAAATCCGTCAGTAAACTTCTGACAGCCTCGTGCAATCCGCTTTCCGCGAACGAAATCCTCTCAATCACCGTGCCCATCAATGCACGGTGCTCCTCCGAGATAGAAGCTCGCCCCAGCAGATTCACCAGCTCCTCCGGCTGAGCACCAGACGGTGCCGGACTCGTCCTATGGCCTCTTTCGCAGGCCGGACGCAGAGAACCTTGGGGGGCCACATAGCTATCTTCCGCCCCTGCCGGACTCAGAGAAATCCTCCGCGACGACACCTCAGGGTCGCCCACCTCGCTAGGTGGTGCGGCAGGGGAAGGCGTTCCGCTGTCCATCATCTCTGGACGAAGGTCCCCCGAAGATGAGCTCTGCTGAGAAGGGCTGAGGTCCGAACTACAAGGTAAAATTTCGGCTAATATTCTTAGATATAAAACAAGGATTTCTCTCACAAAAATACAATCTTTCTCTACTTACGGCTCGCTGGAGGGCTGGTCCCCTTGAGGGCATAATTCGGCCGAGGTACCCCTCGGCGTAGGACCCTCTGACGAGGATTTTTCCCCTGCTTTGAGGCCATGGTCTTCGGGTCTTCTGAGGTGGTCCTTTTCTTCCCCGGAGGAGAGGAATTTTCGGTTCCTTCCCTCCGAACAGCCTCCTTCGAGGAGGCCGCAGCTCCTTGTCCCCTCCTTCACTTTCCTTCAAAGGCACGATCTTCAACATCCTGGCTAGGACGGGATCCGGCCTGGTCTCAGGGAGGGGAGCCAGACACCTGATCAACTTTGCTTTCGCTATCCACTCCTGTTTAAAAGGACAGCTCTTTCAGGGGCAAGATTAAATATACGGAAAATGAGTCCGAGCACAAGGCTACTTACTTGAGTATCCAGGCGGTTGAAGCTCAGACCTGCGTCGTCGGTCAAATCCGGACACATTGCTTGTGATCCGAAGAATAGTTTATACATCTCCGCGGGTGTTGTGCCCATAAAATGCTGGAGAGCTCGCGGTCCCTCCGGATTAAACTCCCATAGACGAAGGGAGCGGCGTTTGCCGGGTAGTATTCGGCGGATCAGCATGACTTGCGTCACTTTGACCAAGCTGAGACCTCCTTCTAAGAGATCTCTGATACGACCCCGCAACAAAGACACGTCCTGGGGTGGCCCCCAATCTAGGCCTTTATTGACCCACGACCCTAGCTGCTTTGGGGGACCCGAGCGAAAGGAAGGCGGCGCCACCCACTTGGTGCCCCTGGGAGCGGTAATGTAGAACCACTCTCGTTGCCACAAGCCGAGCTCCTCTTGAAAAAGGCCCTCGGGCCATGAAGCATCAACCTTCTTGCTTATGACAGCGCCTCCGCACTCTGCGTTCCGTCCCTCAATCATCTTTGGCTCTACCTTAAAGGTCTTGAGCCATAATCCGAAGTGAGGAATAACACAGAGGAACGCTTCACACACGACGATGAATGAGGAAACATGGAGGATGGACTCCGGAGCTAAGTCGTGAAATTCCAGCCCGTAATAGAACATCAGCCCCCTCACGAAGGGATCCATGGGGAAGCCTAACCCCCGAAGGAAGTGAGACACGAACACCATGCTCTCACCAGGCTGGGGACTGGGAATGGCCTGCCCTTGAGCAGGCAACCGGTGCGAAATTTTGCCGGTCAAGAACTTGGTCTCTCTCAACTTTAGCGCGTCCTCCTCCGTGACGGAGGAGGGCATCCATCGGCCTTGAAGGTTGGAACCGAACTGAAAGTGCGTTATATCGAATAGAGGGGGGGGGGGTGAATAGGTGATTTTTATGAACTTCTTCACCGAGGAATGTGCTAGTGAGGAAATTCCTTAGCGAAGAACTACTAGCAGCGGAATAAGTACTCAGAAGTAAACATAACAGAATACATGCATGGTCATCATGATGAAATGAAGACAAACACAGAGTACAGGAAGCGTAAACACAGGATAGCACAAGATGAAGACACACAGACTGAAGAAATTGAACTGAGGAAATTGAGAAAGTCTTCAGTCAAAGTCTTCAAACACAGATATGAACAAACATGCAACACAGTAATGAGGAAATGAAAGTGTTGAGGAAATAGAACCAGTTGGCTTGGTGAAGACAATGATTTGGTAGACCAGTTCCAACTGCTGTCTCAGTTGTACGTCTGGTTGGAGCGGCTGAGTATTTAAACTCGAGGACACCTAGTCCCGGACACATAGTCCTCACCGTATTCTCCTTGAGCTAAGGACACACAGTCCTCGCCCAATCACTGTGGTAAGTCTTCAGGTGACTTCCAAACCTTCACTAACTCGGTCACTCGGTGATCCACAATTCCTCTTAGATGCTCTAGACCTTGACGCCTAACCGTCTGGAAGAAGCACAATCTTCAAAGGTAACAAGTGTCGGATCCACGCAGGATCAATCTCTTCAGTGATGCTCAATCACTTTGGGTTTGTAGGTGTTTTGGGTTTGGGTTTGGATTTTCCTCACTTGATGATTTTCGCTCAAAGTCCTCGGAGGATGGGTTGCTCTCAAATGACATGTGTCAAGTTCTCGCGGAGCAGCCAACCAGCTAGTGGTTGTAGGGGGCGGCTATTTATAGCCTAGGGAGCAGCCCGGCATGATAAGACATAAATGCCCTTCAATGATATGACCATTAGGTGGATAAGATATTTTGGGACAGCTGGCGCATAGCACATCAACGGTCGGAAACTTGAGGTACAAATTCCTCAGGGCTATCATGTTCCTCACTGTGTAGGCAATTCGCACTAGCGAATTCCTAACTCCTCAGTCAGAGCAAGATCCTCAGTGACCAGAAGAACTGCGTCTCTGTCACTGAAGAAATTGACTGAACTGTATGAGATTTCCAATGGCTTCACTCGAAGGGATTGGTAGGTGTAGGATTTGAGTTGAGCATCAAGTGGAAATTTTCTCCTTAGTATTTCCTCGACCCCCTTTAACAGTACGGTGTTTCCTATGAGTCAAGAAAGAGAAAATGAAACTACAAAACCAAAAGTCTTCACACTTCATGTTCCTCGAATGAATACCAAGTCTTCAAGGTCACACCAATTTCTTCACTTTCAAAGTCTTCAGAAAGTCTTCAGAATATCAAAGTCTTCAGTCGAAGAACTTCATTTTTAGGGGTCGACTTTCTCTGTAAATATCAAACTCCTCATAGACTTATAGACCTGTGTACACTCATAAGCACATTAGATCCTTAACCTATAAGTCTTCAATACACCAAAATCACTAAGGGGCACTAGATGCACTTACAATCTCCCCCTTTTTGGTGATTGATGACAATATAGGTTAAGTTTTCAACGGGGATAAATATATGAAGTGTAAATACTGATATTGAGGAATTTGATTACAAGATATAGAAGAACTCCCTGTGAAGATATGCATAGTGAGGAATCTGCTTTGAAGCAATGCACACTTGAATAGTTGAATCATGGAGATCTCCCCCTATATCTTGTAATTCATACACGCATTTGATATATAATATGAAGAATTTGAAATGCATGATGAAATATGGTGCCTGATGTAATTCAGCATGCTTGCAATAATATTAATGAGGAATAAGCATGCATCAAAAGTATCAGAGCATAGTGCAACAAAAGTATCAGAGTACCATCGGGTTTAAGATTACAACTCGATCCAATAAAGCTTCACAAGAACGAGAGTTGTAACTTAGCAAAAAAAAACATATAATAGACATAATAGACCCGCTTGAAGACTAACTCAAATTTCTCCCCCTTTGTCATCAAATGACCAAAAGGATCGAAACTGAGGACTAACGCTCGTGAGGATAATCATGATGATGAAGGAGCACCAGCGTTGTTGGGGTCAGTTGTTGAAGTAGGTCCTGCCGCAGTGTCGTCCAAGTCCTCATTTTCATCAGTCTCACGCGATGAAGAATATGAGCTGGCTACCAAAGAAGGAACCTTGACCTTCTTGAATTTCTTCGGAGGAGGTGCAGACCAGTCAAACTCTTCTTTGAGACCCATTTGCTTCAAATCGTCAGCGCTATAAACTTGAGACAGAACAGCCCAGGTGCGGTTGAGGGTTTCATGAAGGTAGTAGTGGTTTTTCTTCACTGCATTGTGTGTTGAAGTCATGTTGTGAAGAATTGAACCAAACTGACGTTTGACCCATTTGTGATTGCGATCAACCTTCTGATGAAGACTGAGGAGTAACTCACGATTAGTCATCACCCTGGGTGCTGTGGCTTGAGGATTTGGATTGGCATTGTTGGCGGCAGAGTCATGTGTGGCAGAGTCATCATTGGTGGAGTAAGATGCAGCCTTGCGAATTTGACCATCCAATGGACAAATGCCTTCATCTATCACAGCAGTTGCCTTGCCCTTTTCTTCAGCTGAGGAAAATGTCCTTTTGAGGACTTCTATAGGGGGCAAGTAGCTGCAGTGGTTCAGAGTTTCAGCTTTGTAATTGAGTGAAGACCTTGTCCTGATGAATCTCATAATCCATGGCGCATAAGGCTTCAGATCAAATGGTGACATAGCAATGTTTGCCAGAGTCCTCATGAAGAAATCATGGAAGTTGATGGGGACGCCATGACAGATGTTGAAAAGCATATTCTTCATGATGCCAACGACTTCTTCATCATTTGAGCCGTGGACTTTGATAGGACTCATTGTCTTCGTCAGAATGCGATAGACAGTCCGAGGCACATACAACAATTCCTTGATGAGGAATTTGGTTCGAGGGGCCTGCCCTAGCTTCAAAGGTTTCATCAGCACTTTCATATAGTGATTTGAAAGCTCAGGTTCGTTGTAAACACAACGAGCATCTTCAAGGGGAGGACTTAGAGGAAGGGCACGAAGCAATTCAGATGCTGGTGCCTTGTAATGTGTGTTCTCAGTCATCCAGTCCAGAACCCATGAATTCACATCTTCAGAGTGGCCGGTGATGTGCAGTGTTGCGTAGAACTGAAGAATGAGTTCTTCATTCCAATCACAGATGTCAGTGCAGAAATTGAGTAGCCCAGCATCGTGAAGAACACTGAGAACTGGCGTGAAGCACGGCATGGACTCCATATCCACATGAGGAATATGTGCATGGTCGAAGACTTTGTCTTTATTGAATAGCACTGAGGAATATAAGTTGGCTTGACTTGCAGTCCAGAAACGCCTCTTCCTTATGCGAGCAGAATCATAGGGGTTGTAATCTGTGAAGAATACATGCTCGCCAAATAAGTCTTCAGCCTTGAACTTTTGCTTCCTTGAGAACGGATCCTTTGGCTTTGGCAGAGGAGTGTCAGTGAGTTGCATCACTACCTCAGGAATCGCGATCTCAGGTTCTTCAGGCTGAGGAATTTCTGGTTCCTCCTCAGGTGCAGTCACATTTTCAGCAGAAGCAGCAGTTTCTTCAGCACTAGTGGCTGGAATTTCTTCATGCACAGATGTGGTGGGATGAGTTTCTTCAGAGCCCAATTGAACTGTTGGTGCAGGAGAGTGAGGGATTTGCTGCAGTGGGGGTGAAGAGTGGAGAATTGGGATGCTGACTTTCCCAAAAGTCGTCATTCATCACTGGAGCTCTGCTTCCAATGTCCACATCTTCATCATCAATTTCTTCAACACCAGCCTCTTCAGCAGTAAACTGAGGCATTGGTGATGAGACCACTGGGGTTGAAGGGATTGCATCCACTTCAATTTCTTCATCAATCTGCTCTGACGAAGCAGCAGATTGATTTTCTTCATCAGATCCGCTTGGGATCACATACTCTTCATCAAAAGGAACAAGGTCCTTTGATGGCATGGTGGAAATCGGAACAGCATCGATCGGATCTTCATATGAGCTGGTCATAGGCTTCATCTTCTTTGGAACTGAAGATTCTGAAGCACTTGATGCTTTCCTTTTCTTCACTGCAGCTCGCTCTGCAGCCTTGGTCTTTTTCACATCTGATGCAGATGGAAGGATAGGAGTTGGTGTAGGCGCAGGTGGAGCTGAGGAATCTGGTTGAATGTCCTCAGGCGCAACTGATGTAGTTGCCCTGACTTCTTTAGTTTCTTCAGGCGCACCACTAGTGGATGCCCTGGCAATTTCTTCAGTAGCTAGTCATCAGCCCTGGAACTAGCATTTTCTTCAACAGCCTGAAAATCATCAGCGGTGCTGGCATGTTCTTCAGTTGGCTGAGCAGAAGCTTCAGCTTGAGGAACTTCTTGTTGCATTGGAGCTGCAACATTGGTGAAAGTTTCAGTCAGTCTCACAAACCTGACTTTGGCTCCTTGCCAATCAGCATAGTATGAGTTGAAGTTGTCATTGAGGGCTTTGATTTCAGCCTGCATCTTGATAAGTTCTTCAGTTGTCATTTTGATAACATTTTTCTTCAGCAGTTTCTCTTTTCTATACTGTGATTTCTTGATCTCTCTGGCCCTATCATATTTCCACTTCTCCTCTTGGATGAAGTGAGTCAGCATGTGACTTTGCCCAGGTGTCAGCTTGAAGTCAGGCATAGGTGTGTTGGGATCCTTATGCCAGAGATTGATGTAATCGAGGATCGCCCTTGGATCCAACAGCAGTGGCACAGGTGTGCCTTTAACTCTAGCGGCCATTTCTTGGCGGTCCCTGATGATTTCTGCAAGTTCTTCTTCATCTGCTTCATCATCATCAGACGGTACACTGAAGACGACCTGCTTCTTCTTAGGACCTGGGCGAGTAGCGCGTCCAGCAGTAGCCTTTTTCTTCAGCAGAGAGGGTCCAGCTGAGGAACTTGGTGCAGCTGAGGAACTTGCTGAGACACCAGAGGCAATAGAGATGCCTATAGTCCTTCGACACGTGGCAAGATGCGTAGGTGCTGAGGACTTTGGCGGAATAGCTGAGGACTTTGGAGGAGGTGCTGAGGATTTTGGAGGAGCAGGGGCAGCTTGAGGAATTTGCCTTGAAGATTTTCAAGTTTCTGGCCGTGAGGGCATTGTTGGTGAAGCACTTGGCTTTCGAGCGGGCTTCTTAAGCATTGATTTCCTCGGCCTGACAGAGGCCTCAGTGGCAGCAGCAGCTGCAGAATCTTCATTGAATTTCCTCACTGCTTCTCTGGCTTGTCTTGCCAATTTGGCTTGGCGCTTGGCCCATTCTTCAGGAAAATCCTCACCGCGTTTGATGCTAGTGGGATCAGCCACTTGGCCAGGTGCCAATGGGGCTCTTGGGCATGGAGGATTCAGTGCGAATTTCTTCATGTACTTTGGAGTGACGTATCTGTACTCCCTCCATTCACGTGCCCATATCCGTTCTATCCTCTGAATGCGCACCTTGCGCTGATTTTTATCTTCTTTGTCAAACTTGGCTTCATCAGGCGTGCAGTAATCTTTATATAAATCCCCAGGGATTTCAAAGGCAATCATGACCTCAGGCTTCTTTCCTCCTTTCTGTGGCCTTTTACCTTTAGCCATTTTCTTCAGTTGAGGAATTTGAACAATCGAATTCTCTAAAGAAGTATGCAGTTTTTCTTCAAGGAACGCTGCAAATGAGTTACGTTGATGAGAACCTAATGATTCAGCAGCGGACATGTGTACCTGTGAATAGAGTATAGTTGCGAGGAATATGGAGAGGTCATATGCGTTCTCAGAGAGTTTTTCAAAAAGAACAAGTTTGAGGAATTTGACCAGATACGTCTTGAAGAATTTCACTAAGCGCGCTATATCTTAGGTTCCAGAGTTGTATAGATCGAAGATCCACACAATTGAGGAATCTTGAAGAAAATGATGCTTAGGGAAATGAATCAAGAACAGATGACATGTGAGGTGTTTTGTGTGTGAGGATTTGAAGAATAAAACACCTTTGAAGATTTTGTAGAAAAAACTTCGAATCAAAGAGGGCAGTAAAAGTAACTGTTAATTACCCTGAATGAAGAACACGACGAACAGAGAGGTGGAACAGTGAAGTTCGTCGATGTAGATCTTCCACGCCCTAACTCGGCGGAGGAAGACATTTACGGCGGCGGCGGAGGTGAAGATTTCTGCGGTCGGCGCAAGTACGACGGCGACGAGGTCGAGGCAGTGAAGCTCTTCCTCACCGGCGACGATGGAGTAGCGGCGGCGCTAGGGTTTGAGAAGCTCGAGCGGGAGAGAGAGATCGAGCGGAGTAAAAGAAGTGAGGAAGGGGCGTGGGGTATTTATAGAGGCAGTGAAAAACTGTTCGCCCAAAGATTTAGGACGAACGTGCCCCTGACCATTCTCCTTCTCACGACATGTGTCATCCACGTACTGTGTATTAGAGATCGTGTAAGATCGTGGGTGAGTAAACTAATGCATCGTGGGATGCGGAACGGTTTGAGCGGCAAAACCGAAAGTTTGGATAAGATTAGTTTTAACGTTCCGTTCGCAATTTCTTCAGATGACAAGGACACAGTGAAGATTTTGAACGAGTTTCAAATAGAACGCACATGAAGAATTTATGAATAGATTGGATTGAGTATAGCATAGAGGGGAAGGGTCCGATCACATTCACCTCAGAAAAACCAACTTGAAAAAATAGCTATAAGTGAATGCTGTAGAGGACATAAACTCATATATATATAGCCAATGAAGAAAAACGACGGCACAAGTGAAAATTTAGCAAGTTGAAGAATTTGAACAACCGAGGAATTTCAAAACTAAGGAAAAACTCAAATTGAAGATTTTCAACTTTTGTGGTGGCGTGACCCATCATATAAGAATGATGATTTCAGACGCCGCGCACAATTGTCGTAGGGTTCTGAGAATCAAATTCTTCGTTAATTTCTTCACACTTAGAGTGTTATTCTTCATTGATTGAAGAAAATCGTTTCTTCATGTGTTGCACATCTAAGTCATCAATTTTGCATAAGTGTTAGGATGAGTGCCTTTTTCAAAGTACATTTGAAGACTCTAAGATATTTAGCTCACACCGCAAATTGCTAAATCTCTTCTCATCCAAGGGCTTAGTGAAGATATCGGCTAGCTGTTCATCAGTCTTCACATGCTCAATAGAAATATCGCCCTTCAAGACATGGTCACGAAGAAAATGATGACGAATCTGAATGTGCTTTGTCTTCGAGTGCTGAACTGGGTTGTGAGCAATCTTGATGGCACTCTCATTGTCACAGAGGAGAGGCACATTCTTCATGTTGACGCCATAGTCCTTGAGTGTTTGCTTCATCCATAGCAGTTGAGCACAGCAAGAACCAGCAGCAATGTACTCAGCTTCAGCAGTAGACAGTGATACGCAGTTCAGTTTCTTCGAGGACCAACAGACCAAGGATCGTCCGAGGAAATGACATGTACCAGATGTTGACTTGCGGTCCACACGGTCACCAACATAGTCAGAGTTAGAATATCCAATGAGATCAAAATCCGAGCCCTTGGGATACAATAATCTAAGTGTTGGTGTGTGAGCTAGATATCGAAGAATATGCTTCACAGCCTTATGGTGTGATTCCTTCGGTGCATCTTGAAATTGGGCACACATCCAAACACTAAGCATTATATCTGGCCTAGATGCACATAAGTACAATAAAGAGCCAATCATGGAGCGGTATACCTTATGATCGAAGTCAATACCATTTTCATCAGTGCATAGATGACCATTTGTGGGCATAGGAATTTTGATGCCCTTGCAATCTTGCATGCGGAATTTCTTCAAGAAATCCTTGAGGTATTTCTCCTGAGATATGAATATGCCATTGCGCTGTTGACGAATTTGAAGACCTAAGAAGAATTTCAACTCTCCCATCATAGACATTTGATATTCTTCACTCATCATATAGGCAAATTCATCACTATAACGTTGGTCAGTACAGCCAAAGATGATGTCATCAACATATATTTGACACACAAACAATTCACCATCATAAGATTTAGTAAAGAGAGTGGGATCGAGTGAACCGAGTGTGAAGCCTTTCTTCATGAAGAATTCCTTCAATGTATCATACCACGCCCGTGGGGCCTGCTTGAGGCCATAGAGGGCCTTGTTAAGTCTGAAGACTTTGTCAGGATGTTTTGGACCTTCAAAACCTGGGGGTTGAGCAACATATACTTCTTCCTCAAGCTTACCATTGAGGAATGCACTTTTTACATCCATTTGATATAAGATGATATCATGATGGTTAGCATAAGCAAGCAATATGCGAATAGCCTCAAATCTAGCAACAGGTGCAAAAGTTTCATCGAAATCAACTCCTTCAACCTGTGTGTAGCCTTGAGCTACTAGTCATGCCTTATTCCTCACCACAACACCATTTTCATCTTGCTTGTTGCGGTAGATCCACTTTGTGCCAATGATGTTATGCTTGCGAGGATCAGGATGATTGACTAGTTCCCAGACCTTGTTGAGCTAGAACTGATGTAATTCTTCTTGCATGGCCTGAATCCACTCAGGCTCTAGAAATGCTTCATCTACCTTAGTGGGCTCTGTGATAGAGACAAAAGCAAAGTGCCCACAAAAGTTAGATAGATGTGAAGCTTTTGAGCGTGTGAGAGGACCTGGTGCTCTAATGTCATCGATGATCTTCTCCGCTTGCACTTCTCTTGCAACGCGAGGATGAGCTGGTTGTCGTTGACGAATTTGATCAGCATTTTCTTCAGCGTCAATTTCCTCGGCATTTTCTTCAGGTTCATCAGCTCGACGTTCTTCACGTTCTGGAATGAATTCTTCAGCAGATTCTTCAGTAGGAATGACATCCTCAGTAGCCTTGTGCTTGATCGAATCCTCTGGTGCTGGTTCATCTAACACAGAAGGTAGGTGCTCTCTTTGCGAGCCATTAGTTTCATCGAACCGCACATCTACAGTTTCAACAATCTTGTGAAGAACATTGTTGAAGACTCTGTAGGTGTGCGAGTCCTTTCCGTAACCAAGCATAAAACTTCATGTGCTTTCGGTGCAAACTTAGAGTTGTGATGAGGATCTCTAATCCAGCATCTAGCACCGAAGACTTTGAAATAACTCACATTGGGTTTCTTGTCAGTGAGGAGTTCATAAGCAGTCTTCTTGAAGAATTTGTGAAGATATACTCTGTTGATGATATGGCACGCAGTATCAATTGCATCAACCCAGAAACGACGAGGGGTTTTGTACTCATCGAGCATAGTGTGAGCCATCTTAGCAAGAGTCCTGTTCTTGCACTCCACGAGTATAAGGAGCAGATAACTCATGAGTAATACCAAGTTCATCAAGATATTCATTGAGACCCGAATTCTTGAACTAAGTGCCATTGTCACTTCTGATGTGCTTGATCTTCACACCAAAGTTGGTTGAAGCCCTCAAGGAAAATCGTTTGAAGACTTCCTGTTTGTAAGAGACAAGGTGTACCCATGTGTAACGAGAGTAATCATCAACAATAACAAAGCCATATTGAGATGCTTCATTTGAAATAGAGGAATAGTGATTAGGACCAAAGAGATCCATGTGAAGCAATTCAAATGGTCGAGTAGTGGTCATGATGGTCTTTGCTGGATGCTTGGACTTCGTCATCTTTCCAGCTTCACATGCACTGCATAAGTGATCCTTGAGGAATTTGACATTCTCAATTCCAATAACATGCTTCTTCTTCGCAAGCGTGTGCAAATTCCTCATGCATGCATGACCAAGTCGTCGATGCCATAGCCATCCTTCTGAAGCTCTTGCAAGTAGGCACACGGCTGGTTGTGAATCTGCAGAGAAATCAACAATATACAAGTCTCCTCTCCTAAACCCTTCGAAGACTTTGGAATTGTCAGCTTCCATAATCACAACACAACGATATTTGCCAAAGACAACAACCATATCAAGATCACAAAGCATTGAGACAAACATAAGGTTGTATCCTAAGGACTCAACAAGCATGACTTTGTCCATGTGTCGATCCTTTGTGATAGCAACTTTACCTAGACCCAATACCTGGCTTTTGCTTTTATCAGCGAAGATGATATGCTTCAGATGTGATGATGATAAGGGAGCATCCATCAATAGATTCCTGTCACCAGTCATGTGATTTGTACATCCACTATCAAGTACCCACTCAGTGGCTTTGGGTTGATCATCCTGCAGATGAATTAGTGCAACTTACGAACTCATAAACTTCAACAGTGAAGAATATGATATCACAATTCATCAGATCAATTTCATCAAGAAGTAGAACAGATCAAGCAGAGGGAGGACGTGTGAATTGAAAGTTCATTTCATCATGGTTAGCCTGCGTCCTTTCAGGCATTTTGTCAGGTCCCCAGCAAATTCTTCAGACGTTACAGTACGTCTGGAGACCTGACCCTGCATAAGAGATTAGTTCTTTTTCTTCACCACCCACATCTGAAGGGGTGGCAAAGAGTTCATCACTCTGCGAGCTCCATATGAGAATGGTGGCATAGCAGCCAAACCATTACGTTTCACATAAGAGGGGTTAGGGTAAGCATATGAATAAGCAGAGAAATTCTTTGAGGACTTATGAACATAATAATTTGAAGAATAATGCTCATATTCATAGCCCTTGGCTCTTCCCTGCGAAACAGAGTTGTTAGCAAGATGATGTTCATATGAGGACTTTGATCCATGTGAGGAATTTGATCCCCTTGAGGAATTTGGTCCGTATGAGGACTTGGATCCATATGAAGAATTTGGTCCATATGAAGAATTTGATCTGGGGTTCCTCTTCTTCACAAGTGGTGTCATGAGGACATTCACCTGAAGACTTTCAAGGCACCTTTTGGGAACCCAGATTTTCTTCATAGGGGAACCATTCCTGCAGTTAGTGCCAACATATCTAGCAAATACTTCACCATTCTGATTTTTGAACAGTTTACAGTTAGAGTCAAATGACTCATCAGAAGAATGAGAAGATTCACATGTATAACCAGATAAATTAGATGGATCAACTGGAGGTCCCTTTGCAGCAGTGAGAAGATTCACATGTATAACCAGATAAATTAGATGGATCAACTGGAGGTCCCTTTGCAGCAACCCATGAGGTTTTGGGGTACTGCTCAGGCTTCCAATATGTACCATCAGCATTGAGTTTCCTCTCAAAGGCAATACCCTCTTTCCTAGGGTTCCTGTTGAGGATCTGCTTTTTAAGCACATCACAAAGAGTCTGATGCCCTTTGAGGCTTTTGTACATGCCTGTCGTGTACAATTCCTTCAGCCCTGCATCGTTAGTGATACTAGCAATGTCCTCAGATGAGGAATTAGTGATAGCAGAGACATGTGAAGAATTTATAACATTAGAAGCATTTGAACATTCAGGTGAAGAATTAGCAGATTCTCGTTCAATGCATTTTAAACATGGAGTAATAAATTCTTCCTGAGCAGCGCTGATTTGTTGAGCAAGCAATGAATCGCGCTCCTTCTAAAGATCTTCATAACTCACTCTTAGCTCCTCAAGATCTTGCTTTCTTTGAATAAATTCATAAGAAAGCTTCTCATGATCAGATAAGAGAGTGTTATGATGACCTTGAGGGTTATCAAACCTGATCTGAAGTCTCTGAAGATTTTCAGTTAAGGCTTTAGTGCGATCCATTTCTTCACCCAACATATCATCACTTTTGTCTAGCATGTTTTGAACCTTTTCAAAAGCCTTTTGTTGTTGCACAACAATCTTAGCAAGTTGAGAGTAGCTAGGCTTAAGATTTTCATCAGATTCATCTTCACTAGATTCAAAGGAGGTATATTTAGGTACCTTGGCACCCTTTGCCATGAAGCAATAGGTGTAAGCATAGTCATCGTTGCCTTCATCAGCCTTGTTGGTGAGGTCATTTTCTTCAGAGTTGAAGATAGACTTGTCGACGAATGCAGTAGCGAGGGCTAGGCTTGCCATATCAGACTCAGAGTCCTCAGAAGCCTCCTCTTCTTCTTGTTCCTCAGATTCAGCTTCAGAGTTTATTTCCTTGCCAATGAATGCCCGAGCCTTCTTGGAGCTGCTCTTCTTGTGAGATGAAGACCTTGAGGATTTTGATGATGAAGACTTTGAGGACTTCTTCTTTTTCTTCGCATCATCAGAACTGTAATACTTGTATTTCTTCTTCTTTGATTCCTTTTCCCACTGAGGACAATCTTGAATGTAATGTCCTGGTTTCTTGCACTTGTGACAAAGCCTCTTCTTGTAGTCACTGGATGAGGAATCATTGCTCTTTGAGGGTCTTCCAAAGCGACCTCGTCTTGAGAACTTTTGGAATTTCTTCACGAGCAGCGCTAGATCATGACTTAGTTCTTCAGGGTCACCAAGGCTGCTACCAGAGTCTTCATCTTCGGACTCAGATACTACCTTGGCCTTCAGTGCACGTGATCTGCCATAGCTCGAACCATAGAGATCTCTCTTTTCAGCAAGCTGGAACTCATGAGTATTTAGCCTCTCCAGGATATCAGCGGGGTCAAGTGACTTGTAATCAGCACGCTCTTGTATCATCAGTGCCAGAGTGTCAAATGAGGAATTAAGCGATCTCAGCAATTTCTTCACCACCTCATGGTCGGTGATGTCAGTGGCACCAAGTGCTTGAAGCTCATTTGAGATGTTAGTGAGGCGATCGAAGGTTTGCTGAACATTTTCATTGTCGAGTCTTTTGAAGCGGTTGAAGAGATTTCGAAGAACATCAACTCGAGAGTCATGCTGAGTTGAAACTCCTTCATTGACTTTGGACAGCCTATCCCAGATAAGTTTAGCAGTCTCCAAAGCACTCACTCTTCCATACTGTCCTTTGCTCAGATGGCCACATATGATATTCTTCGCTTGAGAGTCGAGTTGCTTGAATCTCTTCACATCGGTAGCGTTCAGTGAGGGTGAGACGGAGGGAACACCATTTTCCACAACGTACCAGAGATCGTTATCAATTGCCGCAAGATGCATTCGCATCTTATTCTTCCAGTAGGGGTAGTCCGTCCCATCGAAGGTAGGACACCCAGCAGAGACCTTGATCATACTTGCGGTCGACATAACTAAAACTCCAGGCGGTTAAACCAAAATCACACAGAACAAGGGAGTACCTTGCTCTGATAACAATTGAAAGTGCGTTATATCGACTAGAGGGGGAGTGAATAGGCGATTTTTATGAACTTATCCACTGAGGAATGTGCTAGTGAGGAAATTCCTTAGCAAAGAACTACTAGCAGCGGAATAAGTACTCAGAAGTAAACATAACAGAATACATGCATGATCATCATGATAAATGAAGACAAACACAGAGTACAGGAAGCGTAAACACAGGATAGCACAAGATGAAGACACACAGACTGAAGAAATTGAACTGAGGAAATTGAGAAAGTCTCCAGTCAAAGTCTTCAAACACAGATATGAACAAACATGCAACACAATAATGAGGAAATGGAAGTGTTGAGGAAATAGAACCAGTTGGCTTGGTGAAAACAATGATTTGGTAGACCAGTTCCAACTGTTGTCTCAGTTGTACGTCTGGTTGGAGCGGCTGAGTATTTAAACTCGAGGACACCTAGTCCCGGACATACAGTACTCACCGTATTCTCCTTGAGCTAAGGACACACAGTCCTCGCCCAATCACTGTGGTAAGTCTTCAGGTCACTTCCAAACCTTCACTAACTCGGTCACTCGACGATCCACAGTTCCTCTTGGATGCTCTAGACCTTGACGCCTAACCGTCTGGAAGAAGCACAGTCTTCAAAGGTAACAAGCGTCGGATCCACGCAGGATTAATCTCTTCAGTGATGCTCAATCACTTTGGGTTTGTAGGTGTTTTGGGTTTGGGTTTGGATTTTCCTCACTTGATGATTTTCGCTCAAAGTCCTCGGAGGATGGGTTGCTCTCAAATGACATGTGTCAAGTTCTCGCGGAGCAGCCAACCAGCTAGTGGTTTTAGGGGGCGGCTATTTATAGCCTAGGGAGCAGCCCGACATGATAAGACATAAATGCCCTTCAATTATATGACCGTTAGGTGGATAAGATATTTTGGGACAGCTGGCGCATAGCACGGCAACGGTCGGAAACTTGAGGTACAAATTCCTCAGGGCTATCATGTTCCTCACTGTGTAGGCAATTCGCACTGGCGAATTCCTAACTTCTCAGTCAGAGCAAGATCCTCAATGACCAGAAGAACTGCGTCTCTGTCACTGAAGAAATTGACTGAACTGTATGAGATTTTCAATGGCTTCACTCGAAGGGATTGGTAGGTGTAGGATTTGAGTTGAGCATCAAGTGGAAATTTTCTCCTTAGTATTTCCTCGACCCCCTTTAACAGTACGGTGTTTCCTATGACTCAAGAACGAGAAAATGAAACTATAAAAACAAAAGTCTTCACGCTTCATGTTCCTTGAATGAATACCAAGTGTTCAAGGTCACACCAATTTCTTCACTTTCAAAGTCTTCAGAAAGTCTTCAGAATATCAAAGTCTTCAGTCGAAGAACTTCATTTTTAGGGGTCGACTTTCTCTGTAAATATCAAACTCCTCATAGACTTATAGACCTGTGTACACTCATAAGCACATTAGATCCTTAACTTATAAGTCTTCAATACACCAAAATCACTAAGGGGCACTAGATGCACTTACACGGACATTGTCGAAGGTCCGAAGCGCCTAGAATCTGGAGCCTGGAGTGTTGGAACTCGAGGCGACGGGCGAACTCGTTTGGGATTGAAAAGGAGCGAGGCCTTGGTCTCTTTATAAGAGGTTGAATACCAAGGGCCCTCCCCGTAACCGTTTGGGACTCGCCTTTAATCGAGAAAACGTACTAACATGCACGATTGGGTTACCCACGTCCGTATTGATGAGAATCCCGTAAATAAAGGGGACACGATCTCTGCTTTGACAAGACATGCCAAGGAAACCGCCTCGCAAAATACGCTGAGGTGGGGGTAAAAACGATTCGAATAAAGGCTTGGCCGTGGTGTGGTGTCACACTACGGAATACGTCAGCAGATTAGATTTGTGTTAATATTATTCTCTCTATGGCAATATGTGGAAACTTATTTTGCAGACCCGGACACTACCCTTAGTGTTTACAAACTTTTATGAAAAACTTGGAGGAGGAACCCGCCTTGCAATGTCGAAGACAATCTGCGCGCCGGAATCTTCGTCATTGAAGCCTGGTTCAAGGGCTACTGAGGGAGTCCTGGATTAGGGGGTGTTCGGATAGCCGGACTATACCTTCAGCCGGACTCCTGGACTATGAAGATACAAGATTGAAGACTTCGTCCCGTGTCCGGAGGGGACTTTCCTTGGCGTGGAAGGCAAGCTTGGCGATGCGGATATTCAGATCTCCTACCATTGTAACCGACTTTGTGTAACCCTAACCCTATCCGGTGTCTATATAAACCGGAGGGTTTTAGTCCGTAGGAGAGAATCCAATATACAACAATCATACCATAGGCTAGCTTCTAGGGTTTAGCCTCCTTGATCTCGTGGTAGATCTACTCTTGTACTACCCATATCATCAATATTAATCAAGCAGGACGTAGGGTTTTACCTCCATCAAGAGGGCCCGAACCTGGGTAAAACATTGTGTCCCTCGTCTCCTGTTACCATCCTCCTAGACGCACAGTTCGGGACCCCCTACCCGAGATCCTCCGGTTTTGACACAATATTTGGATATAGAAAACTTTAGCACAAATATTGTAACCCCAAAGGATATAGAAAACTTAGAAGTTTGGAATGCAACTCCAAAAATATTGAAGGATGCCACGAGTGACTTCGCGTCAACAAAGATGATCTAGCAAAAGAACTTGAGAAGACAAGCATGATCGAAAGAAGCCATTGGAAGCATGAACAAGACTTGAAGAGTATGGCGACGTTGAAGATTTATTCACCATTAGAAGACCAAACCCCTGTTATACACTTACGTTAGATGCGACGATTGTGAGATGCCATTTGTTTGATGTTTTTCCGACAGCCACAATAAAAATTTGTCTTTTCAAAACTATTGTTTGTATTGTGTGCATCCCTCTCTATCTCTCTTGTCCCACCCCAAAACCCATGCACCCAATAGAGGATGAATGGAGCTGAGCTTGTAATTTTCTGGACCGATGAGTCAATTGGATACGGACCGATGGATTCAGAACATGGAGGATCACATGGAGGATAACACTATAGCCAAAAAGGGTATAACCCAGCATACTCCTTAGTGTTTTGAAAGAGGTGCTACTACTTGGTGGAGGATGTACCAAACCATCAATGGATGGCAAAGAGTAAACACTTGGGAAGAATTTAAGTTGACTTTGCAAAGATCTTGTCTTGTGTCCCAGAAGTTGAGGCCTTATGGAAAGGATATGAAGAAACCTTGTGCATACAAGCTTTGTGGAGAAATAGGACACAACAATAAAGAAAACAAGGACGAATACCATCATAATCGGAGGATTACCAAAGGAGTTAGCCGAGGGTCTCAGGGAACTTCGGTTGGGGATTGTTCCCAAAGGTTTTGTTGCAGCAATGGAAGTTTAGTCTACATTGTCGGGAAAGATCCGTGAAGCTCAGAAGGATGACAAAGAGATTGCTAAGGTAAAAGAGAGGATGAGCAAAGGAAAGGCCAAAGGTTTTCGTAAGGTTGAGCACGGCACCTTATGGTTTGAGGATAGTGTACATGTACCCAATAATGCAAAGATCAGGAAGTAAATACTTCAGGAGGCTCATGACTCACCATACTCGATTCGTCCTGGAAACACCAAGATGTATTTGGATTTGAAGGAGCGTTTCTGGTGGACTGGTATGAAGAAGGATATTGCGGAGTATAGGTGATGTATGCCAGAGAGTAAAGGCAGAGCATCAGAAGCCAATAGGATTACTACAGCCTATGCCGATGCCCGAATGGAGGTGGTATAAGCTTGGCATGGACTTCATTACCGGATTTCCCAGAACCCGAACGAGATATGATTCTATCTGGGTAGTAGTTGATTCGCTTGACCAAAGTGGCTCACTTTATCCCAGTAAAAACCACCTATACAAGTGCGAAGTTAGCCAAGATATATATGACTAGGATCGTATGTCTGCATGGAGTTCCGAGGACCATCGTATCAGATAGAGGAACACAGTTTACCTCAAGGTTTTGGAATCAGCTGCACCAGACTTTGGGTACTAAGCTAGAGTTCAGTACAGCCTTTCACCCGCAGACCGATGGATAGACCGAGGGAGTCAATCAGATTCTGGAGGACATGTTGAGAGCGTGTGCGCTAGATTATGGATCTAGTAGGGATGATAATCTCCCTTACGCGGAGTTCTCATACAACAGTAGTTACCAAGCCAGCTTGAAGATGGCCCCTTTTTGAAGCTTTGTATGGGAGAAGGAGCCAGACACCGTTGATGTAGGATGAAGTTGGATACCGTCAGTTGTTTGGACCAGATTTGATCAAAGAGTCAAAACATAAGGTTAAGTTGATTCGAGATAGACTAAAGGTAGCTTAGTCCAGGCAGAAGAGTTATGCAGACTCAAAATGCAAGGAGGTAGTCTGTGAAATCGGAGACAGAGCATATCTTCATGTGCCACCTCTGTGAGGAGTTAAACGATTTGGAGTTAAGGAAAAGTTAGCCCCGAGATTTGTAGGACCATACCGAGTTTTGGAGTGTATGAGAGAAGTGGCCTACAAGTTGGAGTGTGACGAGTAGAACTATCAAGAGTTTTGAGTGTGAATCATCTTCATCTACAGTACAGGCAAGTTCACACTTTGATCATATCCTTTTCATACCCAGTTTTATTGGATTAGATCAATCCTCAAACCATTGCATGAATAGGATCTGATTAATATGTGGGTTTTGGGAAAGTAGATGAGGTAGTACCTATTACCTATTTTATTGTCAAACCCTTGGGAGTTACTTCTATGTTTGGTTATATTGCCATGCTATTCTAGTAGACGTGGATTGGGTGAGTGTATCCATGACAGATGTGAGATTGTTAATTAATGGTTCAACTTAAGGTGGCAACTTTAACACACATCTGGGTGGATTGAGGCACCTGGGTATTCCAGCGATTGCCTGTTTTTTTCTTTATGGACCGCCACCCAGGCTCAAAGGGATCATGAGATTATTCATGCTAGAAACTTCCGTGTGCAGCCACAAGCTACTATGGGCTCTAGCATAGTTGATTAAGGCATGCGAACTCTTACAGTGGTAGACTAGCAGATGTAGGGGAAAGTAGGTGTAACGGTCTACCCGGTCGTAAGGTGCTAGCACTTCTGAAAGACTATGTCTCGGTCATCCGTTTCTCAAACACCATGTAGTGCGAGAAATCCAACGGAGGAGATCGAGTCTTCGGGGAAACATGTGCAAACCTCTGCAGAGTGTACAAACTAATCATGATTAGCCGTGTCCCCGGTTATGGACATCTTGTGTATCTGGTTCTTGGATTATCATATTGATCTCATCACGTTACTTAAATAATTTGTTGGGTTGTTAATGATTACTTTTAATTGGGATTGAGAGGGTGTATACGCTCTCAATGTTTAACAACCACCATGATAGTTAAATAAAAACATATTCCTTTGCAGCAGGGAAAAATTGGCTTTTCGCAAAAACCTTATAACCATAGAGCTTTTCCACCAGCCATATATGCATGTAGTGATAGCCATTGTTCATCATTTCTCTATGGTGTGAATTTGCCAGTACATTCAATGTACTGACCCTCGTGGCTGCAACGTCTCATGTTGCAGGACTTCTTACGGCGAGTAAGTGATACATTAGGGTTACGATTTCTACACTCAACTTTGCCGTTGGTGTTGATGGGAATCCACAACCTTGTTACTTCCGCTATTTTGGATTCAGGTAATGGTATTTACGTTATTTTATACATGTGATTTACCTCTGTTATAAATCCTCGAGTACTGTGTGTGTCAGCATATCGATCCAGGGATGACACTTAAGCAAAGAGACTTTATCGTCTGAGGTCGGGTCGCTACACCGGAGCCCCAAACGGACTCCAGATCTGCCCTCCCGAGGAAGAATAGGGCTTGGTGGCGACTCCGTCTCGTAGATCGTGATAATTCTTTCTCCCTGATTTTTTTCTGGAATAATGTGATTTTATAGTATCAAGGGGATCGTCAGCGGGGCCACCAGGTGGGTACAACCCACCTGGGCGCGCCACGAGAGGGGAGCGCGCCCTGGTGGGTTGTGCCCAACCAGGGGCCCCTCTCTAGTGGGTCTTGGTTCCAGAAATTCTTATTATTGATATAAAAAATCCTCGCAAAGTTTCGTTACATTCTGAGAACTTTTATTTCTGCACAAAAACAACACCATGGTAGTTCTGCTGAAAATAACGTCAGTCCGGGGTTAGTTTCATTCAAATCATGCAAATTAGAGTCCAAAACAAGAGGAAAAGCGTAAGAAAAAGTAGATACGTTGGAGACATATCATGATGAAGTCACGTGTGTCTGGCCAGATGATGATTGATGTCATCACACCAAGAGGTCCCTAAGAATATCTCTTCATCGTCGGAGGACCAAATCTCACTCTCGAGCTATCTGGCCACTTGTTAAACTCTCCAATGAACCTGTAAGTTGTCAGTATGATCACTGTGTTACAGGTGACCTTTGAGCAACCCCAAAGCCCACTGTACGGTAAGAAGTGACTGCGATACTCTCATGATCTAAGGAGCAAAATCACACGTTAACACTTCGTGTTATTACATTTGAATATAGACGATATTAATTCAATTCACAACAAACAAGTTTGGGTCGATCAATATGATCGTTCTTCCAACGCCATAATCTCAAAGTTGTTTTAGTTCTATCGTTTAACACTTTAAATGATACCCTAAGATCCCAATAATATGATCACCAACAACACTTAAGCTAGTCCTAGAGGCAAGACTAGGAACCTTTCATTTAACCGTTTATTATTCCACACGTGCATATGAGTTTTACACTGAATTGCATATTCCAGGATCATGGCAGTTATAGCATGAAATATAAACTCTATAACTATCAATATGGAAATATAAAAATACAAATATTATTGCCTCTAGGGCATATTCTCAATAGTCTCCCACTTGCACTAGAGTCAATAATATAGTTAGCACCTTTAAATTTTACACCTATGGCAATCTGGTGTCAGTCCATGCTTTGCTTGTGGTACAAACTTCGTCCTATCGAATCCATGTGTATCATTTGCATTTCAATGCATCCATCATGCTTTCAAATAAATTCATAATTTGTGTGAAACGATATTAGTATATATTGAATCAGTGGTAAGACCTTTGATTCCTTAAATTGAGCTATAGAACCAATATCTGAAAAACAGTTTTTATTTGCACAATCATCTAGAAACCATAGGAAGTTCATAAATGAACCTTTTGATTCATCACCCTCTATTGTTGCTTCTAAAGCGACAATATACTCAGCCTTCTGTTATAGATTTCACCACAATAACTTTCTTGGATCAATTCCAACTTACTGTGCCACCATAAATTATTTAATTTAAACCAAAATTTTCTTGAAGCATCGATTGAAGATTTTTGTCGAGGTACTACTTACATCAGGCATGTATTGATGTAAAGTTAAATTTACATCAACCTCTTCATTTTCTCCATATGCGAGAAACATGTCATCGGTACTCCGCGACATTTTCACTGTTGTCATATGATCAACAATTTGACAATTCTAGTAACTTTACTCACAACTTACTTGGAGTACTAGACGTATCTGGTTATTTACATACCATGGAATTAACACAAGTATGATTGAAATCGTGTATTTCACTCATCAGTATTTCAAGGTACCGATTCTTGCTAATAACTCCTTTCATGTGAATTTGACAAGAAAATCTTTTTGGCGTTTTTATACTAAACTGCTTTAGTATTTTGTCAATATGTATTTTGGCTAAGCCCTATTAGACATTACTATCTCCAGAGATTATTATGTATAATATGAGGACTACATTGCCTAAGTACTTTACTGAAAAACTATTTTCAATAAAATCTTAAACTGTGTCGAGAACTTTATATCATTTCTAATCAACATTGTGTCGTGCACACATAGTGTTTAGAAATATTATAATGCTCTCACTTAATTTCCTGTAAATACAAGCATCTTTGTTTCTATCGATGAAATCATATTATTTGGTCAATTCATCAAACACAAAGATTCGAACTCCACTATGCTTGCTTTAGATCATTACAGGATCTCTTGAAGTTTGCATATTTACTAGCATCCTCTGGATCAAGAAAATTACCTTGGACCGTATCAAATATACAACCTTGGTTCTATTTACAGCTCATGGGAATCATTTTGACATCCATATGTTATATCTCATAACTGAAATATTTAGTAATTGCTAGTTTAATCCAAACCGACTTTAAGTATTATTATGATGAGACAATCTTGTCATAATCAACTCCTTGGTCTTGTCATAAACTATTTGCAACAAATCAAGCATTATAAAACTATTTTATCTTTGTCAATCTATAGATCCATTACTACACTTTAGACTTTAAGTTTTTCAGAGGGTCTATCAAGTTCTAAACTTGAATTATGTGTGTGGATATTATCTCAGATTATTTTGGCGTACAGCTAATTCTGGAGTCAGGGTCCATCAATGTTTCTCTGTGTATTATAGGTTCATTGTTTGTTTCAACAATATTTCGTCTACACATCCTGAAGGTTTGTACGAATTCTCCAACCTATATAGTTCAGTTGCACGTTAGACTGAAAAACTAGATCTTATGTAGAGGCTTCCGTATCAGTTAAAGCATGAAATATATTGGAACCAATTCTAGTGTTTCTTTTCTTATACCTGATTACGAATATTTTGTAATCTTATCGAGTTGCAATGTCCTCCCTCTCACTATTTTACAGAAAACATTTTCTTCAACATTACCACACTCTCTAACAAAACACTTTGCCTTGAGATAGTGATAGAGGAATACCCATTCATTTGGGATAACCTACAAAGTAGCACTTATTTCAAAAAAATTGATGGTGCTCTTTTCAATGTAAAATCCATTGTCTCTAAAGCGTCACATTAAAAGTATATTGACAAAATAATTAATGCCATATTTGATTGCACTATGATATGTCTCCAACGTGTCTATAATTTTTTATTATTCCATGCTATTATATTATCCATCTTGGATGCTTTATATGCATTTTATATGATTTTTTGGGACTAACCTATTAACCTAGAGCCCAGTGCCAGTTTCTGTTTTTTCCTTGTTTTTGAGTTTTACAGAAAAGGAATACTAAACGGAGTCCAATTGATGCGCCAATTTTCGATGATTTTTATGGACCAAAAGAAGCCCGACCCCGGAGTAAAATAGTTAGGCCAGAAGAGTCCCGAGCCATCCATGAGGGTGGAGGACGCGCCCTATCCCCCTGGGCGCGCCCCCTGCCTCGCGGATGACTCAGAGACCCCCCTGACGTGAGACCGACGTCCAAAATTCCTATAAATACAGAAACCCCCGAAAAGAAACCTAGATCGGAGTTCCACCGTCGCAAGCCTCTGTAGCCACCAAAAACCAATAGAGACCCTATTCCGGCACCCTGCCGGAGGAGGGAATCATCACCGATGGCCATCTTCATCATCCCAGCGCTCTCCATGACGAGGAGGGAGTAGTTCACCCTCGGGGCTGAGGGTATGTACCAGTAGCTATGTGTTTGATTTCTCTCTCTCTCTCTCTTTCTTGTTCTTGATTTGGCACGATCTTGATGTACTGCGAGCTTTGCTACTATAGTTGGATCTTATGATGTTTCTCCCCCTCTACCTTCTTGTAATGGATTGAGTTTTTCCTTTGAAGTTATCTTATCGGATTGAATCTCTAAGGATTTGAGAACACTTGATGTATGTCTTGCGTGGGATACCTGTGGTGGCAATGGGGTATTCGATTGATTCACTTTATGTATGTTTTGGTGATCAACTTGCGGGTTCTGTGACCTTGGGAATCTATGCATAGGGGTTGGCACACGTTTTCGTCTTCACTCTTCGGTAGAAACTTTGGGGCACTCTTTGAAGTTTTTTGTGTTGGTTGAATAGATGAACCTGAGATTGTGTGATGCATATCATATAATCATACCCGCGGATACTTGAGGTGACATTGGAGTATCTAGGTGACATTAGGGTTTTGGTTGATTTGTGTCTTAAGGTGTAATTTTACTACGAACTCTTGGGCTGTTTGTGACACTTATAGGAATAGACCAATGGATTGATCGGAAAGAATAACTTTGAGGTGGTTTCGTACCCTACAATAATCTCTTCGTTTGTTCTCCGCTACTAGTGACTTTGGAGTGACTCTTTGTTGCATGTTGAGGGATAGTTATATGATCTAATTACGTTATCCTTGTTGAGACAACTTGCACTAGTGAAAGTATGAACCCTAGGCCTTGTTTTGAAGCATTGAATACCGTTTGTGCTCACTTTTATCATTAGTTACCTTGCTGTTTTTATAATTTCAGATTATAAAAACCTATATCTACCATCCATATTGCACTTGTATCACCATCTCTTCGCCGAACTAGTGCACCTATACAATTTACCATTATAGTTGGTGTGTTGGGGACACAAGAGACTCTTTGTTATTTGGTTGCAGGGTTGTTTGAGAGAGACCATCTTCATCCTACGCCTCCCACGGATTGATAAACCTTAGGTCATCCACTTGAGGGAAATTTGCTACTGTCCTACAAACCTCTGCACTTGGAGGCCCAACAACATCTACGAGAAGAAGGTTGTGTAGTAGACATCAAGCTCTTTTCTGTCGCCGTTGCTGGGGAGGCTAGTGCTTGAGGGTATATCTTTAGATCTTGCAATCAAATCTTTTAGTTTCGTGTTTTATCACTTGTTTAGTTTATAAAAGAAAACTACAAAAAATGGAATTGAGGGTGCCTCATATGCTTCATCTTTTTAATATCTTTCGTGAAAATAAGGATTCCGATAATTGTGCCAAAATGTTAGAAGAAGAATGCAATAAAATGTTTGGCATACAATCTTTGAATGATGAGCATCATTGCAATGTTGTTAGTATGAACTCTTTGAATATCTGTAGTACTAATGATGATTGCACTAGTCATGATGAAAATGTATCTTATAAGCATGTCAATTTTTGTGGAGTGCATAGAGTTTGCAAGTACACACCAAATAGGGAAGATAGATTTTGCAAGAGGCATAATGAAAGTGCAACTATCCCTGGGTGGTTTTGGTAATTCCTAACAACATATAGCTCATTGAGCTAACATCATTCCAAGATGAATATTTCAGAAAAGCTCAATGGATGGCATGGATGAGGAAAGTGGATCCCTCAAAATTACAAGGACAAAGGATTGGCTCAAGCTTCAAGAACAAGACTCTACATTTTATATTTTTAGTGATCCAAGATCACATTGAGTCCATAGGAAAAGCCAATACTATTAAGGAGGGATGAGGTGTTGCTTAATGAGCCTCTTGCTTCATGTGCTTAGTGATATGCTCCAAAATCCTCAACTACCTTTCCATATCCACATATGACCCAAACCTAAAGTCAAACTCGGCCCTACCGATTCTTTCTATCCGGAGCCACCGAGTTTCACATGTCTTAGCCACTGCCACAAACCCTAGCAAATCGGTCTCACCGATAGGGATCTCGGTCTCACCGAGATGGGATTGCAATTTCTCTGTTTCCCTTCGTAACATTTCGGTCCAACCGAAGTGAGCGATCGGTACCACCGAGATTGCAATGTAAACTCACTGTTTCCCTTTCGTAACATTTCAGTCTCACCGAAAAGAGCGAATCGGTCCCACCGAGTTTACCTGACCAACTCTCTAGTTAGCTTATTACCAAAATCGGTCCCACCGAGTTTGTGTAATCAGTCACACCGAGATTACGTTATGCCCTAACCCTAACCATATCGGTCCTACCGAGTTGCATCTCAGTCCCACCGAAAATCCTAACGGTCACTAGGTTTGCTGAATCGGTCCGACCGAGTTTAACGATTCGGTCCCACCGAGTTTGGCAGATTGTGTGTAACGGTTAGATTTTGTGTGGAGGCTATATATACCCCTCCACCCACTCTTCATTCAAAGTGAGAGCCATCAGAACAGATCTTCACTTCCAATACACATTTTCTGAGAGAGAACCACCTACCCTTGTGTTGAGCTCAAGATATTCCATTCCTACCATATGAATCTTGATCTCTAGCCTTCCCCAAGTTGCTTCCCACTCAAATCTTCTTTCCACCAAATCCAAATCCTGTGAGAGAGAGTTGAGTGTTGGGGAGACTATCATTTGAAGTACAGGAGCAAGGAGTTCATCATCAACACACCATTTGTTACTTCTTGGAGAGTGGTGTCTCCTAGATTGGCTAGGTGTCACTTGGGAGCCTCCGACAAGATTGTGGAGTTGAACCAAGGAGTTTGTAAGGGCAAGGAGATTGCCTACTTCATGAAGATCTACCGCTAGTGAGGCAAGTCCTTCGTGGGCGACGGCCATGATGGAATAGACAAGGTTGCTTCTTCGTGGACCCTTCGTGGGTGGAGCCCTCAGTGGACTCGCGCGACCGTTACCCTCCGTGGGTTGAAGTCTCCATCAACGTGGATATACGATAGCACCACCTATCGGAACCACGACAAAAACATCCGTGTCTCCAATTGTGTTTGAATCCCCCAAACCCTTCCCTTTACATTCTTGCAAGATGCTTGCTTTACTTTCCGCTGCTCATAGACTCTTTGCATGCTTGCTTGAATTGTGTGAAGATTGCTTGACTTGTGCTAAGATAGCTAAAATCTGCCAAGAACTAAAATTGGGAAAAGGATAGATATTTATTTGGTCAAGTAGTCTAATCACCCCCCTCTAGACATACTTCCGGTCCTACACATAAGTATTTAGAAACTAAATGGTTGCAAGAGAGGCTAGATGCTTGTGCTGAAAATTTAAAATTTCTTTGCCATCCTTGTGAACTTTGCAATGAACGTGATCATTTAAATCTCCAATGCAAATTGTTTCATGATCGTATCGTGTCCAAAAATTGTGATGACTTGATTTCCCTTGCGCATCATAATAAACTTAGTTTGCTTGTGGGTTATGAAGAAATGAAACGTATGACTAAGGATACTCTAGAATTTTTCCTTGATAAAGTTCTTAATTTTTATCTAGAGGAAATTTATATGTATTGTACGGTGAATTGCATTGAAAATCCTTATATTGCCAATTACATAAGGACAAGAAAACAAATAGAAGATGAAGAGAATACTAATGAAAGGGAAGAGATTTCCCAATATCCTCCTATTCTTTCTTATGATGAATCAGGTAACGAGGAGGAGCCTTCTATTCAACCAATCTCATTAATAAGGAGCTCCAAAAAGAGGATTAAACCCATACTTAATGTGAAGAAGAAAAATAAAGGACGGAGAAGCAAAGGTAAAAATGTATCCCTCCCAAATGATGTTGCTCCTATTACTCATTGTGATGATGATAATTGCTATACTATTGGTGCTATCCTTACTATTAATGATGAGAGTGATTATGCTTGTGATATGAAAAGGCCCAAGCTTGGGGATGCTATGCTTAATGAAGATGATATTTTTAGTCTCCCAAGTTTTGATGAGCAAATTTATTATGATGATAGCATGCCTCCTATTTTTTATGATTATATTGATGAAAGTGGATTTGGAAGAGTGTCAACTTTAGGAAGTAATGGTCCCACTATTTTGGAGGATGTTGAATCTTATTGTGATAATTATAAAATTGTATTTGGAGAGGTCGTGACTTTATTTAGTAATGATTCCACTATCTTGGAAGAGGTTTCAATTGATGATGATGAGAACAAAGTTTCTACTTATGATGATTATTGTGATGATACTTATGTTATAAAAAGTAGTGATGATTATATTTAAAAAACTTGTCATGATTATGATTACCCTTTTTATGAACATTACTCTTTTAATGTGGAAACAATTTATAGTATTCGAGTTTCTTATGATACTCCCACTATTCCGAATGAGAAGAATTTTGCTTATGTGGAGAGCAGTAAATTTTCTATGTTTTTAGATCATGAAAAGAATGCTTTATGTGATGGTTATATTGTTGAATTTATTCATGATGCTACTGAAAATTATTATGCGGGAGGAATATATGCTTGTAGGAATTGCAATAATATCAAGTTTCCTCTCTACGTGTTAAAAGTTTTGAAGTTATGCTTGTTTTGTCTTCGTATGCTAGTTGATTCATGTTCCCATAAATTGTTTGCTCACAAAATCCCTATGCATAGGAAGTGGGTTAGGCTTAAATGTGTTAGTCGTATTCTTCATGATGCTCTCTTTATGTTTTAATTCTTACCTTTTATGTGAGCATCATTGAAATCGTCATGTCTAGCTAGAAAGGCATTAAAGAAAAGCGCTTGTTGGGAGACAACCCAATATTTACCCCTACTGTTTTTGTGTGTCCACATGATTAAGCTACTGTTGTAATCATGTTTTATAGCTTTTGTTTCAATAAAGTGCCAAGTAGAACCTTTGGGAAGACTTGGGTGAAAGTTAATGTGATCTTGCTGTAAAAAACAGAAACTCTGTGCTCAGGAGATTAGCTGTCTTTTTTTTTACAGAAGAGTGCTTTTAAGTTGATTCTTTTTGCAGAAGATTAATAGAAAAATTCCTCACGTCCACCAATTTATTTCATAATTTTTGCAGTAACATAAGTATTCGAGATTTACAGATTACTACAGATTGTTCTGTTTTTGACAGATTCTGTTTTCTATGTGTTGTTTGCTTATTTTGATGAATCTATGACTAGTATCAGAGGGTATGAACCATAGAGAAGTTGTAATACAGTAGATATTACACCAATATAAATAAATAATGAGTTCACAACTTTACCAAAAGTGGTGATTTTATTTCCTTATACTAACGGAGCTTACGAGTTTTCTGTTGAGTTTTGTGTTGTGAAGTTTTTAAGTTTTAGGTAAAGGTTCGATGGACTATGGAATAAGGAGTGGAAAGAGCCTAAGCTTGGGGATGCCCAAGGCACCCCAAGGTAATATTCAAGGACAAACAAGATCCTAAGCTTGGGGATGCCCCGGAAGGCATCCCCTCTTTCGTCTTCATTCATCGGTAACTGATACGTCTCCAACGTATCTATAATTTTTGATTGCTCCATGCTATATTATCTACTGTTTTCGACTATATTGGGCTTTATTTTCCACTTTTATATTATTTTTGGGACTAACCTATTAACCGGAGGCCCAACCCAGAATTGCTGTTTTTTTTGCTTATTTCAGAGTTTTGGAGAAACAGAATATCAAACCGAGTCCAAACGGAATGAAACCTTCGGGAACGTGATTTTCTCACCGAACGTGATCCAAGAGACTTGGACCCTACACCAAGGAACAACAGAGACGGTCACGAGGTGGGGGGCACGCCCCCCTCCCTAGGGCGCGCCCCCTGCCTCGTGGGCCCCCTGTTGCTCCACCGACGTACTTCTTCCTCCTATATATACCCACGTACCCCCAAACGATCAGATACAGAGCCAAAAACCTACTTCCACTGCCGCAACCTTCTGTATCCACGAGATCCCATCTTGGGACCTGTTTCGGAGCTCCGCTGGAGAGGTCCGTCATCATGGAGGGCTTCTACATCATCCTAGCCCCTCCGATGAAGTGTGAGTAGTTCACCTCAGACCTACGGCTCCATAGTTATTAGCTAGATGGCTTCTTCTCTCTTTTCGGATCTCAATACAATGTTCTCCCCCTCTCTCGTGGAGATCTATTCGATGTAATCTTGTTTTTGCGGTGTGTTTGTTGAGACCGATGAATTGTGGGTTTATGGTCAAGTCTATCTATGAAAAATATTTGAATCTTCTCTGAATTCTTTTATGTATGATTGGTTATCTTTGCAAGACTCTTTGAACTATCAGTTTGGTTTGGCCTACTAGATTGGTTTTTATTGCCATGGGAGAAGTGCTTAGCTTTGGGTTCAATCTTGCGGTGTCCTTTCCCAATGACAGAAGGGGCAGCAAGGCACGTATAGTATTGTTGCCATCGAGGATAACAAGATCGGGTTTTTATCATATTGCATGAAACTATCCCTCTACATCATGTCATCTTGCTTAACGCGTTACTCTGTTTTTAACTTAATACTCTAGATGCATGCTGGATAGCGGTCGATGAGTGGAGTAATAGTAGTAGATGCAGGCACGAGTCGGACTACTTGTCTCGGACGTGATGCCTATATACATGATCATACCTAGATATTCTCATAACTATGCTCAATTCTGTCAATTGCTCAACAGTAATTTGTTCACCCACCGTAGAATACTTATGCTCTTGA
The DNA here is from genome assembly GCA_032464435.1 of Aegilops umbellulata. NCBI lineage: Eukaryota > Viridiplantae > Streptophyta > Magnoliopsida > Poales > Poaceae > Aegilops > Aegilops umbellulata. The sequence continues at coordinate 180,526,537 of CP136057.1, read as the reverse complement.
GGGAAGCCACTAGTGAAACCTATGGCCCCTGGGTCTATCCTCATCATATCAATCTCCATCACTTTAATCTTGCTTTGCTTTTTTACTTTGCTTTTTTACTTTTCACTTTGCATCCCTATACCAAAAATACCAAAAATATTATCTATCATCTCTATTAGATCTCACTCTCGTAAGTGACTGTGAAGGGATTGACAACCCCTAATCGCGTTGGTTGCGAGGAGCTATTGTTTTGTGCAGGTACGAGGGACTTGTGCGTAGCCTCCTACTGGATTGATACATTGGTTCTCAAAAACTGAGAGAAATACTTACGCTACTTTGCTGCATCATCCTCTCCTCTTCGGGGAAATCCAACGCAGTGCTCAAGAGGTAGCAAGAAGAATTTCTGGCGCCGTTGCCGGGGAGGCTTACGCAAGAGCAAGTCAAGATTTGGACTCCTAACAACGAGCCACTTCTGGCGTCGTTTCCTATGCAAAAATTCAACATACCAAGTACCCATCACAATCCCTATCTCCCGCATTACATTAGTTGCCATTTGCCTCTCGTTTTCCTCTCCCCCACTTCACCCATGTCGTTTTATTCGCCCTCTCTTTCCCAATCTCCTCCTCTTTTTCCTGTTTGCCTTTTTTGCTCGTTGTTATGTCTAAAATTGGGGAAATTATCGCCGATATGGGCGATAATAATATGATAGAAAATTCTGAAGCTCCTGCTGAAGAAACCCCTACCTATCATACAAAAAGATTTTGAATCGGTAGTGGTAATATTATTGGAAAAGGAGTTATTCAAGATTTCTTTACTTGTGCTGGTGCTTTGCCCTCCTTGGGTGGTTCTATTCTTCATAGAACTAGTAGTCTTGCGGACGCTATTGCCATGCTTATTGTTGAACTTGAAAGGCAATTTATGCATATGCACCCTTCTATACAAGAATTTTCCTAGAATTTTCTAATATCGAACACTCCTCTGTTAAGCGTGCCTCTACTATCTTTTTGGCTCATGAATTCAGATTTATAATAAAAGAAGCCAAAGAAATCTTTGCGCATTATAGGGTGGACGCCGGCCGTTGTCGGGGGGGATCGGCTTCCTCGAACACCTATGGGGACCGAGCCCCTTACTGGTTCGGCGGGGGCGGAGGTTGCACAAAGAGCAGATCGAGGCGGTGCACACGGGGGATTTTACCCAGCTTCGGGCCGCAAAGATGCGTAAAACCCTACTGCTGCTTGGTGGATTGTATTGTGTTCTTGCTCGGGAGCGCGCGGTGCTACAGTACACGCGGGCCGCCGGAGAGGTCGAGCGTAAAGATCGGTCTCTCCCCACTACGTGCGCATGGGGCCTCCTTTTATATGCTCAAGGGGTTACCCACAGGTGGCAGCGTAGGTGAGGGCAAAAATGGTAGAATGCTGTAGTGGGTACAGCTGCCTGCACAGTGGCTGTATAGTGCTATCATACCTAACTCTGACGACGGGGGACAAGGGCATTAAATGCCCGTCCGCGTCGCCCAGACGGAGCAGGGGAGTGGACCATCAGGAGCGCCACCGTTTGCCACGATGGCTACTCTGTCAGCTTCGCTTCGCCACCACATGCCCCTCGCTGCTCAGCCTCCCGCCACGTGCGCCTGGGATGCCCCCCAGAGCGACACGTTGGTGGGTGAGCTGGAGCGCAGGCACGAGGTGGTAACTTGCCGCGGCAAGCGCCTTGCCGCGGTGGATGTCTTGTCGCGCTCGGGAGCTTGTTGCTCCCCGGGCCTTGCCGGGGCGCGGGGCGCGCCGTGGCAGGGTCCTTGTCGTGCCGTGGATGGCCTTCCCGGCAAGCTCCTCTTGCCGGGGTCTTGTGCTTCGAGCGGCAATCCCGGCAAACTCCCCTTGCCAGGGCCTTGCTCTCTTCCGGTGGCCTTTCCGGCAAGCTCCTCTTGCCAGGGCCTTGGCTCAAATACTTTGTTCTTGAATGGCCCAAGAGGGGACCATTGAGGGTCTTGGCGATCGCCTGGCAGGCCTTGCCGTGGGGTGCTACGACTGCCCGTGAACAAGTTCGGGGTACTAAGGTACCCCTACTTTAGTACACCGACAGGAGCCCCCAGGCCTGGCCATACACGGTGCCGAGCGCTGTTCGGCCAGGCCCAAAACAGTGCATGGGCACGCGCACCCTGGGTCACGGTACATCTTTTTCTGCACCCACCACGTCCTCCCCGAACGGCACGCGTCGAATGCGGCATCGTGGGGGAGAGGCGTGCGTGACGTGGGTGGCGTGCGCGGGGCCGAGCCCTGCAGGCATGCGTCACGTCGCAATAAATGGGGACGGTTCGTGCCATCTTCATAAGTAGAGGGAGGTGTGGAGGCGTGGCTCCTTCGCTGGATGGGGCCGAGGCACGGTTTCCGAGGCGCCCGTTCCCCACGATCACGGGGTGGGGGAGAGGCCGCCTCACCCGTCGCCTCGGCCCTGCACGTCAGCCACGCGGCCTCCATGCACCTGGAGTTGCGGACGGTGGAGGCGGGAAACCGGGCCGTCGCGGGTCCAGGCAGCAGGCCGGTCCCGGTCGCCTGGCCTCCCTGCGCCCTGATTGGTCGAGCGGGGCGGTCGAGTCCCCACCCTGCTCCTTTATAAGGAGCAAGAAGGGGGGCGACGGGAACCCACACTCCTCCATCTCTTCCTCCTCTGACTCCCTCTCTCCATTAGCCATGGAGAAAGGGAATCCGGGTCCTTCATCGGTGGCGGCGAGGGTTGCCGCCAGGCAGCGCGCCCCTCCTCCCCTTGCACCCGCGGTGGCGGAGCCAGCCGCAAGGGGAAGGGGGAGGGGGCGAGGTCGTGGACGAGGGCGCGGACGAGGCCGCGGTGCTCAGGGAAGAGGCGGGCGGGGCGACGCGCCGGCCTCGCCTCCGCCAGCGGCCCTTCTTCCCACGGCGGTCCATCTCGGGGACGATCCTTGCGAGTTCTTCGTCAGGCTGCGCCGGGCGCCTCGTCGCCGCCTCCGCCTTCCGGCTCCTTTCGCGAGCGTGATGGAGATGGAGCAACCCGAAACGCTAAGGTTGCGCATGAGGGGCTGCGGGATCAGCGGCACGCGGGTCCACGTCGAGTTCCCAGCCCCCGGCGTGGTGTATCTTGGCCGAGGGTGGAAGACATTCGCCCGTATCCACACCTTGACGGAGGGGTTCACCCTCCATTTCAAGTTGATGGAGGGCGATCTCCTCTCCGTCAAGGCCTTCGGGGACTTCGGGACCCGGGCCAGGTGCTGCGTGGATAGCTCCTCCGACAGCGAAAGCTCCTCCTCGAGCGAGAGCGATGAGGAGGGGAGCGACAGCGACGACGAGGGCAGCGGTCGTCGGGATGACGGGTCCGACTAGGCGCCGGTCGCAGCTCCGTGTGGCACCGGCGACCCCATCATCCGTGTCGCCGGCTCCTTGAGCTTCTCGGGGTCGTCTTCCCGGGCGGCTGGAGTGGCGAGGCTGCGGAAGAGGAGGAGGACTGGCGGCAAGGCCGTCAACTCGGAGTACGAGGGCTAGGTGCCCCCGACAGCGTGTTGACGTCCCGTTGCCTCATCTTCGAGCTCCATCTCCGACGCCACTGCCACCATCCAGCCTCCGGAGCCCCCGGGGCATTCTCTTGGTGTCTTCTGCCACCCGTAGCTCGCCTAGGCGCCCCTTTTGCTTCGCCTCCTTGTCCTACCTCCTGAGGAGAGAGACAAGAAAGGGATTACGGGCACCTCATCTTTTTTCAATCTGTAAGCCTTCGGGCCTTAGTTGCATTTAAAGCTTGTAATCCCATCTTTTCATGTTTTTCATTCTCTCTGAACTGTACCTGAGCGGAATGTTTTTGATGAAAAGGGGGAGTTTGCCGGGCCATTTGTCCCGTGGGTGGAACCCACGCCAAGGAGCGAACCCTTTGTATCGTTAGGATAGACATTTCTTCGCCCGGCAACAGGCCCTGCCGTCTTCCCGCGCCGCTCGGCCCTCCTCACGCCTTTGGCGGAGGCGGGGAGAAGGCGGGATCCGGCCCCCCGCTTCGCCCCTTTGCCGCCGCGACTACTACCAAGACGGGCCCCAGGAACGCGCTCTGGGGCATGTCGTCGAGGGAGCACGGCAGCTTTTAGGGGGAAAAAGGGTTTTCGTATTCCACAGTTCATGAGAGAATGCATGACAAGGGATGCGAAAACTTATCTGGGATTGCAGCCCCCGGCAGCTTTGGCTTGCCGCGGACGAATCTTCGTACTTGCATCCCCCGGTAATACTGGCTTGCCGGGGACCAGATGCTGTCCCGCCCTTCTTCTTTTCTTCGCCTTTAAGTGGTCTGGCCAGGATGTACAAACCCCTGCGAACCAAAGGGATCGAAAGAACGGGAAAAAGGACGCAGACTCGACCTCTAAGCTAGGGGTTAGCAGCTGTTAGGCACTATCAACCCTAACCAAGGACGAGACTCGACTCAGCATGCATGCTAAAACTTAGGGCGCCAGCGCTTCATTTCTGCTGCTCAGGGTCTGCGCCTGGCTTTGTACAAAGGATTACATGCAACTGCGGCAAGACTTGTACAAAAGGTTGGTTGCCGGGCAGGCCCCGACAACCACGCCTTACGGGTAAAACTTACGAAGATGCTCAATATTCCAGGAGTTGCTCACCGGAGTGCCATCTCCGGTCTCGAGGCGGACAGCGCCAAGCCTCGTGACTCGTCTCACCCGGTAAGGGCCTTCCCACTTCGGCGTCAACTTGTTATGATTCTTGGCGGACGGGGCGCGCCGAAGAACAAGGTCGCCTTCCTCGAAGCTTCTGGCTTTAACTTTGTGGCTATGATAGCGGTGCAAAGCTTGCTGGTAGCGAGAGGCTCGCACAGCAGCCTGAAGACGATCTTCCTCAAGGAGCAGCGCGTCATCTTCACGCAGCCGCTCTTGCTCAAGCTCATCATAAGCGAGCACTCGAGGTGACCCGTATACGAGTTCCGTGGGGGTAACTGCTTCTGCTCCATAGACTAGAGCGAATGGTGTCTGGCCAGTGGCTCGATTTGGCATCGTTCTGATCGACCAAAGAGCCACCGGCAGCTCCTCGATCCAGTTTCTTCCGCACTTGTGCAGCCTGTCGAAAGTTCTGGTCTTGAGCCCGCGCAGTACTTCGGCGTTGGCCCTTTCAGCTTGACCGTTGCTCCTGGGATGAGCAACAGAAGCGAGGCAGACCTTGGCGCCGAGATCTTGGACGTATTGCATGAAGGCGCGGCTCGTGAATTGCGTACCGTTGTCGGTGATGATCCTGTTGGGGATCCCGAAGCGGCAGACAATCGACCTGAAGAACTTGATGGCTGACTGTGCTGTCACCTTCCTCACTGGTTCCACTTCCGGCCACTTTGTGAACTTGTCGATTGCGACGTACAAGTACTCAAAGCCCCCGACAGCTCGGGGGAAAGGGCCGAGGATATCGAGCCCCCAGACCGAAAATGGCCAGGATAAAGGGATCGTCTGGAGAGTTTGAGCTGGCTGGTGTATCTGGTTGGAATGGAACTGGCACGCTTCACACTTGGTTAATTGTGCAGTTGCATCCTGGAGGGCTGTCGGCCAGAAGAAGCCTTGCCAGAACGCTTTGCCGGCAAGCGCTCTTGCGCCAATGTGGTGACCACATATGCCTCCATGTATCTCTGCCAACAGCTGTTGTCCGTCTTCCCGGGGAATACACTTCAATTTCACACCGTTGCGCCCTCTTCTGTATAGTGTGTTGTCGACGAACTGGTACATACTCGAGCGCCGGGCTACTCTTTCCGCTTCTTCTTGTTCTTCGGGAAGTTCTCCGTACTGGAGGAAATGGACAGTCTGCCGCGCCCATGCTGGAGCCTACGGCTCGACAACAAGGACTGAAGGCACTTCTGCCGCTGCGGGAACGTCTGCTTCTACGACGAGGATCTGGCGATCGGCCGGAGCTTGACGTTCCCCGGCAAGCTTGCCGGAACAAAGCTTGTCGGGAGCGCCTGCTTCTACAGAGTAAACCCTGGGGTTTTCCGGAGCAGACGGTTCCTTAGCGCTCTTGGCGTCGATCCTGGGGACCTTCTTGGCGGCGGCTCCGGGGAGCTCTGCCGGAAGATAGTCGCCGGAGACCTACTTCCTCTTCTTGCTCTGTCTGGTTGATGGCGTTACGGATGGCCGAGTCAGCTTGAGCACAAAGGTCCCTGGTTCCACAGGTAACTTAAATGCTGCGCACTTTGACAGGCCGTCAGCGATGTCATTCTCAGCTCTTGGAATGTGTTCCATCTGCAGGCCGTCAAAGTGCTCTTCCAGCTTCCTCACTTCATCAACGTACGCTTCCATCAACGGACTCTGGTAATCCTTGTTCACTTGGCGGACGACGAGCTGTGAGTCACCCCTGACAATGAGCTTCTTGATCCCAAGTTCTGCCGCGATCCTGAGACCGGCAAGCAAACCTTCATACTCTGCAGTATTGTTGGTTGCTTGTTCCTTGGGGAAGTGCATCTAGACTACGTACTTGAGGTGCTCTCCGGTGGGCGCGACAAGTAACGCGCCGGCGCCGGCGCCTTGCAGCGAGAAGGCACCATCAAAGTACATCAGCCACTCTTTGCCTGCTTCTTTGGCGGGGATGCTCGTCTCTGGGATATCTTCGTCCGGTGTTGGTGTCCACTCCGCTATGAACTCCGCCAAAGCTCTGCTTTGGATAGTCGAGGTGCTCTCGAACTGGAGACCGAAGCTCGATAGTTCTAGTGCCCACTCGACAATCCTGCCTGTTGCTTCTGGATTTTGCAGTATCCTCTTCAGCGGAAAGCGGGTGACAACTGTAACCTCGTGTGCTTGGAAGTAATGGCCCAGCTTTCTCGAGGCCATGAGGAGGCCGAAAAGCAATTTCTGCACACCAGAGTACCTTGACCTGGCCCCCTGCAAGAGGGAGCTGACAAAGTACACTGGGCGCTACACCATTTTCTTCTTCTGCACCTCCACTTGCTCCTGCGCAGATTCATCCTCGTAGGGGCCAGAGCTTGTCGGGGAAGCCCCCTGCTTGTCGCTGGACGTGCTTGCCGCGGTCGCTGGCTCATCATCGGCCTCCCTCTCCGCTACTAACGCAGCACTAACCACTTGATTAGTTGCCGCTAGGTACAGCAGCAGCTTCTCTTGTGGTTTAGGCGCGACAAGTATCGGAGCGGAGGACAGGTATTTCTTCAGGTCCTGCAGCGTAGCCTCCGCTTCCGGAGTCCATTTTACTGGACCCGCCTTTTTTAAAATTTTGAAAAATGGCAGGGCGCGCTCTGCAGACCTAGAGATAAACCTGCTGAGAGCCGCGACGCAGCCGGCAAGCCTCTGCACGTCCTTGACACGGGTTGGTGCCTCAATCTGCTCGATGGCCTTGATCTTGTCTGGGTTGGCTTCTATCCCTCGCTGAGACACGAAGAACCCGAGAAGCTTGCCGGAAGGAACTCCGAACACGCACTTCTCGGGGTTGAGCTTGAGGCTGATCCTGCGCAGATTCGCAAAGGCCTCTTCTAAGTCTTGAATCAGGGTTGCCCTGTCTCTGCTCTTGACCACTATATCATCCATGTAGGCCTCCACATTCCTGTGGATTTGTGGATCAAAAGCGGTGTGGACAACCCTTGCAAATGTCGAACCGGCGTTCTTCAGTCCGAAAGGCATCCGTACGAAACAGTACGTGCCACATGGAGTGATGAACGCGGTCTTCTCTTCATCTTCTTCAGCCATGAAGATCTGATGATATCCAGAGTAGGCGTCAAGAAATGAAAGCAGGTCACATCCGGCCGTGGAGTCAACAATCTGGTCAATGCGCGGCAAGGGAAAGGGATCTTTGGGACAAGCTTTGTTAACATCAGTGAAGTCGATGCAAAGCCTCCATTTCCCATTTGCTTTGCGCACGACAACAGGATTGGCCAACCACGTCGGATGGAGCACACCTCTGACGAGGCCTGCCGCTTCCAACTTCTTGATCTCTTCTGCGATGAACTCTTGGCGCTCCACTGCTTGCTTCCTGACTCTCTGCTTGACGGGCCGTGCGTGAGGACAGACAGCGAGGTGGTGCTCAATCACTTTCCTGGGAATGCCGGGGATGTCAGATGGCTGCCAGGCAAACACATCGACATTCGCCCGCAGGAAAGTAACGAGCGCGCTTTCCTATTTGGGGTCGAGCGTGGCACTGATGGTGAAGGTACCACCAGTGCCGTCCTCCTTGGCGGGCACCTTCTTGGTCGTTGGCGGAGCCGCCATTGTCTTCTTACTCTTGCCGGTGGAGCTCGATGGCGCGTCCTCGATGGTAGCGCAGCACTCCGGAGAGGTGCGCTTGCCGGAGTGGGCGCCAGAGCACTTGCCGGGCTTGGTCCTCTTCTTTCCTCCGGGAGCTTCAGCGGCAAGCGGCTTGTGATCCGCTGCGGCTGCTGCTTCCCGGTAGATCTTGTCGGCACAGATAAGGGCATCCTTCTTGTCGCCAGGGACAGAGATGACGCTTATCGGGCCTGGCATCTTGAGCATGTTGTAGGCGTAGTGAGAGGCCGCCATGAACTTGGCGAGCGCTGGACGGCCGAGAATTCCATTGTATGGCAATGGAAAATCGGCGACGTCAAAGGTGATCCTCTCTATCCTGAAGTTCAGCTCGCTGCCAAATGTTTCTGGCAACGTTATCTTCCCCTTCGGTTTGCTCCTTCCTGGGTTGATTCCTTGGAACATGCCGGTTTCTTCGAGCTCGCTGTCGGGGACTTGGAGTTTTCGGGGCACAGCGGAGGAGATCAGGTTCAAGCCGGCCCCGCCGTCAACCAGCATCTTGGTGACCTTGAGGTTGCGGATTGTTGGCGAAACCAACATCGGCAAGCACCCGGTCGCAGTAGTGCGATCAGGGTGGTCCTCAATATCAAAGATGATAGGCGTGCTGGACCATTTCAGAGGCTTGCGCGACTCGACGGGTGGCTCCGCTGCATTGACTTCCCGCGCCCACTGCTTGAGCTGGCGGTGAGAAGTATGCAGGGTGGAGCCGCCGTCTACGCACAAGACCTCTGTGGCTTTCTGAAACTCCTGCTCACTGGTCTCGACGTCATCCATGTCTTCGTCTTCATCATCGTCTTCGTTCTTGTCACGGCCGCGGGGAGGTCGCTCCGCTTGCCACTGCTTGTCCTTGTCGCGGCGTCCTCCCTGGCCGGGGCGCTTCGTGCCTGATCCTCCGCCACCTCCTCGGGCTCTCTCCTTGTCGCGCCGCTCGTACTCGGCCTTTTGCAGCTCGACGAGCCGCTCGACCTGCTTGCAGCTCTGGAGGTCATGGCCCTTGGTGCGGTGGATCTTGCAGTATTGTTTGCTGGTGCCGTCCCGTTTGTCGGCGGCCGCCACGGCCTGGCAGTGGACGCATCCGGCAATCTCCTTGCCAGAGCTGCCAGCCTGGGCCTTCTTGGCGGCGCCTTCATCGCCGGACTGCTCAACAACCAGTACCTCTTGGCTCTTCTTCTTCCTGTTGCTCCACCGCTGGCCCTTCTTCGCCGGGGCGGTATCCTCACTGTCGGATCCTCCCGCTCCAGCGCTCTCTCCGGGGAGTTTCCTCCCTTCCTCAGCACGGGCACACTTGTCGGCCAGGGCGTATAGCTCGCTGACGTCCTTGATCTTGCACATCGCCATCTCCTCCCGCATCATGCCGTTACGCACGTTCTGATGGAACGCGCCGATGACCGCGACGGGGTGGACGTCTGGGATGTTGTAGTGTACACGGCTGAATCTCTCGATGAACTTGCGCAGAGGTTCTCCCTCCTTCTAGACGAGCAGGTGAAGGTCGCTCGCTTGGCCATGGGGTTTGTGGCCGCCCGTGAAGGCGCCAACAAACTGATGGCATAAGTCTGTCCAGGAGGTTATGGAGTTGTCCGGCAAGTGCATGAGCCAGGATCTGACGTTGGACTTGAGCACCAGCGGGAAGTAGTTGGCAAGGATCTTGTCGTCTCGCCCCCCGGCAGCCTGCACCGCAATGGTGTAGATGTTGAGGAACTCCGACGGATGCGACTTGCCGTCGTACTCCTCTGGCACGTCTGGCTTGAAATTCTTTGTGCTGGGCCACTGGACTTGCCGCAGCTCATGGGTGAACGCAGGGCAGCCCACCGCGTACGGCAGGTCGCCTGGTTTCCCTAGTGCATGCATGTCGATAGAGGGCCCAGCGCGGTGGTCTGATTGATGCCGCGCTTCTCTCCAACGCTCGATGCGAGTACGAGCGTCCTCTTGCTCTAGCTCATGAAGAACTTGGCGTTGATCGCGACGAGTTCGCGGATTTGACGACGCGGTGGAGTCGTTGTCGTGGTGATTCCGGCGAGTCGGCGATCTTGGCCTCCGGGGCGGGGAGTGGACGGTGGTCGCACCCCCGTCGGTCCTGGCGCCATCGGTCCTCGCCTGGCCGTCCCGCCGCGGCTGCGACGCGTTGTGCTGCCGCGGGGTGTCGCCGTTAGCGAAACCGATGAGGCTCTGTATCGTGGCCCTCCAGTCGTCGAGCTTGTCCGCCGTTGGAGGGTAGTCTAGGAGCAGTTGGGCTCGTGCCAGAGCTTCTGCTGGAGTGGCGGGCAGCGGCGGCGAACGGCGCGTGGAGCGGGGTGTGCTTGAACTTCTAACTATGTTAGAAGGAGCAACACCTGGGCCAGGCACCCGCGCCACGCTCGCGCCAGCGTGTTGGTGCGAGTGCTGGCCTTGAGCGCCCTGGGATCCGCTGGCTCGATCTGGGTCCAGCGAGCGTATGGTACCGTGGGCGCCAAGACGCTGCTGGTCCCGCGCTTCCTGAGAGGGGCACGGTGCATGTTCGGATGCCGTGGCGCCGTGAGCTGGCTCGACGACGCCCGTTCCGCCGCCGGTGCCGTCCCCGCCACCCGTTTGCTCCAAGGGCGGCGGGTTCGACGCGGACGGACCGGCCACCTCCAGAGCCTTCTTCTTCGGTGGCATGTCGCTGAGGATGAAGGAGATCTAGCTGGTGCAGACGCCGGATCAGGTTCGCACAACTTCGACGCCCCCTACCTGGCACGCCAAAGATGTAGGGGGGAATCGGCTTCCACGAACACCTATGGGGACCGAGCCCCTTACTGGTTCGGCAGGGGGAGGAGGTTGCACAAAGAGCAGATCGAGGCGGTGCACACCAGGGGATTTTACCCAGCTTCGGGCCGCAAAGATGCGTAAAACCCTACTGCTGCTTGGTGGATTGTATTGTGTTCTTGCTCGGGAGCGCGCAGTGCTACAGTACACGCGGGCCACCGGCGAGGTCGACCGTAAAGATCGGTCTCTCCCCACTACGTGCGCATGGGGCCTCCTTTTATATGCTCAAGGGGTTACCCACAGGTGGCAGCGTAGGTGAGGGCAAAAATGGTAGAATGCTGTAGTGGGTACAGCTGCCTGCATAGTGGCTGTACAGTGCTATCATACCTAACTCTGACGGCGGGGGACAAGGGCATTAAATGCCCGTCCGCATCGCCCAGACGGAGCAGGGGAGTGGACCGTCAGGAGCGCCACCGTTTGCCACGATGGCTACTCTGTCAGCTTTGCTTCGCCACCGCATGCCCCTCGCTGCTCAGCCTCCCGCCACGTGCGCCTGGGATGCCCCCTAGAGCGACACGTTGGTGGGTGAGCTGGAGCGCAGGCACGAGGTGGTAACTTGCCGCGGCAAGCGCCTTGCCGCGGTGGATGTCTTGTCGCGCCCGGGAGCTTGTTGCTCCCCGGGCCTTGCCGGGGCGCGGGGCACGCCGTGGCAGGGTCCTTGTCGTGCCGTGGATGGCCTTCCCGGCAAGCTCCTCTTGCCGGAGTCTTGTGCTTTGAGCGGCAGTCCCGGCAAACTCCCCTTGCCAGGGCATTGCTCTCTTCGGGTGGCCTTCCCGGCAAGCTCCTCTTGCCGGGGCCTTGGCTCAAATACTTTGTTCTTGAATGGCCCAAGAGGGGACCATTGAGGGTCTTGGCGATCGCCTGGCAGGCCTTGCCGCGGGGTGCTACGACTTCCCGTGCACAAGTTCGGGGTACTAAGGTACCCCTACTTTAGTACACCGACAGCCGTCCCCCTATAGAATCTATCCTCTTTGATCAAGAAGAAATAATGCGTTTTCAATCTATTGACTATCTTGCTTTCAATGAAAACCTTAGAAAAAAGGTGCCCAGCAATATTTTAATTGATAGAATCTCTGAACTTAATGATGATTTGGCTATTCGAAATAATGAGCTAGGATGCTCTCTTGAGTTTAGGCTCACAAGGTTCTGTCAAAAGAATGCTTACAATGATGAATTGGTTGTGCAATATGAAGGGCCGAAAGAGGAACCTATACCTCCTAAAATTGATCTTGGGGACTTTTGTCCTATTAACTTTAGCCCTTTTGATTACTTTTGCTTGCCTCAAAGGAAACTTGCTGCCGAACGTAGAGAATATGAAATGAGTTTCACCGATCTATCTTATTACTACGGCACTACCTAGATCTATCCTCGCTTTTATGCTTAGCTAGGGGCGTTAAACGATAGCGCTTGTTGGGAGGCAACCCAATTTTATTTTAGTTTTTTATTTTTTTTCTTCTGTTCAGGAATAAATAATCCATCTACCTTCTGTTTATATGTGGTTTTGTGTTTTAATTAGTGTTTGTGCCAAATTAGACCTATAGGATCTTCTTGGATGATAGTTATTTGATCTTGCTGTAATTTCCAGAATCTTTCTGTTCACGAAAACAATTGTTAAAAGTCACCAGAACGTGATAAAATACTGATTCCAATTGATGCTGATCATTAAACAAATTTTCTAGGTCGTCCTATTTTGGTAGAGTTTTTGGAGTTCCAGAAGTTTGCATTAGTTACAGATTACTACAGACTGTTCTGTTTTTGACAGATTCTGTTTTTCGTGTGTTGTTTGCTTATTTTGATGAATCTATGGCTAGTAAAATAGTTTATAATCCATAGATAAGTTGGAATACAGTAGGTTTAACACCAATATAAATAAAGAATCAGTTCATTACAGTACCTTGAAGTAGTCTTTTGTTTTCATTCTCTAACGGAGCTCACGAGATTTCTGTTGAGTTTTGTGTTGTGAAGTTTTCAAGTTTTGGGTAAATTATTTTGATGGATTATGGAACAAGGAGTGTCAAGAGCCTAAGCTTGGGGATGCCCATGGCACCCCCAAGATAATCCAAGGACACAAAAAAATGCAAAGCTTGGAGATGCCCCGGAAGGCATCCCCTCTTTCGTCTACTTCCATCGGTAATTTTACTTGGAGCTATATTTTTATTCACCACATGATATGTGTTTTGCTTGGAGCGTCTTGTATTATTTGTGTCTTTGTTTGTTAGTGTGCCACAATCATCCTTGCTTTACACACATTTTGAGAGAGCCATATATGAATTGGAATTTGATAGAATACTCTATGTGCTTCACTTATATCTTTTGAGCCTTATAATTTTTGTTCTAGTGCTTCACTTAGATCTTTTAGAGCACGGTGGTGGATTTGTTTTAAAGAAACTATTGATCTCCCATGCTTCACTTAGATCATTTCGAGAGTCGTTAATAGCATGCTAATTTGCTTAATATTAATATGCTTGGTATTCAAGATATGTGAAACTTTCTTTTGAGTGAGTTGAATACTAAGAAAAGATTGGAGCTTGATAATTGTTTTGAGATATGAAGATGGTGATATTAGAGTCATGCTAGTTGAGTAGTTGTGAATCCTATATACTTAAGAAGTTCATCCCCACTACCATATTTATCTAAACATGCAGGTTGTCCACATCAGCATCTAGCCATGTCAGCAACTCTAAACATAAATACGTGCCACTTCATGCCTTCAGTTTCCATTTGCATGCAAACAGACCGAAGCCCAGCCCCTTGCATTTTCTTTCCTGCGGTAGTAGTAAACAACTTCGCCCACTTTATGCATTCTCCCGTGTCATTAATTGATGTTTAACTAGCGCACAGTTCTTCTCTATACTACCTTATAAAGTTCCACCACACCATCTGATTCATCTCCCTTAATCAGCGGCGTCATTACACCCCTTAAACTCCCTTGGGCCATCCAACTTCCTGCAAATTGCAGCTTATAATAATGGCAAATCAAGGATTAAAAGCCCCCATTGGGGCATTGCGTTGTGGTGAGTGGTGACCGCAGGGCTCAGCTCCAGTTAGATCACCGGCCTCTGATCATGTATCCGGATGGAGCGGTCTGTGACCTAGGGCCTCGCCGTCCTCTTCCTATCCCAATCTCCCTACCCGACCCATAGAGTTAGGAAAGCAATATGCACTACAAGTTACTGCTGTTGTAATTGCTCAAGGCGTTGAATTTGGAGACCTCCATAGTCGACCGGCCACAGGTAGCCTGATGCGGCCCCCATAATCTTTGCTCCATGATCGAAGTTTGGTGTCATATCCAGCGGCTCCACCCTGTGTCTGTGCCTATTGCATCATGGACAAGTCCCCTCCTCTTATCTAGCCTTTGACTGCAGCAAAGACCTTGCCCATGAGTAGGTAAATAACGAATGGCATCAATCCTTGATTATTTCTCCTAAAATAATTTTGCCCTGTGGTTAATTTTCTTCATGCACCTCTATTTTTTTTCTCATATATACTGAATTACTGATTGTAGTGCTCAACGAAATTTGGATTCTCCATTGCCGCAGGTCCTCCCCCTCATGGCATTTGTACCATGTAGCATGTTGTTCCTTCTTTTTTTTGTGTTAAATCTGAAATGTAGCAGTTTATTTCTGATTGCTCCATTCCTAATCCTCCTATTATCTTGCTACTTTAGCGTGAGGTTATGTTACATGATTTGCATATTATGTCCTCCCCCTCATGGCATCTATACCACGTGGCAGGATATTCCTTTTTTTTATTTTGAGGGAATTGTAGCAGGCTATTGCTGATAGCTCTATTAGTAATCCTCCTATTATCTTGCAACTTTACCATAAGGTTGTGCTACATGATTTGCTTATTATTTTTTGCAACGCCTTATGTAGTTCTGTTCAGAGATGGATGAAATATCGAATTATTTTTCATCCTATGGATCCATGTTTATTGATTTATTTTTGGCTTTTTTGTCAAATTATGCTGTCTCATCATTCTTATATCAGAACAATGAAGCATATATGATTGGACGTATATGATTAAGGTACAGGAAACAGTATAGGATGTCTTATACAAATAAGTTAATTTTAACAGGCACACATAAGATAAAAATAAGGAAGATGATCACATTAGATTATCGAGCCATTCTTGATTAGTACATATTGCTTTCCTAACTCTATGGGGTAACTCCATATATAATTCATGTTTAAAAGTTTTCTTCCAATTACCCAAAAGCCAATGTGCCTCACCATCATGTCTCTGATCTTACCAAAATATGAAGCGTCCATTTGGTTTCCGATTATTTTTCCCAAAGTGTGTTCCTTATTTCATTTTCTGTCAAGACTGTCAAGGGCAACTCATGTACAAAAGAACAAATAGTTTAGAACCCAGTAATTAAGAATGAAGCACTAACGACATGTTCTCACAAAAAAATTAAATACCCCGCGCTAATTGTAAACCCAATAATTAAGCTAGCTGCATGGATAATATGATTTTCTCATTATATATTTTTCCAATTATAAATCATATTTATCATGCATGAAAAAAGATACTTATATTAAATAAATAGATTACAATTATATAATAACACATATGTGTACATTCGGATTTAGTTATCATACTACTAATCCAATTATTCATCTTCAATAAAATCAAATCACATTGGTATATATTGCAACCTATTCCGCAGCAACGCGCGGGGTATTATCTAGTTTAAAGAATACTTGCGTTAAAGTTTGTGACTCCCGTAGCATGCACGTATGGTGAACCATTATGTGATGAAGTCGGAGCATGATTTATTTATTGATTGTCTTCCTTATGAGTGGCGGTCGGGGACGAGCGATGGTCTTTTCCTACCAATCTATCCCCCTAGGAGCATGCGTGTAATACTTTGCTTTGATATCTTCTAGATTTTTGCAATAAGTATATGAGTTCTTTATGACTAATGTTGAGTCCATGGATTATACACACTTTTCCCTTCCTTCCACCATTGCTAGCCTATCTAATACCGCGCACTTTTTGCCGGTATCATACACCCACCGTATACCTTCCTCAAAACAGCCACCATACCTACCTGTCATGGCATTTCCATAGCCATTCCGAGATATATTGTCATGCAACTTTCCACCGTTCCGTTTATTATGACATGATCCATCATTGTCATATTGCTAGCATGATCATGTAGTTGACATCGTATTTGTGGCAAAGCCACCATTCATAATTCTTTCATACATGTCACTCTTGATTCATTGCAGATCCCGGTACACCGCCGGAGGCATTCATATAGAGTCATACTTTGTTCTAAGAATCGATTTGTAATTGTTGAGTTGTAAGAAAAATAAAAGTGTGATGATCATCATTTTTTAGAGCATTCTCCCAAGTGAGCAAAGGATGATGGAGACTATGATTCCCCCACAAGTCGGGATGAGACTCCGGACGAAAAAAAAGAGGCCATAAAAAAAGAGAAAAGGCCCAAATAAAAAAATGAGAGAAAAGAGAGAAGGGACAGTGTTACTATCCTTTTACCACACTTGTGCTTCAAAGTAGCACCATGATCTTCATAATAGAGAGTCTCCTATGTTGTCACTTTCATATACTAGTGGGAATTTTGCATTATAGAACTTGGCTTGTATATTCCAATGATGGGCTTCCTCAAAATGTCCTAGGTCTTCGTGAGCAAGCGAGTTGGATGCACACCCACTTAGTTTCTTTTGTTGAGCTTTCATATACTTATAGCTCTAGTGCATCCGTTGCATGGCAATTCCTACTCACTCACATTGATATCTATTAATGGGCATCTCCATAGCCCGTTGATACGCCTAGTTGATGTGAGACTATCTTCCCCTCTTTTTGTCTTCTCCACAACCACCATTCTATTCCATATATAGTGCTATATCCATGGCTCACGCTCATGTATTGCGTGAAGATTGAAAAAGTTTTGAAAATGTTAAAGTATTAAACAATTGCTTGGCTTGTCATCGGGGTTGTGCATGATTTAAATACTTTGTGTGGTGAAGATAGAGCATAGCCGGACGATATGATTTTGTAGGGATAACTATCTTTGGCCATGTTATTTTGAGAAGACATAATTGCTTTGTTAGTATGCTTGAAGTATTATTATTTCTATGTCAATATGAACTTTTGTCTTGAATCTTTCGAGTCTGAATATTCATACCACAATTAAGAAGATTTGCATTGGAATTATGCCAAGTAGCAACCCGCATCAAAAATTCTCTTTTTATCATTAACCTACTCGAGGACGAGCAGGAATTAAGCTTGGGGATGCCTGATACGTCTCCAACGTATCTATAATTTTTGATTGCTCCATGCTATATTATCTACTGTTTTGGACTATATTGGGCTTTATGTTCCACTTTTATATTACTTTTGGGACTAACCTATTAACCGGAGGCCCAGCCCAGAATTGCTGTTTTTGGCCTATTTCAGAGTTTTGGAGAAACAGAATATCAAACGGAGTCCAAACGGAATGAAACCTTCAGGAACGTGATTTTCTCACCGAACGTGATCCAGGAGACTTGGACCCTACTCCAAGGAACATAAGAGGCGGTCATGAGGGTGGGGGGCGCCCCCCTCCCTAGGGCGCGCCCCTTGCCTCGTGAGCCCCCTGTTGCTCCACCGACGTATTTCTTCCTCCTATATATACCCACGTAACCCCAAACGATCAGATACGGAGCCAAAAACCTAATTCCACCGGCGCAACCTTCTGTATCCACGAGATCCCATCTTGGGGCCTGTTCCGGAGCTCCGCCGGAGAGGGCCGTCATCACGGAGGGCTACATCATCCTAGCCCCTCCGATGAAGTGTGAGTACTTCACCTCAGACCTACGGGTCCATAGTTATTAGCTAGATGGCTTCTTCTCTCTTTTTGGATCTCAATACAATGTTCTCCCCCTCTCTCGTGGAGATCTATTCGATGTAATCTTCTTTTTACGGTGTGTTTGTTGAGACCGATGAATTGTGGGTTTATGATCAAGTCTATCTATGAATAATATTTGAATCTTCTCTGAATTCTTTTATTTATGATTGGTTATCTTTGCAAGTCTCTTTGAACTATCAGTTTGGTTTGGCCTACTAGATTGGTTTTTCTTGCCATGTGATAAGTGCTAGCTTTGGGTTCAATCTTGCGGTGTCCTTTCCCAGTGACAGAAGGGGCAGCAAGGCACGTACAGTATTGTTGCCATCGAGGAAACAAGAGGGGGTTTTATCATATTGCATGAAACTATCCCTCTACATCATGTCATCTTGCTTAAGGCGTTACTCTGTTTTTAACTTAATACTCTAGATGCATGTTGGATAGCGGTCGATGAGTGGAGTAATAGTAGTAGATGCAGGCAGGAGTCGGTCTACTTGTCTCGGACGTGATGCCTATATACATGATCATACCTAGATATTCTCATAACTATGCTCAATTCTGTCAATTGCTCAACAGTAATTTGTTCACCCACCGTAGAATACTTATGCTCTTGAGAGAAGCCACTAGTGAAACCTATGGCCCCCGGGTCTATCCTCATCATATCAATCTCCATCACTTTAATCTTGCTTTGCTTTTTTACTTTGATTTTTTACTTTTCACTTTGCATCTCTATACGAAAAATACCAAAAATATTATCTATCATCTCTATTAGATCTCACTCTCGTAAGTGACCGTGAAGGGATTGACAACCCCTAATCGCGTTGGTTGCGAGGAGCTATTGTTTTGTGCAGGTACGAGGGACTTGCGCGTAGCCTCCTACTGGATTGATACCTTGGTTCTCAAAAACTGAGGGAAATACTTACGCTACTTTGCTGCATCATCCTCTCCACTTCGGGGAAATCCAACGCAGTGCTCAAGAGGTAGCAAGAAGAATTTCTGGCGCCGTTACCGGGGAGGCTTACGCAAGAGCAAGTCAAGATTGGGACTCCTAACAACGAGCCACTTCTAGCGCCATTGTCTATGCAAAAAGTCAACATACCAAGTACCCATCACAATCCCTATCTCCCGCATTACATTTGTTGCTATTTGCCTCTCCTTTTCCTCTCCCCCACTTCACCCTTGCCGTTTTATTCGCCCTCTCTTTCCCAATCTCCTACTCTTTTTCCTGTTTGCCTTTTTTGCTCGTTGTTATGTCTGAAATTGGGGAAATTATCGCCGATATGGGCGATAATAATATGATAGAAAATTCTGAAGCTCCTGCTGAAGAAACCCCTACCTATCATGCAAAAAGATTTCGAATCGGTAGTGGTAATATTATTGGAAAAGGAGTTATTCAAGATTTCTTTACTTGTGCCGGTGCTTTGCCCTCTATGGGTGGTTCTATTCTTCATAGAACTAGTAGTCTTGCGGACGCTATTGCCATGCTTATTGTTGAACTTGAAAGGCAATTTATGCATATGCACCCTTCTATACAAGAATTTTCCTAGAATTTTCTAATATCGAACACTCCTCTGTTAAGCGTGCAGCTACTATCTTTTTGGCTCATGAATTCAGATTTATAATAAAAGAAGCCAAAAAAATCTTTGTGCATTATAGGGTGGACGCCGGCCGTCCCCCTATAGAATCTATCCTCTTTGATCAAGAAGAAATAATGCGTTTTCAATCTATTGACTATCTTGCTTTCAATGAAAACCTTAGAAAAAAGGTGCCAACCAATATTTTAATTAATAGAATCTCTGAACTTAATGATGATTTGGCTATTCGAAATAATGATCTTGGATGCTCTCTTCAGTTTAGGCTCACAAGGTTCTGTCAAAAGAATGCTTACAATGATGAATTGGTTGTGCAATATGAAGGGCCGAAAGAGGAACCTATACCTCATAAAATTGATCTTGGGGACTTTTGTCCTATTAAATTTAGCCCTTTTGATTACTTTTGCTTGCCTCAAAGGAAACTTGATGCCGAACATAGAGAATATGAAATGAGTTTCACCGATCTATCTTATTACTACGTCACTACCTAGATCTATCCTCACTTTTATGCTTAGCTAGGGGCGTTAAATGATAGCGCTTGTTGGGAGGCAACCCAATTTTATTTTAGTTTTTTTGTTTTTTCTTATGTTTAGAAATAAATAATCCATCTACCTTCTGTTTAGATGTGTTTTTTTGTTTTAATTAGTGTTTGTGCCAAGTTAGACCTATAGGATCTTCTTGGATGATAGTTATTTGATATTGCTGTAATTTCAAGAATCTTTCTGTTCACGAAAACAATTGTTAAAAATCACCAGAACGTGATAAAATACTGATTCCAATTGATGCTGATCATTAAAAAAATTGTCAAGGTCGTCCTATTTTGGTAGATTTTTTGGAGTTCCATAAGTTTGCGTTAGTTACAGATTACTACAGAGTGACGCGTGGGCAGGTGAGCTGGAGCGCAAGCCGGAGGTGGTGGTTTGCCGCGGCAAGTGGCTTGCCGCGGTAGTTGTCTTGCCGCACCTGAGAGCTTGCCGCTCGTCAGGCCTTGCCGGGGCGCGCGGCGCGCCGCGGCGGGCTTCTCTTGGGGTGCCTTGGCTTGGCCGTCCCGGCGAGCTCCTCCCGCAGGGGCCTTGGTGCTTCGGCTTGGTCGTCCCGGCAAGCTCCTCTTGCCGGGGCCTTGTCGCCTTGGCCCGGCAAGCTCCTCTTGCCGGACCTCGCCTTCTTGGCCCGGCAAGCTCCTCTTGCCGGGGCCTGGTCTTCTAGGCTCGATCACTTGGCCTTCGTCCGGCCCAAAAAGGGCCGTGGAGACTCTTGTCGCTCCCCTGGCAAGCCTTGCCGCGGGACGCTACTACTGCCCGTGCACAAGTTCGGGGTACTAAGGTACCCCTACTTTAGTACACCGACAGGAGCCCCCGGGCCTGGGCCATACACGGTGTCGAGCGTTGTTGGGCCAGGCCCTAACAATGCACGGGCACGCGTGGCTTGGGTTGCGCTGCTCCTTAACTCCGTGCTCGTCGCGCCCTCCCCAAGTGGCGCGCGCTTATCGCGGCGTCGTGGGGGGCGAGGCGTGCGAGGCGTGCGTGACGTGGGTGGCGTGTGCGGGGCTGAGGCCCGCAGGCATGCGTCACGTCGGGCACAATTCCTTTATTTGGAAAGGCGAAACGCCCGCCCCCACTTTCAAGTGGGGGGAGGCGTGGAGGCGCGGCTTGGTGAACGAACGGGGTCGAGACGCGCCTTTCGGGGCGCCCGTCCCCACGATCACGGGGTGGGGAGAGGTCGCCTCATCTGTCGCCTCGGCCCTGCTCGCCCGCCACGCGTCCTCCATGCACTTGGGGTTGCGGTGGTGGAGGCGGAAAACCGGGCCGACGCGGGTCGAAGTAGAGGGTCGGCCCCGTCGCCTGCCCTTCCTCTGCTTTGATTGGTTGGGCGGGGCGGTTGAGCCCCCACTCCGCCCCTTTATAAGGAGCGGAAGGGGGTGATGAGGGTCCGCACTCCTTCCTCCTTTCTTCTATTAGATCCCTGGTCCCCTCTCCCCAACTGTCATGGAGGAAGGGAACCCTGGTCCTTCTTCGGTGGCGGCAAGGGTTGTTGCTAGGCAGCGCGCCCCTCCTCCCCTTGCACCCGCGGCGGCGGAGCCAACCGTAAGGGGAAGGGGGAGGGGGCGAGGTCATGGACGAGGCCGTGGACGGGGCCGAGGCGCTCGAGGCGGGCGGGGCGGCGCGCCGGCCTCGCCTCCGCCGGCGGCTCCGTTTCCCCCGGCGGTTCATCTCGGGGACGACCCCTATGAGTTCATCATCAGGCTGCGCCGGGCGCCTCGCCGTCGCCTCCGCCTCCCGGCTCCCTTCGCGGACGTCTTGGAGGCGGAACAACACGAGACGCTGAGACTGCGCATGAGGGGCTGCGGGATCAGTGGTACGCGAGTCCACGTCGAATCCCGAGCCCCCGGCGTGATGTATCTTGGCCGAGGGTGGAAGTCGTTCGCCCGGATCCACAGCTTGACGGCGGGGTTCACCCTCCATTTCAAGCTGACGGAGGGTGATCTCCTCTCCGTCAAGGTCTTCGGGGACCTCGGCACCCGGGCCCGGTGCTGCATGGATAGCTCCTCCGACAACGAAGACTCCTCCTCGAGCGAGAGTGATGAGGAGGGGAGCGACAGCGACGACGAGGGGGGGCGGTTGCCGAGGTGACGGGCACGACTAGGCGCTAGTCGCAGCTCCGCGTGGCACCGGCGCCCCCATCATCCGCGTCGCCGGCTCCGTGAACTCCCCGGGGTCGCCTCCTTGGGCGGCTGGCGTAGGGAGGCTGCGGAAGAGGAAGAGGGCGGGCGGCAAGGCCGCTGCCTCGTCTTCCAGCTTCCCCCCAAATGCCGTCACCACCTCTGCTCGCGGCGACGACCACCGGGGTCTTCTCTCTGGCCCGGCAAGCTCCTCTTGCCGGGGCTTCGTCTTCCCGGGCGGCCGGAGTGGCGAGGCTGCGGAAGGGGAAGAGGCTGGCGACAAGGCCGCCAACTCGGAGTACGAGGGCTAGATGCCCTCGACAGCGTGTTGACGTCCCGCCGCCTCCTTTTCGAGCTCCGCTTCCGGCGTCGCCGTCTCCATCCAGCCTCCGGAGCCCCGGGCGGAGCCCCGGATGCTCTCTTGGCGTCTTCTGCCACCCATAGCTCGTCTAGGCGCCCCTTTTGCCCTTCTCGCCTTCTTGCCCTACCTCCTGAGGAGAGAGACAAGAAAGGGATTACGGGCACCTTATCTCTTTTTATCTTGTAAGCCTTCGGGCCTTAGTTGCATTTAAATCTTGTAATCCCATCTTTCATGTTTTTCATTCTCTCTGAACTGTACCTGAGTGGAATGTTTTTAATGAAAAGGGGATGTTTGCCGGATCATTTGTCTCGCGGGTACATCCCGCGGCAAGGGGCGAACCCTTTGCATCGTTAAGATAGACACTTCCCCGCCCGGCAACGGACCCTGCCGTCCCCCCGCGCCCCTTGGCCCTCCTCATGCTCTTGGCGGAGGCAGGGAGAAGGCGGGTTCAGGCCCCTTGCTTCCTCCCCTTGCCGCCGCGGCTACTATCAGAAGCGGGCCCCGGGAACGCGCTCCGGGGTTTGTCGCTTAAGAGAGCACGGCAGCTTTTAGGAGGAAGCAAGGTTTTCGCATTCCGCAGCTCATGAGAGAATGCATGATAAGGGATGTAAAGACTTATCTGAGGTTGCAGCCCCCGGCAACTCTGGCTTGCCGGGGGGCGGGTGCTGGCTCGCCCTTCTCCCCTTCTTCGTCCTTGAGCGGCTCGGCAAGGGTATGCAATTCCTGCGAGCCAAAGGGAAAGGACGGGAAAAAGACGCGGACTCGACCTCTAAGTTAGGGGTTAGCGACTGTTAGGCACTATCAACCCTAACCAAGGACGAGACTCGACTCAGCATGCATGCTAAAACTTGGGGGCGCCAGCGCGTCATTGCTGCCAGGGTCTGCGCCTGGCTTTGTACAAAGGATTACATGCGTCTGCGGCAAAACTTTTGTACAAAGAGTTGGTTGCCGGACGGGGTCCGACAACCGCGCCTTACGGGTAAAACTTGCGAAGATGCTCAATGTTCTAGGAATTGCTCACCGGAGTACCATCTTCGGTCTCGAGGCGGACGGCGCCGGGCCTCGTGACTCGTTTCACCCAGTAAGGGCCTTCCCACTTCGGCGTCAACTTGTTGTGTATCTTGGCCGACTTAACGCGCCGAAGAACAAGGTCGCCTTCGTCGAGGCTCCTGGCTTTAACTTTGCGGCTATGATAGCAACGCAGAGCTTGCTGGTAGCGAGCGGATCGCACAGCAGCCTGGAGACGATCCTCCTCGAGGAGCAGTGCGTCATCTTCACACGACCGCTCTTGCTCAAGCTCATCATAAGCGAGCACTCGAGGTGACCCGTATACGAGTTCCGTGCGGGTAACTGCTTCTGCTCCATAGACTAGAGCAAATGGTGTCTGGCCGGTGGCTCGATTTGGTGTCGTTCTGACCGACCAAAGAACCGCCGGCAGCTCCTCGATCCAGTTCCGTCCGCGCTTGAGCAGCTTGTCAAAACTTCTGGTCTTGAGCCCGCGCAGTACCTCGGCGTTGGCCCTTTCCGCTTGACCGTTGCTCCGGGGATGAGCAATAGAAGCGAAGCAGACCTTGGTGCCGAGGTTTTGGGTGTACTGCATGAAAGCGTGGCTTGTGAACTGCGTACCGTTGTCGGTGATGATCCTGTTGGGGATCCCGAAGCGGAAAACAATCGACCTGAAGAATTTGATCGCGGACTGGGCGGTCACCTTCCTCACCGGTTCCACTTCTGGCCACTTTGTGAACTTGTCGATGGCAACGAACAAGTACTCAAAGCCCCCGACGGCTCGGGGGAAGGGGCCGAGGATATCGAGCCCCCAAACCGAGAAGGGCCAGGACAAAGGGATCGTCTGGAGAGCTTGAGCTGGCTGGTGTATCTTCTTGGAATGAAACTGGCACGCTTCACACTTGGTTACTTGTGCAGTTGCATCCTGGAGGGCTGTTGGCCAGAAGAAACCTTGCCGGAACGCTTTGCCGGCAAGTGCTCTGGCGCCAATGTGGTGTCCACATATGCCTCCGTGTATCTCCGCCAACAGCTTCTGCCCGTCTTCCCGGTGAATGCACTTCAATTTCACCCCATTGCGTCCTCTTCTGTATAGTGCGCTGTCAACGAACTGGTACATACTGGACTGCCTGGCTACTCTTTCAGCTTCTTCTTGTTCTTCGGGAAGTTCTCCTGTCTGGAGGAAACGGACGATCTGCTGTGCCCACGTCGGAGCCTGTGGCTCGACGACGAGGACTAAAGGCATGTCGGCGGCTGCGGGAACATCAGCTTCTACGGCGAGGACTTGGGGCTCAGCCGGAGCTTGACGTTCCCCGGCAAGCTTGCCGGGGCATGGCTTGCCGGGAGCGCCTGCTTCGTCGGGACAAACCCTGGGGCTTGCCGGAGCGGGCGGCTCCTCAGCACTCTTGGCGTCGATCTTGGGGACTCTCTTGGCGGCGGCTTCGGGAAGCTCTGCCGGGAGATAGTCGCCGGAGACCGATTTCCTCTTCTTGCTTGGCCCAGTCGATGGTGTCACGGATGGCTGAGTCAGCTTGAGCACAAAAGTCCCTGGTTCCACAGGTAGCTTTAGTGCGGCGCATTTCGACAGGCCGTCGGCGATGTCGTTCTCTGCTCTTGGAACGTATTCCATCTGCAGGCCGTCAAAGCGCTCTTCCAGCTTCCTCACTTCATCAACGTAAGCCTCCATCAACGGGCACTGGTAATCCTTGTTCACTTGGCGGACGACGAGCTGCGAGTCACCCTTGACAATGAGCTTCTTGATCCCAAGTTCCGCCGCGATCCTGAGACCGGCGAGCAAACCTTCATACTCTGCCGTATTGTTGGTTGCTTGCTCCTTGGGAAAGTGCATCTGGACGATGTACTTGAGGTGCTCTCCGGTGGGCGCGATGAGCAGCACGCCGGCACCGGCGCCTTCCAGCGAAAAGGCACCATCAAAGTAGATCAGCCACTCTTTGGTTGCTTCCTTGCCGGGGATGCTCGTCTCTGGAATTTCTTCGTCCGGTGTCGGCGTCCACTCTGCTATGAACTCTGCCAATGCTCTGCTCTGGATGGTCGATGTGCTCTCGAACTTGAGGCCAAAGCTTGACAGTTCTAGTGCCCACTCGACAATCCTGCCTGTTGCTTCGGGATTCTGCAGTATCCTCTTGAGCGGAAAGCGAGTGACCACTGTGATCTCGTGTGCTTGGAAGTAATGGCGCAGCTTCCTCGAGGCCATGAGGAGGCCGAAGAGCAATTTCTGCACACCAGAGTACCTCGACCTAGCCCCCTGCAGGAGGGAACTGACGAAGTAAACTGGGCGCTGCACCATCCTCTTCTTCTGCACTTCCCCTTGCGCTTGCGTGGATTCGCCTTTGCCGGGGCCAGAGCTTGTCGGGGAAGCCCCCTGCTTGTCGTCGGACGCGCTTGCCGTGGTTGCGGGCTCGTCATCAGCTTCCCTCTCCGCTACTAACGCAGCACTAACCACTTGATTGGTTGCCGCTAGGTAGAGCAGCAACTTCTCTTGCGGTCTAGGCGCGACAAGTATAGGAGCGGAGGACAGGTATTTCTTCAAGTCTTGCAGCGCAGCCTCCGCTTCCGGAGTCCATTTTACTGGACCTGCCTTTTTCAAGATTTTGAAAAACGGCAGGGCGCGTTCCGCAGACCTGGAAATAAACCTGCTGAGAACCGCCACGCAGCCGGCAAGTCTTCGCACGTCCATGACACGCGTTGGTGCTTCAATCTGCTCGATGGCCTTGATCTTGTCGGGGTTGGCTTCGATCCCACGCTGAGACACGAAGAACCCGAGAAGCTTGCCGGAGGGAACTCCGAACACGCACTTCTCGGGGTTGAGCTTGAGGCTGATCTTGTGCAAGTTCGCAAAGGTCTCTTCCAAGTCTTGAACCAAGGTTGCCTTGTCTCTGCTCTTGACCACAATGTCGTCCATGTAGGCCTCCACATTTCTGTGGATCTGTGGCTCGAAAGCAGTGTGGACAACCCTCGCAAACGTCGAGCCTGCGTTCTTCAGTCCAAAAGGCATCCGCACAAAACAGTACGTGCCGCATGGAGTGATGAACGCAGTCTTCTCTTCGTCTTCTTCAGCCATGAAGATCTGGTGGTACCCGGAGTAGGCGTCAAGGAATGAAAGCAGGTCGCATCCGGCCGTGGAGTCAACAATCTGGTCGATGCGCGGCAAGGGAAATGGATCTTTAGGGCAAGCTTTGTTGACATCGGTGAAATCGATGCAAAGCCTCCACTTCCCGTTTGCTTTGCGCACGACGACAGGATTGGCCAACCACGTCGGATGGAGCACGCCTCTGACGAGGCCTGCCGCTTCCAACTTCCTGATCTCCTCCGCGATAAACTCTTGGCTCTCCACCGCTTGTTTCCTGACTTTTTGCTTGACGGGCCGCGCATGAGGACAGACGGCAAGGTGGTGCTCAATCACTTCCCTGGGAACGCCGGGGATGTCAGATGGTTGCCAGGCAAACACATCGACATTCGCCCGCAGGAAAGCAACGAGCGCGCCTTCCTATTTGGGGTCGAGAGTGGAACTGATGGTGAAGGTACCACCAGCGCCGTCCTCCTTGGCGGGCACCTTCTTGGTCGCTGGTGGAGCAGCCGTCGTCTTCTTGTGTTTGTCGGTGGGGCTCGATGGTGCGTCCTCAACGGCAGCGCAGCGCTCCGAAGAGGCGCGCTTGCCGGAGTGGGCACCAGAGCATTCGCCGGGCTTGGCCTTCTTGCCGGGAGAGCTCAATGGCACATCCTCGACGGCAGCGCAGCACTCCGAGGAGGCGCGCTCGCCGGAGTGGGCGCCAGAGCACTTGCCGGGCTTGGTCTTCTTGCCGGCGGGGCTCGATGGCACGTCCTCGACGGCAGCGCAGCACTCCGAAGAGGCGCGCTTGCCGGAGTGAGCGCCAGAGCACTTGCCGGGCTTGGTCTTCTTGCCGGCGGGGCTCGATGGCACGTCCTCGACGGCAGCGCAGCACTCCGAAGAGGCGCGCTTGCCGGAGTGGGCGCCGGAGCACTTGTCGGACTTCTTCTTTCCCCCGGAAGCTCCAGCGGCAAGTGGGTCGCGGGCCATCGCTGCTGTTGCGTCCCGGTATATTTGGTCGGCGCAGATAAGGGCATCCTTCTTGTCGCCGGGGACAGAAATGACGCTTATCGGGCCAGGCATCTTGAGCATGTTGTACGCGTAGTGAGAGGCCGCCATGAACTTAGCGAGCGCTGGCCGGCCGAGGATCCCGTTGTAAGGCAACGGAAAGTCGGCAACGTCAAAGGTGACCCTCTCAGTCCTGAAATTCATCTCGCTGCCAAATGTTACCGGCAGCGTGATCTTTCCCTTCGGCTTGCTCCTTCCCGGGTTGATTCCTTGGAATGTGCCGGTTTCTTCGAGCTCGCTGTCGGGAACTTGGAGTCTCCGGAGAACAGCAGAGGAGATCAGATTCAAGCCGGCCCCGCCGTCAACTAGCATCTTAGTGACCTTGAGGTTGCGGACCGTTGGGGAAACCAACATCGGCAAGCACCCGACCGCGGTTGTGCGATCAGGGTGGTCCTCAATGTCGAAGATGATAGGCGTGCTGGACCATCTCAGGGGTCTGCGTGACTCGACGGGTGGCTCCACTGCATTGACCTCCCGCACCCACCGTTTAAGCTGGTGGTGGGAAGCGTGCAGGGAGGCGCCGCCGTCCACACACAAGACCTCAGTGGCTTTCTGAAACTCCTGCTCGCTGGTCTCGGGGTCTTCCATGTCTTCGTCGTCGTCATCGTCTTCGTCCTTGTCGCGTCCCCAGGGAGGTCTGTCTGCTTGCCGCTGCTTGTCCTTGCCGCGGCGCTCCCCCGGGCCGGGACGCTTCGTGCCGGATCCCCCGCCGCCTGCTTGGGCTCTCTCCTTGTCGCGTCGGGTGTACTCGGCCTTCTGCAGCTCGACGAGTCGCTCGACTTGCTTGCAACTCTGGAGGTCGTGGCCCCTGGTACGATGGATCTTGCAGTACTTCTTGTCGGTACCGTCCCGCTTATCGGCAGCCGCCACCGCCCGGCAGTTGGCGCACCCGACAACCTCCTTGCCGGGGCCTCCCGCCTGGGCTTTCTTGGCGGAGCCCTCGCTGCCGGACTTCTTGACAACCAGCATCTCTGGGTTTTTCTTCTTTTTGCCGTTCCACCGCCGGCCTCTCCTTGCCGGGGCGGTACCTTCACTGTCGGATTCTCCTTCTCCAACACTTTCTCCGGGGAGCTTCCTCCCCTCCTCAGCGCGTGCACACTTGTCGGCCAGGGCGTAAAGCTCGCTGACCTCCTTGATTTTGCACATCGCCATCTCCTCCCGCATCCTGCGGTTGCGCACGTTCTAGTGGAACGCGCTGATCACCGCGGCGGGGTGGACGTCTGGGATGTTGTAGTGCACACGGCTGAACCTCTGGATGAACTTGCGCAAAGGCTCCCCCTCCTTCTGAACAAGCAGATGAAGGTCGCTTTCCTGGCCATGGGGTTTGTGGCCGCCCGTGAAGGCGCCAACGAACTGATGGCATAGATCTGGCCAGGAGGAGATGGAGCCGTCCGGCAAGTGCATGAGCCAGGATCTGACGTTGGGCTTGAGTACCAGCGGGAAGTAGTTGGCAAGGATCTTGTCGTCCCGTCCCGTGGCAGCCTGCACCGCAATGGTGTAGATGCTGAGGAACTCCGACGGATGCGACTTGCCGTCGTACTTCTCGGGCACGTCGGGCTTGAAGTTCTTCATGCTGGGCCACTGGACTTGCCGCAGTTCGCGGGTGAACGCGGGGCAGCCTACCGAATACGGCAGTTCGACTGGTTCCCCCGGTGCGTGCATGTCTCCAGAGGGCTCAACGCGCTGGTCTGATTGACGCCGCGCCTCTCTTCTGCGCTCGATGCGGGTTCGAGCGTCTTCTTCCCTTCGTTCGTGAAGGACTTGGCGTTGGTCGCGGCGAGTTCGCGGGTTCGACGACGCGGTGGAGTCGTTGTCGAGGTGGGCCCGGCGAGTCGGCGATCGCGGCTTCTGGGGCGGGGAGTGCACGGTGGTCGCACCCCCGCCATTCTTGGCACCATCGGTTCTCGCCTGGGTGACTGGCCGCGGCTGCGACGCGCTGTGCTGCCGCGGAGTGTCACCGTTGGCGAAACCGATGAGGCTCTGGATGGTTGCCCTCCAGTCGTCGAGCTTGTCCGCCGTCGGAGGGTACTCTAGGAGTAGCTGAGCTCGCGCGAGAGCTTCCGCTGGGGTGGCGGGCAGAGGCGGCGAACGGCGCGAGGAGCGGGATGTGCTCGAACTCCTAACTATGTTAGAAGGAGCAGCACCCGGTCCAGGCAGCCGTGCGACGCTCGTTCCGGCACGCTGGATCGCATGCTGGTCCTGAGCGCCTTGGGACCCACCAGCATGGTTAGGGTCCAGCGAGCGTATGGTACCATGGGTACCATGACGCTGCTGGTTTCGCGCCTCCTGAGAGGGGCGCGGGGCGAGCTCGGACGTCGCGGGACCAAGAATCGGTTCGACAGCGCCCGTTCCTCCGCCGGCGTCCTCCCCACCACCCGTCTGCTCCATGGGCGGTGGGTTCGACGCTGACGGACCGGTCACCTCCGGAGCTTTCTTCTTCGACGCCATGCCGGCGCAAACAATGAGAGTCTGGCTCGCGCGGACGCCGGATCTGATTCACACAACCTCAACGCACCCCTACCTGGCGCGCCAAAGATGTCGGGGGAAATCGGCCTCCACGAGCACCTATGGGGACGGAGCCCCTTTTCGGTTCGGCGGGGGGTGGAGGTTGCACAAAGAGCAGATCGAGGCGACACACGCACACAACGATTTTACCCAGCTTCGGGCCGCACGGATGCGTAAAACCCTACTGTTGCTTGTCTGGTTGATTCGAGTTGTTGCTCTGGGGCGCAAGAAGCTACAGTAAGTTGGAGCTGGACGTAGACGAGGGTCTACTGGATGTCCTCCGGGCGTCCCCTCCTCCTACGTGCGCTTGGGCCTCCTTGTATATGCTAAGGGGTTTCCCACAGGTAGCGACGCAGGTGAGGGTAAAAATGGCAAGGAATTGTGCGAACAGTGGCCGCACAGTGCTATCGCACCTAACTCTGACGGCGGGGGACAAAGGCATTAAATGCCCGTCCGGATCGCCCGAACAATGCCGAGGCGGACCGTTAGGGGCGCCTCCGCTTGCCATGGGGGCGACTCTGCCAACGTCGCATGCCACCGCGCGTCTCAGGTTGCGCGGCGCCCCGCCACGTGCCTTTGGGGAAGCTCCAGAGTGACGCGTGGGCAGGTGAGCTGGAGCGCAGGCCGGAGGTGGTGGTTTGCCGCGGCAAGTGGCTTGCCGCGGTAGTTGTCTTGCCGCACCTGAGAGCTTGCCGCTCATCTGGCCTTGCCGGGGCGCGCGGCGCGCCGCGGCGGGCTTCTCTTGGGGTGCCTTGGCTTGGCCGTCCCGGCGAGCTCCTCCCGCCGGGGCCTTGGTGCTTCGGCTTGGTCGTCCCGGCAAGCTCCTCTTGCCGGGGCCTTGTCGCCTTGGCCCGGCAAGCTCCTCTTGTCGGACCTCGCCTTCTTGGCCCGACAAGCTCCTCTTGCCGGGGCCTGGTCTTCTAGGCTCGATCACTTGGCCTTCGTCCGGCCCAAAAAGGGCCGTGGAGACTCTTGTCCCTCCCCTGGCAAGCCTTGCCGTGGGACGCTACTACTGCCCGTGCACAAGTTCGGGGTACTAAGGTGCCCCTACTTTAGTACACCGACAAGATTGAAAAAGTTTTGAAAATGTTAAAGTATTAAACAATTGCTTGGCTTGTCATCGGGGTTGTGCATGATTTAAATACTTTGTGTGGTGAAGATAGAGAATAGCCATACTATATGATTTTGCAGGGATAACTTTCTTTGGCCATGTTATTTTGAGAAGACATAATTGCTTTGTTAGTATGCCTGAAGTATTATTATTTTTATGTCAATATGAACTTTTGTCTTGAATCTTTCGAGTCTGAATATTCATACCACAATTAAGAAGATTTGCATTGGAATTATGCCAAGTAGCACTCCGCATCAAAAATTCTCTTTTTATCATTTACCTACTCGAGGACGAGCAGGAATTAAGCTTGGGGATGCCTGATACGTCTCCAACGTATCTATAATTTTTGATTGCTCCATGCTATATTATCTACTGTTTTGGACTATATTGGGCTTTATTTTCCACTTTTATATTATTTTTGGGACTAACCTATTAACCGGAGGCCCAGCCCAGAATTGCTGTTTTTTTTGCCTATTTTAGAGTTTTGGAGAAACAGAATATCAAACGGAGTCCAAACAGAATGAAACCTTCAGGAACGTGATTTTCTCACCGAACGTGATCCAGGAGACTTGGACCCTACTCCAAGGAACATAAGAGGCGGTCACGAGGGTGGGGGCGCGCCCCCCTCCCTAGGGCGTGCCCCTGCCTCGTGGGCCCCCTGTTGCTCCACCGACGTATTTCTTCCTCCTATATATACCCACGTACCCCCAAACGATCAGATACGGAGCCAAAAACCTAATTCCACCGCCGCAACCTTCTGTATCCACGAGATCCCATCTTGGGGCCTGTTCCGGAGCTCCGCCGGAGAGGGCCGTCATCACGGAGGGCTTCTACATCATCCTAGCCCCTCCGATGAAGTGTGAGTAATTCACCTCAGACCTACAGGTCCATAGTTATTAGCTAGATGGCTTCTTCTCTCTTTTTGGATCTCAATACAATGTTCTCCCCCTCTCTCGTGGAGATCTATTCGATGTAATCTTCTTTTTGCGGTGTGTTTGTTGAGACTGATGAATTGTGGGTTTATGATCAAGTCTATCTATGAATAATATTTGAATCTTCTCTGAATTCTTTTATGTATGATTGGTTATGTTTGCAAGTATCTTTGAACTATCAGTTTGGTTTGGCCTACTAGATTGGTTTTTCTTGCCATGTGATAAGTGCTTAGCTTTGGGTTCAATCTTGCGGTGTCCTTTCCCAGTGACAGAAGGGGCAGCAAGGCACGTATAGTATTGTTGCCATCGAGGAAACAAGATGGGTTTTTTTATCATATTGCATGAAACTATCCCTCTACATCATGTCATCTTGCTTAAGGCGTTACTCTGTTTTTAACTTAATACTCTAGATGCATGCTGGATAGCGGTCGATGAGTGGAGTAATAGTAGTAGATGCAGGCAGGAGTCGGTCTACTTGTCTCGGACGTGATGCCTATATACATGATCATACCTAGATATTCTCATAACTATGCTCAATTCTGTCTGCTCAACAGTAATTTGTTCACCCACCGTAGAATACTTATGCTCTTGAGAGAAGCCACTAGTGAAACCTATGGCCCCCGGGTCTATCCTCATCATATCAATCTCCATCACTTTAATCTTGCTTTGCTTTTTACTTTGCTTTTTACTTTTCACTTTGCATCTCTATACCAAAAATACCAAAAATATTATCTATCATCTCTATCAGATCTCACTCTCGTAAGTGACCGTGAAGGGATTGACAACCCCTAATCGTGTTGGTTGCGAGGAGCTATTGTTTTGTGCAGGTACGAGGGACTTGCGCGTAGCCTCCTACTAGATTGATACCTTGGTTCTCAAAAACGGAGGGAAATACTTACGCTACTTTGCTGCATCATCCTCTCCTCTTCGAAGAAATCCAACGCAGTGCTCAAGAGGTAGCAGTAACCTTACTTGGAGCTATACTTTTATTCACCACATGATATGTGTTTTGCTTGGAGCGTCATTTTGTTTTATTTTGTTTTGCTTGCTGTTTGAATAATATCCCAAGATCTGAAATTCTTAAATGTTAGAGAGTCTTCGCATAGTTACATAATTATTCAACTACTCATTGATCTTCACTTATATCTTTCGGAGTAGTTTGTCGTTTGCTCTAGTGCTTCACTTATATCTTTTTAGAGCACGGCGGTGGATTTATTTTGAAGAAATAGATGAACTCTCATGCTTCACTTATATTATTTTGAGAGTCTTAAACAGCATGGTAATTTTCTTTGGTTATAAATTTAGTCCTAATATGATGGGCATCCAAGAGGGATATAATAAAAACTTTCATATAAAGTGCATTGAATACTATGAGAAGTTTGACTCTTTATGATTGTTTTGAGATATGAAGATGGTGATATTAGAGTCATGCTAGTGGAGTAGTTGTGAATTTGAGAGATACTTGTGTTAAAGTTTGTGATTCTCGTAGCATGCACGTATGGTGAACCGTTATGTGATGAAGTTGGAGCATGATGGTATTTATTGATTGTCTTCCTTATGAGTGGAGGTCGGGATCGCGCAATGGTTAACTCCTACCAACCCTTCCCCTAGGAGCATGCGCATAGTACTTTGTTTTGATGACTTGTAGATTTTTGCAATAAGTATATGAGTTCATTATGACTAATATTGAGTCCATGGATTATACGCAGTCTCACCCTTCCACCATTGCTAGCCTCTCTTGTGCCGCGTAACTTTCGCCGGTACCATACACCCACCATATACCTTCCTCAAGACAGCCACCATACCTACCTATTATGGCATTTCCATAGCCATTCTGAGATATATTGCCATGCAACCTTCCGCCGTTCCATTTATTATGACACGCTTCATCATTGTCATATTGCTTTGCATGATCATGTAGTTGACATCGTATTTGTGGCAAAGCCACCGTTCATAATTCTTTCATACATGTCACTCTTGATTCATTGCACATCCCGGTACACCGCCGGAGGCATTCATATAGAGTCATATTTTGTTCTAAGTATTGAGTTGTAATTCTTGAGTTGTAAGTAAATAAAAGTGTGATGATCATCATTAGTAGAGCATTGTCCCAGTGAGGAAAAGGTGATGGAGACTATGATTCCCCCACATGTCGGGTTGAGACTCCGGACGAAAAATAAAAATGAAATAAAATAAGAGGCAAAAAAAGAGGGCCCAAAAAGAAGAGAAAACAAAAAATGAGAGAAAAAGAGAGAAGGGGCAATGCTACTATCCTTTTACCACACGTGTGCTTAAAAGTAGCACCATGATCTTCATAATAGAGAGTCTCTTGTGTTGTCACTTTCATATACTAGTGAAAATTTTCCATCATAGAACTTGGCTTGTATATTCCAACGATGGGCTTCCTCAAATGCCCTAGGTCTTCAGGAGCAAGCAAGTTGGATGCACACCCACTTAGTTTCTTTTTGAGCTTTCATACACTTATAGCTCTAGTGCATCCGTTGCATGGCAATCCCTACTCACTCACATTGATATCTATTGATGGGTACTCCATAGCCCGGTATTATGCCTAGTTGATGTGAGACTATCTCCTTATTTTTGTCTTCTCCACAACCACCATTCTGTCCCACCTATAGTGTTATGTCCATGGCTCACGCTCATGTATTGTGTGAAAGTTGAAATTTTTTGAGAATGCTAAAGTATGAAACAATTGTTTGGCTGAAACCGGGGATTGACAACCCCTTTAACACGTCGGGTTGTGAGGATTTGTTATCTGTGTGCAGGGGTTGTTTACGTTGTGTTGCTTGGTTCTCCTACTGGTTCGATAACCTTGGTTTCATATCTGAGGGAAATACCTACCACCGCTGTGCTGCATCATCCCTTCCTCTTTGGGGAAATACCGACGTAGCTTCAAGCAACATCATCTGCCACAGATTCGAAGGCAAGATCTTTGTCGCTAAGAATGAAACCTTTCTAGAGAAGGAGTTTCTCTCGGAAGAAGTGAGTGGGAGGAAAGTAGAACTTGATTAGGTAATTTCACCTTCTCTCGAATTGGAAAGTAACACATAAGATAAATCTGTTCCCATGATGCCTACACCAATTAGAGTGGAAGCTAATGATGATGATCATGAAACTTCGTACCAAGTTACTACTAGACCTCGTAGGTCGAACAAAGCATGTCCCGCACCAGAGTGGTGCGGTAATCCTGTCCTAGAAGTCATGTTATTAGACCATGGCGAACCTACGAACTATGAAGAAGCTATGATGAGCCCAGATTCTGACAGATGGCTTGAGGCCATGAAATCTGAGATAGGATCCATGTATGAGAACAGAGTGTGGACTATGGTGGACTTGCCCGATGATCGGCAAGCCATTGGGAATAAATGGATATTCAAGAGGAAGACAGACGCTGATAGTAGTGTTACTATCTACAAAGCTCGACTTGTCAAAAAAGGTTTTGACAAGTTCAAGGTGTTGACTACGATGAGATTTTCTCACTCGTATCGATGCTTAAAGTCTGTCTGAATCATGTTAGCAATTGCCGCATTTTATGAAATCTGGCAAATGGATGTCAAAACCGCATTCCTTAATGGATTTATTAAATAAAAGTTGTATATGATGCAACCACAAGGTTTTGTCAATCCACAAGGTGCTAACAAAGTGTGCAAGCCCCAGCGATCCATCTATGGACTGGTGCAAGCATCTCGGAGGTTGAATATACGCTTTGATGGATCAAAGCATATAGTTTTATACATATTTGCAATGAAGCCTGTATTTTGGGACTAACCTATTAACCTAGAGCCCGGTGTCAGTTTCTGTTTTTTTCCTTGTTTTTGGGTTTTACAGAAAAGGAATACCAAACGGTCCAATTGACGTGCCAATTTTTGATGATTTCTTATGGAACAAAAGAAGCCCCCGGAGTAAAATAGTTGGGCCAGAAGAGTCCCAAGCCATCCACGAGGGTAGAGGGTGCGCCCTACCCCATGAGCGCGCCCCCTACCTCGTGGATGACTCGAAGACCCCCCCCCCCCCTGACGTGAGACCGACGCCAAAAATTCCTATAAATATAGAAACTCCTGAAAAGAAACCTAGATCGGGAGTTCCGCCGCCGCAAGCCTCTGTAGCCACCAAAAATCAATCGAGGCCCAGTTCTGGCACCCTCCCGGAGGGGAGAATCATCACCGGTTGCCATAATCATCATCCCGGCACTCTCCATGACGAGGAGAGAGTAGTTCACTCTCAGGGCTGAGGGTATGTTCCAGTAGCTATGTGTTTGATCTCTCTCTCTCTCTCTCTCTCTCTCTCTCTCTCTCTCTCGTGTTCTTGATGTGGTACGATCTTGATGTAACGCAAGCTTTTCTACTATAGTTGGATCTTATGATGTTTCTCCCTCTATATCTCCTTGTGATGAATTGAGTTGTCCCTTTGAAGTTACCTTATCGGATTGAGTCTTTAAGGATTTGAGAACACTTGATGTATGTCTTGCATGGGATACCCGTGGTGACAATGGGGTATTTCATTTATTCACTTGATGTATGTTTTGGTGATCAACTTGCGGGTCTCGTGACCTTGGGAATCCATGCATAGGGGTTGGCACACGTTTTTGCCTTGACTCTCCAGTAGAAACTTTGGGGCACTCTTTGAAGTTCTTTGTGTTGGTTGAATAGATGAATCTGAGATTGTGTGATGCATATCGTATAACCATACCCACGGATAATTGAGATGATATTGGAGTATCTAGGTGACATTAGGGTTTTGGTTGATTTGTGTCTTAAGGTGTTATTTTACTATGAACTCTAGGGTTGTTTGTGATACTTATAGGAATAGCCTAATGGATTGATCGGAAAGAATAACTTTGAGGTGGTTTCGTACCCTACAATAATCCCTTTGTTTGTTCTCCGCTATTAGTGACTTTGGAGTGACTCTTTGTTTCATGTTGAGGGATTGTTATATGATCTAATTATGCTATCCTTGTTGAGAGAACTTGCACTAGTGAAAGTATGAACCCTAGGCCTTGTTTCAACACATTGCAATACCGTTTTCGCTCACTTTTATCATTAGTTACCTTGTTGTTTTTATAATTTCAGATTATAATAACCTATATCTACCATCCATATTGCACTTGTATCACCATCTCTTCACCGAACTAGTGCACCTATACAATTTACCATTGTATTGGGTGTGTTGGGGACACAAGAGACTCTTTGTTATTTGGTTGCAGGGTTGTTTGAGAGAGACCATCTTCATCCTATGCCTCCCACGGATTGATAAACCTTAGGTCATCCACTTGAGGGAAATTTGCTACTGTCCTACAAACCTCTGCACTTGGAGGCCCAACAACGTCTACAAGAAGAAGGTTGTGTAGTAGACATCAAACATATGAGATGTTCCAAGAGCTGAAAATGATATTTCAGACTCATGCCGAGGTATGAGACCTCTGACAAGTACTTTGCCTATAAGATGGCGGATAATAGCTCAGCTAGTGAGCATGCGCTCAGAATGTCTGGGTACTACAATCACTTGAATCAAGTGAGAGTTAATCTTCCAGATAAGATAGTGATTGATAGAGTTCTCTAGCCACTATCACCAAGTTACTAGAACTTCGTGATGAACTATAATATGCAAGGGATAACGAAAACGATTCCCAAGCTCTTCGCCATGCTGAAATCGGTGAAGGTAGAAATCAAGAAATAGCATCAAGTGTTGATGGTTAACAAGACCACTAGTTTCAAGAAAAAGGGCAAGGGAAAGAAAGGGAACTTCAAGAAGAATGGAAAGCAAGTTGCCACTCCTGTGAAGAAGCCCAAAGCTAGACCGAAACTTGAAACTGAGTGCTTCTACTGCAAAGGAAATGGTCACTAGAAGAGGAACTACCCCAAAAACTTGGTGGATAAGAAGGATGTGGCAAAGTGAACAAAGGAATATTTGATATACATGTTATTGATGTGTACTTTACTAGTTTTCATAGTAGCCCCTAGGTATTTGATACCGGTTCAGTTGCTAAGATTTGTAACTCGAAACAGGAGTTGCAAAATGAACAAATACTAGTTAAGGGCGAGGCGACAATGTGTGTTGGAAGTGATTCCAAGGTTGATAAGATCACCATCGCACACTCCCTTTACCTTCGGGATTAGTGTTGAACCTAAAATAAATGTTATTTGGTGTTTGCGTTGAGCATGAATATGATTGGATCATGTTTATTGCAATACGATTATTCATTTAAGTCAAAGAATAATTGTTGTTCTATTTACATGAATAAAACCATATATGGTCATACATTCAATATAAATGGTTTATTGAATATCCATCGTAGTGATACAGATATTCATAATATTGATGCCAAAAGATGCAAAGTTAATTATGATAGTGCAACATACTTGTGGCACTGCTGTTTAGGTCATATTGGTGAAAAGTGCATGAAGAAACTCCATGCAGATGGACTTTTGGAATCACTTGATTATGAAACATTTAATGCTTGCGAACCATGCCTCATGGGAAAGATGACTAAAACTCCATTCTCCGGAATAATTGAGCGAGCCACTGACTTATTGGAAATAATACATACCGATGTATGCGGTCCGATGAGTATTGAGGCTCGCGGTGGGTATCATTATTTTCTGACCTTCACAGATGATTTGATCAGATATGCGTATATCTACTTGATGAAACACAAGTCTCAAACATTTGAAAAGTTCAAAGAATTTCATAGTGGAGTGGAGAATCATCGTAACAAGAAAATAAAGTTTCTACGATCTGATCATGGAGGCGAATATTTGAGTTACGAGTTTGGCCTTCATTTAGAACAATGTGGAATAGTTTAACAACTCACGCCACCTGCAACACCACAGCGTAATGGTGTGTCCAAACGTCGTAACCGTACTTTATTAGATATGGTGCGATCTATGATGTCTCTTACCAATTTACCACTAATTTTGGGGTTATGCATTAGAGACAACTGCATTCACGAAAAATAGGGCACCGTCAAAATCCGTTGAGACAACAGCGTATGAACTGTGGTTTCACAAGAAACCTAAGTTGTCGTGTCTTAAAGTTTGGGGTTGCAATGCATATGTGAAAAATCTTCAGCCTGATAAGCTCGAACCCAAATCTGAGAAGTGCGTATTCATTGGATACCCAAAAGAAACTGTTGGTTACACCTTCTGCTAATATGTCCCCAACGTATCTATAATTTTTTATTGTTCCATGTTGTTATATTATCAATCTTGGATGTTTTATAATCATTTTATACTCATTTTATATCATTTTTGGTACTAACCTATTGACATAGTGCCAAGTGCCAGTTGCTGTTTTCTGCATGTTTTTTACATCGCAGGAAATCAATATCAGACGGAGTCCAAACGCAAAGAAACTCCACGGAGATTTTTTTGGATCAGAAGGAACTTAATGGGCCCTGGCTGCGCCTGGGGGTGCCTCGAGGAGGGCACAACCCACCAGGGCGCGCCAGGAGACCCAAGCGCGCCCTGGTGGGTTGTGCCCACCTCGGGTGCCCCCGGACTGCCTCTTTGCTCTATAAATATCCCAATATTCCCAAAACCCTAGGGGAGTCAATGAAATACTCATCCAGCCGCCGCAGAGTCCAGAACCACCAGATCCAATCTAGACACCATCTCGGATGCGGTTCACCACCTCCATTGGTGCCTCTGTGATGATGCGTGAGTAGTTCTTTGTAGACCTTCGGGTCCGTAGTTAGTAGCTAGATGGCTTCCTCTCTCTAGCTGAATAATCAATACAATGGTCTCTTGGAGATCCATATGATGTAACTCTTTTGCGGTGTGTTTGTTGGGATCGATGAACTTTGAGTTTATGATCAGATCTATCTTTTTATATCCATGAAAGTATTTGAGTTTCTTTGATCTCTTTTATGCATGATTGCTTATAGCCTCGTATTTCTTCTTCGATATTTAGGTTTTGTTTGGCCAACTTGATCTATTTATCTTGCAATGGGAAGAGGTGCTTTGTAGTGGGTTCGATCTTACGGTGCTTGATCCCAATGACAGAAGGGGAACCGACACGTATGTATCGCTGCTACTAAGGATAAAACGATGGGGTCTATCTCTACATAGATAGATCTTATCTACATCATGTCATCGTTCTTATTGCATTACTCCATTTCTCCATGAACTTAATACACTAGATGCATGCTGGATAGCGGTCGACGTGTGGAGTAATAGTAGTAGATGCAGGCAGGAGTCGGTCTACTAATCTTGGACGTGATGCCTATATAATGATCATTGCCTGGATATCATCATGATTATTTGAAGTTCTGTCAATTGCCCAACAATAATGTCTTCACCCAACGTTTGTTATTTTTCTTGGGAGAAACCACGAGTGAAACCTACGGCCCCCGGGTCTCTTTCTCGTATATTTGCCTTTGCAATCTACTTTTCCTTTGCATTTATTTTCAGATCTATTAAAATAAAATACAAAACTACCTTGCTGCATTTTATTTCTATTTATTTTGTTTGGCGTTCGTTCTATCAATCTACTACAATTTATCTCACTTCTGTTTGCCTATCTTGAGGTGTCGTACCCCGGAAGGGATTGCCAACCCCTTTAACACGTCGGGTTGCGTGGATTTGTTATCTATGTGCAGGGGTTGTTTACGTTGTGTTTGCTTGGTTCTCCTACTGGTTCGATAACCTTGGTTTCATATCTGAGGGAAATACCTACCACCATTGTGCTGCATCATCCCTTCCTCTTTGGGGAAATACCGACGTAGCTTCAAGCGACATCAAAAGAATTTTCTGGCGCCGTTGCCGGGGAGGATCTTCAACATATACCAGGTTCCTAATCACAAATCTCATCTCCTTGTAATTTACATTATTTGCCATTTTGCCTGTCGTTTTCCTCTCCCCCACTTCACAAAAAGTTGCCGTTCTATTCGCCCTCTTTTTAGTTCGCCGTCTTCTCGCCTTCTATATGTTTGCATCTTCGCTTGCTAAAAATCTATTGATATGGATCCCCATCCACTTGCTAATCTTTTAAAAAGATCCAATCATGATGAACCAATTGCTAGTAAGTTGAGTGCACTAGACTATCTTTATGAAGTTTTGCTTGAAATTCGTGAATCTGAAAATTGTGATGAAGAAATTTATGAAGTGTAACATACCAAATTTTCAATTTGGAATGTTATACATTAGGTCATCATTACATATCATATTTTGTTGCATTTTGGCTCGATCCTAGAAATTCTACGCAACTCAAGGACCCACGGAGAGAGTTGGGAATTTCGTTATTTTCATATTTGAGTTTTCTCGAATTCTGAAAAGAGGATCGTTTAATTTTAATTATTTTCTCTTCGAATATTTATTTTATGAAAATAAAATAGAGAGGATAAAATGACTTCCTCAAAATAAAGAAATATTGGAGATTTAATATTAAAATCAAATAAGAATTTTATTCGGAGTTTTATCGCTATTTTATTTGAATTAGGAAAAATATGCGTTTTCCAAAAATGCATTAGAGACCCAAACAAATGTTCACTTGTCCGGTAGATTTTTAGAGGACGGGGAAAATTTATTTCAGGATTTTTGGAGTCCGTTTAGTATTTCTTTTCTTTGTTTTTCTGCGCGGAATTATTAAAAATAAACGAACCGACTCCGGGTCGTAACCAACCAGGACTCCCCAGCCGGCCCCCTCTTATAAGCCGCCGCCCGCGACCCGCAGCCCACCCGAGCCCACCCACGCCTAACCCTAACCCTAAGCCGCCGCTGCCACCAGATCCGCCGCCGCCGCGCCGACGCCGCGGACTTCGCCGCCGACGCGGCCGATGCCGCGAACTTCGCCGCCCTCGCCGCCTCGCCGTCGACCACCGCCACCGCCCCGCCGGAGCCCCGCCTTCGCCCCGCCGCCCCATTGGACCCGCCGCCGCCTCGCCAGAGGTAGCAACCGCCGCCACCGCCGGTTTTCTTCAGAAAACCATACGTTTTTTTAAGAACCCACGGCTTATTTTTTTTATAGATCGGTTTTATTTTTTTCCCGGTTTTGTTATTTAGCGAACGCGTGTTTGTTCGTTCGTTTTAACAAACGATTTTCACCGTTTAGCCGCAGACAACGAACGTTCGTTCGTTAGCCTGTTCGTCAGTTTTTCTTTTTCTAGGGTTTTCGCGATTATTTTCGACCGCGATTTCTGACCCGATTTTCGTTTTAGTTTA
Source organism: Aegilops umbellulata (assembly GCA_032464435.1). Taxonomy (NCBI): domain Eukaryota; kingdom Viridiplantae; phylum Streptophyta; class Magnoliopsida; order Poales; family Poaceae; genus Aegilops; species Aegilops umbellulata. Next base: position 180,484,192 of record CP136057.1, on the reverse strand, counting down.
ACTTTTCGCTCGTTTATCAGAATCAGGCGATTCAAGCGCCTAGAGTTTCGTCTCGAAGCCCTCTTTCTGTTTAATCAACTTAAACAAGTTTTTGCTACTATAAAATTTGACTTCAGTCTAGATTAGTAATCAAAGCTCGTTTTCTTTCGCAGTTTGAGTTTCGTTGCTTCGTTTGATTTGATTCTTTTTGCAAACCGGAGTTCTTAAGTTGAACTTTCTGGTTAGATCTTCTTATTTGAGTTTTACCCATGCATCTTTGCTTGATTGCTTATTGTATGCTTGTTTGTTTGCGATAGAGTACCCGGAGTGCGAAGCGTGCTACTACGAGTCTCTAGGTTTCACGGATCATCAGCAAGGCAAGTAACACTTTGATCATATCTCTTTAACACCCAGTTTTATTGCATTAGATCAATCCTCAAACAATTGCATGATTAGGATCTGATTAATATGTGGGTTTTGGGAAGTAGATGAGGTAGTACCTACTATCCTGTATATTACCAAACCTTTGGGAGTTACTTCTACGTTGCTTACATTGCTATGCTATGCTTGTAGACGTGGATTGGGTGTGAGTGTATCCATGACAGATGTGAGTATTGTTAACTAATGGTTAACTTAAGGTGGCAACTTTAATACACATCTGGGTGGATTGAGGCACCTGGAGAACCCAGTGTTGCCTGAATTTTTTGGAAATCCCGGGGTACCGTGTGATTCTCCTATGGACTGCCACCCAGTCTCAAAGGGATCATAAGATTATTCATGCTAGAAACTTCCGTGTGCAGCCACATGCCATTAGGGGCTATGGCATAGTTGAGTAAGTTGTGGGAAACCTTTCCATGATGGGCTAGCAGATGTAGGGGATTGTAGGTGTACTGGCCTATCTATCGGTTAAGGGGACCTCTTCGGAAAGACTATGTCTCGGTCATCCGTTTCTCAAACCTCATTTAGTGCAAGAAATCCAACGGAGGAGATCGAGTCTTGTGGGGAGAAGTGCGCAAACCTCTGCAGAGTGTACAAACTAATCATGGTTAGCCGTGTCCCTGGTTATGGACATCTTGAGTATCTAGTTCTTGGATTATCATCTGGATCTCATCACTCTTAATATAATTTGATTGGGTTTAATGATGATGCTTAATTGGGATTGAGTTGGGTGAACCTTCTCAATGTTTAACAACCACCATGATAGTTAAATAAAAATTATTCCTTTGTTGTAGGAAAAAAATTGGCTTTCCGCAAAACATATTAACCATACAGCCTCCACCAGCCAAATATGCATGTAGTGATAGCTATTTATTATGTTCATTACTCTTTTGTGTTGCCTTGCCAGCATATTCCATGTGCTGACCCATTTTCGGGCTGCAACGTTCATGTTCCAGACTTTTCAGACGACGAGTAAGGTGCCTTAGGTCGTGGTCTTTCACTCAGTGATGCTGTTGGAGTTGATAGACTCGCTTTATCTTCCAAGCCTTCCGCTGTTATCGTATTAGATGGCCTTAAGCCATATTTCTTGTAATAAGTTTTCTTTTGAGACATTTGATGTAATAAGTGTGTGATTGCTACTCTGTTATAAATCCTCAAGTAATGTGCGTGTCAGCCTTACCGATCCAGGGATGCCACTGATGCACAGAGATCAGACTGTCTGAGGTCTGGTCGCTACAAGATGGTATCAGAGCATGCTGACTGTAGGACTTGACCACTAAGCTAAAGCCCTAGATCACTACTCTCTTCTCATTTCTGACTCCTCTCCATTTTCTACTCTTTAGGATGGCGGATGCAAGGAACAAGTTCGCGCAACCGGATGAATAAACACCTTTTGGACGCCACTTGAAGGAAGTTACTAGATACCTGAACATTGGAATACAAAGCTTCACCAGGACCTACATCGCCACTTTACCAGAAGAGGAGCGTTGGATGATTCAAGTTCAGATTCCTGGAAGAACATTCACGTCAGTTACTGAGCCCATAGAGTTTTCCTTTGGTGCCCCAACCTGGAGTTTAGGAAAGAGCATGGCAGCCCACATCACCATGGGACGCATTGGAGAAGTTTACCACAGGGATCTCAAGAATACTGAGGGAGTCCTGGATTAGGGGGTGTTCGGATAGCCGAACTATATCTTCAGCCGGACTCCAGGACAATGAAGATACAAGATTGAAGACTTCGTCCCGTGTCCGGAAGGTTCTTTCCTTGGCGTAGAAGGCAAGCTAGGCGTGCGGATATTCAAGATCTCCTACCAATGTAACCGACTATGTGTAACCCTAACCCTATCCGGTGCCTATATAAACCGGAGGGTTGTAGTCCGTAGGACGAACACATCATAACCATCATCATACCTATAGGCTAGCTTCTAGGGTTTAGCCTCCTTGATCTCGTGGTAGATCTACTCTTGTACTACCCATATCATCAATATTAATCTAGCAGGAGTAGGGTTTTACCTCCATCGAGAGGGCCCGAACCTGGGTAAAATAAAGTGTCCCTTGTCTCCTGTTACCATCCGACCTTGACGCACAGATCGGGACCCCTACCCGAGATCCGCCGGTTTTGACACCGACATTGGTGCTTTCATTGAGAGTTCCTCTGTGTCGTCGCCTTTAGGCCCGATGGCTCCCTTGATCATCAACAACGATGAGGTCCAGGGTGAGACTTTTCTCCCCGGACAGATCTTCATCTTCGGCGACTTCGCTCTGCGGGCCAACTCGCTTGGCCATCTGGAGCAGATCGAAAGCCACGCCCCTTGCCATCAAGCCAGGTGGGGAAGCTTAAACTACACGGCAGATACCCTCGGAGACCTGATCTTCGACGGATTCAAGCCACAGCCAAGCGCGCCGCACTATCTCGAGGGGCATGATATAGCTCTGCCTCCGAACAGTGTCCTGGAGGTCGCATACGCTCCGGCCCCGATCCTTGATCCGGAGCCTGCTGCGTTCTTTGAGGATGAACGGTTGGACGTCACCTCGGGGGCTGCAATCTTAAAAGCCATTGAGCCAAACGCAAGCCCCGCACTCCGCATGGCACATGACTCCAAGGAGCCGGACTCTTCTCCGAACTCCGAACCTCCCGCGCCCCTGCCAATCGAATCAGATTGGGCGCCGGTAATGGAGTTCACCACCGCGGACATCTTTCAGTATTCGCCTTTCGGTGATGTTCTGAAATCTCTCAAGTCTCTCTCTTTTTCAGGAGAGCCCAGGCCGAACTGTGGCCTGCGAGGTTGGGATTCGGACGACGAAGAAATTCAAAGCCCACCCACCACCCACTTAATAGCCACTGTCGACGATTTAACCGACATGCTAGACTTCGGCTCCGAAGACTTCGACGGTATGGACGACGAAGACGGAGACGAACGGGAACCAGCGCCCATAGGGCACTGGACCTCCACCCCACTTAATGACGTATTCATGGTGGATACACCTGAAAAAACTCACAATGAGGAAGAAGGGGTCGAAAAGAAGAGTAAACCCTCCGAAAAGCACTCAAAGCGGCGATGTAAACGCCGAGCGAAGCCCCGCCTCGATCAAGACCCAGCCATAGAGCAGGACGAGCCGGCAGATGACGAACGCATCCTAGAACAGCCGTCCAAACAGGGTAACACGGGAAGAGAGGACGAACAGTCCTCCCCCGGTCATAATAGAACTCCGGACGATACCACGCCGGATAAAATCATGGAGCCGAAGGATCTCCAAGAAAGGCTCGTCGCCACAGCACGAAGCCTGAAGAAGCAGAAGCAAAAGCTAAAGACGGCGGAAGATGCACTCAAAACAAGATGGAGCAAAGTAATCAAGACAGCAGACAAATACGGCGGCAGCCACCGCACCAAAAGCTATCCGAAGAGAAAGCTACTGCCCGAATTCGACCAGGAGGCCCTAGAGCCCCCAAACTTGAAAAACAAAAAGGCTACACGGTCGAATAAACGACCTCTCGGCCACTACAATACGGCAAACGGCGCCGCACTCAATGCGGCATGCGACAGAATCAAAGACTCGCATCATGGCCCAGCCAGGTCCAATTACGGGCCAAGAAAGCAAGCTCTTGCAAGCAATGCAAAAAATCCACCATCAGAATCCGGCACACCCAAATATAGGGGTGCCGCACACCCTCTATGCTTCACCGATGAGGTCCTGGAATATGAATTCCCAGAGGGATTTAAACCCATTGACATAGAGGGGTACGATTGAACAACAGACCCGGGAGTCTGGATCGAGGATTATATCCTCCACATACATATGGCTAGAGGAGATGATCTCCACGCCATAAAATATTTACCCCTTAAGCTTAAAGGGCCAGCACGGCACTGACTTAAAAGCCTTCCCGAAAACACAATTGGAAGTTGGGAAGAGCTCGAGGACACTTTCCGAGCAAATTTTCAAGGGACCTACGTCCGTCCCCCGGACGCAGACGACCTCAGTCACATAACTCAGCAATCCGGAGAATCAGCTCGGCAGTTCTGGAACAGATTCCTCACTTAAAAGAATCAAATAGTGGATTGTCCGGACACCGAAGCCCTAGTGGATTTCAGGCACAATGTCCGAGACGAATGGCTCGCCAGACACCTCGGCCAGGAAAAGCCAAGAACAATGGCCGCACTCACAAGCCTCATGACCCGCTTTTGCGCAGGAGAGGACAGCTGGTTGGCACGATGCAGCCCCAGCGACCCAAGTACATTAGAAATCAGGGATGGAAACAGGAAACCACGGCGAAACAAGGACCTTCACCGAATCAAAAGGAAAAGTCCGAAGAGCACGGCAGTCAATGTCGGATTCAAAGGCTCACGGAAAAATCAGACAAAATCACCCCCTCGGGATAATAGGGAAGATCCGTCCAGTCTAAAGAGAATCATGGACAGGATATGTCAGATACACAGTACTCTTGGAAAGCCTGCTAATCATACCCACAGAGACTGTTGGGTTTTCAAACAATCCGGAAGGCTTAACGCCGAACACAAGGGGCTCGACACACCAAGTGAGGAAGAGGACGAACCCCAAAAGCAAAACACCAGGAAGCAAAAGAACTTCCCGCAAGAAGTCAAAACAGTGAACTCACTACACATAACAAGGCATGAGGCACCCATAAAGGTCCGCACATTCAAGCCTATCCCTCAGGAGTCCGGCCACTGGTCACTAAAGCCAATCATTTTTTATCAGCTAGATTATTCTCGCAATATCAAACACGCAGGCCGGACTGCCCTGATACTTAATCCAATAATAGACGGATTCCAGTTTACCAACGTCCTCATGGACGGTGGCAGTGGACTAAATCTGATATATCAGGATACAATTCACCGCATGGGCATAAACCTAGCACGAATCCGTCACAGTAAAACCTCCTTTCAAGGAGTAGCACCAGGCCCGGACACCCACTGTATGGGTTTTATCCAGCTTATGGTCATATTTGGCTCTGCCAATAACTTTCGTCACGAAAAGCTTATCTTCCACATAGTCCCGTTTTCAAGTCGCTATCAAGCACTAATGGGACGTGGAGCTTTCGCTCGCTTTAACGCAATACCGTATTATGCATCCCTCACGCTAAAGATGCCCGGTCCTCGAGGCATCATCTCTTTAAAGGGAGCATACTAAGCTACATCTCCTCCAAACGGAGGATTGTGCGGCCGCTTAAACGGCCGCCCAACAAAATGGCCTCGCCAGCCAAAAGACTTTTTCGATGTAAGTCACAAAAGGCTGCGGACCCGGACTCAATGAGTTCGTCACAAGCCCATTTTTGTTACAGGCTTGGTACGCCTCACCAAGGGTTGTACGCAGAGACAATAAAACTCGACCGTATCTATTTCTCACTTCACATTTTATTTATTATTCTTTTTGATCCGCACGACCCATGTTTCAATTTAGTTCTTCCCTTTTACAGATGAACGTCGTACGGCGCCCGTCCAGGACACGGCACAGCGGAGACACAGGCGCAGACGTGCAGTAGGGACCCGCCCCAAAGGATTCTTCTTAGATTAAGACCCTGCGTAAACCTTTTTTACTATCTCTTGCTGCTATACATCCCCTGGTTTACCTCACTATAACCATGGAGGAGACTGGCGTTTTGGCATGTGGCCACGCCAGAATTCTTGCTCGTACCTGGACACAAGGGGCTTTTTTCTTTTTCCAGGGTGTTGTTTCACACGCACCAACAAAGACCGAACACCTTAGGGAGTGTTCGGCGTCGCGAGTTTTGGCACTATATGCATCAGCTCCGAGTCATGATTTTGGTCACATGTTGGGTTGCCCGGCTCCTGAGTTCGGCCACCTTACGTTCCGTTCTGTCGGCTAAGGTTGCACCAGGAGAACTACTGCGATTGTGCCCTGGTTCGGCCGGGTGAGCACCTCAGTAGAGAAAGCCGAAAACCGACTGTCATGATGTAGCGCGAGACTGGTCGCCACTCGATGACCTATAGGAATTTATCGAATTCCTCCGTTTTGACGAAGGGCCGCTTCCCGGTCAGGCACATATGCGTCCCGAATTCGGGTAAACGTAGTCGCCATTAAAGGGCTACCTAAAGAGTCCCACTGTCAAGCTCCTATGGCTAAGTGAAAGTGTTAAAGCATTATAGTCCGGTTGCCTAGCCCGCGGCGCTATCACCTCCTTTGTAGGACCAAGACGTTGGGTTAAGTGTGAAAATGCGTTCTCCGCGCGCACCCCCGCACTATGTGCGTGGGGGCTGAAGCCAACGACTGCAATCTTTCAGAATTTATATATTAAAACGGCCGCATAGGAGGTGTTATTAATACTTGAAGGCACAAGTCTAAATTACGCCATTACAATTTATAAAAATATTGATCTACGATTACATATGCTGTCATAAAACGACATCTTTCGAACACTGCGTCTCTATTATACGAGCGCCCGCGAGGACTTCCTCAAAATAGTGCTCGGAAGGAATTCAGCTTTTATCCGAATCACGGGACGCAACAACGGTGGGCTCCATATCTGCCCAGTATGTCTTGACACGGGCAAGAGCCAGCCGCGCGCCCTCTGTGCAAGCGGACCTCTTTAGAGCTTCAATCCGAGGCACCACGTCAAGAAATTGCTGCACCAAACTGAAATAGCTTCTCGGCTTCGATCTCCCCGGACACAGGCGGTCCATGGCATACTTCATGGCGAGTCCGGACAACCTATTCAGCTCGGCCCATTGGGCCACGCGATCATCCACTGATAGTGGACGCTCTGGATTAGTGAACTGCGACCAGAAGAGCTTTTCCACTTCATGATCTTTCTTATCTTGAAAGTACCTGGTCGCATCAGCGGCACTAGCCGACAAATCCAGATAGGTGTCCTCCACGCTCCACGCTCGGTCCAACGGGGCGAACTTCGGATCACAGAATTTTCTCCGCAGCAGGAAGGGCTTTCCATCCGCAATTAGTCCGGCTTGACGCAGCTCTTCCCTTGACGCTCTCATAACAGAGCGGGCGTCCTTGGCGTCGGCGACGGCCTTCTCTAAATCCGTCTGTCGGGCTCGACCTTCCTCTTGAAGAAGTTTGCAACGGTCAGTAGCACTTTTCAACTTCACGGCTATATCAGCCATCTCCTCCTTGCTTCGGCAATGGGAAGCCTGTTTGGCTTTTAGCTCTTCACGGGCTCTTCCGGCAGCCGCATCGCTCTTTCTGGCTTGTTCCTTTGCTTTGGCGAGCTCGGCCCTAAGTCCTTCTACGGCCGCCGCACCATCTGCATCAAGCATACACAAGGTAAGATATTGACATAAAGCTCCTCTTACTAACAATCGCCAAATAAACCCAATACCTTGAGCATCATCAAGCCGCTTGTTAACAAGCACGATGTCGGCTTCTGCCTCATTGAGTTGCCATTTCATTTCGGCAAAATCTTGAGTCCGGCTCGACTCCGGACAACCTGCCACCTACATACAAAGGTGCCACTTAAAGGACCTGGGATTAAGATCCTCTGCGCGCCGCTAATCTTTGCGGCACACAGAGTCTCAGGGGCTACTATCTATAAAGGGCGCATGTTATTATGCGCAATTAACACTAATGTTCGTTATTCAAAATGTACCTCAAGGCCCGCCAGTAAACTCTTGACGGCCTCGTTCAGTCTGCTTTCCGCGGATGAAATCTTTTCAATCGCCGTGTGCATCAACGCACGATGCTCCTCTGAAACAGAGGCTCGTCCCAGCAGAACCTTCAGCTCCTCCGACCGAACACCAGATGGTGTCGGACTCGTCCCATGGCCTTCTTCGGAGGCCGGACACGGAGAACCCCGGGGGGCCGCGTGATCACCTTCTGCCTCTGGCAGATTCGGAGAAATCCTCTGCGACGACACTTCGGCGTCGCCCGCCTTGCTAGGCGATGAAGGAGGAGGCGTTCCGCTCTCCATCATCTCCGAAAGAAGATCCCCCGATGACGAGCTCTGCCAAGAAGGGTCGAGGTCCGAACTACAAGGTAAGGTTTCGGTTAAAACTTCTTAGATATAAATTAAGGATTTCTCTTAAAAGAATGACTCTCTTTCTACTTACGGCTCGTTGGAGGGCTGCTCCTTTTGAGGATTTAGTTCGGCCGAGGGGCTCCCCGGCGTCGGGTCCTCTGACGCAGATTCTTTCCCCCGCTTTGGAGCTACGGCTCCCGGGTCGTCAGAGGCGGCCCTTTTCTTCCCCTTTGGGAGGGCCTCTTTCGAAGAGGCCACGGTTTCCTTGTCTGCCCCTTCATTTTCCTCCCGAGGCGACACCTCCAACATCCTGACTAGCACAGGATCTAGCCTGGTCTCGGGAAGGGGAGCCGGACACCGGATCAGCTTCGCCTTCGCTATCCACTCCTGCGTAAAAAGGAGAAGTACTGTTAAAAAATAAGTCAATTGTACAGATAGAAGGTCCGGGCGCAAGGTCACCTACTTCTGTATCCGGGCGGTTGCGGCTTAAACCAGCATCCTCGGTCAAATCTGGACTCACTCCTTGTGGTCCGAAGAACAGTCTATACATCTCCGTAGGCGTCATGCCCATGAAATTTCGGAGAACTCGCGACCCCTCTGGGTTGAACTCCCACAAGCGGAGGGGGCGACGTTGGCCAGGCAGTGTCCGGCGAATCAACATAACTTGTGTCACTTTGACCAGGTTGAGGTCTCCTTTTAGGAGATCCTTTATGCGGCCCTGCAACAGAGGAACGTCTTTGGGCAAGCCCCGATCTAACCCTGTGTTGATCCACGATGTTAAACGTGGTGGGGGGCCCGAGCGAAAGGCAGGAGGCGCTACCCAAGTGGTGCCCCGAGGAGAGGTGATGTAGAACCACTCCTGTTGCCATAAGCCGAGCTCCTCTTGAAAAGTGCCCTCGGGCCATGGAGCATCGGTATTCCTTTTTATAACAGCACCTCCGCACTCTACGTGACGCCCCTCGATTATCTTCGGTTCTACCTTGAAGGTCTTGAGCCATAATCCGAAGTGAGGAGTGATATGGAGAAAAGCTTCACACACAACAATGAAGGAGGAGATATGGAGGATGGACTCCAGAGCTAGGTCATGGAATTCCAGCCCATAATAAAACATCATCCCCCTTACGAAAGGATCCGTTGGGAAGCCTAATCCCCGAAGGAAGTGGGAGATGAATACTACGCTCTCACCGGGCTGAGGGCTTGGGATCGCTTGTCCTTGAGCAGGCAACCTGTGCGGGATCTCGCTGGTCAGGAACCTAGCCTCCCTCAACCTTGATACGTCCTCCTCCGTAACGGAGGAGGGCATCCATTGGCCTTGAAGGCCGGAGCCGGACATTGTCGATGGTCCGGTGCGCCTAGAATTTAAAAGCCTGGGGTATTGGAACTCGAGGCTATGGGCGAGCTTGTTTTGAGAACACAAGAGGGGAGCAAGGTCTCGGTCTCTTTATAAAAGGCAGAATATCAAGAGCCCTCCCCGTAACCGTCTTGGACTAGCCTTTAATCAAGGCAGGACGTGCTTAACGGGCACGGTTGGGTTACCCACGTCCGTATTAATGAGAATCCCGTTAAAAGGGGCACACGATCTCTGCTTCGACAAGACGTGCCAAGGAAACCGCCTCGTTGAACGTACTGCGGTGGAACAACAAAAAATAATCCATACAGAAGGCTTGGTCGCAGTGTTATGACGCACTGTGGAATACGTCAGCAGATTTGATTTGTGTTTGTATTATTCTCTATATGGCAATACGTGGAAACTTGTTTTGCAGAGCCGGACACTATTTTTTGGTGTTTATTATCTTCTTGAAGAATTTGGAGGAGGAACCCGCCTTGCAATGCCGAAGACAATTTGCGTGCCGGACTCGTCGTCATTGAAGCCTGGTTCAGGGGCTACTGAGGGAGTCCTGGATTAGGGGGTGTTCGGATAGCCGAACTATATCTTCAGCCGGACTCCAGGACTATGAAGATACAAGATTGAAGACTTCGTCCTGTGTCCGGAAGGTTCTTTCCTTGGCGTAGAAGGCAAGCTAGGCGTGCGGATATTCAAGATCTCCTACCAATGTAACCGACTCTGTGTAACCCTAACCCTATCCGGTGCCTATATAAACCGGAGGGTTGTAGTCCGTAGGACGAACACATCATAACCATCATCATACCTATAGGCTAGCTTCTAGGGTTTAGCCTCCTTGATCTCGTGGTAGATCTACTCTTGTACTACCCATATCATCAATATTAATCTAGCAGGAGTAGGGTTTTACCTCCATGGAGAGGGCCCGAACCTGGGTAAAATAAAGTGTCCCTTGTCTCCTGTTACCATCCGACCTTGACGCACAGATCAGGACCCCCTACCCGAGATCCGCCGGTTTTGACACCGACAGGTACTATTTACCATATTTGTGGGCGCCGAGATGAGCAATGGGAGATGATCAGCACCAGGAAGGATAGATTGATTACCGCTTTCATCCAGGAGTTAAACCAGCACATTCGACGCCAGGAGAACCAGATGTGCTCAAGCATGTTGGAATTGAAGAAGGCAATGACCAAGATCACGGATCTGGAAGAAGAACTCAAGTCTACACGCGATGGATATGAGGATGACGATACTCGTGGAGAAGAATGATGATCTGAAAAGTAAGCTAGGAGTGTTCATGGGAGACCCCGCGCCAGGAGGAGAAGACGACGATCCCACTTGCCCGGAGAACTACATCATCATCGACGACACCGACTCGGACCCTGATGATAGCGATGATGATTATGTTGATGAAGCTAGAGCGGATATCATGGAGTCTTCGACCGATCAATTTTTCTAGTCGACCACCATATCAATAGTAGTATTCCCCCATGTACATAGTAGTAGTCCGAGCACTTTTAACGATAGGTCTAGACCGATTGTATGCCCTTGCTTTCTTGATTGAGTGATATGATTGTGTTTGTCTCATGTGCATATGGGTAGTGCTTTCTCACTAGACCTCTTTTCCATTCTAATCTCTCCCCTCTAAACCCATCAGATGCCTCCGAGACGTGATACCGAATTTGTTTTCCCACCGGAGATCACCTAGTTGATCCAGCAGCAGAATGCATTGATGTAGATACTAGTCCAGAATCAGAATCAGGGGGACAACAACAACAACAATAACCCACCACCACCACCACCTGTTGATCACTTAGCCCGTTTTCTAAGGCTGAATCCGTCGATGTTCTCCAGTAGCATCGAGCCGATAGTTGCAGAGTTGCAGATGATTGGCTCCGCAAGATTGGGAGGGAGTTGACCACTGCAGGATGCACGGATGCGGAGAGCGTGCATTTTGCCGCACATCAGCTTGATTGACCCGCGGCATCATGGTGGGAGAATTTCACAACCACTTACCCTATCGACACTGTTACATGGGACCAGTTCCAGCAGGCTTTTCGCACTGCCCATGTATCAACAGGAGCTATGGCCATGAAGAAGCGCGAGTTTCGCGACTTACGCCAAGGAGGACGCACAGTTGGCCAGTATGTGGATGATTTTAGTAAGCTAGCACGTTATGCCCCAGATGACGTTGCTACAGATGCAACTAAGCAGGAGAAGTTTCTGGAAGGACTGAATGATGAGCTGAGCATGCAGTTGATGGTTGCAACCTTCAATAACTACCAGGAGTTGGTAGATAGAGCTCTCATGATTGAAGGGAAGAGGCAGCATATTGACAACCGCAAGAGGAAGTATGGACAAGGGAAGTATAATTCTGGAGATCAGCAGAGACCCCGTTTTACCCTGAACTCGGGAGGACCCCTTCGGCATAACCATGGAGGTCACAATCACACTGCAGGAAGTTTGCACAACCATAGTGGCCCCCGGAATGGGAATGGTAATGGAGGAAGCAACGGCCAGAACCGTCCCAACCCAGCAACACCCGCCAAGAAAGATCTAATCCACGTTACTTCCTACAAGTGCCAGAAGACTGGACATTACGCCAATGAATGTCCTGAAGCTAAGAATGGAAACGGCAATGGAAGCTCTGGGAAGAAGCCCAACCCTTTCAACAGGGGACAAGTGAACCACGTTAACGTGGAGGAGGTTGAAGCCCAGCCAGATGTAGTAATAGGTAAGTTTTTGGTTAAGTCATTTACTGCAGTCGTTCTTTTTGATACTGATGCATCGCATTCATACATATCAAGGGGATTTGTGGATAAGTATAAACTACCCACCAAAGTTCTTAGTACACCCATGTTAGTGAGCTCACCAGGAGTAGAGTATATGTCAAGCCAAGGATGTTTTCAGATGCCATTAACCATAGGTAGGCATGTTTTCCCCTCAGACCTGATAATTTTGGAGTCGCAAGGTTTGGATGTGATTCTGGGTATGGATTGGCTATCGATGTATGGAGGAAACATCGATTGCGCCAGTAAGTTGATTTTGCTCACCACCCTAGAAGTAAGAAGGATCAAGTATGTATCCAGGCATGTGCCGAATAGGACTCAAGTAAATTCCTTATCATGAGTTGTACAGGAGGAAGTACCAGTGGTGAAGTATTTCCCGGATGTATTTCCAGAAGAGTTGCCAGGCATGCCACCGGATAGATACATTGAGTTTTTGATTGAGCTTTTGCTAGGCACAGGGCCAATATCTAAGAGACCATACAGAATGCCCGCAAAGGATTTGGAGGAAATTAAGAAGCAGATTAAGGAGTTACTGGATAAAGGTTATATTTTCCCAAGTTTGTCACCTTGGGGATCACCAGTGCTTCTAGTGAAGAAGAAGGATGGATCATTGAGGATGGTTGTTGATTATCGTGGATTGAATGAAGTAACGATCAAGAACAAGTACCCACTGCCGATGATCAATTATTTGTTTGATCAGCTGCAAGGAGCTAAAGTGTTTTCCAAGATCGATCTGCGATCAGGGTACCACCAGCTGAAGATTCGAGGGCAGGATATACCTAAGACAGCTTTTACCATGAGGTACGGGCTATATAAGTATTTCGTTATGTCATTTGCCCTGACTAACGCACCTGCCTATTTTATGAACATGATGAACAAGGTGTTTATGGAGTTTTTGGATAAGTTTGTTGTGATGTTCATTGATGATATTCTGGTCTACTCGAAGAATGAAGAGGAGCATAAAGAGCATTTGCATTTAGTACTTGGGAAGCTCAGAGAACATCAGCTATACGCCAAGTTCAGCAAGTGTGAGTTTTGGTTGAAGGAAGTTGGATTCCTTGGACATGTTATATCTAGAGAAGGAATAGCAGTAGAGCCCACCAAAGTTGTCATTGTGACAAATTGGGAGGCACCCACGTCAGTTGGAGAGATCCGGAGTTTTCTTGGACTCGCTGGATAGTACCGGAGGTTCATTGAGAATTTCTCGAATATTGCAAAGACTATGACAGAGTTGTTAAAGAAGGACACCAAGTTCAAATGGACTGAGGAATGCGAGGCCAGTTTTCAGGAGTTGAAGAAATGCTTGGTTACATCACCAGTGTTGATTCTGCCAGATCAACGCATGGATTATGAAGTGTATTGCGACGCTTCTCGTCGAGGACTTGGAGTCGTACTTATGCATGAGGGAAGAGTTGTTTCATATGCCTCATGACAGCTTAAACCCCATGAGTTGAATTACGCTACCCACGATTTGGAGTTAGCAGCCGTAGTGCATGCGTTGAGGACTTGGAGACATTTTCTCATCGGAAACCAGAGCTGAATCTCAGGTAGAGGAGATGGTTGGAACTGATTAAGTATTATGATATGAAGTTGCATTATCATCCCGGAAAGGCTAACGTAGTAGCCGATGCATTGAGCCGCAAGAGTCATGTCAATACACTCATGACCGGAGAGTTATCCAAGGAGTTAGTAGAGGATCTTCGTGAGCTATGTTTGGAGATAGTTCCGAGAGGCTATGTAGCAGCATTGGAGATTTAGTCTACTTTGATGGATAAGATCAGAGAAGCTCGGAAGACGGACAAGGAGATTGTCGAGATAAAGGAAAGGATGAGCAAAGGAAAGGCTAAAGGATTTCGTGAGGATGAGCATGATACCTTATGGTTTGAGGACCGCGTATATGTGCCAAATGATCAGGAGATCAGGAAGCTGCTTTTGCAGGAGGCCCATGATTCGCCATATTCGATTGACCCAGGAAATACTAAAATGTACCTGGATTTGAAGGATAGTTTCTGGTGGACCGGAATGAAGAAGGATATTGCGGAGTATGTAGCAGTTTGTGATGTATGTCAGAGAGTGAAGGCAGAGCATCAGAAGCCAACAGGATTGCTACAACCATTGTCGATACCCGAATGGAAGTGGGACAAGCTAGGCATGGATTTTATCACGGGATTGCCCAGGACTCGTTCAGGCTATGACTCGATGTGGGTTGTAGTCGACCGTTTGACGAAAGTAGCTCATTTCATCCCAGTGAAGACCACTTACACCAGTGCTAAGTTGGCAAAGATATACATGACCAGGATCGTATGTTTGCATGGAGTTCCGAGGACCATTATATCAGATAGAGGAACCCAGTTTACCTCATAGTTTTGGAATCAGTTGCATGAAACTTTGGGAACCAGGTTGGAGTTCAGTACAGCTTTTCACCCGCAGACAGATGGACAGACTGAGCGAGTCAATCAGATTTTGGAGAACATGTCGAGAGCTTGTGCGCTAGATTATGGATCTAGTTGGGACGACAATTTGCCTTACGCAGAGTTCTCTTACAACAATAGCTATCAAGCCAGATTGAAGATGGCCCCTTTCGAAGCATTGTATGGAATGAGGTGCAGGACACTGTTGTTGTGGGATGAAGTTGGAGACTGTCAGTTGTTTGTACCAGATTTGATTAAAGAGTCTGAAGAGAAGGTTAAGCTGATTCACGATAGACTCAAAGTAGCCCAGTCCAGGCAGAAGAGCTATGCGGATTCTAAACGCAAGGAGACAGTTTACGAAGTTGGAGACAGAGTGTATCTTCGTGTATCACCCCTTCGAGGAGTGAAGCGCTTTGGAGTTAAGGGAAAGTTAGCACCATGTTTTGTGGGACCATACAAAGTTTTGGAACGTATGGGAGAAGTTGCTTACAAGTTGGAATTGCCCAAAGAAATGTCAGGAGTTCACGACGTGTTCCACGTTTCTCAGTTGAAGAAGTGCCACGCAGAGATGGCTGATATCCCTCTGAGAGATACAGTGCCAGTGTAAGCGATTCAGTTGGATAGCGATTTGACCTACGAGGAGAAACCAGTCAAGATTCTTGAGTTTGCCAGCCGAGTTACACGCAGCAAAGTTATCAAGTTTTGCAAGGTTCAGTGGAGCCACCATACCAAAGACGAAGCCACCTGGGAACGAGAGGAAGACCTATGGAAGGATCACTGTCGGTGTCAAAACCGGCGGATCTCGGGTAGGGGGTCCCGAACTGTGCGTCTAGGCGGATGGTAACAGGAGACAAGGGACACTGTGTTTTTACCCAGGTTCGGGCCCTCTCGATGGAGGTAAAACCCTACTCCTGCATGATTAGTATTGATGATATGGGTAGTACAAGAGTAGATCTAACCCGAGATCAGAGAGGCTAAACCCTAGAAGCTAGCCTATGGTATGATTGTTGTTCGTCCTATGGACTAAAACCCTCCGGTTTATATAGACACCGAAGAGGGTTAGGGTTACACAGAGTCGGTTACAGCGGAAGGAGATCTACATATCCGTATCGCCAAGCTTGCCTTCCACGCCAAGGAAAGTCCCATCCGGACACGGGACGAAGTCTTCAATCTTGTATCTTCATAGTCCAGGAGTTCGGCCAAAAGGTATAGTCTGGCTATCCGAACACCCCCTAATCCAGGACTCCCTCAGTAGCCCCTGAACCAGGCTTCAATGACGACGAGTCCGGCGCGCAAATTGTCTTCGGTATTGCAAGGCGGGTTCCTCCTCCGAATACTTCGTAGAAGATTTTGAACACAAGGATAGTGTCCGGCTCTACAAAATAGTTCCACATATTGCCATAGAGATAATAATATTTACACAAATCTAATCTGCTGACGTATTCTATAGCGTGACATCACACCATGGCCAAGCCTTTATTCGAATCGTTTTGCTGTCCCACCTTAGCGCGTTTTGCGAGGCGGTTTCCTTGGCACGTCTTGTCGAAGCAGAGATCGTGTCCCCTTAATTTGCGGGATTCTCATCAATACAAACGTGGGTAACCCAATCGTGCCCGTTGGTACGTTTCCTCGATCAAAGGCGAGTCCCGAACGGTCACAGGGAGGGCTCTTGGTATTCAACCTCTTATAAAGAGACCAAGGCCTTACTCCTTTCTTATGATCTCAATTGATTTCGCCCTTTGCCTCGAGTCCCAACACCCAAGGTCCTAGATTTCAGGCGCTTCGAACCTTCGACGATGTCCGGATCCGACCTTCGAGGTCGATGGACGCCTTCCTCCGCTACGGAGGAGGACGTACTAAAGCTGAGAGAAGCCAGGTTCTTGACCAGCGAAATTTCGTATAGGCTGCCTGCCCAAGGGCAGGTTGTTCCTACTCCCGAGCCTGGTGAGAGTGTGGTATTCGTGTCTCACTTCCTCCGAGGGCTCGGCTTCATGATGGATCCCTTCGTGAGGGGGCTCATGTTTTATTATGGGCTGGAATTTCATGACTTAGCTCCGGAGTCCATCCTCCACATCTCATCGTTTATCGTCATGTGCGAAGCCTTCCTCTGCATTACTCCTCACTTCGGACTGTGGCTTAAGACCTTTAAAGTAGAGCCGAAGATGATCGAGGGAACGCACGCGGAGTGCGGAGGCGCTGTTATAAGCAAGAACGCTGATGCTCCATGGCCCGAGGGCACTTTTCAGGAGGAGTTCAGCTTATGGCAACAAGATTGGTTCTATATCACCGCTCCCAAGGGCACCAAGTGGGTGGCGCTGCCTGTTTTCCGCTCGGGTCCCCCGCCCCGACTAGCGTCATGGGTCAATAAGGGGCTGGACTGGGGGCCGGCAAAAGACGTGCCCCTATTGCAAGGCCGCATCCGAGATCTCCTAGAAAGAGATATCAGTATGGTCGTGGTGACGCAGGTTATGTTAATTCGCCGAGTCCTGCCTTGCAAACGTCGCCCTCTCCGTCTATGGGAGTTCAACCCGGAGGGACCGTGAGCTCTCCAACACTTTCTTGGCATGACGCCCGTGGAGATGTACAAATTGTTCTTCGGATCACAAGTAATGTGTCTGGATTCTACGGAGGACGCAGGACTAAGCTGCAATCGTCCGGATACTCAAGTAAGTAGCCCTGTTTCCGGACACACCATCCGTTCATTCATCACAACATCACCCTTAAAAGAGTTGTCTTTGAAACAGGAGTGGGTAGCGAAGGCGAAGTTAATCAGGTGTCCGGCCCCCCTTCCTGAGACCTCGCCAAATCCCGTGTTGACCAGGATGCTGGAGATCGTGCCTTTGGAAGAGAAAAAGGAGGGGGACAAGGGAGCTACCGCCTCCTCGACGGAGTCTGTTGGGAAAGGAGGAATAAAAAATTCCTCTACCCAGGGGAAGAAGAGGACCACCTCTGAAGACCCGGAGACCATGGTCTCAAAGCGGGGGAAGAAATCTTCGCTAGAGGGTCCTGCGCAGGGGGATACCTCGGTCGTACTGTGCCCCCAAGGGGATCAGCCCTCCACCGAGCCGTAAGTAGAGAGGATGTTTAAATAATGAGAGAAATCTTTGCTTTTAATTCTGAGAAGAATAACCGAAAATTTACCTTGTAGTTCGGACCTTAGCCCTTCTCAGCAGAGCTCGTCTTCGGGGGATCTTCTTCCGGAGATGATGGAGAGCGGGACGCCTCCCCCTGCCATACCGCCTCATGAGGCGGGCGACCCTGAGGTGTCGTCCCGGAGGGTTTCTCCTGATCCGGTAAGGCCGGAAGGTGGTAATACGGCCACCCGAAGCCCTCCGAGTCCGGCTTTCGAAAAAGGCGATCGGACGAGTCCGGCACCGTATGGCGCACGGTCGGAGGTACCGAAGGATCTGCTAGAGCGAGGGCTTATCTCGGAGGAGCACCGTACTTTGATGGGTACGGTGATTGAAAAGATTTCATCCGCGGAAAGCGGGTTGCATGAAGTTATCAGGAGTTTACTGACAGGTTTTGAGGTACGCGAAATGATGTACCTCTTGACAATTCCGCATATATAAGATGCGTCCTATGTAGATAGTAGCCCCTGAGACTCTGTGCGGTGTCAAAAGTGACGACGCGCAGAGGATCATAATCCCAGGTATAATATGTCGCCTTTCATGTGTAGGTGGCGAAGTGTCCGACGGCTAGCCGGACAGATGAATTTGCCGAACTAAAGCGGCAACTTGACGTGGCGGATGCCGACATCGCGCTTGTCAACAAGCGGCTTGACGAGGCACAAGGTATGTAATTTTCTCCGGAGACATCTGGTAAGAGGAGCTTGATGCCAGTATCTTACAGTGTCTGCACTTGATGCAGATGGGGCTGCCGTTGTGGAGGACCTTCGGGCAGAGCTTGCCCGAGCCAAGGAGCAAGCCAGAGAAAGCGATGCGGCTGCCTTAAAGGCGGTTGAGGAGTTGAAAGCCGAACAGGCTGCTCATTGCCAAAGCAAAAAGGAAATGGCCGAGATGGCTGCGAAGTTGAAGACCGCTGCAAGTTTTTTGAGAAAGAAGATCGGGCGGAGCGGGCAGACCTGGAAAAGGCCATTACGGCGGCCAAGGATGCTCGTTCTGCGATGAGAGCGATGAAGGAGGAGCTACGTTAGGCCGGGGATATCACGGGTGGAAAGCCCTTTATGCTGCGGATGAAGTTCGGGGATCCTAAATATGCTCCGTTGGACCGGATGTGGAGTTCGGCGGACGCATATCTGGATTTAGCGGCGAGTGCCGCTGATGCGGTCGAACACTTCCGAGATTAGGAGGGTCACAAAGTGGAAAAGCTTTTGTGGTCGCAGTTCCACAATCCAGAGCGTCCGCTTCCATTACCCGATCGTTTGGCCGAATGGGCTGAGCTGAATAGGTTATCCGGACTCGCCATGAAGTATGTCGTGGATCATCTGTGGCCGAAAAGGCCAAAGCCGAACAGTTATTTTAGCTTGGTGCAGCAGTTCCTTGGTGCGATGCCATATATCCACGCGATGAAGAGGTCAGCGTGTGTGGAGGGTGCGCGGATGGCCCTTGCCCATGTCAAGACATACTGGGCGGAGATGGAGGCCACCGCTGTTGCAGCCCAAGATTCGGGCGAAAGCCGAGTACCTGCTGAGCACTACTTTCAAGAAGTCCTGGAGGGCGCTCGTTTAATAGAGACGCAGTGCTCGAAGGATATTATGTTCGAATAACATGTATTTTTATTGAAAACAATATTTTGCTGAAATGTAGAAGCTTTTTATACTTGTGCTTGCAAGAATTATAATGCCTCCTGTGCGGCCGTTTACGTATATGTATATATATAACCTAAAAGATTGCAGTCGTTGGCTTCAGCCCCCACGCATATAATGCCGGGGTGTTCGCAAAAGGCGCATCATCACACTTGATGTAACGTCTTGGTCCATTAAGGAGGTGGGAGTGCAGCGAACTAGGCAACCGGACTATAATGCTTTATCACTTTCACTTAGCCATAGGAGTTTGACCGTGGAGCTACTATATAGCCCCTAGTGGCACCGCGCTTGCCGGAATTCGGGGCACGTGTGTGCCTGGCTGGGAAATGGCCCTTCGTTAATGCGGAGGAATCCCGAAGATTCCGATGGGTCATCAAGTGGTTGACCAGTCTCACGCTATATCATGACAGTCAGTTTTCGGCTTTCTCTACTGAGGTGCTCGCCTGGCTGAACCGGGGCACAATCGCAGTAGTTCTCCTGGTGCCGCCTTGGCCGATAGTGCGGAACGTAAGGCAGCAAAACACAGGAGCCGGGCAAACCCAACATATTACCAAAGACATGATTCGGAGCTGATGCATATAAGGCCAAACTTGCGACGCCGAACACTCCCTAAGTTATTCGGTCTTTATGAAAAACGGGCTGAGCAGTGCCCTTGATAATAAGCCCCTGGTGTCCAGGTACGCGCAAAATTCTGACGTGGCCACATGCCAAGACGCCAGCCTCCTCCTCGGCTATACTGAGAGTCCGGGGGATGTGTATCAACAAGAGACAGTAAAAAAGGTTTACGCAGGGTCTTAATCTAAAAAGAATCCTTGGAACGAGTCCCTGCTGCATGTCTGCGTCTGTGTCTCCATTGTGCCGTGTCCTGGACGGGTATAGCATGGTGTTCATCTGAAAAAGAGAGGAACTCGGTTGAAAAAGGTCGTGCGAAATGTACGTTATACTAAAGAAACAAAGTATAATTCAACATGGGTAGAAATTGAGCCTTATTGTCTCTTGTATTACGTGTGCGGAGCCCCTTGTACAGGGGTATGCGGTTATTAAGCCTTTACCAATGGTATGTTTATGCCGGACTCGTCGAGCCGCGTCCGTGGTCTTAACGACCTGTTTAGGTGCTTTGATTGGTGAAGCCGTGTTAATGTGCGACTGTCAAGGCAGCCGCATATTCTTCCGCGCGCGAGGAACACTCGATATTTCCCTTTAGTGAGATGATGCCTCATGGACCGGGCATCTTAAGCGTAAGAGATGCATAATGCGGTATCGCGTTAAAGCGGGCGAAAGCCTCGTGCCCCAGTAGTGCTTGATAGCTACTTGAAAATGGGGCGATGTGGAAGGTTAGCTTTTCGCGGTGGAAGTTAACGGTAGAGCCAAACATAACTTCTAGCGGGATAGAACCCGTGCAACGGGCATCCGGGCCTGGCGTTACTCCTTGAAAGGAAGTGTTGCTATGGCGAATTTTTGTTGGGTCCAACCCCATTTTGTGGACTGTGTCCTGATATAGCAGGTTTAGACCACTGCCGCCGTCCATCAGGACTTGTGTAAAGTGGAGTCCTTCGATTATTGGATCTAACACTAAGGCCGTCCAACCTTCATTCCGGATACTTCTAGAGTAATCCTGATGGTCGAAGGTGATCGGTTTTAACAACCAGTGGCGGGACTCCTTTGGGTAGGCCGTATAGGCGCCACTCTATTTTTCCCTTCTGTCACGTGAAGTAAGTTTACGGTTTTGACATCGAGTGGGAAATTCTTTTGTTTCCCAGTGCTCTGCTTGTGGGGTTCGTCATCGTCCTCACTTGGTGTGTCGAGCCCCTTGTGTTAGGCGTTGATTTGGCCGGATTGCTTGAAGACCCAACATCTCTGTGGGTATGGTTTGCAGGCTTCCCGGGGGTGCTGTGGATTTGACATATCTTAGCCAAGATTTTGTTTAGGTTAGATAGCTCATCCATGTTATCCTTGAGGGGCAGCTTTTTCTGATTCTGCCGAGAGCTTTTGAATCTGGCGTTGACTATCGTGCTCTTTGAGCTGCTTTCCTTATTCCGGTGATGTTCCTTACTGCGTCGTGGTTTCCCGTTTCCGTCCCTGACTTCGGATCTACTTGGGTCGCTGGTGCTGCATCTTGCCAACCAGCTGTCCTCTCCCGCGCAAAAGCGGGTCATGAGGCTTGTTAATGCGGCCATTGTTCTTGGCTTTTCTTGGCCGAGGTGTCTGGCGAGCCATTCGTCTTGAACGCTGTGTTTGAAAGCTGCTAAGGCTTCGGCATCCGGACAGTCGACTATCCGGTTCTTTTTAGTAAGAAATCTGTTCCAGAGTTTCCGGGCTGACTCTCCGGGCTGTTGAGTTATATGACTTAAATCGTCTGCATCCGGAGGTCGGACATAGGTTCCTTGAAAATTTGCCCGGAAAGCCTCCTCGAGCTCTTCCCAACTTCCAATGGTGTTTTCGGGAAGGCCTTTAAGCCAATGCCGGGCTGGCCCTTTGAGCTTGAGGGGTAAGTATTTTATGGCGTGGAGGTCGTCTCCTCTGGCCATGTGTATGTGGAGGATATAATCCTCAATACAGACTCCAGGGTCTGTTGTTCTGTCGTACGCCTCTATGTTTACGGGCTTGAATCCCGCTGGAAATTCATGGTCCAGCACCTCATCGGTGAAACAGAGGGGGTGTGCGGCGCCCTGTATTTGGGTGTGCCGTGTTGTTCGGATATTTTTTGCGTCGCATTGCTTACTAGAGCCTGCTTTCTTGGCCCGTAGAGAGACCTGGTTGGGCCATCCTTTTGATGCGAATCCTTGAGTGGATCGCGTGTTGGTTTGTGTGCGGTGCCATATGCCGTTCTATGTTGGCCATGGGGTCGTCTATCCGACCGGGTGGCTTCCTTATTTTTTAATTTTGGGGGCTCTAGGGCCTCCTCATCAAATTCGGGCAGTAGCTTTCGCTCCGGGTAGCTCTTTGTGTGGCGATATCGCCGTATTTGTCTGCGGTGTTGAGTACTTTGCTCCATCTGATTCGGAGTGCGTCTTCCGCGGTTTTGAGCTTCCACTTCTGCTTTTTCAGGCTACGCGCCGTGGCAGCGAGCCTTTTGTGGAGGTTTTCCTGTTCTAGGAGCTTGTCCGGCGTGAGGTCGCCCGGATTGTTATCTTCGCCAAGGACGGGTTGTGCGGTTTGTTTATCCAAGTTATCTTGTTCAGACAAGGCTGGTGTTTGGCTCGATCACCGTAGAGATTGCAGCCCCCGAGGCGGGGTCCAGCCACCCATCCTCGATTGGCGCAGTCGGCTCCGAGCTAAGGGTCGGAGCGGACACGGGTGCGGCCTCCAGGGCACCGTTCGACGGCAGAGCTAGATAATGCCCATCGTAACAGTGCGGCACGCCCGGCTGCGGCTCGAATCCGTCGAAGATCAAGTCTTCGCGGATGTCAGCCGTGTAGTTCAAGCTTCCAAATCTGACCTGATGGCCAGGGGCGTAGCTTTCAATCTGCTCCAGATGGCCAAGCGAATTGGCCCGCAGTGCAAAGCCGCCGAATACGAAGATCTGTCCGAGGAGAAAAGTCTCACCCTGGACTGCATCGCTGTTGATGGTCGGAGGAGCCATCGGGCCTAAAGATGACGACACAGAGGAACTCTCAATGAAAGCACCAATGTCGGTGTCAAAACCGGCGGATCTCGGGTAGGGGGTCCCGAACTGTGCGTCTAGGCGGATGGTAATAGGAGACAAGGGACACGATGTTTTTACCCAGGTTCTGGCCCTCTCGATGGAGGTAAAACCCTACTCCTGCTTGATTAATATTGATGATATGGGTAGTACAAGAGTAGATCTACCACGAGATCAGAGAGGCTAAACCCTAGAAGCTAGCCTATGGTATGATTGTTGTTCGTCCTATGGACTAAAACCCTCCAGTTTATATAGACACCGGAGAGGGTTAGGGTTACACAGAGTCGGTTACAACGGAAGGAGATCTACATATCCGTATCGCCAAGCTTGCCTTCCACGCCAAGGAAAGTCCCATCCAGACATGAGACAAAGTCTTCAATCTTGTATCTTCATAGTCCAGGAGTCCGGCCAAAGGTTATAGTCCGGCTATCCGAACACCCCCTAATCCAGGACTCCCTCAATCACTCTCATATTTTCTAGCCAACCCGAATCTCCAGGGCGAGATTCATCTTAAGGGTGGTAGGTTTGTAACATGCCAAATTTTCAATTTGGAATTTTATACATTAGGTCATCATTGCATATCATATTTTATTGCATTTTGGCTCGATCCTAGAAATTCTACGCAACTCAAGGACCCACGGAGAGAGTTGGGAATTTCGTTATTTTCATATTTGGGTTTTCTCGAATTTTGAAAAGAGGATTGTTTAATTTTAATTATTTTCTCTTCCAATATTTCTTTTATGAAAATAAAAGAGAGAGGATAAAATGACTTCCTCAAAATAAACAAATATTGATGTTTTAATATTAAAATCACATAAGAATTTTATTCGGAGTTTTATCGCTATTTTATTTGCATTAGGAAAAATATGCGTTTTTCAAAATTGTATTAGAGTCCCAAATAAATGGCCACCTTGTCCGATAGATTTTAGAGGACGAGGAAAATTTATTTCAGCATTTTTGGAGTCTGTTTAGTATTTATTTTCTTTGTTTTTATGCACAGAATTATTTAAAAAATGACCGACTCCAGGCCGTAACCGGCCAGGAATTCCCAGCTAGCCCCCTCTTATAAGCCGCCGCCAGCGACCCCCAGCCCACCCGAGCCCACCCGCGCCTAACCCTAACCCTAAGCCGCCGTCGCACCACCGCCGCGGACTTTGCCGCCGCCGCCGCCGCTGACTTCGCCGCCGACCACCGCCACCGCCGCCGCCCTGCCGGAGCCCCGCCACCCCGTCGGACCCGCCGCCACCTCGCCGGAGCCTCGCCGGAGGTAGCAACCGCCGCTGCTGGTTTTCTTTGGAAAATCGTACGTTTTTTTAAAGAACCCGCGGTTTATTTTTTTATAAATCGTTTTTTTTGTTTAGTTATTTAGCGAACGCCCGTTCGTTCGTTTTAATGAACGATTTTCACCGTTTAGCCGCAGACAGCGAACGTTCGTTCTTTAGCCTGTTCATCAGTTTTTCTTTTTCCAGGGTTTTCGCGATTATTTTCGACCGCGATTTGTGACCCAATTTTCGTTTTAGTTTAACTTTTCGCTCGTTTATCGGAATCAGGCGATCCAAGCGCCTAGAGTTTCGTCTCGAAGCCCTCTTTCTGTTTAATCAACTTAAACAAGTTTTTGCTACTGTAAAATTTGAATTTAGTCCAGATTAGTAATCGAAGCTCGTTTCTTTGACAGTTTGAGTTTCGTTGCTTCGTTTGATTTGATTTTTTTGCAAACCGGATTTCTTAAGTTGAACTTTCTGATTAGGTCTTCTTATTTGAGTTTTACCCGTGCATCTTTGCTTGATTGCTTATTGTATGCTTCTTTGTTTGCGATAGAGTACCCGGAGTGCGAAGCGTGCTACTACGAGTCTCTAGGTTTCACGGATCATCAGCAAGGCAAGTAAGACTTTGATCATATCTCTTTAACACCCAATTTTATTGCATTAGATCAATCCTCAGACAATTGCATGATTAGGATCTGATTAATATGTGGTTTTTGGGAAGTAGATGAGGTAGTACCTACTGTCCTATATATTACCAAACCTTTGGGAGTTACTTCTACGTTGCTTACATTGCTATGCTATGCTTGTAGACGTGGATTGGGTGAGTGTATCCATGAGAGATGTGAGTATTGTTAATTAATGGTTAACTTAAGGTGGCAACTTTAATACACATCTGGGTGGATTGAGGCACCTGGGGAACCCAATGTTGCTTGTATTTTTTTTGAAATCCCGGGGTACCGTGTGATTCTCCTATGGACTGCCACCCAGGCTCAAAGGGATCATAAGATTATTCATGCTAGAAACTTCCGTGTGCAGCCACATGCCATTAGGGGCTATGGCATAGTTGAGTAAGTTGTGGGAAACCTTTCCATGATGGGCTAGCAGATGTAGGGGATTGTAGGTGTACCGGCCAATCTATCGGTTAAGGGTACCTCTTCGAAAAGAATATGTCTCGGTCATCTTTTCTCAAACCTTATGTAGTGCGAGAAATCCAACGGAAGAGATCGAGTCTTGTGGGGAAAAGTGCGCAAACCTCTGCAGAGTGTACAAACTAATCATGGTTAGCCGTGTCCCCGGTTATGGACATCTTGAGTATCTAGTTCTTGGATTATCATGTGGATCTCATCACTCTTAATATAATTTGATTGGGTTTAATGATGATGCTTAATTGGGATTGAGTTGGGTGAACCTTCTCAATGTTTAACAACCACCATGATAGTTAAATAAAAACTATTCATTTGTTGTAGGGAAAAATTGGCTTTCCGCAAAACATATTAACCATACAGCCTCCACCAGCCAAATATGCATGTAGTATAGCTATTTATTCTGTTCATTACTCTTTTGTGTTTCTTTGCCAGCATATTCCATGTGTTGACCCGTTTTCGGGCTGCAACGTTCATGTTACAGACTTTTCAGATGACGAGTAAGGTGCCTAAAATTCCTTATTTGACACTGTCTTAAATCCGGTTCCTTATTTGACACTGGAAAAGTTTTTCTTCCCTATTTGACACTAGTCCTAAATTTTACTCCCTATACGACACTTCCGTCCATTTTAAGCCTAAATGACACCCGAAAAAATGATTTTGCCCCTCATGCGGTATGTGTGTGCGCGCGCGTGTGTGCTGTTGCATGTGTGGTTGCACGCGCACATGTGTGCTGCTACTGCATGTGTGTGTGCATGTGTGTTTGCTACTGCGTGTGTACGTGCGCGTGTGTGTGTGCGCGCGCTGTTGCGTGCCTATGTGCTGCCTGCGTGTGTGCTACTGCTGCGTGTGTGTGTATGTGTGTGTGCTGCGTGCGTGTGTATTTCTGCATGTGTGTGCGCGTGCATGTGTGTTGCTGCGTGTGTGCGCATGTGTGTGTGTGCATGCGCATGTGCGTGTTGTTGCGTGTGTGTGCGCGTGCGTGTGTGTTGGTGCATGTGTATGTGTTGTTGTGCGTGTGCTCCTGCCCTCGCACTGATGCTGCGTGTGTGCGTTATTGCTGTCACGCCCAAGATGCGACCCTATCCTAAAGGAACTCGAAGGTCCCACCAAGGATAGAAGCGCATCTTGAAGACACTTTTGCAAGGTGGATATCATTACATCAACATTACATAATAGATGGGGATACATACAAGGCATACAAATGCCGCAAGAATACAACAAAACACCTTATACAAGATCAACATCCGACTACGGACGAAACATAAACAGAAACTCAAACAACATCCACCCTGCTAGCCCAGGTGCCGACCTGGAACCTATCCCCTGATCGAAGAAGCAGAAGAAGAACTCCAAAACAAGCAAACATCGCTCTCGCGTCATGACCATCGCAACAACCTATACCTGCAACTGGTGTTGTAGTAATCTGTGAGCCACGAGGACTCGGCAATCCCATTACCATGGGTATCAAGACTAGCAAAGCTTAATGGGTAAGGAAAGGGTAAAGTGGTGAGGTTGCAGCAGCGACTAAGCATGTATGGTGGCTAACATACGCAAATAAGAGAGAGGAGAGAAGCAAAGCAAGCGATCGTCAACTAGTAATGATCAAGAAGTGATCCTGAACTCCTACTTACGTCAAACATAACCCAGAAACCCTATTCTCCTCTTGATCAACCCCGAAAAGAGACACTCACGGTTACGCACACGGTTGGTGTATTTTAGAAGAGTTTACTTTAAGTATACTACAACCGGATATCAACAAATTCCCATCTGCCACATAACCGCGGGCACGGCTTTCGAAAGTTCAAACCCTGCAGGGGTGTCCCAACTTAGCCCATAATAAGCTCTCGCGATCAACGAAGGATATTCCTTCTCCCGGGAAGACCCGATCAGTCTCGGAATCCCGTTTACAAGACATTTCGATAATGGTAAAACAAGACCAGCAAAGCCGCCCGGATGTGCCGACAAATCCTGATAGGAGCTGCACATATCTCGGTCTCAGGGCACACCAGATTGTCCAAACTTCCGGTAGGCGAACCCAGAGTTGCCCCTGGTGGCCACCGGCGGCTGACAGTTTGGACTAGCACTCACGACGAGCACTGGCCCGGGGGGGTAAAATAAGATGACCCTCGAGAGCGCGACTCCCAAGGGAAAAAGGGCTAGGTGAGGCAAATGTAAAACCAAGGTTGGGCCTTGCTGGAGGAGTTTTATTCAAAGCGAACTGTCAAGGGGGTCCCATAAATCACCCAACCGCGTTAGGGACGCAAAATCCGGGAACATAATACCGATATGACAGAAACTAGGGCGACAAGAGTGGAACAAAACACCAGGCATAAGGCCGAGCCTTCCACCCTTTACCAAGTATATATATGCATTAATAATATAAGAAATATTGTGATATCCCAACATAAACATAATCCAACATGGAGCAAACTTCATCTTCACCTGCAACTAGCAACACTATAAGAGGGGCTGAGCAAAAGCGGTAACATAGCCAAACAACGGTTCGCTAGGAAGGGTGACAAGGGTTAGAGGTTCATGGCAATTTGGGAGGCTTGATGAGCAAGTGGTAGGTAACGCAGCATAGCGATAGAACGAAGCAACTAGCATAGCAATGATAGTAATGAGATCCAAGGTGACGGTCATCTTGCGTGAAATCCCACAAGGGAGAAGAACGAGTCCATGAAGGAGATGAAGCCACGTAGACGAACCAAGCGTAGACGAACGAATCCTCACGATCGCAACGAAACGGGAACTAACGAGAAGAAGCACACAACACGGTAAACACACCACACATGAACAAGGCATGATGCTCAACCAAGTATTATGCATGACAAGGCTACATGAGGCTACGCATGGCAAGAGATGATGCATACAAGAACAACACATAGCAAGTTTAAATGAGGCCGGAAACAACATATAGCAATTCCGGTAAGTCCTCATATGCAAATTTCTAAATTGGTCCAGATCTGAATAAACCTTATGTTCAAGTTGTTAAATAGCAAGTTAAGATGCACCATGATGATCTACACGAAATTCTAGACAAGTTACATAAGTTCATTAGATTCGGAGCTACGGCCTAGAAGATATGAGCAAAACAAGTTAAACATGGCATTGATGCAAAATGCATTCAAACATCAAGCACACACCTCAAATCATGGATCCAACAAGGTAACATGAAGCTACATGCAAAACTAAGCAAGTTTCATATAGAGCACACTCAAAACGGAGCAACGGTTTAACACATACACACCAAACGAGCATAAAGGGCATGCTGTCCAAAACAGCAACTAGGCATCTTACAAGCATCAAAACAATAAGCTACAGGACCTCAACATGAAAACAAAAGGCACGGTCATGATGTACAGATAAAGCATAACAAAACGTGAACACTGAGCTATCTCCAGAAACTAATATAACACGCTCAAAAGGACATGGCAAGATTGCAAATAATAACAGGTTCACAGACTTGGCAGAAATCCCAGGACATGGCAGAAATAACATCAGGTTGCAATGTTTAGAGATATCAAACATGTTATAGGAACTGATCATGGCAACCAAAGGCATTTCATGAATATACTAATTGCATAGAACAAATGTCCCTTACTTGCCATGAGCCAAAAAGGCACAGAAGATATGATGGAACCCATGTAAACATAGCAAGTTCCGTTACAGATTCAGACTTGGTGAAAATAACAGCACATGGCAGGAACAACGATAAGTAGGCATGTTGGTGAGCTTGAATCACTCACCACAAAGCATTGCATGACAAAAGAAGCATAGTATAATCAATAATACATGTTCATGAAGATAAGCATGGCAATAGCAAGTTCATAGCATGCTTGGATCAACTATAACAACCTTGGCAAAATTGAACAACATGTAAACAATCTGCCAGAAACATTTTATAGCAAAAGTAGATCAAGCTTAAGACATGCTAGAGCACTATATAAATGCACAAAGAGGCATGAATGGATAGAGCATAACCATATGTCCAAAACATCCTTACTGAACATACTCAAAAGAGGCATGGATCTCACTATAGCAACATGAATACATGGCATGAAAATAACAGCAGAACAAAGACAGTGAAATTCTAAGTCCCTGAAATCAGCAATATCACGAAGGCTACTTTGAAAGCTTGAAACAAACAACACATGGCATATCATTAAGAATAGATTGCACCACAGCAAAGTTGGCATGTGTTAGCTCATAACACATATAGACTTCATGCTTAAAAGAAAATCGCACAAAAAGATGCAAAAATCACAAATGAGCATGTTCTGTTAAATTACAACAGACAACATTATATGGCAGTCTTGCAACGATGATTAGGGCATCACGATGAACTCAAATGAACACGGCACAATGGAACAAAATGAAGAGCACAACCAGATGAACATTTCGATATATTATATTCATGAAACGGAGCAGCACACATGGAGTTATGGCATGTTGAACAGGGCAATAAAATTATGCCGAAAAGGACTTGGTGAAAAAAAACGACCTCCAAGAAGTCAACGGGACAAGGACGTGCGGGACGAGGAGATCCAGGACGGGCGCCGGCGCGTTTGGACGAGATCCCGGTGGATCTCGCCCCGATCCACCGGATCTCACCGGGGAAGACAACGACGGGGCTCCGGCGAGACGGCAGCGGGCGGCGCGGAGGCGGAGAGGCGCGGGAGGCGCGCGCGGGCGGCGAACGGCGACGGGGCCGGCGAGCGGCGTCGCCGGACGAGGCGGCGGGAAGCGCGGTTGGCGCGGAGTGGTGGCGAGCTCGCCGGCGCGAGGCGGACGCCGGTGGTGGAGGAACGGGGCGGCGCCGGCCGGAGACGAGGCGGCGGGGCGCGCGGGTCTGCATGGGCGGCGGCGGGCGGCGGCTCGGGCCGCGGGGGCCGGGAACGGGCCGCGCAGGCCGGCGGCACGGGGGCGGCGGAGAGGCCATGTGGCAGCGCGCGGTTGGCCGGGCGACGCGGGCGGACGTGTCCGGCCGCCGGGCGGACATGTCCGGCGGCGCGGAGGGGAAGAAAGCTAGGGTTTGATCCAGAATTTTCGGGGGGAGGCACATATTTATAGCTAGGAGGAGGTAGGAGACTCCAAATGGAGTGTGGTTTTTCGCCCACACGATCGTGATCGAACGGCCGAGAGGATGGAGGTGACTTAGATGGGTTATTGGGTTGTCTTGAAGGAGTGTTGGGCTGCAACACAAAGAGGCTTTTGCGGTTACCCGGTTAACCGTTGGAGTATCAAACGGACTCCAAATGGTACGAAACTTGACAGACGGTCTACTGGTGCTATACCAAGGCCGCTTGGCAAACCTCGGGCCATTCCGAGAAAGTTTAACACCCGCACATGAAAAAGAGGTAAAAGGGGGCGTCGGAGGACATAGGAGTGTCGGATTGCAAAACGGACAACGGGGAAAATGCTCGGATGCATGAGATGGACACGTATGCAAAATGAGATGCACATGATGACATGATATGAAATGCAGATGATGACATGGCAAAGTGCAACAGGCAAGCAAATGGCATGGCAACGACGGCGAATAACTAGAAGACACCTAACGCATCGAATCTGGGGCGTTACAATTGCCCCCCACACACATACCACATGAGGGGCAAAAGAGTCTTTTTAGGTGTCATTTAGGCTCAAAATGGACGGAAATGTCGTATAGGGAATAAAAGTTAAAACTTGTGTCAAATAGGGAAGAAAAACTTTTCCAGTGTCAAATAAGGAAGCACATTTTAAGATAGTGTCAAATAAGGAATTTTCTCTAGGTCGTGGTCTTTCACTCAGTGATGCCATTGGAGTTGATGGACTCACTTTATCTTCAAAGCCTTCGGCTGTTATCGTATTAGATGGCCTTAAGCCATATTTCTTGTAATAAGTTCTCTTTTGAGACATTCGATGTAATAAGTGTGTGATTGCTACTCTGTTATAAATCCTCAAGTATTGTGCGTGTCAGCATTACCGATCCAGGGATGACACTGATGCACAGAGATCAGATTGTTTGAGGTCTGGTCGCTACATGAGGTGATTCATGATAGCTCCTTGAATGAAAAGCATGATTGTGATAATTTTACTATAAATTCTATTAATGTCAATTGTGCGAATAATATGCAAAACCCCAATTGTCATGTCCGCTACTTATCGCAATGATCATGATTGGGGTGATAATGCTTCCTATGATCTTAAAAATTTATTTAAGCCTCATGATGAATATGTTTGCGATAATAATGAAAGTGGGTTTGGAAGAGTGTCAACTTTAGCTAAATATAATCCCACATATTTGGAGAGTGTTCAATCATATGAAATTTTTTATGAAAGTGGTTTTGGAGAGGTCATGACTTTATTTGATGATAATCTCACTATTTTGGAAGAGTGTCAACTTTGCATGCATATGGATCATAAAGAGAAAAATTTATATGATAGTTATGTTATTGAATTTGATTATGATCCTACATATAATTATTATGAGAGAGGAAAATATGGTTGTAGAAATTTTTATGTTATTAAATTTCCTCTCGTTGTGTTGAGATTGTCAATGTTTTATTCCTCTCCTTTGCATATGCTAGATATTTCTTGTCTTGATAATTTGTTTTCCTATAAAATTCCTATGCATAGGAAGTATGTTAGACTTAAATGTGTTTGTCACACGTTTGATGGTGCTCTCTTCATGTTAAAACTACTATCTTTCTTGAGAGCATCATTGAAATATTATGCCTAGCTAAGGGCGTAAAACTATAGCGCTTCTTGGGAGGCAACCCAATGAATAACTTTTATTTTTGCTTTTTGCTTTCTGTTCTTGAGTGTTAGCATAATTATGCTATTGCTATGATTGTGTTGTTTTAATTAGTGTTTGTGCCAAGTAGAATCGATAGGATCTTCTTGGGTAATAATTGTTTGATCTTGCTGAAAAACAGAAACTTTTGCGCTCACGAAAATAATTGTTAAAAATCACCAGAACATGAAAAAATGCCAATTCTTTTTGCAGAAGATTAATATACAAATTACCCAGGTCTTCCTAGTTTTTCAGAATTTTTGGAGTTACAGAAGTATTCGAAATAGTCATATTTCTACAATTGTTCTGGTTTGACAGATTCTGTTTTCTTTGCGTTGTGTGCTTATTTTGATGGCTCTATGGTTTTCTTTGATGAATTGTATTCATAGAAAAGTTGGAATACATTAGATATAATGCAAAAACAAAATATGAACTGGTTTGGTGCAGTACTTATAGTAGTGGTTTGCTTTCTTATACTAACAGATCTCACGAAGGTTTTGTTGAGTTTTGTGTGATTCAAGTTTTCAAGTTTTGGGTTATCTTACTATGGATGCAGGAAGGATAGAAGAGCCTAATCTTGGGGATGTCTGATACATCTCCAACGTATCTATAATTTTTGATTGTTCCATGCTATTATATTATTTGTTTTGGATGTTTAATGGGCTTTAATATGCTCTTTTATATTATTTTTGGGACTAACCTATTAATCGGAGGCCCAATGCCAGTTTCTGTTTTTTTTTGCCTATTTTAGAGTTATGCAGAAAAGGAATACCAAACGGAGTCCAAACGTAATGAAACCTTCACGAGGATCTTTCTTGGACCAGAAGCAATCCAGAAGACTTGGAGTCGAAGTCTGGAACTCCACGAGGAAGCCACGAGGCAGGAGGGCGAGCCCCCCCACCCTCGTGGGCCCCTTGCAGCTACACCGACGTACTTCTTTCGCCAATATATACTCTTATACCCTAGAAACATCAGAGAGAGCCACGAAACCACTTTTCCATCGCCGCAACCTTCTGTGCCCGTGAGATCCCATCTTGGGGCCTTTTCCGGCGATCTGCCGGAGGGGGAATCGATCACGGAGGGCTTCTACATCAACACCATTGCCTCTCCGATGAAGCATGAGTAGTTTACCACAGACCTTCGGGTCCATAGTTATTAGCTAGATGGCTTCTTCTCTCTCTTTGGTTCTCAATACAAAGTTCTCCTTGATGTTCTTGGAGATCTATTCAATGTAATACTCTTTTGCGGTGTGTTTGCCGAGATCCGATGAATTGTGGATTTATGAACAAGATTATCTATGAATATTATTTTTGGTTCTTCTCTGAATTCTTATATGCATGATTTGATATCTTTGCAAATCTCTTCGAATTATCGGTTTAGTTTGGCCTACTAGATTGATCTTTCTTGCAATGGGAGAAGTGCTTAGCTTTGAGTTCAATCTTGCGGTGTCCTTTCCCAGTGACAGTAGGGGCAGCAAGGCACGTATTGTATTGTTGCCATCAAGGATAAAAAGATGGGGTTTATATCATATTGCTTGAGTTTATCCCTCTACATCATGTCATCTTGCTTAATGTGTTACTCCATTCTTATGGACTTAATACTCTAGATGCATGCTGGATAGCAGTTGATGTGTGGAGTAATAGTAGTAGATGCAAAATCGTTTCAGTCTACTTGACATGGACGTGATGCCTATATTCATGATCATTGCTTTAGATATCTCCATAACTATGCGCTTTTCTATCAATTGCTCGGCGGTAATTTGTTCACCCACCATAATACATGCTATCTTGAGAGAAGCCACTAGTGAAACCTATGGCTCTCGGGTCTTTTTCCTATTATATTACATCTCTTTTATTTACATCGCATCTCATTTACTATTTTGCAATCTTTACTTTCAAATCTATACAACAAAAATACCAAGAATATTTACTCGAGTGACCGTGAAGGGATTGACAACCCCTTTATCACGTTGGTTGCAGGGTTCTTGATTGTTTGTGCAGGTACTAGGTGACTTGTGCATTGTCTCCTACTGGATTTATACCTTGGTTCTCAAAACTGAGGGAAATACTTACACTACTTTGCTGCATCACCCATTCCTCTTCAAGGGAAAACCAACGCGTGCTCAAGAGGTAGCAAGAAGGATTTCTCGCGCCATTGCCGGGGAGATCTACGCCAAGTCAAGACATACCAAGTACCCATCATAAACTCTTCTCCCTCGCATTACATTTATTTGCCATTCGCCTCTCGTTTTCCTCTCCCCCACTTCTAAAACGATTTTCGAAAACCTTTGCATTTTCTTCGCCCTCTTCCGTTCATCTATTTGCGCTTTTTTCTTGTGCGCTTGTGTGTAGGATTGATTGTTTGTCACGATGGCTCAAGATAATACAAATTGTGTGACTTTTCCAATACCAACAACAATGATTTTATTAGCACTCCGATTGCTCCTACTACAGATGATGAATCTTGTGAAATTAATACCGCTTTGTTGAATCTTGTTATTGAAGATCAATTTTCTGGCCTTCCTAGTGAAGATGCCGCTACCCATCTAAACAACTTTGTTGATTTGTGCGATATGCAAAATAAGAATGATGTGGATAATGATATTGTTAAATTGAAGCTATTTTCGTTTTCGCTTAGAGATTGTGCTAAAACTTGGTTCTCTTCTTTGCCTAAAAATAGTATTGATTCATGGAATAAGTGCAAAGATGCTTTTATCTCTAAGTATTTTCCTCCCGCTAAGATTGTCTCTCTTAGGAACGATATTATGAATTTTAAGCAACTTGATCATGATCATGTTGCACAAGCTTGAGAGAGGATGAAATTAATGATACGTAATTGCCCTATACATGGTTTGAATTTGTGGATGATTATACAATTTTTTATGCCGGACTGAATTTGGCTTCTAGAAATCTTTTAGATTCAGCCGCAGGAGGCACTTTTATGGAAATCACTTTAGGAGAAGCTACTAAACTCCTAGACAATATTATGGTTAATTATTCTCAATGGCACACCGAAAGATCCACTAGTAGAAAAGTTCATGCGATTGAAGAGGTTAATGTTTTGAGTGGAAAGATGGATGAACTTATGAAATTGTTTGCTAATAAAAGTGTTTCTTCTAATCCTAATGATATGCCTTTGTCCACTTTAATTGAGAATAATAATGAATCTATGGATGTGAATTTTGTTGGTAGGAACAATTTTGATAACAACGCGTATAGAGGAAACTTTAACTCTAGGTCATTTCCTAGTAATTCCTCTAATAATTATGGTAATTATTACAACAACTATTATGGAAATTTTAATAAGATGCCCTCTGATTTTGAGACTAGTGTTAAAGAATTTATGAGTTCGCAAAAGAATTTCAATGCTTTGGTTGAAGAAAAATTGCTTAAGATTGATGAGTTGGCTAGGACGTGGATAGAATTTCTCTTGATGTTGAATCTTTGAAACTTAGATCTATTCCACCTAAGCATGACATCAATGAGTCTCTCAAAGCCATGAGAATTTCCATTATTGAGTGCAAAGAAATAACCGCTATGATGCATGCTAAAAAAGTTTGCTTTGTGAAAGCGTGTTCTTCTAGTTTTCATGATAATGATGATGAAGATCTAAAACTGATTGATATGACTCCTATTAAATCTTTGTTTTCCAATATGAATCTTGATAAAGATGGGACTGGAGATGTGTCAACTTTAGTTAAAAGGCGTCCCAATGATTCGGAGATTTTAGATCTTGATGCAAAAATTAATAAAAGTGGGATTGAAGTGGTCAAAACTTTACATAACAATGAACCCACTATTTTGGATTTCAAGGAATTTAATTATGATAATTGCTCTTTGATAGATTGTATTTCCTTGTTGCAATCCGTGTTAAATTCTCCTCATGCTTATAATCAAAATAAAGCTTTTACTAAACATATCGTTGATGCTTTAATGCAATCCTATGAAGAAAAGCTTGAACTAGAAGTTTCTATCCCTAGAAAACTTTATGATGAGTGGGAACCTACTATTAAAATTAATATTAAAGATTATGAATGCTATGCTTTGTGTGATTTGGGCGCTAGTGTTTCCATGATTCCAAAAACCTTGTGTGATGTGCTAGGTTTCCGTGAATTTGATGATTGTTCTTTAAATTTGCATCTTGCGGATTCCACCAATGACAAACCTATGGGAAGGATTAATGATGTTCTTATTGTTGCAAATATGAATTATGTGCCCGTATATTTCATTGTTCTTGATATAGATTGCGATCCTACATGTCCTATTATTCTTGATAGACTTTTCCTTAGAACGATTGGTGCAATTACTGACATGAAAGAAGGAAATATTAGATTCCAATTTTCGTTAAGGAAAGGCATGAAACACTTTCCTGGTAACAAAATTAAATTTCCTTATGAATCTATTATTAGAGCCACTTATGGATTGCATACCAAAGATGGCAATACCTAGATCTATTCTTGTTTTTATGCCTAGCTAGGGGCGTTAAACAATAGCGCTTGTTGGGAGGCAACCCAATTTTATTTTTGTTATTTGCTTTTTGCTCCTGTTTATTAATAAATAATTCATCTAGCTTCTTTTTAGATGTGGTTTTATGTTTTAATTAGTGATTGTGCCAAGTAGAACCTTCGGGAAGACTTGGGTGAAGTCTTTGCGATCTTGCTGTAAAAAACAGAAACTTTTGCGCTCACGAGATTAGCTGTCATTTTTTACTGGAGAGTGATTTTAGGTTGATTCTTTTTTAAGATGATTAATAGACAAATTTCTCACGTCCACCAATTTATTTAAGAATTTTTGGAGTTACAGAAGTATTCGAAAGTTACAGATTGCTACAGACTGTTCTGTTTTTGTCAGATTCTGTTTTCCGTGTGTTGTTTGCTTATTTTGATGAATCTATGAGTAGTATCGGGGGGTATGAACCATAGAGAAGTTGGAATATAGTAGGTTTAACACCAATATAAATAAAGAATGAGTTCATTATAGTACCTTAAAGTGGTGGTTTATTTCCTTATACTAATGGAGCTCATGAGATTTTCTGTTGAAGTTCTGTGTTGTGAAGTTTTCAAGCTTTTGGGTAAAGATTTGATGGATTTTGGAATAAGGAGTGGTAAGAGCATAAGATTGGGGATGACCAAGGCACCCCAAGGTAAAATTCAAGGACAAACAAAAGCCTAAGCTTGGGGATGCCCCGGAAGGCATCCCCACTTTCGTCTTCGTCTATCGGTAACTTTACTTGAGGCCATATTTTTATTCACCACATGATATGCGTCTTGTATGATTTGAGTCTTTGCTTTTTAGTTTACCACAATCATCCTTGCTGTACACACCTTTTGGGATAGACACGCATGAATCGGAATTTATTAAAATACTCTATGTGCTTCAGTTATATCTTTTGAGCTAGATAATTTTGCTATAGTGCTTCACTTATATCTTTTTAGAGCACGGTGGTGGTTTTATTTTATAGAAATTATTGATCTCTCATGCTTCACTTATATTATTTTTATAGTCTTTTAGAACAGCATGGTTATTTGCTTTGGTTATAATATTAGTCCTAATATGGTGGGCATCCAAGATGGATATAATAAAAACTTTCATATAAAGTGCATTGAATACTATGAGAAGTTTGATTCTTTATGATTATTTTGAGATATGAATATGGTGATATTAGAGTCATACTAGTAGAGTAGTTGTGAATTTGAGAGATACTTGTGTTAAAGTTTGTGATTCCCGTAGCATGCACGTATGGTGAACTGTTATGTGATGAAGTTGGAGCATGATTTATTTATTGATTGTCTTCCTTATGAGTGGCGGTCCGGAATGAGCGATGGTATTTTCCTACCAATCTATCCCCCTAGGAGCACGCGCGTAGTACTTCGTTTTGATAACTAATAGATTTTTACAATAAGTATGTGAGTTCTTTATGACTAATGTTGAGTCCATGGATTATATGCACTCTCACCCTTCCACCATTGCTAGCCTCTCTAGTACCGCGCAACTTTCGTCGATACCATACACCCATCATATACCTTCCTCAAAACAGCCACCATACCTACCTACTATGGCATTTCCATAGCCATTCCGAGATATATTGCCATGCAACTTTCCACCGTTTTGTTTATTATGACACGCTCCATCATTGTCATATTGCTTTGCATGATCATGTAGTTGACATCATATTTGTGGCAAAGCCACCGTTCATAACTTTCATACATGCCACTCATGAGTCATTGCACATCTCGTTACACCGCCAGAGGCATTCATATAGAGTCATATTTTGTTTTAAGTATCGAGTTGTAATTCTTGAGTTGTAAGTAAATAAAAGTGTGATGATGTTCATTATTAGAGCATTGTCCCAGTGAGGAAAGGATGATGGATACTATGATTCCCCCACAAGTCGGGATGAGACTCCGGACGAAAAATAAAAAATAGAAAAAAGAGGCCATAAAAAAGAGAGAAAAGGCCCAAATAAAAAAATGAGAGAAAAAGAGAGAAGGGGTAATGCTACTATCCTTTTACCACACTTGTGCTTCAAAGTAGCACCATTATCTTCATGATAGAGAGTCTCCTATGTTGTCACTTTCATATACTAGTGGAAATTTTTCATTACAGAACTTGGCTTGTATATTCAAATGATGGGCTTCCTCAAAGTGCCCTAGGTCTTCGTGAGCAAGCAAGTTGGATGCACGCCCACTTAGTTTCTTTTGTTGAGCTGTCATACACTTATAGCTCTAGTGCATCCGTTGCATGGCAATCCCTACTCACTCACATTGATATCTATTGATGGGCATCTCCATAGCCCATTGATACGCCTAGTTGATGTGAGACTATCTTCTCCTTTTTGTCTTCTCCATAACCAACATTCTATTCCACCATAGTGCTATATCCATGGCTCACACTCATGTATTACGTGAAGATTGAAAAAGTTTGAGAACATCAAAAGTATGAAACAATTGCTTGGCTTGTCATTGGGTTTGTGCATGATTAAACACTTTGTGTGATGAAGATAGAGCATAGGCAGACTATATGATTTTGTAGGGATAGCTTTCTTTGGCCATGTTATTTTGAGAAGACATGATTGCTTTGTTAGTATGCTTGAAGTATTATTGTTTTTATGTCAATATTAAACTTTTGTCTTGAATCTTTCGGATCTGAACATTCATGCCACGATAAAGAAAATTACATTGATAAATATGTTAGGTAGCATTCCACATAAAAAAATATGTTTTTATCATTTACCTACTCGAGGATGAGCAGGAATTAAGCTTGGGGATGCTTGATACATCTCCAACGTATCTATAATTTTTGATTGTTCCATGCTATTATATTATCTGTTTTGGATGTTTAATGGGCTTTAATATGCTCTTTTATATTATTTTCGGGACTAACATATTAATCGGAGGCCCAGTGCCAGTTTCTGTTTCTTTTGCCTATTTTAGAATTTTGCAGAAAATGAATACCAAACAGAATGAAACCTTCGCGAGGATCTTCCTTGGACCGAAAGCAATCCAGAAGACTTGGAGTCGAAGTCTGGAACTCCACGAGGAAGCCACGAGGCAGGATGGCACGCCCAGGGGGTAGGCGCGCCCCCACCCTCGTGGGCCCCTCGTAGCTACACCGACGTACGTATTTCGCCTATATATACTCTTATACCCTAGAAACATCAGAGAGAGCCACAAAACCACTTTTCCATCGCCGCAACCTTTTGTACCCGTGAGATCCCATCTTGGGGCCTTTTCTGGCGATCTGCCGAAGGGGGAATCGATCACGGAGGGCTTCTACATCAACACCATTGCCTCTTCAATGAAGCGTGAGTAGTTTACCGCAGACCTTTGGGTCCATAGTTATTAGCTACATGGCTTTCTTCTCTCTCTTTGATTCTCAATACAAAGTTCTCCTCGATGTTCTTGGAGATCTATTCGATGTAATACTCTTTTGCGGCGCGTTTGCCGAGATCTGATGAATTGTGGATTTATGAACAAGAATATCTATGAATATTATTTGGTTCTTCTATGAATTCTTATATGCATGATTTGATATCTTTGCAAGTCTCTTCGAATTATCGGTTTAGTTTGGCCTGCTAGATTGATCTTTCTTGCAATGGGAGAAGTGCTTAGCTTTGGGTTCAATCTTGCGGCGTCCTTTCCAAGTGACAGTAGGGGCAGCAAGGCACATATTGTATTTTTGCCATCGAGGATAAAAAGATGGGTTTATATCATATTGCTTGAGTTTATCCCTCTATATCATGTCATCTTGCTTAATGTGTTACTCCGTTCTTATGAACTTAATACTCTAGATGCATGCTGGATAGCGGTCGATGTGTGGAGTAATAGTAGTAGATGCAGAATCGTTTCGGTCTACCTGACACGAACGTGATGCCTATATTCATGATCATTGCCTTAGATATCTTCATAACTATGCGCTTTTATATCAATTGCTCGACAGTAATTTGTTCACCCACCGTAATACATGCTATCTTGAGAGAAGCCACTAGTGAAACCTATGGCCCTCGGGTCTCTTTCCTATTATATTATATCTCTTTTATTTACATCACATCTCGTTTACTATTTTGTAATCTTTACTTTCCAATCTATACAACAAAAATACCAAAAATATTTACTTTACTATCTCTATTAGATCTCACTTTTGCGAGTGACCATGAAGGGATTATCAACCCCTTTATCGCGTTGGTTGCAAGGTTCTTGATTGTTTGTGCAGGTACTAGGTGACTTGTGCGTTATCTCCTACTGGATTCATACCTTGGTTCTCAAAACAGAGGGAAATACTTACGCTACTTTGCTGCATCACCCTTTCCTCTTCAAGGGAAAACCAACGCATGCTCAAGAGGTAGCAATGCCCCGGCATCCGAAGCTATTATCCAGAATTGAGCAACCAACTAACCTTTGGGATGCCCCCGAGTGGCATCCCCTCTTTCTTCTAACGACCATAGGCATTTTACTCGAAGCTATATTTTTATTCGTCACATAATATGTGTTTTGCTTGGAGCGTCTTGTATGATATGAGTCTTTGCTTGTTTTATTTGTGTTTTATGTCTTGATCCCTTGCTGGACACACCTATTTGAGAGAGCCAAAATTATGTCATGACTTGTTAGAATTGCTCTCTATGCTGCACTTAAATTTTTATAAGCTATGGACTTGCTCTAGTGCTTCACTTATATCTTTTTGAGCATGGTGTGCTTATTATTTTTGAAGAAATACTCTCTTGCTTCACTTAGATTTATTTGAGAGTTAGTAAAATATTCAAGAAATTCTCTCTTGCTTCACTTAAATTATTTTGAGAGAAATAAAAATTATGCTCATGATCTTCACTTATATTTGTTTGAGCTTATGAAATGCAACGCATTAAAATTTGTCCCAAAGTGATAGATATACAAGAAAGATGTAATAAAAACTTTCATGAAGATCATTGGACAAAATAAACTTGATTCTTAGTAATAATTTTGAGGTATGATGATGTGATATGTGAGTTCTGTTGATGAGTAATTATGTTTTAGTAAGAATATTGGTGTTAAGGTTTGTGATTCCCTATGCAAGCACAAAGTCAATAGTTATGCAATGAAATTATATCCTACTTGTGGTGCATTATTTGATGTTAATTATGCTTAATGCTCGCTTATGAGATTATTCGTTTCTTGGTTGGTCGCTTCTAAATATTTTGCTAGCCTTCATTTTTCACCAAGTATGATCTCTACTTCTGCATCCAAAATCCTTTAAACCAGTTTTGCCACATGAGTCCACTATATCTACCTATATGCGGTATTCTTTTGCCGTTCTAAGCAAATTTGCATGTGCCATCTCTAATTTTCAAA
Source organism: Aegilops umbellulata (assembly GCA_032464435.1). Taxonomy (NCBI): domain Eukaryota; kingdom Viridiplantae; phylum Streptophyta; class Magnoliopsida; order Poales; family Poaceae; genus Aegilops; species Aegilops umbellulata. The sequence continues at coordinate 180,441,860 of CP136057.1, read as the reverse complement.
ATAAACTTCTCTTTTGTGTGTTCGTTTTGCTCGCGGAGCGGTGAGGGGTGGCTAATATTTTCCATGCTAGATGTGTTATTATCACGATGAGTGTTTATTCACTTGTCATTGCACGAGAGTAAGGCAAAGGTTTTAGGGACGCCCAGTCCCGAAATGTAACATCCCAATTTTTCAATTTGGAATGTTATACATAGGTCATCCTTGCATATCATATTTAATTGCATTTCTCGTTCCGCAATCCTCGAAATCCTAAGCAACTCAAGGACCCTCGCAGAGAGTTGGGGATTTCTCGGTTTTCATATTTGATTTTTATCAAATAACGAAACGAGGATTTTGATTTTAATTTATTATTCTCTCCGAAAAATATTTCCCATTAAAAATATATGAGAGGAGATAATATGACTTCTCCTAAATAATTGAAATGTTGGAGGAAAAATATTAAAATCATTTATTTGATTTTATTCGGATTTTATTTGCATTAGAAAAATTGTGCGTTTTCAAAATTGCATTCTAGGGCCAAGAAAATGTTCATCTCGTCCTAAATATTTTATTTAGACGGTGAAAATTTGTTTTGGCATTTTTAGGTTTTTATTTTATTTTCTAGGATTTTTCTGTCGGCGTAATTAATTTAAAAAAACTACCGCGCCCGACTAGGCAGAAACCCAGCCAGGTCGCAGGCCCAACCGCCACCGCCTTCCCCGCGGGCGCGCCGCCTGCCGCCGCTCGGACCGGAGTCCGAGCCGGACTACGCCTCCGCCGCCGCTTGCCCCTTCCCCAAGCAGCCGCCGCCCCGCCGCCCCGAACCACCACCACCGCAGCCCCGCCGCCTCGCAGCCCCCGCCCACGCCTCGAGCCGCCGCCGCCGCCTGCCGCCGCCGCAGCCGAGCCCCGCCACCGCCGCTTGCCGCCGCCGACGCCTGCCGCCACCCGCGAGCCGCCGCCCGTTGCCCCGCCGCCTCGCCGGAGGTACCCGCCGGATCTTAGACCGCCGGTTTTTTAAAAAACCGTTCGGTTTTTTTTAGAAACCCTGGATCCGTTTGCTTTTCGGTTCACCGGTTTTCTCGGTTCTTCTAATTAGAGGACGTCCGTCCGTACGTTCATCCGTACGTTCGTTTTAACGAACGATTTTTGCCCGTTAGTTACAGCTAACGAACGCTCGTTCGTTAGTCTGTTCGTCAGTTTTTTTTATCGGATTTATCTGCGATTATTAGTTTCTGTTTTTCTTTTCGCTCGTTTATCGAAATCAGACCATTCAAACGCCTAGATCTTCGTCTCGAGACCCTCTTTCTGTTTAATCAACTTGAACAAGACTTTGGTACTGTAAAATTTGAACTTAGTTCAGATTAGTAAACGGATCTTGTTTCTTCCGCCGTTTGAGTTTTGTTGCTCCGTTTGATTTGATTCTTTTTGCGAACCGGAGTTCTTAAGTTGAACTTTCTGGTCAACCTCTCTTATTTGAGTTTTGTTTGTGCATCTTTGCTTGTTGCTTATGTATGTTATTGTTTGTTTGCGATAGAATTCCCGGAGTGCGAAGCATGTTACTACGAGTCCCTAGGATTCGCGGATCGTCAGCAAGGCAAGTAACACATTGATCATACTCTTTCCATACCCAGTTTTTATGCATTAGTTTCAATCCTCAAACATTGCATGATTAGGATGTCATTAACTTGTGGGTTGGGAAGTAGATGTTGAGGTAGAACCTATTGCCCTGTTACTATCAAACCTTGGGAGTTACTTCTACGCTTGCTTATTACTATGTTATGCTATGCTCCTAGACGTGGTTCGGGTTTGAGTGAAATCCATGACAGATGTGAGATTGTTAATTAATGGTTCAACTTAAGGTGGCAACTTAAATTAACATCTGGGTGGATTGAGGCACCTGGGGAACCCAGTGTTGTCTGTTTTTTTGGAAATCCTGGGGTACACGTGTGATCTTCCTATGGACCGCCACCCAGGCTCAAAGGGAACTGAGATGATTCATGCTAGAAACTTACGTGTGCAGCCACAAGCTATTATGGGCTCTAGCATAGTTGAGTAAGTTACATAAAGCTATCTAAGAGGTAGATCAGCAGGTAGTGGGTTTTGTAGGTTTGGTATGGTCTACCCGGAGCAGAGAGTTAATGTTTCTGAAAGACTGTGTCTCGGCCATCCTTTCTAAAACACCATGTAGTGTGAGAAATCCAATGGAGGCGATCGAGTCTTGTGGGGGAAAGTGCGCAAACCTCTGCAGAGTGTACAATCTAATCATGGTTAGTCGTGTCCCCGGTTATGGACAATCTTGAGTATCTAGTACTTGGGTTATCACATGTATCTCATCACTTTTAATTAATATTGTTGGGTTATTAATTACTTTAATTTGGGATTGAGTTGGGGGTACCTTCTCAATGTTGTTCAACCACCATGATAGTTAAATTAAAATCTATTCCTTTGTTGTAGGGAAAAATTGGCTTTTCGCAAAAACTATAGCCATCGAGCTTTCCACCAGCCAAATATGCATGTAGTGATAGCATTATTCTGTTCATTCTCTACTGTGTTATATTGCCAGCATATTCCATGTGTTGGCCCGTTTTCAGGCTGCAACGTATTATGTTGCAGACTTTTCAGATGAGGAGTAAGGTTCATTAGGTCGTTGTCGTGCAGCTCAGCTATGCTGTTGGATTTGATGGACTCACTTTATCTTCCAAGCCTTCCGTTGTTATCTTATTAGATGGCCTTAAGCCATATTATTGTAATAAGTTCTCTCTTGAGACATTCGATGTAATAAGTGTGTGATTGCTACTCTGTTATAAATCCTTCGAGTACTGTGTATGTCAGCATTACCGATCCAGGGATGACACTGAAGCACAGAGACTTGACCATCTGAGGTCGGGTCGCTACAAGATGGTATCAGAGCACACGTTGAGTGTAGGACACGACCACTAAGATAAACCCTAGGTCACACTTCTCTACTCATTTCTGACTCCTCTCCATTTTCTACTCTTTAGGATGGCGGAGATGAAGAACAAGTTTGCACAACCGGATGAAGACACACCTTTTGGACGCCACTTGAAGGAAGTCACTACATACTTGAACATTGGAATACCAAGCTTCACCGGGACGTACAACGCCACTTAACCTGTAGAGGAGCGCTGGATGATTCAAGTACAAGTTCCAGGAAGGACATTCTCGCCAACTTATAAACCCATAGAGTTTTCTTTTGAAGCACCCACCTGGAGTCTAGGCAAGAGCATGGCAGCCCACATTACCATGGGACGAATTGGAGAAGTCTACAGCAGGGAACTCAAGGACACTATCTACCAAATATGTGGGCGCCAAGACGAGCAATGGGAAGTAATCAGTAATATGCTGCATTTTATTTCTATTTATTTTGTTTGGCGTTCATTCTATCAATCCACTACAATTTATCTCACGTCTGTTTGCCTATCTTGAGGCGCCGTACCCCGGAAGGGATTGCCAACCCCTTTAATACATCGAGTTGCGAGGATTTGTTATCTATGTGCAGGGGTTGTTTACGTTGTGTTGCTTGGTTCTCCTACTAGCTCGATAACCTTGGTTTCATATCTGAGGGAAATACCTACCACCACTGTGCTGCATCATCCCTTCCTCTTTGGGGAAATGCCGACGTAGCTTCAAGCGACATCATCTGCCACAGATTGAAGGCAAGATCTTTGTTGCTAAGAATGAAACCTTTCTAAAGAAGGAGTTTCTCTCGGAAGAAGTGAGTGGGAGGAAAGTAGAACTTGATGAGGTAATTGTACCTTCTCTCGAACTGGAAAGTAACACATAAGAGAAATCCATTCCCATGATGCCTACACCAACTAGAGAGGAAGCTAATGATGATGATCATGAAACTTCGGATCAAGTTAGTACTGGACCTCGTAGGTCGAACAGAGCACGTTCCGCAGCAGAGTGGTACGGTAATCCTGTCCTAAAATTCATGTTATTAGACCATGGCGAACCTACGAACTATGAAGAAGCTATGATGAGCGCAGATTCCGGCAGATGGCTTGAGACCATGAAATCTGAGATAGGATCCATGTATGAGAACAAAGTGTGGACTTTGGTGGACTTGCCCGATGATCGGCAAGCTATTGAGAATAAATGGATATTCAAGAGGAAGATGGACGCTGATAGTAGTGTTACTATCTACAAAGCTCGACTTGTCAAAAAAGGTTTTGACAAGTTCAAGGTGTTGACTACGATGAGATTTTCTCACTCGTATCGATGCTTAAAGTCTGTCTGAATCATGTTAGCAATTGCCGCATTTTATGAAATCTGGCAAATGGATGTCAAAACCGCATTCCTTAATGGATTTATTAAAGAAAAGTTGTATATGATGCAACCACAAGGTGTTGTCAATCCACAAGGTGCTAACAAAGTGTGCAAGCCCCAGGGATCCATCTATGGACTGGTGCAAGCATCTCGGAGGTTGAATATACGCTTTGATAGATCAAAGCATATCGTTTTATACGGACTTGCAGTGAAGCCTGTATTTACAAGAAAGTGAGTGGGAGCACAACAGCCTTTCTGATAAGTATATGTGAATGACATATTGTTGATCGGAAATGATGTAGAATTTTCTGGAAAGCATAAAAGAGTGTTTGAAAGGAGTTTTTCAAAGAAAGACCTCGGTGAAGCTACTTACATATTGGGCATCAAGATTTATAGAGATAGATCACGACGCTTGGTTAGACTTTCGATGAGTACATACCTTGATAAGATTTTGAAGGAGTTCAAAATGGATCAGTCAAAGGAGGTCTTTCCTAAGTTGTAAGGTATGAAGTTGAGTAAGACTCAAAACTCGACCATGACAGAAGATAGACAGAGAATGAAAGTCATTCGTTCTATAAAGTATGCCATGCTGTATACCAGACCTATTGTGTACCTTTGCATGAGTTTGGAAAGAGGGTACAATAGTGATCCAGGAGTAGATCACTAGACATCGGTCAAAATTATCCTTAGGTACCTAAAGAGGACTAAGGAAATGTTTCTCGGTTATGAAGGTGACAAAGAGATCATCGTAAAGGGTTACATCGATGCAAGTTTTGACACTGATCCGGATGACTCTGAGTCTTAATCTGGACACATATTGAAAGTGGGAGCAATTAGCTAGAGTATCTCCATGCAGAGCATTGTAGACATAGAAATTTGCAAAATACATACGGATCTGAATGTGACAGACACGTTGACTAAACTTCTCCCACAAGCAAAACAAGATCACACCTTAGTACTCTTTGGGTGTTAATCACATGGCAATGTGAACTAGATTATTGACTCTAGTAAACCCTTTGGGTGTTGATCACATGGCGATGTGAACTATATGTGTTAATCACATGGCAATGTGATCTATTGGTGTTAAATGACATGGCGATGTGAACCAGATTATTGACTCTAGTGCAAGAGGGAGACTGAAGGAAATATGCCCTAGTGGCAATAATAAAGTTGTTATTTTATATTTCCTTATATCATGATAAATGTTTATTATTCATGCTAGAATTGTATTAACCGGAAACTTGATACATGTGTGGATACATAGACAAAACACCTTGTCCCTAGTAAGCCTCTACTAGACTAGCTCGTTTATCAAAGATGGTTAAGTCTCCTAACCATAGACATGTGTTGTCATTTGATGAACGGGATCACATCATTAGGAGAATGATGTGATGGACATGACCCATCCGTTAGCTTAGCATATTGATCGTTCAGTTTTATTGCTATAGCTTTCTTCATGTCATATACATATTCCTTTCACTATGAGATTATGCAACTCTCAGATACCGGAGGAATACCTTGTGTGCTATCAAACGTCACAACGTAACTAGGTGATTATAAAGATGCTCTACAGGTATCTCCGAAGGTGTTTGTTGGGTTGGCATAGATCGAGATTAGGATTTGTCACTCCGAGTATCGGAGAGGTATCTCCGGGCCCTCTCGGTAATACACATCATAAGAAGCCTTGCAAGAAATGTGACTAATGAGTTAGTTGCGGGATGATGTATTACGAAATGAGTAAAGAGACTTGCTGGTAACGAGATTGGACTAGGTATGAAGATACCGACGATCGAATCTTGGGCAAGTAACATACCGATGACAAAGGGAATAACCTATGTTGTCATTACGGTACGACCGATAAAGATCTTCGTAGAATATGTGGGAACCAATATGAGCATCTAGGTTCCGCTGTTGGTTATTGACAAGAGAGCTGTCTCGGTCATGTCTACATAGTTCTCGAACCCGTAGGGTCCGCACGCTTAACGTTTGATGATGATTTCGTATTATATGAGTTATGTGATTTGGTGACCGAATGTTGTTCAGAGTCCCAGATGAGATCACAGACATGAGGAGGAGTCTTGAAATGATCGATAGGTAAAGATTCATATATAGAACAATGATATTCGAACACTGGAAGTCTTCTGGGGGTACCGGGTACATATCGGGTCACCGGAAGGGGTTCTGGGCATCCCGCCGGCAACTACATGGGCCTAATGGGCCAGAAGGGGACAGACCAGCCCCTAAGGGGCTGGTGCGCCCCATGTAGGCCAAAATAGCAGGGGAAGGAAAGGGGAGAAGAGAGAAAGGAAGGGGAGGGATTCGGCCTCTCCCCCTTCCTTCCCTCCTCCCTCCTCCTCCCTCCCCCCGGAAGATATGGAAGGGGGAGGCCTAATTGGGAGGCGCCCAAGTAGGATTCCTCCTACTTGGGGTTCCCCCTTGGTTGCCTCCCCTCCCCTTCAACCTATATATATGAGGGGGGAGGGGGCACAGCTAGAACACACACCAACAATTGTTAGCCGTGTGCGGCGCCTCGCTCCACAGTTTACGCCTCCGGTCATATTATCGTAGTGTTTAGGCGAAGCCCCGCGCGGATCACTTCACCATCACCGTCACCATGCCGTCGTGCTGACGAAACTCTCCTTCGACACTTTGCTGGATCAAGAGTTCGAGGGACGTCATCGAGCTGAACGTGTGCAGAACTCGGAGGTGCCGTACATTCGGTGCTTGATCAGTCGAAATGAAAAGAAGTTCGACTACATCAACCGCGTTGTCAAATGTTTCCGCTTTCGGTCTATGAGGGTACGTGGACACACTCTCCCCCTCTCGTTGCTATGCATCTCCTAGATAGATCTTGCATGAGCGTGGGAAATTTTTGAAATTGCATGCTACATTTCCCAACAACCGGTGCTTGGGTGTTGTTCTTACTTGAACAAACCTCCCACTTATGATTAGCCCCCTCACAAGCATCCGCAACTACGAGAAAAGTATTAAGATAAAATCTAACCATAGCACTAAACATTTGGATCCAATCGGTCCCTTACGAAGTAGCGCATAAACTAGGGTTTAAACTTCTGTCACTCTAGCAACCCATCATATAATAACTACTCCACAATGCATTCCCTTAGGCCCAAAGATGGTGAAGTGCCATGTAGTCAACGCTCACATGACATCACTGAGGGAATCACAACATACATATCATCAAAATATCAAACACACATATCAAGTTCACATGATTACTTGCAACATGACTTCTCCCGTGACCTCAAGAACTAAAGTCACTACTCACAAATGATATTAATGCTCAATATCAGAGGGGTATTAAATAGCATAATGGATCTGAACATATAATCTTCCACCAAATAAATCATATAGTAATCAACACTAATAGTCACCCACAGGTACCAATCTGAGGTTCTGGTACAAAGATTGAACACAAGAGATGAACTAGGGTTTGAGAGGAGATGATGCTGTTGAAGATGTTGATGGAGATTGGCCTCCCAAAGATGAGAGGGTTGTTGGTGATGACGATGGCTTTGATTTTCCCCTCCGGGAGGGAAGTTCCCTCGGCGGAATCGCTCCGCCGGAGGACAAAAATGCTCCTGCCCAAGTTCCACCTCGAGACGGCGGCGAAAGGAGCTCAACTTAGCAACCTCGGCCCCCTTTTGATAATATTGGCATAACTATGAACTCAGTGTGATCTTGGATTACTAAAATATTAAAACATGTCTTGAGCCTTGCCAACATTTGTCTTTGAAGTAGGGATCACCCACCACTTCCCTTATTGTATCTTCTGGAAGAAATCTCAAATAGATTTGACAATTTATTAGTCTCTTAAGATATGTGACAGTAATCATCAAAATCCACCAAGTGGATGAAGATGCACATTTAGTTTGGTTTTGCGCCTATGGCGCATAACGTCATGCCATTATCAAGCATTCTATGGGCGCTTGCGAGGCGCTTCTGGTGGCCACCGGTTGCATCCCAAGCTCAGTGTCCATGAAGGACATTCCCTATCACAGCAGGATCTGGCGAAAGCTCACTCAGTCAGATGGAGCGACGACTGGATTTGGTGAAGTCAAGAGTGATATCTTCATGCTCTTTTTGTCATGGTGGTGAAGGAAGAGGAGTCGATTACATGTTTGTCTCTGGCTTCTTTAGGTTGTTCGTCGTGCCGAAGACGGGTCTCCAGCCGTGGATCGACGATATGTTGCAGTGGAGCTACCACGCCCCCTAATGTTTACTGACATCAAAGGTTTATTGTCTGCCTTAGCATTCCATCGTGGACCATCTTGGCTGAAAGGCGACCCTCTGAAGCTCGGGTGCCTCGATGCGTCGCCTTCTTCCATTCCACCCGACCAAGGTGTCAAAAGGGAGGCAGTTCAACAACAACTACCATAGTGTAAGTTTCTCTTTTTTTGATAAGCGCTGACAGCCTGACATGTCTTCATGTAGTGGTAGCGTTCCCGATGATGGATATTTGATTAGTTGTTGAAGCCACACAGAAAATGTTGCACTGGAGTACACTCCACAGCTTGAACCCATATTTTTTTTTTAAAGTTTATGAGCTGAGTTTTCTTTATAGGGATCTTTGGATCAGCTGCACTGAATTGCAAAATGAATCTACCTTCTGTTTTTGCAAAATGAATCTATCTTTCTGTTTGTTTTAAAAAGAGATGGCCGTTTCTTGTATGGTCAACGGGCAGAACAGTCGAACACTGATCCAACCCCACCGGGCCTCTCCCGCCTCCGCGCTCTCTTCTCGCCGGCAGCCCCTACGCCAACTCGCCCTCGAATCGTGCGCCTCGGCATCTGCGATGGCCTCCACGCCGCCGGTGGCAAGGAAGGTGCCGCACGAGCTGGCGGAGCACGGCGACGTCCGCCTCGACAGCTACTACTGGCTCCGCGACGACTCCCGCTCCGATCCCGCCGTCCTCGCCCACCTCCGCGCCGAGAACGACTACACGGCCGCCCTCATGTCCGGTGAGAGCCTATGTGCCATTGCGGAGCTTCTGCTCGGTACCATCCGATTGGATTGGATAGTTTAATCAAGTGAGAATCTTCCTGCTGAGGTCGATTTGAGCGAATCGCTTTTAGTGTGTCTGCACCAACAAATTAATGAATTAGGCTCCACCATATTCTCTAGTAATTTGTCATGATATTTGTGGTATACATTCGATTTGGTTCTAGTTGGTGCCTAGTAGATCGACCTGCCTTATGTTGTTCTATCGGCGGAATTTAAATCTTGGATTGTCATCCTGTGCAGCTTGATTGCTAGTGGAATTGGATTGTTTGTGCCGTGGCACTGGTTCCCATGTTATAGGGGTACGATGCAGTCATATAATTTGATCGCTAGTGGTAGTGGAGACTGATGACAAATGCATTCTGAACTGAAGGGGGAGTTTAATGCTGTACTTGAGACCAGACCTTTTTTTTTCTTCCTAAATATGTATTAACATCTTATAAGTTATCTAGTATTATACTCTTCTTTTATATCTTATATTTCCCTTCTTGTAGATGTCAAACACATCGAGGATGAAATATTTTCTGAAATTCGAGGAAGAATCAAGGAAGATGATACAGATGTGCCTCTTCGCAGAGGGCAGTATTACTACTATGAAAGAACATTGACTGGCAAGGAGTATGTACAACACTGCAGGCGTCTTGTACCAACAGATGGCCATATTACTGTCTTCGATGCGATGCCCCTAGGACTTGATGCCCCTGATGAGCATATTGTCTTGGATGAGAATGTAAAGGCCGAGGGCCATGACTATTACAGCATCGGGGCTTTCAAGGTATAAGTTTGGTTTCCCTTGCTCCATGTCTTTGTGCGAATGTGTGCTCCTTGACTCCTTGTGTACGTGTCTCTTCAATGTTCTCATATTTAGGTGAATCTGAATATTCGTTTCAGGTCAGTCCCAGCGGTAGGCTAGTTGCTTATGGAGAAGATACTAACGGTGACGAAGCCTACACGCTTTATGTCATTGATGCGGAGAGTGGAGAATATGTTGGGCAACCACTTAAAGGAGTTACTTCTGACATTGAGTGGGCTGGTGATGATTACCTTGTTTACATTACAATGGACAGCCTTCATCGACCAGATAAAGTATGCGAACTCTTCTTACTTCTACATGAAATGTGTCCTGGTTCGTGCTCACAAGGTTTATAGACACATGAGAGAAAAGTAAATATTGATGTTTCATCATGTAAGTAGCTCAAATTCATGGAAAAAAGTAGCGGAATTTCTCTCTGTCATCGTTGTTCTCAAGCTATTATGGCATTGTGCAATGTGGTCTTCCCTGCATGCCCAAGTTTTTGCTCTTATTTTCTTGGGAACGAAAATGTTACTTCTTAATTTGTAGTTTAACAGAATGGTGGCGACATGTTCAGATTAATCACTCATTCTTGACTCCTAAGGTGATAGCTGATTGTAATTTACTATATCAAGTTGTAAACTTGTAATCCTTTTTTATTCAAGAAAGTACAAGAGCTTTGCATGCCATTTCCTTAAGATCGAAAGGCAGTCAATTAGAAGAGGTTTTAGAACACATTGAGCAGCCAAACACTAGCCACTCCAGCTGAGAGCAACTACACTGATTACTCACAGTAGCCAGCCGGAGCTGCACCTTCTTCTACATAACGAAGTCCTCCCTAACTCGTGAGGTCACTCTACCTCGCAGCAGCCACGCGTCGGTCTCTCTTGTCACACAGAAGTGCCCCCTGCGGGACCCCTACCAAGGGTACCCCCTAAATAGTTGCTCCCTAAAACATGTTATATAATGGATTATCTCTTAGTGTTATCTTCTGTATTTAGGGTTTTTATCATTTATGCCACTAGTTGTATTACTCAGTTTTGCCGCTAGAAGTTTCAACTGCTAAAAATGCCATCACTCCATTAGGCGCATGCTAAAAAATGCCACTAGGCACCATTACTGTCAGCTCAAAGCCTGTTTACCATGTTACATGACCAAAATACCCATGGACTAACATGTCTGCTCTCTCTCTCTATCTCACTACGATAAAGTGTGGGTCCCACTCGAGCCCCAACAACGTTCTTACTTTCCTCTAAAATAATTCGCTTCTTACTCCTGACAAGTGGGGTCCACACTTATCATTGTGTGATAGAGAGAACTGAAAGGCGTACCTCATGAACAAAGTCGGCCGCCTTGCGTTCGTGAAAGCCGTCCTCAGCCCGATCCCGATCCATCAACTACTCGTCCTAGCACCCCCTATGAAGACCATCAGGGCACTCGAGAAGATCCAGCATGGCTTCCTCTGGGCTGGACGCGCTGCGGCAAATGGCGGACACTGCCACGTCAATTGGCAACGCGTTGCCCGCCCGATCTCCCTAGGTGGCCTTGGCGTGCGCGACCTCACGCGTACTAGCCTCGCACTGCGCACGCGGTGGCTCTGCTTTAGCCGTACGGACACCAACAGAGCATGGGCAGGCCTCGACCTGCAATTCTTCGCCGAAGAGCGCGCTTTCTTCTTCGCCTCCACCACCATGCATGTCGGAGATGGCACGCAGGCTCTATTCTGGGAAGATCGCTGGATTGGCGGGCGCTCTGTCCGCGAGATCACCCCACTGCTGTACACATGCATCCCCAAGCACCGTCGCAAGCTCCGGACTGTCGCCGAAGGACTGCTGGACAACCATTGGGCGCATGACATACACGGCACAGTGGGAATCCGTGAGATCAGGCAATATCTGCAGCTTTGGCACATGATCGCCGGCACGACCCTTTCAGCCGAGCCGGGTCGCCTAACGTGGAGCCTGGAGGTGGCGCGCCGACGGCACCTACACCGAGTCTGCCTACAATGCCACGTTCAGCAGCTCTGCAACTTGCGCCACATGGAGGCTCAACTGGAAAAACTGGGCGCCACGTGTCCGTTTCTTTCACTGGTTAGCCCACTTGGACTGCTGCTGGACTGCAGACCGTCTCGCCCGGCGCAGCTTGCAGCACCCCGCGCAATGCCCCTTCTGCGACCAGGCCCCCGAGACCATGCACCACCTTCTCCTAAGAGCATCTCCAGCCGCGCCTCCAACAGGCCCTCCCCAGGCGTATTTGCCGCGCCGGCGCCCAAAAATCGGCCCAGTCGCGCCCCCAGCAGCCCGGTTTTCGCCGGCTCGGGCCGAAACTGGTGCCGGCGGACCCAGGCCGAACCCGGTGCGCAGGGGGGCGCCTGGGGGCGCCGGCACAAGCGAAAAGGGGCGTGGGGCCGCTCTGTCGGCGAGTCGACAGGCTCTTCCCGCCGTTTCTTCCTGCTTTTCCCCCACTTCCCTCCCATTCTCTCCATTCCTCCCGCCAATCTCCCTCCCGCTCGCCGTCCGGCTTGGCCGCCATGTCGCCGAAGAAGTACGTGGTCCCCCGCGCTGCGACAGCCGTGACCGCCTCCCTCGCCCAGCCGAAGCAGAGGAAGACGAGGGCGCCACCGTCCAAGCCACCGGGCATGACGAACGCCGAGTGGAGGGCGGGAGTTCAGCGACGGGAGGCTGTCACCGCCGACTGGCGGAACAGGGCAATCGCCAAGAAGGCCCGTGACAACGTGGCGCGTGCGGCAGCGGACCAAGCCGACGCCGAGGCGACTCGTGTGGGGACGATGAATCCACCCGGCGGACACGCCTAGTACGCGCCCTGGAGCCAGCAAAGCGTTGGCTCTCCGTTCGGCTTCTCGTCGTCGCCGCAACCATGGGGATGCACGCCGTCGCCGGGCTACTCCGACGGGGACGCCCACGATGGGTTCAACCCCAACATCACCTTCCCCCACGGGCACCCGGCCCAGCGCACGCCCTCGCCCGCCTTCGCCGGCGTGCAGTACCCTCCATACAACTACTCGCCGCCGGCTTACGCGTCCCTGACACCCCATCTCCGCCATTGCGCGCTGCCCTTCTCACAAGCTTCCACGTCGCACCTCGGCGACGTCGACGCGACCGAAGGGGACATGGACGACATCATCACGGCAGGCTCGGCCGCCGCAACCGCGTCCCCCGGGTTCGCTACCCAGGACGAGACGATGGACCTCGACGGCGACATGGACGGCGAGCTCGAGTACGGCGAGGAGGAGCCGGACGAGCAGGAGGAGGAGGACGGGGACGGGGAGGAGGAGGAGGAGCCGGCGACTGTTCCGGCGAAGAGGCGCAAGAAGAAGAAGGGGGCTGTCAGGACCGGCGAGCCGCGCATCAAGTGGGCGTCCAAGGAGCAGGAATGTCTCGCCGAAGCATGGAAAGTCGTCTGCCTCGACCCGACCACCGGCACGAACCAGAGCATCGACACATACTGGGAGCGCATCAAGGCCGAGTTCGACGAGCGCAAGCTCGTCGACCCCTACTTTAAAGGCGTCTACATGCAGCGCGGGGCGAAGGCGATGACGAACCGTTGGGGGCTCATCCAGGCGGCGTGCAACAAATGGCATGGGATCGTCGGGGAGGTCGCGGCTCGCCCGGAGAGCGGCTCCAGCGTGGAGGATCAGGTATGGCACGCCGGTCTCCCGCTTCTCTTCGCCGTGTGCGCCCGCCAACTGTTTGTTCCTCCGTGCAGCTGGTGCGCATGTTCGCCATGTATCGCCAGACCAACAAGTACCTCCACGTTTACAGGCGTGACAAGTGCGAGAAGTGGGCGGAAGTCCGGCGTACCCTCGACATGGCCAAGGAGACCTACAAGCCGGATGCCCGACGCCGGGCGCGTCGGAAGGGCGGCCCGACGGCAACAAAGGGGCCAAGAAGGGGAAACACGCCGACGCGGCCACCGCGCGAGTGCAGGAGTCCATCAAGCATTGCCTCGCCGACGCACAGGCCCGGGCCGCCCTGCGTGAAGAGAAGACAGAGGCGCGGTGGTCGGCGTTGATGTCGAGCAGCGCCGTCAAGCTTGACCTACTCCGGACCAATGTCGCCGCGAAGAAGAGGAAAACCGACCTGGCTTTCCTGCTGGGCGGGGCGGACATGCTCCAGAGCAACGACGAGGCGGTCAAGGCCTGGTACTTGGCGGAGCGTGGCCTCATCCTGAACCAGCTGCCGTCGACGGCGCCGCCGACTCCCACGCCCACGCCGCTGCCGCCGCCAAGCCCGAGCGATGATGCCAGCACAGAAGCGACGCCGACGCCGCCCAGCATAGAAGAAGCTCCGACCCTGCCAAGCCCGCGCACGCCGACGCCGGAGGCCGACCTCGTCGTCTAATGCGCTGCACGCGCGTCCTTTCTTTTTTGTACGCCGAACTTTTCATTCGATCGCCAAACTATGGACGCTTGATCGCCTGATTTGTGGCGTCTATTTTGATGAGCGGGAATGTACGTTTGAATTTGCCGCGGCTTGGGGGCGGCGCCTGGGGGGTGGCTGGGAGCTAGGTCGCCCCCAGGGGCCGATCTAGCGCCGGTTCGCCCCCAGGCCGCTCTTTTTCGGCGCCCTGGGGGGCTGAACGGCTGGAGATGCTCTAAGGGCCTTGGCTCCATGACCCTCCTTGTCCCATGGATGATTTGGAAGCATTGCAACGACTGCGTCTTCAACGGAGGGCGCCCATCAGTGCACGACCCGCTAACAAAGATCAAGGATGAGGCCGCCCTCTGTAATGGCGCCGGCACCCTAGGACTTAGAGCAATCATACCCTAAACATGGGATGTCCACTGATTCGATCATGGACTATGTCCATCAATCCAGAGCTCAAGACAACCGCGATACTTAAATCGCTCAAATAGCCACCTTAGACGGACACAACCATTAGAAGAAGAAACCGAAACTCGATGGAGTACCCTAAACCAGAGATCCTCGACAAAGAAAGTCTAGATTCGAGGAACAAAAACCGCAGGGTATGAAATTTGGGTAGGGTTGGCACGGAAAGTCCAACCGAAACTTTATTTGATTACCTTTTTTCTCCAACTAGCCCAGAGATTGCATTTGCCCTTAACCTGTAACCGCCTCCTAGGAGGATTCTAACCAAAACTCTCTCTTTTCAATGCAATGAAACGCAAGCTCTCTTGCGTTTTCTCGAAAAAAACAGCGGTTGTAAAAAAATGAAAACCGAAAAAAACGGAAACAAGCAAAACGTAAACCCGAAAGCACAACCGTGCTTTTTCACCTTTTTGGGAAGCACATCTCTGCTTTTCACTTTTCGGAGCTGTGCTTCACCGTGAAGTACAACTGTACTTTTCACTTCCCGGGAAGCACATCTGTGTTTTGCTGGAATTTAGTCTATTTTGGGCAGCCCAATAACTATTTCAGAAATTCCTAATAAATCCTAGAGGCCCACTTAGCCCATTTGTGCAAGGCAAGGGATACTACTAAAGTTTAGTCCCACACTGCTAGTTTAGTGGGAGTTGAACAAGAGGGATATCCACGCGCGCTCCTCCTCCGCCGCCCGCCTCGCCGCGCCATGCCACGCCTCGTCACGACGCGCCGCGCCGCAGGTTGCGGGAATGAGCCGAGCCGATATCTAAATTTTTGCCATGCACTACGGGTATATGAAAGGTCACACGGAAGCTGAAAAGATTTTTGCGAAAGTGGAGTTCGAATGCGAACGGTGCAGCCCTTCGGCTGCTGGCTGTTCGCTTCGCCTCCATCTCTTCGTTTTGCCTCCCGTCGCTGCCCTCTCGCCTCCTTCTCGTGCGCCTATAAAAGGGAGGTCGCTCCTCCTAGAGAGATGCACCAGAACTTCTCCTTCCTCTCGCCACCGGTTCCATTCTCTGAGCTACTGTTGTCTTCCTCATCCCGGCTTGCGGCGTGCACCGTGAGTCGGGACAGTAGGCCTCCGAAACCGCACCACTTTGAGTCCTGTACGGGAGAAGGGTGATAAGGTTTTTGGGGAGCGCTCTGCGCGACTACTGGCTTCTTCATCACGGACTCCGACGACTACTTTCGCGACGACGACTTCTTCCCCGACGTCGACTACCTCAGGAACGACATGGCTGGAGAGGATATCGACCCCACGTCCAGTGCTTCTGCTGCTGCTGTCCCGTATGTGTTCTTCTTCTTTCTGTCAGATGTCCTGCCACAGTTTCTCGTACTAGTACTTGCCCTACATGTGTTAGGTTCTACTCCATATATGCAACATGATCTAGTGTCTGTCCTAGATGTGCTCAGTTCAAGTTCATATATTCAGATGCTATTTACTTTCTCTCCGTCAGATTGCATGACTCGCTTTATCACGGCTATAGTAGTCATGCTTTATCTAATATTTCTGTTAATAAAATCATTTGGTAAATTGCTCATATTTCCAACAATCCAAAAACCTTATTATAGGCAATTTACCCCAAGTGGTTTTGCTGCTTCCATGAGACCTCCTATGTTTGAGGGTATCCACTATAAGAGGTGGCGCGTGAGAGCAGTCTTATGGTTTCAAACCATGAGTTGCTACGACGCCACTCTTGGCAAACCTGAAGGAGAGCTTGATGCTAAACAGGCACAAGCTTTTTAGAAAATGGATACTTTGTTTAAGGCTGCTCTCTTAAGTGTTCTTGGTGAGAACATAGTTGATGCTTATGCGTCAATTGATAATGGAAAAGATATGTGGGATGCACTCGAGGCCAAGTTTGGGGTCTCGGATGCTGGCACTGAGCTGTACATCATGGAGCAATTCTATGATTACAGGATGACAGAAGAGCGCTCCGTGGTTGAGCAAGCTCATGAGATACTGTCATTTGCTAGAGAACTTGAGCACTTCAGTTGTATGCTACCGGACAAGTTTGTTGCCGGAGGTATCATCACTAAGCTTCCTCCTTCGTGGAGGAACTTTGCTACCTTGCTGAAGCATAAGAGGCAGGAGTTTTCCGTCCCGGATCTCATTGGCACTCTTGATGTGGAAGAAAAGGCGAGAGCAAAGGACACACGTGCTTGAGGTATTGAGGGAGGATCTAGTGCCAATCTGGTACAGAAGAAGAACTTCCAGTCCCACAAGTTCAAGAACAAGGACAAGTTTGATGGTAAAGCAAAGTTTGATGGGAAGAACAAGGCTGTGCAACACACGAACTTCAAGAAGAAGAATGACAAGAAGAAAAGTGCTTGTCATGTGTGTGGGGATCCTGATCATTGGTCTACTAGTTGCCCTAATCGCTATGACAAGCGTCATCCTGGGAAAGGCGGCAAGACCGCTAATGTTGTCATTGGAGACACTGACATGAAGGATGCTGGGTATGGTATATTTCCCACTATTCTTTCAGTATGTCATTCTCCTGATTGGTTGATTGACACGGGTGCTAATGTGCATGTATGCGGTGATATTTCCATGTTTTCGTCTTATTAGACCGCAGGGACTTCAACCGTGCTGATGGGCAACGGTTCAAGTGCTTCTGTTCGTGGTGTTGGCACGGTCGATCTGAAGTTTACTTCGGGGAAGATCGTGCGGCTGAAGAACGTGCATTATGTCCCCTCCGTCAATAAAAATCTTGTTAGCGGATCTCTTCTGTGTAGAGATGGCTACAAGCTTGTCTTTGTGTCAAATAAATTTGTAATATCCAAGTATGGAACCTTTGTTGGTAAAGGCTATGAGTCAGGAGGTCTGTTTCGTTTATCCTTATCAGACGTTTGCAATAAAGTTGTTAATCATATTTGCAACAATAGTGAATCCAATGTGTGGCATTCACGTCTTTGTCATGTTAACTTTGGTTGCATGTCACGACTAGCGAAGTTGAACTTAATCCCTAGTTTCACCACTGTCAAGGGATCTAAGTGTCAAGTGTGTGTGCAAGCTAAGCAACCTCGTAAGTCTCACACGACTGCGGAAATGAGAAATCTTGCACCACTAGAGCTCATACATTCAGATCTATGTGAAATGAATGGTGTGTTGACAAAAGGTGGAAAGAAATATTTCATGACGTTAATTGATGACTCCACTAGATACTGTCGTGTGTATCTTCTGAAATCTAAGGATGAGGCTTTGAACTTTTTCAAGATCTATAAAGCTGAAGTGGAAAACCAACTTGATCGAAAAATCAAGAGGCTTAGCTCCGACCGTGGTGGAGAGTATTTTTCCAATGAATTTGATGCTTTTTGTGCGGAACATGGTATAATCCATGAGAGGATGCCTCCCTATTCACCTCAGTCAAATGGGGTAGCCGAAAGAAAGAACCGTACTCTAACAGCTTTGGTTAACGCCATGTTAGACACTTCGGGTCTCTCCAAAGCATGCTGGGGGGAGGCGATATTGACTGCATGTCATGTCCTAAACCGAGTTCCCACAAAGAACAAAGAGATAACTCCATTCGAGGAATGGGAGAAGAGAAGGTTAAAACTCTTTTATCTACGAACATGGGGTTGTTTGGCGAAAGTCAATGTTCCAATTCCAAAGAAGCGGAAGCTTGGACCAAAGACTGTGGATTGTGTTTTCCTGGGATGTGCTTTTCATAGCATTGGCTATAGATTCTTGGTTGTAAAATCTGAGGTACCTGACATACATGTCGGTACGACCATGGAGTCGAATGACGCGACTTTCTTTGAAGATATCTTTCCCATGAAGGATATGGCTACCTCATCTAATCAGGAGATGCCTAGTTCATCGAATCAGGAACCAGTTACAATTACCGAACCTGCCATTTCGATGGAACACTTTGAAAGTCCTGTGGAGGAGAACAATGAAGTTCCTACTAGGAGCAAGAGACAGAGGACTGCAAAGTCCTTTGGTGATGATTTTCTTGTGTATCTCATAGATGACACTCCCAGTTCTATTTCAGAGGCCTATGCATCTGAAGATGCTGACTACTGGAAGGAAGCGGTTCGTAGCGAGATGGATTCCATCTTGGCGAATGAAACCTGGGAGATAACTGATCGTCCTTATGGGTGCAAACCTATAGGATGCAAATGGGTATTCAAGAAGAAGCTTAGGCCTGATGGTACTATTGAAAAGTACAAGGCTCGGCTCGTGGCTAAGGGTTATACCCAAAAGGAAGGTGAAGATTTCTTTGATACTTACTCACCTGTGGCTTGACTGACCACTATTCGAGTTCTACTTTCACTAGCTGCCTCGCATGGTCTTCTCGTTCATCAAATGGATGTTAAGACTGCTTTCCTAAATGGAGAGTTGGACGAGGAAATTTATATGGAACAACCAGATGGGTTTGTACTAGATGGTCAAGAAAGGAAAGTGTGCAACTTGCTGAAGTCTTTGTACGGACTTAAGCAAGCACCCAAACAGTGGCATGAGAAGTTTGAAAGAACTTTAACAGCTGCAGGCTTTGTTGTGAACAAAGCTGACAAATGTGTGTACTATCGGCATGGTGGGGGCGAGGGAGTTATCCTGTGCTTGTATGTTGATGACATACTGATTTTCGGAACAAATCTGAATGTTATTAAGGAGGTCAAGGATTTCCTATCTCGTTGTTTTGAGATGAAGGATTTATGAGTGGCTGATGTCATTCTGAACATCAAGTTGTTGAGAGACGATGATGGTGGGATTACATTGCTTCAATCTCACTATGTGGAAAAGATCTTGAGTCGCTTTGGCTATAGTGACTACAAGCCCTCTCCAACACCATATGATGCGAGTGTGTTACTTCGAAAGAATCGAAGAATTGCTAGAGATCAATTAAAATATTCTCAGATTATTGGCTCGCTTATGTACTTAGCAAGTGCTACAAGACCTGACATCTCTTTTGCTGTTAGCAAACTGAGTCGGTTTGTCTCAAAACCAGGAGATGTGCATTGGAGAGCTCTAGAGAGAGTTTTGCGTTATTTGAAAGGCACTGCAAATTATGGAATTCACTACACCGGACATCCAAAGGTGCTTGAAGGGTATAGTGACTCAAACTGGATCTCAGATGCTGATGAGATAAAGGCCACAAGCGGTTATGTATTCACTCATGGAGGTGGCGCTGTTTCTTGGAAGTCTTGCAAGCAGACCATCTTAACGAGGTCAACAATGGAAGCAGAACTCACAACACTAGATATAGCTACGGTTGAAGCAGATTGGCTTCGCCGGCTCTTGAATGACTTGCCGGTTGTTGAGAAACCTGTACTGGGTGTCCTTATGAACTGCGACAATCAAACTATGATCACGAAAGTGAGCAGCTCAAAGGATAACATGAAGTCATCAAGACACGTTCAGAGAAGGTTAAAGTCTGTCAGGAAAATGAAAAACTCCGGAGTTATTGCGTTGGATTATATCCAAACGTCTAAAAATTTGGCAGATCCTTTTACTAAGGGTCTATCACGTAATGTGATAGATAATGCATCGAGGGAGATGGGTATGAGACCCACAATATGAGTTGTTCACAGTGGTAACCTATTCTTTGTGATCGGAGATCCCGTGAATTAGATGTGGAAGACAAGCTGTTGGTCAACTGAGAGGAGAGTATCCTTACTATTCACAATACCACTTCATGAAGATGCAATACTCTCCTAATCTGCATGACAGGTTGATGTATATCTTAATGTGTTCTAAGTGGCTTATTTAAGCAGAGATGTTATCCTGCAGAACATCTTTTGAAGAACACACCTATATGAGTCTGATTGTCAAACGTCACAATCTATGAGAGTAGGGTTCTCTCTAGTAAACTCATGAAAGGTCACGGAGTATGACGCATAAGCTCCACCCGCGGGGAAGACCCACGGTAGCCACGTATCGGTCAAGGCTTTATGTGAAGCTAGATTAGCAGAAAACTTGCAGTTCAAGGCCCAGTCCACTGTTCAAGTTGCTTACTAGTGTAGCATAGAGTTCTAGGTGGAAGTTTAACTTAACAATCTCCACTGCAGTACCGGTATATAAAATAGTGTTTTGGAACCAAAGTCAAATTTCTGTGTGCCTCTGGGATCTGGTGGGGGATTGCTGGAATTTAGTCTATTTTGGGCAGCCCAATAACTATTTCAGAAATTCCTAATAAATCCTAGAGGCCCACTTAGCCCATTTGTGCAAGGCAAGAGATACTACTAAAGTTTAGTCCCACACTGCTAGTTTAGTGGGAGTTGGACCTCCTTATAAGGGAGGTTCTTTCCCCACTTGTATGAGCATGAGAACAAGAGGGATATCCACGCGCGCTCCTCCTCCGCCGCCCGCCTCGCCACGCCACGCCTCGTCACGACGCGCCGCGGGTTGCGGGAATGAGCCGAGCCGATATCTTAAATTTTTGCCACGCACTACGGATATCGACCCCAAGTCCAGTGCTTCTGCTGCTGCTGTCCCGTATGTGTTCTTCTTCTTTCTGTCAGATGTCCTGCCAAAGTTTCTCGTACTAGTACTTGCCCTACATGTGTTAGGTTCTACTCCATATATGCAACATGATCTAGTGTCTGTCCTAGATGTGCTCAGTTCAAGTTCATATATTCAGATGCTATTTACTTTCTCTCCGTCAGATTGCATGACTCGCTTTATCACGGCTATATTAGTCATGCTTTATCTAATATTTCTGTTAATAAAATCATTTGGTAAATTGCTCATATTTCCAACATATTTCACACCGAAGCACAACTGTACTTCACCGTGAAGCACAACTGTGCTTTTCACTTCTCAGCAGCACAACTGTGTTTTTTCAGACGGTGTGCTTCACATGAGAAAAACAGCAATTTTTTCCCGAGAAAACTTAGGAAAAACCAAGCAAAATCCAAAACCCCGAAAAAAAGAAACGCGTCCTGGAAACAAAAAAAATTGCCTTTTTATAGCAAATTAGGATTTGTCGAGCTGCAAACACCATCTCTTCATCCACAAAAAGGTATAGTTGATGCCCTGGAGTGGAGAATTGCCAATAAGAATGGCCACGAAAAAAAAGTCAAATGCCTCCACAATGTCCATTTTCAGTACGAATGCTGGAACACATTTGCGGTGGAAGAATTCCACAGCCCGTTGCCTAGGAATGAAGTTGTTCTGGATTGATATTTCTCGGATGAACGCACTCTGATTAGCGGCGATGAGAGTGTCAAGCTTGTGAGCAAGTCACGGCCCCAAAGTCTTCAAGAAGATCTTTCCAAATTCCACAGCCCGTTGCCCAGGAATGAAGTTGTTCGTTGTGCCATCCTTTTTCAGAATCAGGGTGATGAAACCAAGTTTTAATACTGCGTCAATGCATGACAAGTGTGTGCTTGTGTGTTTTGCAGTGCTTGTCATAGTTTTATTGACTCGTTACCTTGGCTTTGACAGGTATGCCTACACAAGTTGGGATCTGATCAATCTAATGATATGTGCCTGTATCATGAAAAAGATGACATATTCTCACTTGGTCTTCAAGCTTCAGAAAGCAAGCAATATTTATTTGTTAGATCAGAAAGCAAAAGCACAAGCTTTATATTCCACCTAGACATCTCCAAACAGAACAAGCAGCTCGAAGTTTTGACACCTCGCTTGTATGGCATTGATACAGCAGCTAATCATCGTGGAAACCATTTCTATATTAAGAGGCGAAGTGAAGATTTCTACAACTCTGAACTGGTTGCTTGCCCATTGAATAATGTTGCTGAGGCCACTGTCTTGCTACCACACAGAGAAAGGTGATCAACTTCGTTGCTATTTAAGTTTGAAATTTAGTTTTTTTGGCTTCTTGATTATATACTGATACACAGTGCCCATTCCCCCCCTGGAAACACCATTCCTTGGATCCATAATTGCAAATTCTTTCATAGGAATAAAAAAGAAAGACTGAAAAGTGGATTTTAGACCTGGCTGACTGTCATGTTTATGTCTCATATTGGCTAATGTATTTGGAACCCCTAGGAACTTCTGTCAAATCTTATTAAAAAATCACCCAAAAGCAAAGGCTACCAAATAAACCTCCACTGTTATGGAGATAGTACAAAAAACGTTGATCCAAATGTCTCAATGTAATTTGATTTTCTGTATGATTCAGTAACTTTTTACTTGGAGATGGAATAGGATGTCAATGGTAAATTTGTATAATCAGTGAATTTGTAAATCATTTATCCAACCCAGACAGAGAGACATTGTTGGTGTTGGAAGGGATTGGTGGAATTGATTGCTGTATTGCTTGAGCCTCGTGGGCATATATATAGGAGCACATGATCAACTTGGAGTACAAGACAAGGTAGAATAAATCATACGCTATCCTATCTTCCTAACTAATCACGATACTCAACACCCCCCGCAGTCATAACGGTAGCGACGCAGATAGTGAGACTGGAGAAGAATCTGAATGCAAGCCAACGGACATCCCCCACAGTCGTAACGGTCGATGCATCGTGGAAGTCGTGGCTGGAGTGGAAACCAACGAGGTTGTTCAAGCGAGGCGGTAGCCCTTTGTGTTGATGTCGATGTAGCCGAGAGCATAGGATGGTGTAGCCGTGGTCGAGGTAGCCGTGCGAGGGATGCCGTGGTCGATGTCCAGTCGGGGTGGCCGGTGTCGAGGTAGTCACCGTGGAGCCGGGAAGAAGAGTGGCGGCGGCGGTGCTCGAAGTAGGCGAGGAGAAACCCGACGGCGTGACGAAGACCGGCACAGACGGTGGCGTTCCCGCGTCTAGGAAGGCGGCGTGGAGCATATCACACAGAAGTCAGACTCGCATGGACGACGAAGTGGACCGCGTGCCGCGGTGCTACGCCCCAAGGGACGACGCAGCAGCAGCGCGCGAGTTGGGGCGACGGTCCCCGCCTTAGGGCGGCGGCAGGGACCGCGTGCCATGCTCGCTATAGCCCGATGGGGCGACACAACGGCAGCGCGAGAGTTGGTGCAGCCACGTGGACGGCCTGGAGCGGACGGCCTCGGGACGGCGGTGGACTGCGGGCCGCGGCACTACGACCCGAAGGGGCGACGCAGCGGTAGCGCGTAGGTTGGTGCAGCTGCGGGGAGAACCACAGGGCGGTGGCAGGGACCGCGTGCCACGCTCGCTACGGCCCGATGGGGCGACGCAGCGGCAACGCGAGGATCGGTGCAGCCACGGGGACGGGCTGGAGCGGGCAGCCTCGCGACGGCGGGGGCGACGGAATCCGATCTTAGATCGGCAAACCAAAGAAAAATAACACCGATCAATCGAGTGGTGAGAGAGAAAACCCAATCAACAAATCAGGAAAAAGACTCTCTAGGGCAGCCAATCAACTGGATCGGCGGACGAACCCTAGGTATGGGCGGCGCGGCCCCTGGTGGCGATCATGGAGATCGACCGCCCCGGAGGCGACGCGGTCAGAAGCAGCGGCGGCTAGGGTTTCGATCGGAGTTAGGCTGATACCATGTTGGAAGGGATAAAGGGATTGGTGAAATTGATTGTTGTATTGCTTGAGCCTCATGGGCATATATATAGGAGTACATGATTAACTTGGAGTACAAGGCAAGGTAGAATAAATCATACGCTATCCTATCTTTCCTAACTAATCATGATACTCAACAGTTGGTATCAGTCTTCAAGCTTATAAAGAGTAAACATCTTTTGTAACACAAGCCCCAGGTTTTGCTGTGGTGTCTCTAGTTCTGTTCCAGTGTTATGATAAAAATGCCTTTGTCTATATGTATACTGGTACCACAAGGATATTTCACAGATGCACCATGTACCCTTTTTCTCATTGGAAGCTTGCTGATTAAAAAAGAAAGCTGGAAGACACTGCTTTTGCAAGAACAGTTAGCACCGTGTATAACCAGCTAATGAATTTGAACACCACTGAAGTATCGGGGAACACACCAGTTAATGTTTTCATGTTGCAGTGCTGTCAAACATATGGATCATTGATAGCATGATATGACAACAATGCGAAAGCTGTCGATTTAGTTTGGTCACGTTTTCCTTTTTTGTGTGTGTGTAATTAGTAAGTGTGTGAGAAACTTGATGCTCTTAAAGTAATATCCTAGATTTTGAAACAAATACACTGAAAATATTTCTGGAGAAGTATGCACTTAGATTAATAGTATAGTCATGTATATTGATCGCTAAGCTGCATCTAATAGATAACTGCACGGAACATATCAGTTAAGTTATTCGGCTGCACCTTATCTGCTTGCAAATCTAATTTACTGTACTCTGCTCTTCTTATCAATGTGAAAATTATGTATTAGTGATGATGATCCAACATTGATAACATAAGGAGCAACGCTGCATAAAAAAACTGAAGCTCCTTTCAGTGTGAAAATTCAGGACTTCCAGCTCTTTGAGAATCATATTGCTGTCTATGAGCGTGAGAATGGTCTACCAAAAATAACTGTATATGGCTTACCGGCCAGTGGAGAGGCACTTGGGAAACTTCAGGGTGGACGGGAAATTGATTTTGTTGATCCAGCCTATGCAGTGGAACCCGAGGAGTCACAGTTCCATTCATCTATTATTAGGTTTCATTATAGCTCACTGAAGACACCACCCTCTGTGTTTGACTATGATATGGATTCAGGGGTGTCTGTATTGAAGAAAATTAATACTGTAAGCTATTACTTGCACCACTTGCTTTTATCTTATTTGGAGCAAATTTTGCATGTGCTTCTTCATATCTCTTTGTGTCTGGCCATGGTAATCAATGCACAATGAATATCAATATTTCAACAATGGTAAATTCATTGGGTAGTTTCTGTTTCTTGCTTACACTAATGCCTCTACTTTCCTTAATATGCTATTCTTGTGAGTTTTGACAGTACATTTGGTGATGGTCTATATTGCCCAGGCCAAAAGCTTTCCGCTGATTTTGTTTTACAAATCTACTATTACATCTATTTCAACATGTAAGACGTTCGCGCTAAGTTCCGGCGTTGATCCAGCATCCAACGGTCCCCTTTGAATTGCCGCTTCAGGCAACATGTCGCTGTCCAACCGAGCCATGTTTACTGTCTCTGCCTTTTCTCTTTTCATCATTTACCTTGCCTGCTCCTTTTAAGCTATATAAGCCGGAGCTTAGAGAGGAGATGGCATCATCCTTTGTTTGGGTTTCCCCCTTTGAGCCGCCACTGTTTGTGGGCTGGCAAGAACTCTTTTTGTAATAGCTACTACTAAGTTAAGCATCCATCTGAATTCGGCTAATCGATGTTGTGTTCGACTGAAACTCTTGATGTTTCTGAATTTCTTAGTCTACGCTTGTCATTGCTGCTCAAAATGCAACACAGACAATCAATCCTTGTACTAAATGCTACTAAAATTTATAAATACAGAACATGTTATGAAAGTAATTTCAGTGAGTACTTATATAAATTCCTGTGGATTAATATATTTATTTTATTTAAATCAGTGACTGAAGTTGCAAAAGTCTGACTGTACATACACAACAATGATTTACATTTAAAAGGGAATAATTATAAGAGTCTCCAGTCAGTGGTGTCGGGCTTTGTTTACATGAACTGAATGAATTGAATTCGTAGTTTTGTTCAGAAATATGTGGTGCGTGCATATTATTTTCTTGTGCAGTATATGCAAATGTATTGACCACTTGAAATAGTAAAGGACTCTCATGCAAGAAAACTATTTTCTTGTGCTTTGAACTTGTCTTTTTTCAGGTTTTAGGTGGATTTGATTCATCAAATTATGTATCAGAAAGAAAATGGGCTGCCGCTTCTGATGGAACACAGATCCCTATCTCCATTATATATAGAAAAGATCTTGTGCAGCTCGATGGTTCAGACCCCATGCTGCTATCTGGCTTTGGCTCCTATGAGGTATTGGGTTGCTATCTTCATTAATCAGGAAAAAATCTTTCTGCCATCATGAATATCATAGACTATTTTTTTAGAGCAGCCTGTAATTCATGCTAATATTGTTGGTTCATCTCGGATGCAAATGAGTCATTTGGAATGTTCAAGTACTTTTTATTTATTTATACAGAAATCGCGAGGTTTCTGCACATGAATGCCTTGAAAATTTTCTAGAATGCCCTGTGGTTCAGGTCAACATCTCTTCTTCATCATGGATGCAAATGACTGTTTTCGAACAAATGTATTTCTTGTGTACTTTTGCAAGAAACACAAACTTTTTTGCTAACATGGCATCATGTTTTCACGCACGCTATTTCATCTGAATGTGATAAAATGTACCCCAGCCCCTGCGCCGTCTCCCCAGGAGGCCACTCGGGCGGATCCCCGCACCGCCGCCGCTACCAAACCTCTTGCCCATTCCTCCCTCGCCGCTGCCGGCGCACGTCGATGGGCAAAGCCCACCGGCGGCTGGCGGCGGCGGGACCTTTCTTCTAGTGCGTGTTGGTGGCCGTCTCGTCCAGATCTTGCTGATGCGTGTGGAGGTTGGGGCGTCAGCTCTTGGCCTGCTGCTGCCTTATTTGGGTGTGTGGCGGCCCTCTATGCATGGCGCAGCGGGGCTCCCGGTGGTTCCATGCCGATCCGCGAGTTGAGGCTGCGGCAAGGTCAACACGTTGTGAGACAATGGAGGGATGGGCGGCGGTTTGACGCATGTCAGATCTGTGGCGGCGACATGCAGCCATCTCCGATGCATCTTTGGCTTGGCTGCAGCCATCTTTACGGGTTTGATTTCGGAGAATCTCTTATCCAGACAAGACCTAACAGGCGGCATCGGCCAATCACTCCAGCTGCGAATTGTGGTAACCATTGAAGGATGTCATGAGGATTTAATCGAAAAAGGCTTCCGCCCCACTTTATAAATAAAGCAAACCACCGAGCACAAAGTCAACAAGGTACCAACCGAACAACACACACACAACGCCATTGCAGGCAAGGTAAAACACACACGCACACAAACACTACCCAAGGTTTAGCTGTGGGCACAGCACAACAAGCCCAACACAGAAATGAGACATGCACAACACATAAACTGCGGTGGCGGCGAGGTAGAGAAGATCTAATCTGGCTCAGGTGGTGGTGGGGGAAGCGGAGGAGCCATCCGGAGAGCCATCGCGCGAAGCTGGGTGATGATGGAGGTGATGGCGTCTCTCCTTGGGGCGGTTAAGCGGCCGCCAAAACTGCAAGTAACGAGACCATTTGAACAAAACGTCAGTAGCGCGACGAAGAGGTACATGCTGAATCACAAGCTTATTCCTAATAGTCCACAGCGTCTAGGCTAGTACACCGATGGTCAACCACCTAATGTGGCGAGACACGGGTGGTAACGCCTGAAGTTCGGCGAAGAGAGCGGGGAAGTTGTTGTGGTCCCAGCTTCCAGCCACTACTTCGCGGAAACAGCTTGAGAGGAACTGCGCGGACGCACAGGTGAAGAAGATATGGTTCGTATCCTCTTCAGGCCCGCAGAGCGGGCACCACCCATCACCAGGGCCGTTGCGCTTCAGGACCTCTACGCCGGACGGAAGGCGGCCGCGAATCCATTGCCACAGGAAAATCCTAATCTTAAAGGGGAGCCAGATCGCCCAGATAGTGGTGAGAGCCTCAGGGCCGGCGAAGGAGCTATGGCCTAGTAGAGGGATTTAGAGGAGAATTGTCTAGATGGCTCTAGTCGCCACCTGATGCGGTCCTCTCCTATCTCCAGATCCGGCTCTTGCAAAGCAATGCAGTCAAGCAGGTCCCGCCACGCATCATTTTTCCGCCGGTCCAAATGGTCGCCGGAACGCGAGGTGCCCTAAGTCAATAAGGGCCACCGCTACAGAAATCCGCGGGTCTACCGCGATGGAGAACAGGTCAGGGAAGCGGGCCGCGAAGGGGGAGTCCCCAGCCCATCTATCGAACCAGAACAGCGTGGCGGTGCCAGATCCAACCGCAATCGAGGTCCCGATGCGGAGGACTGGGAGGAGCTGGATGATGGATTGCCAGAACTGGGACCCATCGGAACGCTGGCAGAAGGCGAGTGGCTGACCATGGAGGTATTTTTGCTGGATGATGCGAAGCCACAAGCCACCCTCTCCGTTCGCAATCCACCACAGCCACTTAGTCAGGAGAGCTATGTTCATGCGTTTGGAGGACATGATCCCGAGACCGCCCTGATCGCGGGGTTTACAGATCTCCGACCACTGAACCATGTGGTACTTCTGCTTATCGCCCTCACCAGCCCAGAAGAAGCGTCCCTGGACTGTGGCAATCTCATGGTGCAGAGTTGCAGGTAGGCTGTAGAAGCTCATAATGAATAGGAGCAAGCTGGAGAGGGACAAGTTAATGAGCACCGTCCGGGCGACCTTAGAGAGCCAGCGGCCCTGCCAAGGTTCAATGCGGTGCTGAAGCTTCCCCACCGTGGGGCGCAGCTCGGCCACCGTGTGCCTCGTGTCGCTAATGGGGATCCCCAAATAAGTCGTGGGGAAGCACCCAAGCTGGCAGTTGAGGCGGTCCGCGATGCTCTGTCGCTCGTCTTGGGGGTATCCCAAGACCATGACCGCACTCTTATCGAAGTTGATCCTGAGGCCAGACATCTGCTGAAAGCAGAGCAGGAGGAACTTCAGGTTCGTGATGTCGTTCGCGGAGCCTTCCACCATTATAATGGTGTCATCTGCGTATTGGAGAAGGGAAATCCCATGCCCGCCTACTAGATGCGGGACAATGCCCCTAATATGCCCCGCACCCTTGGCTTTATCTAGGATGACTGCCAGAGCATCAACAACCACGTTGAAGAGGAACGGAGAGAAGGGATCGCCCTACGGACCCCACAGAATGTGGGGAAGTAAGGACCAATCTCGCCATTTATGTTCACCGCAGTCCGGCCCGAGGAGACCATTTGCATCACGCGGGTCACCCAACGATCGTCGAATCCCTTCTGGAGCAAGCATTCCCGAAGGAAGGGCCAACTGACCTTGTCGTATGCCTTGTGGAAGTCCAGTTTCAGGAAAACTGCCTTGAGGTGTTTGGTGTGCACCTCATGGAGTGCTTCGTGAAACACTAGGACTCCATCAAGGATATACCGGCCCTGGATGAATGCCGACTGATCCGGGTGTGTGATCTGGTCCGCTATTGGGGCTATCCTAATGGCGTACCTCTTCGCAAGGATGCGGAAGATGACATTGATCACCGTAATCGGGCGGAACTGGCAGATATCCGAAGCTCCAGTTACTTTGGGAATGAGGGTGATAATCCCAAAGTTCAGCCTGGTAAGGTCGATGGAGCCAACATAGAACTCCTCAAAGAGGGCCATCACCTCCGGTTTAATAACCTCCCAGAAGGTCTGGAAGAACTTCACCGGGAAGCCATCCGGGCCAGGGGCCGACAATGGATTCATGCCCTTAATGGCCGCCCAGACTTCTGCCTCGGAGAACGGGGCCGTCAGGGCCACGTTGTCCGCCGGCGAGACACGTCTGTGGGCCGGCCAAATGTCGTGTGTGAGGGCCAGCCCTCCCCGAGGGGAGGCAGAGGATAGGTCTCTATAAAAGCCGTCTGCATGAGCCCGGATGTCCTCCGGCTGCTGCAGGAGGGTCTCTCCATCCCATAGGAGAGGGATGGAGTTACGGCGTCGCCGGCCATTGGCGATGACCTGGAAGTAAGCGGTATTGGCGTCCCCCTTGAGGACCCAATTCTACGTACCCCGCAAGCGCCAGTAAGCCTCCTCATCTGTGTAGATGACCGTGAGCTGGTCCTCTAAGTCGTATCTAAGCATCCATGATCGAGGGCCTGGAAAGCCTCTAGGAGGGCTTTCTTGCGCTCCCGGATATCACGGCCCACGTTGGCACCCCATCCTTTCATGAATTGCCGCGACCGCTTTGCACAGAAGTGCCAGGAGTCAACAGCCGAGAGGGATCGATGGGGAGCCTCGCGCGCCTCTTGCCACCTAGCAAACCCAGGCTGGCGCAACCAGAAGGTTTTGAATCGGAAGCGGGGCGGCAGGGGAGGACGCTCGTTCTCCGAAGAGAGGAGGGGAACGTGATCGGATCCAATCCGAGTAATCGCCTGGAGCGAAGCTAGGGGGCAACGAATGTTCCGATCAGGAGATGCGAAGACCCTGTCGAGGACAGAGCGGGTCGGCTCCGCTTGGCGGTTGGTCCAAGTGAATCTGGCTCCGACCCTATCAAGCTCACGAAGCCCCATGTCCGCGATGTAGTCATTGAACATCTGCATCCGGGGGAAGTTAACTGTTACGGCCGTAGAGGCCCACCGGGCAATCTTAGCCCACAAGTTATCTTAGGTTAGTTCTTATGCAAGTTATCTTAGGTTAATTCTTATGCAAGTTATCTAGGTTATAAATATAGGTTGTAAGACTCTGTTTGGAATTAAGCAATAAGAAGATTATCTCTATTGCCCGGCTCCCAGAGGAGCCGGAACCCTAGCCGCCCCCTGCCTCTTGCGCTGCCGCCGCCATCCTCCTCTTCCGCGACGGCGCCCAGCCGCCGGCACGGCCGCTCATCGCCACGCCCAGCCCCCTCCTTCCCCTACTGCCTACGGCCAAGACCGGGCAGAACCCTAGCCCCTAACACCTTGGTATCAGGTAGCTCTCGTTCGATCATGTCGTCCTCACCACCATCGCCATCGCTGCCCGCGCCCACCACCACCGCCGCCCCCACAACCACCGCCGCCGCCGCATCCACGGCCCTCACCACGGGGCCGTTGGTCCTCCCGTCCGCGCCGCTGGATCTTCTCCCCGGCGCGTCAACCGGGCCTCCGCCGGCTCCCATAACCGCTACACCGCCGTCGCCATCAACCCTACCGGCTACCTACACCCCGGAGGCCATGGCGGGAGTCCTCAACGACTTGGTCGTCGCGGTCCAGGGCATCCGGCTCTTCCTGGCCAGCCCGTACGGGACGCCAGAGCCGCCCCCGCTGCCTGCACCCTCCGCGCCGCCGGCGCTCCCCTGGTACTCGGTGCCCGCCGCCCTCGCCGGCGGCTACCCGGCGCTCCAGCAGCCGGCTGCTTCGGCGCCAGCCTGGCCACAATGGCCCGCGCCAGCACCCGCGGCATCGGCCGCGTCCGCCCCGACCCCGTGGCCGGTCTGGCCTGCCCCGACCTCCTCCGCGCCGGCTGCGCCAGCCCCGCTGCCGTCACCAACGCCGAGCGCCGGCCTGAGTCAGGGCTCCCGATCCAGCAGGCGCTGCCGTGGTACTCAGTACCGGCGGCCATCACCGGCGGCTACCCGGCGTTTCCCCCACCGGCGGCCTTGACGCCACCTTGGCCGCAGTGGCCGACGCCGTACGCGGCGCCAACCGCGCCGCCCGCCTCCACCCAGAGACCGCAGTGGCCGACCTGGGCCCCGCCGCCCGCGCCGTCCCCTACCGCGCCGTCCCTCCCGGCGGCAACAGGGCAGGTTCCACCACCGCCCCCGCCCAACCCTAGCTTGGGCCGGTCCTCGCCAAGCGGCCTTTCGATCCAGGAGGTCCGCTTCCCTTCGTCACCATCTCCGATTCCGGCCTGGCTCACAGGGACGTCGCCTCCGCCAGTTTACACGGAGGTCGGGGACCCGTCAGTGCCCCCGCTGCAGTTCGGGGCCTCGTCGGGCTCCATGGGATCCAACGGCGGCCTCCCCACCATGGACCGGGCGCCGTCATCAGCTCTCCGCATCACCGAGCCGGTGGGCCCTGGCGCGTCGACCCAGACGCCGCCCCGGTTCGCCAAGATCGACTTCGCCACCTATGACGGCTCGGACGACCCGCTTAACTGGCTCAACCAGTGTGACCAGTTTTTCCGTGGGCAGCGCACGCCCGCGTCGGAGCGCACTTGGCTAGCTTCCTACCACCTCCGTGGGGCAGCCCAGACATGGTACTACGCCCTCGAGCAGGACAAGGGCGGCATGCCTCCGTGGGAGCGTTTCCGCGAGCTGTGCCTTATTCGTTTCGGACCGCCGATGCGCGGGAGCCGCCTGGCTGAGTTGGGCCGCCTGCCCTTCGCCTCCTCGGTGCAGGATTTCGCCGACCGCTTCCAGGCCCTGGCGTGTCACGCGCCGGGTGTGATGGCCTTACAGCGGGCTGAACTCTTTGTCGGCGGCCTTCCTGACCACATCCGCGTGGACGTTGAGATGAAGGAGCCGCAGGATCTCCAGACGGCCATGTACTACGCCCGCGCGTTCAAGCGTCGCGCGGTGGCCATTCAGCAGGAATCACCGTCCCGGGCCGTTGGGTCGCTACTCTCGCCGGATTCCGCACAGGGTCGGCCTGCACAGGCTTCCGCGGCACCCCTCGCCGCGACCGCGGCGCGCCCTTCCGCCGGCTCACCTCAGCTGAGATACTCGAGCGTCGCCGCCAAGGGCTGTGCTTCAACTGCGATGAACCCTACACGCCCGGCCACGCCTGCCCGCGACTCTTCTACCTGGAGGTTGCAGACTACATTCCGGAGGACGCCGTCGCCGCCGACCTGGCCGCCCCAGCTGTCGAGAAGGTGTTTGACGCTGGTTGATCACCTCGAGGAGTTCAGCAAGCGCTTCCCCACCTTACAGCTCGAGGACGAGCTGTTTGTGCAGGCGGGGAGAAGTGTTACGGCCGTAGAGGCCCACCGGGCAATCTTAGCCCACAAGTTATCTTAGGTTAATTCTTATGCAAGTTATCTTAGGTTAATTCTTATGCAAGTTATCTAGGTTATAAATATAGGCTGAAAGACTCTGTTTGGAATTAAGCAATAAGAAGATTATCTCTATTGCCCGGCTCCCAGAGGAGCCGGAACTCTAGCCGCCCCCTGCCTCTTGCGCTGCCGCCGCCATCCTCCTCTTCCGCGACGGCGCCCAGCCGCCGGCACGGCCGCTCATCGCCACGCCCAGCCCCCTCCTTCCCCTACTGCCTACGGCCAAGACCGGGCAGAACCCTAGCCCCTAACATAACCAAGTTGTTACTCTTGTCGTCTTCCGAACGGATGAGGTTAAAGTCGTCGCCCACCACCACCGGTAGTTGGGCGGCTGCAACCTTACGGCGAAGCTCAGCGAGGAAGGCTTCAGAACGTCGATGATCGGCCGGGCCATAGACCGCTATGATCTCCCATTTGAAGTTGAGGGCCCGTTCGAAAATCTCCATGCTAACGAAGAACTTGCCCCGGTCCATGCTTCCTACCTCAAAGGTGGCATCCTTAACCCCTAGAAGGATGCCACCCGAGTGGCCCACGCTCCCACTAGAAGGGAGCCGGTGCCAAGCATATAGATCGGAGCTCAATGCTCGAGCTCCGATAGGGAAAATTCCGTACGCATCGTTTCTTGGATGGCCACAATGTCGATTCGTTCATTGCGCATGTACTCTATCAGATCCTGGTCATCTTCCCATGAGGGGGCTGATTGTGGCGGGTGGAGCAGGCGGGCTGCGGGTCTTGGCTCCCATTCACGGCGCAACCCATGGTTGTACGGCGGCGCGGTTAGGGGCCGGCGTGGAGCTGATCTGCGGCGCCCTAGTGGTCTTCGCGCGAAATCACCGTTTCTACCTGTGATCAGTCCTCTTTGATCTTGCCATCGGCGAGTTCCGGACTTCTCCTTCGAAGGAAACCAAGGACCGGCGTATATGGTGCTCTTTGGACATCTTGTTTGGATTGGGGCCGGTCGTGTGCACCCGCAATATCATCATAACTAGCTTCACCGGGGTATCGCGAAGCTCTATTTTTATTGACACCTTGGGACATGTCTGCACCAAGATTTCCAAGGGATCAACACATGCGGAGAATGCCATGGCGTGATTGGAGGATCTGCAAGCGGCGATGGAGACTTTGCTTCACAGGCAGTTGTTCAGACTTCGCTTGCGGGATATGTTCCCATCCAGACCGGGCACGAGTTCCTATGAGCCTGGTGGTACGTGACTTGTAGTAGTAGCCTCCGCAAGTGGGGGCGACAGTATTGGAGGACTTCTTTGTTGGTGGTGCTCATTTGAGCACCCAGTCATGATTTTCAGGGTGAAAACCCAAGGTCTGGCCTTTATTGGTTGTGCTTGGCAGTGGCCTTGTTGAAGGCATTGTTTTTGGGAACGCGGTCTTTCTTGAGGGTGAAAACCTACAATATTTGATCGGGCAATGACAATGCTTGTGCATTGTTTCCTTCCTGAAGGCGTTGCTTTTGGAGAACCTTCTTTGTAGTCCGGGTGTTGTCTTTGGTGGTGGTTAGAGTGCTACTACTGCGGGTGACTGATCACTGTGGCAGGGTTTTTCTTTTTTTCTCTCTTTTCTTTCTTTTTTTTGGCTGTGTGCATCCTGGATGTTTTTAGGCATTTTGTTGGTACAGAGGCTGGGTGTAACTGATATCTTCTTGATATTAATATATTCCCCTTTTCAAAAAATAAATAAATCTGAATGTGATTATCCAGCGAAGTGCCATAGTGTTTCATCATGCCTACATACGCTTCACAGAATTTACAAGCACACACAATTGAAACATCACTGTCGGCCGAAGGGTAAACGACAGAAATACAAAGTTTCTTCTACTTGCATGTAGGATGGTTGTGTCATTTTCTGAAATTAAGGATTATCAATGCTGAAGTAGAAGTGTAAAATGTAAAACTGTAAATTAAGGGGACATATCCAACAAAAGTGAACCTAAACTATAGTGGAATATTGGGAAAATAAAACATATTTTTTGAAACTTGTTGTTTCCTTTGATAGTACTGGTTTTGACATGGTATGTTTGGCAAAGGCTAGCAAGTGACAAAACATAACAGTTTCCCTTCGACCTATAACCTAAACTGTAACAGAATATTGGGCAAATAGACCATTATCTCCTTTCTGATAATACTGGTTTTGACATTTTATGTTTGGCAAAATCTAGCAACTGATAAAACATAACAATTTCCCTTCAACCCATAAAAGCTGGCAAACATAACAATTGCGCTAACTATGCACCATCTTTTTGT
Source organism: Aegilops umbellulata (assembly GCA_032464435.1). Classification (NCBI taxonomy): domain Eukaryota; kingdom Viridiplantae; phylum Streptophyta; class Magnoliopsida; order Poales; family Poaceae; genus Aegilops; species Aegilops umbellulata. Next base: position 180,406,130 of record CP136057.1, on the reverse strand, counting down.
GCACCCCTTTATGTGAACAGGTATGCATAGATCCGAATTTCAGTGGATCAATATTCTCTCTAGTAGATAGGGGGTTTGTACACGCGATAGCTCATGTTCGTGGAGGTGGGGAAATGGGCCGGAAGTGGTATGAAGATGGAAAGCTGTTGAAGAAGAAAAACACCTTCGCTGATTTCATTGCTTGTGCTGAGCACTTGATGAAAAGCAAATACTGTTCAAAGGAAAAGCTTTGCATTAGTGGCAAAAGTGCAGGTGGCCTATTGATGGGCGCTGTCCTAAATATGAGGCCTGACTTATTCAAGGCCGCCATTGTTGGGGTCCCTTTTGTTGATGCTCTCACGACTATGCTTGATCCAACCATTCCATTGACCACAGCTGAATGGGAGGTATTCATCTCCTCTAGTACATCTGAAGTTAACTTTTCAAGTTCCACTGTCGTATCACCATTTTGTAGACTAGCGTGCACTTGAAGTTCTGTTCCTACTCTCATCAACTCATGTTTTAATCATATTTTCAGGAGTGGGGCGATCCAAGAGAAGAAGAATACTATTATTATATGAAATCATATTCTCCTGTTGACAACGTAAGTGCCGACCTTTATGTATTCATTCCCACATTTAGTAAGTTGGAATTCCATTCAATGTGATTAAGTCTGGTGGATATTTTCGTGCTGATGCTTGTTAGTGACACCACCGATCATCCCCTGTGTGAATATATTCATGAATAGGAACTGCGATTCTCACAATAATATTGTGGACTGTACTCTGGGTCAAGAAAGAAGAGACTAAACTCTGAACGCCTGCCGTGTGTTCACTTTGTTTCTCCCTCGTGATGTCTAATTGGACTGCAAAAATGAATCGATGCTATGCGTTACGTGTGTTAATATTTATTGCAGGTGAAAGCACAAGAGTATCCCCACATTCTCGTCACGGCCGGCTTAAACGGTAGGCGTTCGTCCCTTTGATTACTTGCGAGTTTCTTCCGAGTATGTGTGGTTTAGCATCACAGCTCATTTCCTCTCTAACAACAACCAGATCCTTGCGTGATGTACTCCGAACCTGCCAAGTTTGTGGCTAAGCTGAGGGAATTGAAAAGGGGCGACAACCTTCTGCTATTCAAGTGTGAAGTAGGTGCCGGACATAACTCAAAGTCTGGAAGGTATATAGTAAAGGATATGAATCCTTCTCCATCTATGTTGGTTTTGGTCTTTTGACGTGTCAAATATACTACTCCCTCCGTCCCATAATATAAGAACGTTTTTTACACTAGTGTAGTGTTAAAAACGTTTTTATATTTTGGGACAGAGGGAGTACCTCTGTATCAAAATATAAGATGTTTTTGCAGTTCAGTTTATGGTACGGAAGAAGTAAAAGAGAATGAACAAGATCATATTTTTCCTTTTGGCCTAACTGTTGGTTACTTGCAGGTTCGAGAAATTGCGGGAGGACGCCTTTTCTTACACGTTTCTCCTCAAGGCACTGGGCATGATAAATACGGCTTGATTGTGCCGGGCTATCCGGCGTATGAGGTCTAGTTATAGTCAGTTCATTTCGGGATGTAAAACTTGATTTCACTCCACTGATTACTTTTGCCTGGCAGTGGCAGTCTCGTATTCAGGCTGACTCCTATAATTTGTTACGGGCCACTTGAGTTCTGACGAGCAGTCCATTTTTAGTACTCCATTCGATCCAATATTTCTTGTCACTAAAATTATTTAGCTACTACTCCCTTCATTCACAATATAAGACGTTTTTAGCAAGCTATTTAGTAGAACAAAACCTTTGTTTTAAGTATCAAGATTTACTCCCACTTGAATACTTCACACAGACTACTGCTACAACTATTCTAAGTAATTCAAGTGCAAAAAAGAGAGTCGTAGACCGAAAACTAGCTTCTACACACGGTGTCCAGTGCTATGCTTATCTGGACCACGCATGCACATATGGATCAGCGATAACACATTAAATGTTCTTCGTATTCAGGCATAGCAAGTACTCCCTCCGTCCGAAAAAACTTGTCATCAAAATGGACAAAAAAACTTGTCATCAAAATGGACAAAAATGGATGTATCTAGAACTAAAATACATTTAGATACATCCCCTTTTATTCATTTTGATGACAAGAAGCTGAGGTGTGCACAGTGTAGTTACTCGTAGCGGCACAGGTTAGCCCCGAGGGTTGTTTTGTGGTAGTCTTCCATGGCCCACACCGAATTCACATTCTGGCCGCGGTCTGCCAATGTTTTGCTCCTCGCCAACATGTGCCACATACTGGAACGAACACCCCCCCCCCCTCCCCCGGGGCAGCGCACGAACTGGCCCCATCCATCGTTGGGTTCACCATAGAAATCAGTTTGTTATTTTGACGGGACATTTGCACGAATTAGGCACTAATCATGCCAATAATTAGGTAATACGAAGTACTTCCTTCGTTCAAAAATACTTGTCATCAAAATGAACAAAAAGGGATGTATCTAGAACTAAAATCCATCTAGATACATCCCTTTTTATTCACTTTGATGACAAGTATTTCCGGACGAAGGGAGTAAATTTTAACCACGGCCAACAGTCACAGATTATGTAGCCATGCACGCGGCACACAACCTTCTGTGATTAAATTTTAACTCACCTCCTTAATTACTAATGCATGCATAGCTGAAATCAAAATGACGGTCTGGACACTTTTTACGCGGATTATTTGTTAATTGGGTCTGTCTAAAACACATCTAGATGTGACATAGTTATGTCACATTTAAACTGATGTTCATTTTGTTTGTGGTCTATTTTTTTATCCTAGTTTTTTTATTTCTTATTGCTACATTATATACTTGTAAGAGTTTAGATGTGACATCCTTAAAAAACATCTAGATGTGAATTAGACAAACTGTTGTTAATTTTGCTTCCTAACAGAGGAGTACTAAACCATTATTTACGCAGATTAGTTGCTATACAATTTTGGACCCTGAACAGATCAGTACAAGGTGAGTTTTTTTTTTAATCTTCCGTCTTGGTCGCACAGACTTGACTTACCTTCTCGAGTCACATACCAATCCGGAGGACATTGCAAAAATGGCTGCCATTTATGAAATTTAATCACCGTTAAAAGATCAAGTTTCACATAACACAATTTTAAAATATCATAATGAATAGCACTTTATTGACACCGGCATCAGCCTAAGGCCACAGCAGTGCAAAAGTTAGCGTAGCACATCATTTGTACAAAATCGATGCCAAAAAATAGAACTGTGCACTGAGTTAATATGGTGTTGGCAACAAAACCGTCAAACTCCCTTTTGTGAACAAGAAACACAGAAAATACTAGTTTCTTAAATTTTTATAGGTAACTGGTCACATAAATTCGATTACAAAAAGACTAACACAAGCGGAAAAAGTAGTTACATGATTTGACCGCGGTACCGGCACAAGTTCAGAAAAGAACACATGCCTGAACAAAGCATTTAAAGCCTGTCATATTTATTTCTAGTGGGTAAGCACAATAAATGAATATTCAAGTTTTGAATCAGCATTGCACCGAGCATTACTTTTCATTGCCCAGTTAGCCGTTACCAGCATGCCCAAGCGAAAAAAAATAACCTGCAGAACTGCGTATCAAAATATAACAAATATTAGCACTAGATCAAGCTGAAATGTTAGCCCTGGATCAAGAAATTTCCAAAAAAAACACGACCATACCATTTGTTTTAGCATTTTCTTAGTCTGAAGCTCTTCATCTAAAATTTTCTCTTTTGTCACACACCTAGCTTGTTCTCTTTTAATGGCACCTATCTTTTTGCATCCTTCTTTGATTGTTAAGGATGCCAACCAGACCAAACGTAGTGCTGATCTGCTAACCTCTCCAATGCCCTTCCATGAACTATAATTGTTCAAGCTGAGAACTATAATTAGTGCAAAATGCATTTGATTGAATCTGATTGTTAGGAAGAGTAGAAAATCAAAACTTAACGATGTTTTGGTCCAGTATATTCTTTGACATAATATCAACCAAAAAATCTCGTATAAACTTCAGATAAAAGAACAGTCACAGTTCACAATTCAGTAAGAACACAGCCAAAACTTCAGATAAGAACATAGCTATTTTTGTAAAGAAAATAACTGCAACCAAATCTTCAGTAAGAACATACGCACTACTCTAAGATCAAAACTTCACATCCCACAAGAAAAGTTCACCACAAATTCCCAAATATCCTTGCCTTGGCCAAGCACACATAACAATAACAGGTGCGCTCAGATTTGAACACCGGGATAGCAAAGAGGGAAAAGAATGAATGAAACAAAGCACCGGGAGTCAGGGACCTGCTGTTCATGCGGTCAGGTGCGGCTGCGTGGACCAAGGCCAATCGGCGTTGCATATCTCGGTGGGCTTAGAGGTCGTTAGATCGGAGCTCGGGACTCGGCGACAGTCTCCACGCTGCCGGATCTGGCAGCCTGCCTTTCCGTGTTGTGTTTAGTGGTGGTAGCCCTCTATGGCCTCGGACCCGACGTCAAAGACGACGAACACCGGGTGGAGACCGCCGTCGGAGCTTGATCTGGGCACTGGCCCCTCGTCGCCGCCGCGTGACATGAGAGAGAGAGAGGAGGGCATGAGTTGGAGGTGGGGGTGGACGTCAGATTGAACTCCAGGACAGAAAAAACAAGGGGGGAATAACGAATAAAATCAAGCACAGCGAGGCAGGGATTTGCTGTTCATGTGCTTACTGCAGCGGCGTGTACGAGGGCCAATCGATGATGCAGATCTCGGTGGGGAAAGAACTCGCTAGATCGGAGCTCGGGACTCGGCGACGGTCTCCTCGCTGCCGGATCTGGCACATGCCCCTCCATCTCGTGTCTTGTGGTGGTAGCCCTCTCCGGCACCGGATCCGACGTCAAAAACGAGGACGGGTGGAGGCCGTCGTAGAAGGAGGCCTCGCCTGATCTGGGCGCCGTGGTCCCTCGCCGCCGGTATGCGGCATGAGTGAGGGGGGCCTGGTGGGTGTGGTGGACTGGTGTGGTGGTGGGGTGGGGTGGGGGGGGGGATGTGGCAGGGGTCATGCTGTGTCCTGTTTGTAAACGAGATTGTAAACAAAGCGCGCGTGCGGGCCGGAACAACGCCGGAACAAATTGTGCTGACCCAGTACATACTCCCTACCCGCTTGTTACAAATCACGCGTTTTGTGCCGTATATTGTTCCGAGTCCAGTTAAAATTGCTTTGGTATTGTGTGCCTAATTCGCGTGGAGCCCGCACAGCACAGATCGCGAACCAGGTCTGCATGGTCCAGATACCGTGCACACTGGACGCCGTGCGCAGAAACTCCGCTTTAGTCGTAGATCAACTCCTTTAGACAAACAAGAATGCAATTCATCGATCTGAAGTACAACCTCACTACAATTTAATAATGAAATTGTGCAAGTTTATTTTGAAATATTCGAATGATTGATGACATAGTGTGCAATTGTTTAAAAGTATGCGGCTAGGCAAAATGAATTGAGAAAAAATATATTCTCCTCTAAATAGAGGGGATCAGTTAGGGCCGGCCACCGTTAGAGGAGGATCCTCTAAAGAAACTCGGTCGTTTACTCCTCTAACAGATAGGAGATCGATTAGAGATGCTCTAAAAGACTTAGCTTGGTTAGTTTTCAATCTAAAGGATAGCAAATGATATTCTCTCTTGTTAAAAGCTGAAACCAGGAATGGACACTAATGACTAAGGTTGTAAAAAAATTGGTTAGTTTTATCTCTAAAATAACAATCAATGGCATTCTCTCTTATAGAGCTAAAACCAGGAATCGACAACGGATTAAGGTTGTCAAAAAAATAGGTCGGTTTTCAGTCTGAAGGATAGTAAATCGCATTCTCTCTTAAAGAGTTGAAAACAGGAACCAACACTCGGATTAAGGTTATGAAAAAACTAGCATTTCTTTGCTTCAAGATACACCAAGCAGCCATGACGAAAATCTTCATAAAAAGTGAACTCCCAAAAGTGGTTCTGACAACATGAACAAAGCCCACAAAATGCACAAAAAGTTGAGAGCCAATTTTGTTCCAGCAACTCCAAACTGAAGTGGCATGAGTACCAACGGAGCTTGACGAGACCTCTAGAGGAGGGGGAGTGGGTGAAATACATTTTTGGATGTTTGAGGCGGCAAAACACAAGATATTCTTCAATCTAAGGCCCCTGTTTTTCACTTCATAACTTCGGCTGAAGCGCGTGCGCGGGGGGCGCGCGGGGGCGGGGGGGGGGGGGGGGGGGAGGGGGGGCGGCGTTGCCCCCCTGAACTCCACTAAGCTCCGCCAGTGTCCATGAGGATCTTTGCATACTTCACAAAAGCAATAGGGTTCAATTAGGAGCTAGGGCCTGCGCCGCCTCACCGCCGTCGTCGTTGGCGGTGAGCAAGACCTGAAGAAAAGGAGTGCTGATGATCAGATGTCCCAGAAGGGACAAGAGAGTGCTAGTTAGAATGCAAGTGTTCGTACTGTGCATGTAATTTTGACCTAATATGTAAATAATAATAATAATAATTCATCTTTGCTTATCTTTATCTTCATTTCTTGACAGCTGAGCGTGGGCTCATCTACACCCATTGAACAGTAAATTCAAAAAAAATCCAATTTTTTTTACATGGAAGATGTTTGAGTGCGTGAGGTCTGTTCTAATTTTAATCGCATTTGGATACCTGAATACCTCAAAGAAAAAAATAAGTTGAAACAAGGCACAAACAGTAAACTTTTTCACAAATCCTAAATTTGTCATTTTTGCTGAGCTACTCAGATGTTCAAATGCGCTAGAATTTGGCACGGACATCACGCACTTAATCTTCTTTGAGCACTACTTTTTTAGATTTTTCTTTACTATATTTAATGAATTACTGTTCACTCCTGGGCTCATCTGAGCCTGGGAGCCAAAACGTCCTGTCGTATCTTTACTTACTTTTCTTAGGCTATATATCTATACCTATTAATAAAGATGCAAATGTGTGAACTAAGCGTAGCTCACATGGCTAGGTTCCTTGTGGTGGAGCCAGCCCACTAGGGTTCAAATCCTAGATTTAACACGGATGCTCGCATTTTATTAGATTTATTTGATACATTCATGTTGGCTATGGGGCGTATGTGGTGACTACATCAACCTTAAGATGTGATTGTACTGTGTTAAAAGAAGTAAGTCTATACTCCTACCTACTAATAAAGCAAGATGCATTTCTCCAAAAAGAAATCATCTATTCACCCTAATTTTTGGTCTATCAATTCTATTGAAGATACATGAGATGGTACTAATTTGGTAATCAATTTGTGGTCCAAAAAAACGAAAAGGTATCAGATTTTGATCTGTCGGCATTTCTCCATGCCCGGCCTTGGCCTGCCAACAGAACTGGAAAAAACAAAAACGTTCGCGCCTCTACCTGCCAATAGAGCGGGGGGAAATGAAAGCGAATTTGTCAAGATTCAATCTGGGTTACGCATGAAAACAAGCGCATGTAAGCAACTGTTCTATCATACACTCATGTCGTCATAAGGAAACATATTTTTATAATCTTGGTTCCATACTTTCCTTATATTGTGTAGATGAAAATAAATTAAGCACGAAGAAAATTATAAGGTTGTTGCGCTGTTGGGCCTTATGGGCTGACAACCACGTCTCGGCTTCCAGTGTGGGCATAAAATCAGCCGAATTTTTTTGGTTCTGTGGAGGGCCTAACCAACGCCTCTTTTTCATTCGTAAGGAGTGATCCAGTTGAGCAGCCTTTCGTCTCTATTAAAATTAAGGATTCGTTTATACTTATTAATAGTACCGCCTCACTGATTTACAATAAATTCCCCCAATTTACATACTCCCTCCTTTCCGATTTATAGAGCTCGGTTCAAAAATCTTACCAACCGAGGTAGATGATGAATGGTGGAATACTTTTTGTAATTTGCAAAAGCACTCAATGAATACTCTTGTTTTTCTCAAAATTTATGTTTATCAATGTATTAATTGCATTGTATGCATGCATAAAGTACATGCATTGATCAATTTTCTCTTAAGCGAAAAGTATACTTTTCGTCCCTCAACTCTTCGATGAGTTTAGTTTTCGTCCCCCAACTCTAAAACCGGACAGATTGCACCCCGAACTCTTGAAACCGGTCATTTTTCGTCCCTGCAACTAAGTCAACCCAGTTTTGACCATGCGTGAACAGTACATCCAATGAACAGTAAATTAGAAAAAAATAGCAAAAAAAAACTGCAATTTTATGAAATCGAAGATACCTAGATGCGCCATGTGCATGCAAATTTTTGTCATGTTTGGAAGTTTGAGGAGCTCGGAGCAAAAAAGGCAAAAGTAAATCTACTCTGAAGTGAACAGTAAATTCAAAAAAATAGCAAAAAATCAAAAAAATTGAAATTTTTTGGTATCGAAGATGCTCGGGTGTGCAAGGTGCGTACATATTTTTGTGGTCAAATGACATCTGAGAAGGTCGTGCCAATAAAAACAAAATAGCATACGTGTGCCTGCCGCTTCGGGTGGTTTCCAAACCCTCGGATCTTATTTTACCACGAAAATTTGTATGCACCTTGCCTACCCGAGTATCTTCGATGCCAAAAAAATTCAATTTTTTACTTGTTTTCTAATTTTATTGAGTTTACTGTTCACTGCAGACTAGATTTACTTTTAACTTTTTTATGCGAGCTCCTCGAACTTCCAAACTTGACGAAAATTTGCACCCACGTGGCGTACCTAAGTATCTTCGATGTCATAAAATTTTAGATTTTTTTTGCTATTTTCTCGAATTTACTGTTCATCGGATATACTGTTCACGTGTGGTCAAAACCGGGTTGACTCAGTCGCATGGACGAAAAATGACCGGTTTCGAGAGTTCGGGGTGCACTCTGTCTAATTTTAGAGTTGAGGGACAAAAACTAAACTCAGCGAAGAGTTGAGGGACGAAAAGTATACTTTTCTCTTCTCTTAACACTTGCATGCAATTATTTAATGCACCTTAGAATCTGAACTTATGATGGGGAACAACCAAGAGCCTTATAAAATGAAAAAGCTAAGATTTTGAGATAAGCCCTATAAACCGAAAAGGAGGGAGTATGTCAGCAAGTACAAATCAACAAGCCCTTCCAGAATTGAACAGAACATAGGGAGGTTTTTGTTCTGGAAATGGAGGCGTGCCCCCGGGCTCTACATCATGATGATGCATGCAATCATCTTATTAAACAAACCACAAAGTAGCACATAGTCTTAAAAGTATTACAGCTGCAAGCAAGCGGAGCGAGGCAAATAAATAAAACAGAAAAAACAGGCTGACAATCACCACCGGTATGACCATATGAAAGATAAGCTTCCTAGTCTCCTATCCTGTTATGCGACCACCATCCGAACCGGTCGAATATAGCACGTGCTACCATCTCTCACTGGTTGCACCCAGTAATCAAAGGCTCCCTGGAGTCCATAGGAGTGAGTAAGGGCCACGTACGAATCCATGCGGTAGCTCTGAAGATGACCTGCAAGAAAGTTAAATTGTATTTTCTGTTAAAAATAAAATCATTCCGACAGTTCCATATAGCCCACAGAAGCGCACATATTCCAATCCGAATACGAGCCGCAATAGTATGTTCAACCCCAGCTAACCACGTTCCAAACAACGACTCAATGTCAATGGGAGGATTAATGTTGAAGGCTATATGAATCGTTCTCCAAAGCAATTTGGCGAGTGGGCATTCAAGGAATAAATGTTGTATTGTTTCATCATGATCACAGAAACAACAACGTGAACTACCTACCCATCTTGATTAAGTTGTCCTTAGTGAGTATTACTTGCTTGTGGATAAACTACATAAAAAATTTAATACACAAGGGAACCTTAATCGTCCAAATATGCAACGATCTTGAGATTGGGTCAGAATTAATCAAATTCATATAAAACGATTTCACCGTAAAAACCCCATTTTTAGCTAATTTCCATTGCGCCGAATCTGGCTGGTCGGAGAGTTGAACATCTATCAATCTCCAAACGAAGTGCATCCAGGCTGTCCATCGCTCACCAACTAACGCACGTCTGAACTGAATATTTAAGGGAATCGTTTGGAAAACTGTGCCTACGTACTCCTCGTTGCACAATATTATAAAGGGTTGGATATTGAACGACCAAGGGTGTCTCTCCTAACCACGTATTCTTCCAAAATATTGTTGACATCTCATTGCCAACCAAGAATTTGATCCTACGAAAGAACAAAGCATTCGTTCTCGTAAGCCCTTTCTAGAATGGCGAGTCAGTTGGTCTCATGGTAACCTGGGCGAGTGTTTTCGACTGCAAATATTTATTGCGCAAAATCTGTGCCCACATGCCCTCCGGCTCTGTCTATAACCTGTAGAGCCATTTACTCATAAGGCATTTACTCTTGATTTTTAAGTTCTCAATACCAAGACCACCTTGGTCTTTTAGGAGGTGATTGTCCCCTTTCTAAGAAGGAAGGAATTAACTTGGTAAATTTGTGAGAGACCCAATAAATAAGGACATGCATGGCAAAAAATAAAAAAGAGGCCTAATAAAGAGGATCCGGCTTGCCTGCTCCCTCCCCATGCTCCCATCCGTGCTCCCACTTCATCCTACAGCTATTTTTCTTTTTTTTTCCTTTCTAATCTAATTATCTTCCCCCTGATTTTAAGGGGGTGGGGCCGGGCCTTATTTTGTTCCAATCAAATCAAGCCACGTACACGGGAGCACGGACGGGCACACGCGCGGGGAGCAGGCAAGTCTCGTCCTAATAAAGATGGGATGCACGCTATAAATAAAAGAAATGAAAGGGAGGACACATTACAAGAAAATCCGAGGAGAATCCAATAAAAGATGGGATGTGCCTATTATAGTATAGGAGAGAGGCCCGGTAAAGACAAAATGTGCGCCCTCCATAAAATAAATAAAGAAATAATAGTGAGAAGGCATGGCAAAAAAATTCAAAGAGATCAGATAAAAGATTATGTTCTTAGGAGAAATAAAAGATCACATAAAGATGGGATATGTGTTATAAGAAAAAATAAAGACACAACAAAAAATAAAAAAAAGGCCCCATAAATATGGGATGCGCACCATATAAAGAAATAAAAGAGAGACCGGATAAAGATAGGGTGTTATGGCAAGAGGTAAATAGTGTTGATTATAATTAAAAAGTGTGTGATATTTTTTTTCTTCCATTACAACGCATGGTCCCTTTTGCTAGTAATAAATAAATAAAGGGCAAATATTTATACCCGTACATCATTGAACGTTATTTTTTATCATAGTCCAAGTTGTTTTCTATTAGGCTTGCAAGGCCCGTCATTTCTATTGGGCTTGTAGACGCACGGCCCCCTTTTGCTAGTAATAAATAAATAAAGGGCAAATGTTTCTACCTGTACATTGGAGAGTGGCGATAGAGCGAACGGGCTCGTCTGCTCACGCTACGCGTACAAATGGGACAAGGATACGTTGGTGCGTGGATTGAATGCGATCGAAGAGAGGGAGAAAAGGTACGTAGCGTCCAACAACTTCATACGGTGACTTCGCCGTCTGATATGACGACGGCTTGACGGTACACCGTGCATATGTTCCGCTGGTACAAGATGCCTCTGGCGGTGCCTAACGATTGGCGACCGTGCTCGAAGCCCTTGCTGCCGGCGCTGATCAAGGCAGCCACGTTCAGAATGTGGTTCTGAAGATCATGCCGGTGGTGGCGGCGCTCCTGCTCATGCGGTTTTGCAGCAGCGACGTTCACTGCTCCAGGTACGTGCCGCTCATGTTTGTCTTTCGTTGTCAGCTTGCAGATGTGTCACACAAAAGTACAGATCGGTAATAGCCAGTGCTTGCTTGCCGGATTCCGTGGACGGAAGAACTGACGGGGCATCGCTGGCAGATGAAGCTTACGAAGACGAGACTGAAGTTCAGTCCGTTTTTCGGCGCTGGAGGAAGTAGGAGACTAAGATCCAGAAAATGGAAGCTTCGCCGGTGGTGAGGCTTGCTCTGAGCCAGCCAGCCAGGTAGCTACGCCGAATCCATGACCGACGTTGGGGAGGGGATGGATCCGGCAGCGGCGTCCATGGTGACAACCGATCACCGAAGCGACCGAGGATTGGCTTGTCTATTAGTGTACGATTTTCACCTAGTAGGAAATCTAAATAAGTTACAGTCTCTCCGGTTTCACGGTATCACTGTTTGTTGACAAGATTATAATCACCATATCGTCCTGGTGTGTGTGTCTGACCTGAATAACTGAGTTGTTGTAATTCCATATGTACTTTTGGTCCTTAAATTTTGGCGGAGTCTAAATTTGGTCCACTAACTTTTTTTGAAAACTTTTGATCCATTCATCTTCAATCATGAGAGTATAATAAACATAAAAAATAATAAAAATTTACATTTGGATTCATAGACCACCTAGCGACGACTACAAGCACTGAAGCGAGCCGAAAGCGTGCCATCATCATTGCCCCTCCCTCATCAGAGCCGAGCAAAACTTGTTGTAGTAGATAGTTGGGAAGTCGCCGTGCTAAGGCCGCACATGACCAGCGCAACAAAACAACAACCACCGCCGATGTAGAGTAGTATAGATCGGAAAGATTCAACCTGAAGACACGCGAACATAGACAAACAATGAACAGATCCACCGGAGACACACCTCCACATGCGCACCGACGATGCTAGACGCATCACCGGAACGGGGGCTAGGCGAGGAGAATTTTATTCCATCTTCAAGAAGCCGCCGTCGTTTCGCCTTCTTGAGCAGGACATAAACCAAACCAAAACTCAAAGTAACATTTAAAGACGAAGCCCTCCCATCGACAAGGGCCGGAATCCACCGCCGCGTCCCCATGACCCTAAGGCCACTGGAAATGAGGCAGGCCGGTGGTGGCACCGGCGGGAGGCAGAGAAATCCTAAGCTTGGGAGAGCAGGCGACAACGGCGGCGCCGGCGGAAGGCAAAGAAACCCAAAGCTTGGGAGAGGAGGCGACGACTACGTGAGGCTGGACCCCAAACTTTGAAACCTTCCTGGTTAACAGAACCGGACAAGGTTCGTCCCTGGTCTCGGTTTTGATCGGGTTTCGTGCTGACTCACCCCCAGTTTTGACTAGTGCTGAATCAAATTCACGTACTGTTTTTAAATCCCTAAACTTTTTTGAAATCATTGTACTTTTTTCAAATTCACATACTTTTCAAAGTTCGTGTAATTTATTCAAATTCATGTACTTTTTTTCAAATACGTGAACTTTTTTAAAATTTACGTACTTCTTTCAAATCTGTGTACTTTTTTTAAGTTCGCACACTTTTTCAAGTGCGCGTAATATTTTCAAATCGCTACACCTTTTCAAATCAATGTTTTTTAAACTTGTGTACTGTTTTCCAAATGCGCTTACTTTACTTAATTTCACATAATGTCTTGAAATTCGCACTTGTTTCAAGTTCATGTAATTTTTCCAATCCACGTACTTCTTCCAATTCGCATACATTTTTTCAGATCAAGTCCTTTTTGAAAGTTCGTGTACTGTTTTCAAATCCGCATAACTTTTTTGAAATTTACGTACTTCTTTCAAATCTGTGTACTTTTTTCAAGTTCGCATACTTTTTCAAGTGCGCGCAATATTTTTAAAATCCCTACACTTTTCCAAATCTATGATATTTTTAAATTCCTGTACTGTTTTTCAAATGCGCTTACTTTACTTAATTTCACATAATGTCTTCAAATTGCATACCTTTTTCAAGTTCCTCTAAAATTTTCCAATCTGCATACTTCTTCCAATTCGCGTACATTTTTTCAGATCAAGTCCTTTATGAAAGTTCATGTACTGTTTTCAAATCCGCATAACTTTTTTGAAATGTAAGTACTTCTTTCAAATGTGTGTACTATTTTCAAGTTCGCATACTTTCTAAAGTGTGCGCAATATTTTCAAATCCCTACACCTTTTCAAATCTATGATTTTTTTTCTGAAATTCATGTACTGTTTTCAAATGCGCTTACTTCACTTAATTTCGCATAACGTCTTCAAATTCGCATACTTTGTTCATGTTCATGTAAAATTTTCCAATTCACGTACATTTTTTCGGATCAAGTACTTTTTGAAAGTTCGTGTACTGTTTTCAAATCCGCATAACTTTATTGAAATTCATGTACTTCTTCAAATTTGTGTACTTTTTTCAAGTTTGCATACTTTTCAACTGCGGGTAATATTTTCAAATCCCTACACATTTTCAAATCTATGATTTTTTTAAATCCATGTACTGTTTTTCAAATGCGCTTACTTTACTTAATTTCACATAATGTCTTCAAATTCGCACACTTTTTTCAAGTTCATGTAATTTTTTCCAATCCACATACTTCTTCCAATTCGCGTACATTTTCTCAATCAAGTACTTTCTGAAAGTTCGTGTACTATTTTCAAATCTGCATACTCATTGTCAAGTTCGCAATTCTTTCAACTTAGAAAAAGTGCACGGATTTGAAAAGGATGCAAATTTCAAAAGGTTCACGGATTTTAAAAGTACGCCAATTTGAAAAAATTGCGTGAACTTTGAAAAATTATGCGACTTTGAGAAAAAAATCATTTTTTTAAAAAAGTTCATGGGTTTGAAAAAGTACACCAATTTGAGTCTGATCAAAATCAGGATGAGTCAGCACCAAAACCGGTCAAATTGAGTCGGTCAAATTTGTGTGCACCACTAACATTAAGGAACAAGAGTGAGCCCCCTGTCTGTATTTAGCCCTTGATCCGTGTACTTCAGTTGCTTCTCCCGCTTGCTTCCACGTTAACTGCATGTGCGCGCGGCCCGTGGCCGTGAGCCGGTCAGCTCCGTCGGCACGCACCGTATAAACGTTCGTTTTTTTCCAGGCAAATCAGAGAGCTTTATTCAGATAAGAGCATTCCCCGGACAGTCAGGCAGAAGACTGGTCACAAGGAAGCTAGGGGTCTCAGCTAGCCAAATTTCGGACACATTCAAAGTGCATGCATGTTTTGCACAAAGATGCGCCGGCACATTAGCTGACCTACTTACATGATGTATATCAAAAGAAGTGAAACTACTAATGAGCTCTCCTATTTCTAACAAGATTGGCGCCACCAACTCTAGACAATCTACCTCTATTATCACCTTCAGGAAGCCTCGAAGTGCTGCCAAAAGAGCTCCTTCTCGCAGCGCCAAAGCCTCAATAATCAGGGGATCAGACACCCCAGAGAAAGGTTTACTCCAAGCTTCCAAAAACGATGTGGACGAACGAGCGACTCCACCTGCTCCCCCATTGCCACCAATTAAATCGAGAGCTCCATCGGTGGTGATTTTGACGACACCCTCCTCGGATGGTCGCCAACCAAAACCTGGCAAGACCATAGCTGCCTTTCTAGGTAGCTGCAGCAAAGCTATTGCTTCTTTTGTTGCTCGAATAGTAGTGGCTGGGTCTCGTCCTACCTCCCCATGTTTGATACGATTTCTGGAATGCCATATCGACCACATGATGGTAGTGATCTTAGACCGGTCATCCACAGAGATGTTTGGGTCACACGTGATCTCACGCGCCCATGAAACTTGAGAGAGTACTGGTAGGCGGAGATTGAACCATGCACACGCCTCTTCCCAGAATGGACGAGCATGTGGGCATGAGATAAGAGCATGGTGCAGGTCTTCTTCGCCAGCCAAACACACTTTGCAGCCACTGACATCTGCAATGTGCCGATTCTTGAGTGTGCTCTCGTCAGGCAAAATTCCCCTAAGCACTCTCCACCAGAAAACTCTAACTTTTGGGATCACATTAAGTTTCCATAAGGCTTTCCACATCTGTTTATCTGAATCTGAGGTCTCGGTACCCGTCCCTTCCTCTAGAGCGAGTCGCTCTTTCCGAGTAACTAGAGCACGGTACGCTATCTTTACAGTGTAGTTGCCGGATCTGTGTCAAACACCCACGCAGGGAAATCATGTCCCCCTCCTCGGCGGACAGGAATATTTAGAATGGCTGCAGCATCCGAGGGAACAAAAGTATCCTGGATTAGATCATGTCTCCAAGTCCAGTTAACTGAATCTATCAAATCTGAAACCATCTCCACTGTTGTGTTCGGTGGTCTGGAGATAGGAGTCATCGAGATGGTACCTGGAATCCATTTATACGTCCACACTGAGATTGAAGAACCATCTCCTACGCGTGTGATTAACCCAACATTAAGGGCATCTCGTCCCACGATGATGGCCTTCCAGGTAACCGAAGCTGACTTGGGTACAGATGCTTGCAAAAAATCGGTATCAGGAAAATACCTCCCTTTGAGTACTCTTGCACACAGAGAATTTGGGTTTGTTAAAAGCCGCCATCCATGTTTGCCCAACATCGCAATATTGAACAGCTGCAGATCTCTGAAGCCCATACCCCCATTGCACTTGGGTGTCGCTAACTCTTTCCAAGACACCCAATGCAGCGACCTTTTGTCAAGAGAACTACTCCAAAAATATTTCGCCATGGGAGAAGTTAAACTCTTGCAAACCTTCTTGTTCAACAAAAACGTACTCATTGGATAAGTAGGGATAGCTTGTATGAATGATTTCAGAAGTGTTTCACGTCCAGCACAAGCTAACAGCTTCTCCAACCATCCTTGGATTTTACCACGAGCTCTCTCTCCCATATGATCGAAAGTCCCACTTGTAATACGCCCCACCGCCGTGGGTAAACCCAAATACTTCTCGCTAAAGGCCTCCACTTGGATATTCAGTGTTGCCTTGATTGCACCCTTCACAGGATCAGGAGTGTTAGTAGAGAAGTAAATGGAACTTTTATCACGATTAACCCGCTGACCTGACGCATCACCATATATCCTTAGGATCTCATTCAACCTAAGGGCACTTTCATCCTTTGCATTGATGAAAATCAAACTGTCATATGCAAACAACAGATGAGTGACCCAAGGAGAACGATAGCTAACTCGTAAACCCCGGTCAACCGTACCTCCATTGTAACTATTAAGCAATGAAGACAAACCTTCCCCACAAAGCAGGAATAAGTACGGCGAAATAGGATCGCCTTGTCGGAGTCCCTTGGTTGGAGTGAAAAACGGTAGGAGTTCACCATTGACCCGAACAGTAAACCGTACTGAGGTCGCACACTTCATAACAAGTCTGACAAAAACCATGCTAAAACCAAGTTTAGAAAGAATAGCTTCCAGGTAATGCCACTCGACACGATCGTAAGCCTTCATCATATCAAGCTTGACCGCACAAGAGTAATTCTTCCCCTTTTTTTCTCCTCTTCATTGTGTGTATGCTTTCATATGCCACCAAGACATTATCAGTTATTAGACGCCCGGGCACGAAAGCACTCTGTTCCTCGCTAACAATTTCATCCATAAAACCTCTCAATCTGTTTGTAATTGCTTTGGATGCAATTTTATAGAGAATCGGACATAAAGCAATGGGCCGGTATTGAGTTATGGACTGAGGATGCTTAACCTTTGGAATGAGAGTGATCGCAGTATCATTTAGTCCCGAGGGCAGCACCCCGCCATTAAGAAAATCCAACACAGCTTTTGTAACATCACCGCCTAGCAGACTCCAGTGCCATTGATAGAACCCCGCTGTATACCCATCCACACCGGGAGCCTTTGACGGAGCCATCTGGAAGAGCGCAACCTTCACTTCTTCTGATGTAAACGGCTTGGTTAGCTCATCGTTCATCTCTTGCGAGATCTTAACAGGTACATGAGCTAGCAGCTCAGCAGCATCACTAAAACCCTGGGGTTGGTACAGGTTTTCATAGAACGAAAAGACTTCATCCTTGTCCTCACTTTCATCAGCACAAACCGACCCATCAGCTCTTTTCAAGCCTTGAATTTTATTCAAACGTTTACGTTGTCGCGCTTGTGCCTGAAAGTAGGCAGTGTTGCGATCCCCCTCACGAAGCCATGGAACACGTGAGCGTTGTCGATACCAAATCTCTTCCTGATGCAAAGCTTCTTTCAGCTTTTTAACAGTCGCTAGCTCCTCTTGCGATGGACCCCGACCAATAGTCACAGAATGGATGCGATCAAGCTTCTTTTGAAGCTGCCTCACCCTTCTAGTCAGGCACCCAAACTCCCTAGAACTCCACGGTTCAAGTGTGGCCTAAAGCTTACCCAGGGCCTCAGCAATACCTTGCATGCCCGGCCTGCACCGTAAACTTCGCCAAGTATCTGCAACTAGACGATCATAATCTGAATGCGTCTGCCAAACATTTTCATATTTGAACTGTTTCTTTGCACGTGTCCTCGCAGATAGTGTTTCATTTATTTCCGCTACAACAAAGCAATGGTCAGACTCGACCGAGGACAAATGTTTAACTCTGATATGTTGAAAAAGTTGCCGGAATTCCTCATTAGCAAAGGCCCGGTCCAGCCTTGCTTTCACATTGTCCACTCCCGCTTGGCGATTATCCCATGTGTAAGCGATGCCTGACCAACCCAAGTCCTGGAAGACCAACCCAAGTCCTGGAAGGATACTTCATCAACCACTTCCCTGAAAGCTTGCATCTGTCGCTCTGGACGAGCAGCTCTACTGAAGTGCTCCGTTGGATACATCGTTTCGTTAAAATCTCCCATACACATCCAAGCAGCATATGGTAGAGAATGAAGAGTACGCAAGAACCGCCAACTGTTATGTCTATCAGTAGCACGCGGTGCTCCGTAAAAACCAGTGAACCTCCATGAAGGAGAGTTCTGAACTTTATTAGTACCAAAACATCAATATGACAAGTACTGAAGTTTTTTAACTCAACAATAACATCATTAGACCAAAACAGACCAATGCCGCCACTAAGGCCGACACTGTCTACAGCAAAAGAGCCACCAAACCCTAACGAACTCTGCAAAACCTCTACTCTCTTTGCTTTTATTTTTGTTTCCATAACGAAGAGTAGGGTGGGTCCTTCCAGCTTCACAATGCTACGAAGCTCACGAACCGCCTCGGGGTTCCCAAGCCCCCGGCAGTTCCAACTGATACAACTCATTGGGACGGGCAGGACCGCAACACGGTCTCTGCCGAGTTCTCTGGCATAGGCTTCTTCTTCTTGGCGTCGCGCTCAAATTCATCTTCCTCCCCTCTGATCTGTGATGCTGAATCAGCACTGTCCAACTTTGAAACGCCAGCCACATCCCCTTCCACTCCATCAGTAAGCAACAATATGGTTTTTGCAACCGGCCTATACACCTGATTCGGAGCATCTTTACGCTTCTGTTGCTTTCTATTCTTGACAGGGGAATTCACTTCATCTTCTGTCTCTTTCGCAGTGCTCGAGTTCCTGGTTTTGTTACTGGTGTTATGATCCTTAGACGAATTCTCTGAACTCGCTGGCTTCCTAAAATCCTCCAACGCTCGTAGCTTTGGTCCAAACGGGAGGTCACCATTCTCATCCGGCGACCCCGGCGTTGGGCAGTAAAGATCAGAATGACTTAACTTTCCACATGAGAAGCAAAAATAAGGCACTTGCTCGTATTGAATATCATACATATCCACTTTCTTCCTCCTGGCCGAATCAATTAGAATCCATCTCCTGAGTGGCTTTTCTACATCAATGGAAATTCTTGCACGCAGAAAACCACCATTATGATCAAACGTAACAGACTGGGCATTCTTGTCCATCTGTTTAGCAATTGGGTTCCACCATGATTCATCTCTCAAATTAAAGGGCAAATCCACAACCCTAGCCCAAATTTGCAGACGATCAAACTTAAGTTCATCTGGCCTCATGCAATCATCAAATTCAGCAAGCACCACGGCATTCTTGTTTATGTGCCATGGCGATCCACCCCAGACCCGATCTCTATCCCTTTGGTTCTCAAATTCAGCTACAAACTTGTTGAACCCAACCGATCTGAACTTCAATCCTCGCGGGTTTCCCCACGCCGGTCAGAGTGCATTGGTGATAGTATGGATGTGATAGAGATTTCTGTGAAGAATTTTACCAGCCAATAACCACTTTACTGGACCACCATCGGTGCGATCATCGATCACCAGAGGGGTCGCCTCTTCTTTAGACATGTCTAGTTTGCCCAAGGCTTCCTCTAGTTTCTTCCTGGCTTCCCGGCCCATCTGGCCGTCCTCTCCTGACCCGCCTCTCGCCGAGGCGTTCGCCGCATCCATCCTCACGCGCAAGCAGGCAGTCTCGATTTGCCCCGGCGACAAGTCTCCGGGCGGAACCCCCGTTCCACGGTCAAAACCCTAGTCGCCCCTGGCGCCGCCAGAGCGTATTAGGGTTTTGGGGAAAAACGATTCGCAAACTATAAACGTTCGTTTCCAATCGTCAACCACACGCATTAAATGGGTCCGTGTACAAGCCCTGAAATACTGTGTGCGTCCTGCATCCCATAACGAGTCGACGTCTCGCGATTACGTGATCATGCAAGCTCGTCCACGCCTTTGAATATCCGCTCGCAAGTTATTTTCCATTGGGCTTGCAGGGCCCGTTATTTTTATTGGGCCTGTAGACGCACTAACCCTTTTGCTAGTAAATAAAAAGAAATAGGCAAACTCAAAAAGCTTTATTCAACCGTCACAATGTTTACAGACACGAATAAAAATTTTCTAGGCTGGCCTAACCAAGCATGGTGTCTAGTACCCAGCGATAAAACATGCTTTGCAAGTTTGTGAGCCTCGAAATTCGAGGTTCTGAACTCATGACTAATGATACAAGATGAAAAAACTCTAGAACGTCCTATTATTTCATGACCTATCGCTCCATATGATGCCGAAGTGCCGACCTTGATAGCATCCACGGCCACCTGGCATTAAGAGGCGATGGCGATCTTGTGAAGGTATAGATCATCAGATAAAGCAAGCGCTTCTCTGATTGCCAGCATTTCCAAAACTTCTGCAACATCTATCTTTTTGAAGACCACTGCCGAGGCTCCCAAATATGCACATGAAAGATCCCGACAAATTGCTACAACCGCTCCAAAACCTCCTGCACATGAAACCGCAGCATCTACATTAGTTTTTGCGTGATCCTCTTGTGGTGGCATCCAACTGGTCGATCTTAGAGCTGCTGTTTGCGCCACACTAGATGCTGGTTTCTTCAAGAACAGTACATCTGAAATATAGCTCGTGATAAAACAGTGTGTAGCGTATGGGGTCTGATAGATACCTTCATGAATGAGTTTCCGTCGCGCGGACCAAATGGTCCATAGAGTTACGATCATGGAAGTAAGCTCTTCTTGTGGAAGTGTCTCACTCATGGCGAAGAGCCAGTTCTTGGCACTCTCATGTCTCATCCTGATTCAAGGATATGTGTTGGACCATCTCATCATTGAATAAAGCCCAAACACATCTAGACATCGTGCAGTTCATCAATGAGTGACGCCAGTTATCATCTGCCCCGCAAATCGCGCGCATATGCGTTCGGGACATATTTCTATGATGAAGAGCATCACGGTTGATAATGAGTGTTGCGCCAGCCTTCACGTAAAAATTCTTCAGTTTAGAAGGCACCTGCATCTTCCATATGGCTGACCAACCCTTGCTCTGTCCCACTAAATTTGACGTATCCTCAACTTCATCCAACCAGGCCTCTCTACTATTTTTGATACGGAAGATCATTTTATATGCTGAGCCGACTGAAAAGCGTCCCCGCGGGTTCTCTGACCAAGCCCAGAAATCTTCTACACTCCTTGTACGAAGTGGAATTGTTAATAGAGAAAAATATACTTTTGGTCCCTCAAGTCTTGACGAAGTCTATATTTGGTCCCTTAACTACGAAATCGGACAACTTGCACCCTCATCTCTTGAAACCAGACTAATTTTGTCCCTTGAGTGGTATCCAGGCTGACTCACAGTGGTATTGACCAGTTCAAAGTGACACGAGGCCAAGCTGTTAGGTACGGAGAAAAGAAAAAACACACACACAGCACTCATGTTTAACTCCATTGAGACAAAATATCGAACATGTGTTGTGCATGCCGCTCGCATGGGCCATGCTGCTCTCCCGGCCATCGCCCATCAAGCACGTACACGCATCGGCGCGGCCAGTAGGGCCGACGACGGTTCGGCATGACGAGCTTGGCCAAGACACGTACGCGGTGGCGACGGTCAGCAGGGCCAACGATGTCTCGGCACGGTGAGTTTGGCCAAGGCGCAGGGTGTCGAAGAGCAACTTCGCAGCAGCACGGGGCAGACGCACGCATGGCCATCGGGGCCATGGTGTGCCGACAGTCGCCACGGGAGCGGGCCAGGCGTGGAGGCTGCCTTGTTCGAGGAGCTCGTAGACCAGGACGCAGTCGGGTCCGACGACGTAGTAGCCGAGCAGGGGCACGACTCGCTGGATGCTGGGTTTCCAACGCAGAGACGGCCCGGAGCAGCGCCCGACGGCATGTTCCCGAACTGCTTGCCCAACTCGGAGGACACCGTCATGTCGCCCACCGTGCCGCCCTCGAGCTCTGCCGTTGCTGCCACTCTGCTAGTCGCGGCGGCAGCGCATCCGCTCGGCCATGGCTGTCGGTGGAAGCGAGCACGAGAGCTCAAGGAGGAGCGCCTGGAGCGGGCGAGTGGATGCCGTCAGATACGCAGGTGGTCTTGAGCGCGTCGTCGGCCACCGCCATGAACTCCCGCGCCAGCGAGACGCCGACCATGCGGAGCGGCCTTACGGAGGTCGCCAGGACCAGAGCACCGCGCCGGAGGCTTCCACGCCCACGTCCTGCTCCTGCTGCTTGATGCACGGCAACTGCTCGACCAAATGCCCACCTGAAGAAATAGAAGGAAGAAGATCCACCAGGATGGCCACGTGGACGCTGACCTGGTCAAAACCACGCCATGTCATTGCGAAACCACTTGCAATCAGGAGAGGGACTTATCTTGTCCGATTTTTACAGTTGAAGGTGCAAGTTGTCTGATTTTATAGTGAAGGGACTAAATATAAACTTCGTCTAGAATTGAGAGACGAAAAATATACTTTTCTCTTGTTAATATTGCTTCTGCGTCTAGCGGCAAAAACACTTGCCTGACTAGCTCCTCGCGCCAAGAAGCCGCGGTCGCATCAATCAAATCGGCCACAAGAAGGGAAGGGTTTGCAATACGTGAGCTAATGGGCCTCATTAGGCCAGCCCGAGGAATCCGATTGTGTTCCCATATCAGTGTTGATTTGCCGTCACCAATCCACCTAATGATTCCTTGCTTAAGAATATTTCTTCCATCAATAGTCGCCTGCCAAATCTGAGAGGGATGTAGCCCAAGTTCAGCATCAAGGACAGAAGAATCCGGGTAATAAACTGCCTTCATAATTCGTGCACTTAAAAATTCAGGTTCCTGCATAATCCGCGAAGCCTGCCGTGAGAGAAGAGCATTGTTAAAATCTCCAGGTCACGGAATCCCAAACCGTCTAAATTCTTTGGCTTTGTCATCATGTCCCACGATACGCAACAAGGTTTTCTTTTCCCCTGTTTACTTCCCCACCAAAATTGGCGGATGATAGATGTCACATTCTCACAGAGCCCTCTGGGAAGCCTAAAACAAGACATAGAAAAAACTGGTATAGACTGGGCAACAGATTTAATGAGGACCTCTGTGCCAGCAGCCGATAGTAACTTTTGCATCCATCCTCTACCTTCTCCCATACTCTGTCTCTGAGATACTTGAAAGTACCATTCTTCGACGTCCCACTTCAGAAGGCAGCACCAAATATCTATCACTTAAGGATTCATTCTGGACATTAAGAGAGTTCTTGACTTCTTGCCTGAGTATCTGAACAACTTTTACTGAAGAATCTAGAGGATTTCTCATTATTTACCTTTCGTCCCGAAGCACCACAATAAATGTTAAGCAGGTTTGATACCAAATTGGCACCCTCCACACCAGACTTAAATAGCAACAGGTTGTCATCTTCAAACAAAAGGTGGTTAACATCGGGAGCTGTGGGGGCCACCTTGACACCACATAGAGATGATGACTGAGAACTAGATTTTAAAAGGCACGAAAGGCCCTCTGCTGCAAGTAAGAATAGGTAAGGGGAAATAGGATCTCCCTGCCGAATGCCTCTTGTGGGCTTAAACTGCTCAAGCTTTTCACCATTAAAAGGAACAAAAAAAGAGATTGTCTTTACCATACCCATGACTGTCTCAATCCAAGCAGACGCAAAACCAAGTTTGCTCATGATTGCATGTAGATATGCTCACTCCACTCTATCATAGGCCTTCATCATATCCAACTTAAGTGCACAATAGTTGTTTGCCTTGGATTTATTTCTCTTCATAAAATGCAAACACTCATATGCACATATAATATTATCAGTAATCAGTCTACCAGGCACGAAAGCTGATTGCTCCTCAGAGATTATATCAGGTAAAATGAGCTTCAATCTGTTTGCAACTACCTTTGATGCAATTTTGTACAAAACATTGCATAGACTTACTGGCCTAAACTGAGATAGTGAAGTTGGGCTCATTATCTTAGATATTAGAACCAGGACTGTATCATTAATACCCTCTGGACATTCCTCACCTCTAATTATGCGCATGATCACCTCAGTAATCTCATTTCCAACAATTTCCCAATGACGCTGATAGAAGTGAGCTGGAAAACCATCCGGACCGGTGCTTTGGTTGGAAACATATGAAACAACGCCTTCTTCACTTCGGCGTTAGAATTTGGAGCACATAATGTTTCATTCGTAGCTGGCGTCACCCTCCTAGGTACATGTCTAAGGACCTCATCCATTCCATTCACACCTTCGGAAGTATACAATGTTTTGCAGAATTCCAACACCATTGCTTTTAACACTGTCGGGTCATCTATATGCACCCACAGAGAGTTAGAGAGGGCCCGGATCATGTTTTTCTTTCGCCTCATGCTTGCACGCATATGAAAAAACCTTGTATTTCTGTCTCCCGCGGACAACTACTCTAGTCTTGACCTCTGGCGCCACATAATCTCCTCTATGTGGTAAAATTCTACTAATTTCTCATTAAGTTTAAGCTCAACATGCGTAGGACCCATCTGAGCTAGGTCATTACTTGCGGAGCTGATCTAGCTGAAGCTTTATTTGTTTTATCTCCTTCCCGACACTTCCAAAAGTATCTCTGCTCCACACCGAGAGATCATTAGATATAGACATCAATTTATCTCGGAAATCGCCAACACCATCGCCTGGAGATGACACATTCTAACTAGACAAGATTGCGTCCTTCCATGACTCATGGGATTCCCACATAACCTCGTACCTGAACATCTTCTTCGGCACGTTGTCTCGTTGAGAGCTATCAAGTTTCAACAAAATCGTCGCATGATCAGAGGATGCTAGTAAATAAATAAAGGGCAAATGTTTCTACCCGTACTTTTTTTTAGGGGAGTTCTACCCGTACGTGGTTGCACATTATTTCCTATCGTGGTTGCAAGTTATTTTCTATTGGGCTTGAAAGGCCCGTTATTTCTATTGGGCATGTAGACGCATGGGCTATTGACTTCGCATTATTATTGATGCATGACTTTGACTGTTAGCATATACCAGAGTACATGGATTAACACATGCATAAATAACATCCCCATATTTTCATATTTGTCTTGCAAAACAGTTTTATTTCATAAGTCTTTGTACTAATTGTATAGACATAGACATACAATAATTGTAAATTATAGTCAAAGTTGTGCAGCAAAGACCAGAGAAATTGAAAGAAAATATTAGCCTAGACCAAATGAAAAAAAAAATCATATCCTGTGAACCAAATGATAGCTCTTTCTCTATAAAATTTGAGATACATTTCATCTCACTTCCTGCGCTTTTTCTATTCACGAGATATTCCTATCATATGAACTAAATGAGGCCTAGGGTCATTTATACTACTATCTCCTTCCCAAAATATAAGACGCCCATGACTTTGCAGATCGTTGATGAACAACTTTGGTCATTTTAATATATACCACATTACATGGATTGAACATGTATAAATGACATCATCGTATTTGTCTTGCAAAACAATTTTATTTTGTAAGTCTTTATACTAACTTTATAGACATAGACATACAGTAAGTGAAAATCATAGTCATCGTGCAACAAAGACCAGAAAAAGTGAACCGCACCTTATATTTTTGGGAAGGAGGGAATAGTACCGTAGCAATATACTGAATTTACTAAGAAGCATGTATCAGGAGTAGGTAAAAAAAATCCACGGCAATTTCAACTGAATTAACAAACTCTCGTGATGCCAAACTAAACATGTAATTCCAACACCAATCGCACTTCTAGTAATTCCAGTTTGCAACTACTCATCATAACTGGAAGAGTATTCTCTTCCCTACAAAGCAGCAAAGGAGACAGCCGTGAAGCAAAGCACGCGTATTCCCCTCCGTACGAACGCTAAATACCGGCACGCACCGGCCGTGCAACCCCTCTCCTTTGACGAACACAAAAGGCTTCTCCAACCTGTGTCGATCACACGCTGCTTGGGTCGTTGCTGGGCACATGATCCAAGCCGATCGAGCGTACGTCCCCTCCCCCGAGGCGCCACCTACCCATCCCTCAACCACCTCGGATCTGCTTACGCATTTGCGAGGGTGTCGATCAAGCTGTCCGGACGGCCTGTATAAAGCGCACGCTCGATGGCCACCTTCTTCTCAGTTTCCTAGTGCGCGCGTAGCCTGCCTGGCCTAGCCACCCGTGCCGTGCATCTCTATTCTCTCCAGGTCTCAAGCGTACGTACGTCGCGAGCAGATGGACGCCGCTCTCGTTCCTCTCCTCGTCTCCGTAGTGCTCATGGTGGTGGCGGCGGCGCGTGCCCCGGCGGCGTCCGCGGCGCCGCGGGCATTCTTTGTCTTCGGCGACTCCCTCGTCGACAACGGCAACAACAATTACCTCCTCACCACGGCGCGCGCCGACGCGCCGCCCTACGGCATCGACTTCCCGTCGCACCGCGCCACGGGCCGCTTCTCCAACGGCCTCAACATCCCCGACATCATCAGTAATACTACTCCTACAATACACTGCATGCCGTCTTTCGCCATGCATGCATCTCAATTTCAGATAGGAACACGGCATCTCTGTTGAGCTCGAACCGGAGCACGGCATGTCACGTACTGACGCCGTCGTTTCAGGTGAGCACCTCGGGGCGGAGCCTGCGTTGCCGTACCTGAGCCCGGAGCTCCGAGGCGCGAAGCTGCTCGTCGGCGCCAACTTCGCGTCGGCCGGCGTCGGGATCCTCAACGACACGGGAGTGCAGTTTGTACGTGCTCCATTTCACTGACAGATTAACATGCATTGACGGCTTATGTATGATGCATGCATGATGGGTCGAGCAGGTGAACATAATTAGGATGGGGGATCAGCTGCGTTACTTCGGGGAGT
Organism: Aegilops umbellulata; assembly: GCA_032464435.1. NCBI lineage: Eukaryota > Viridiplantae > Streptophyta > Magnoliopsida > Poales > Poaceae > Aegilops > Aegilops umbellulata. Next base: position 180,378,849 of record CP136057.1, on the reverse strand, counting down.
ACCAGCGCAAGCTGAGGGCCTTCGCCGGCGAGGAGCGGGCGGCGAGGCTCGTCAGCGGGGCGCTCGTGCTCGTCACGCTGGGAGGCAACGACTTCGTCAACAACTACTACCTGGTGCCCATGTCCATGCGGTCTCGCCAGTACGCGCTCCCCGACTACGTCCGCTTCATCGTCTCCGAGTACAGCAAAATCCTCGCGGTAAGTCTACCGATGAATTTACAGTTGATGTTGCTTCCAAATTTGTGCACACTGCGCTAGGTAATTAGGAATTAGTAAAACGTAGTAGTACGTTCAACTGTTTGTTGCTTATTAACTGCAAACTGACATGGCCATAAGAAGTGAAGGGCATGTGGCACCCGTTATGACACACATGAAGAAGAGAGTGACAGATCTGGTATTTTGATTCATGCACGGTGCAATAAAAAAATAGTGAACGTATATTCAAGTTGTTGCTCTAGCTGCAGGCTGAATGACATGGCCGATTCGTGCATGCACGCTGCAATAGAATTATTACCGAATTGAAGCAAGAAGGAAGGAAGATCTCTACATAAATGGATGCCAGATTGCGACTACAGTTCCAACGATCGAGTACTGCTCACGAATTAAGTTTGAGCACATGAAAAAACATAGACCAGGCAGCAGCACTTGATGACCTACCAGTCAAATCAACTAGCGCAGCATGAATACACACACATTTTGCCCAAGCTGTAAAGACAAGTATAAATGGAGCCAGCAAAGGTTACTCGTACATGCAGGGTAAGACTAGCCACAATGGGTAGTAACATAGAGTAGTAACATGCTCATGTTACTACTCTATGTTACTAATGGAAGTACCTCTATAGTGGGGAGTAACATATGTGTGGTAACATGCAATACTTCATTTATTAGGCTATAGACTCATCTTGTCTTGATATGTGTGATGTTACTCACACTAGTAGTAACTAGCTATGTTATCACATGCTTCTCTTTCTTCATTTATTGCTTGCCACATCATCTATTTTATCTAGATATATGTGATGTTATTGTGGATATTTTTTGAAGAAAAGGGCCCAGCCCCGATTCCATTGCAAAGCAAAGAAATCAACCAGTACATTACCGAAGAGCTACAACACCTACAGACTATAGCAAAATTAAAAACATCAGGAGAAATAGAGCTCCAAGTTGTTAGCTATTACAAGGGAGCCAGGCACAAACAGACTAGGAAATAAAAACCGGCCACAGCCCTAGACTAGCTATTCAACATCAGAGCCACATGCTCAACTAAAACTCAGAACTCCTCAGCCTGGATGCGGCCACATCAGAGGTAACGGCGCTTTGATCAGGATCTCCAGCTCCCGCACCATGTCCTGGATTTGCTTCTTAACAGGGTCTGCAGACATCGGCTCCCATTGTGCAGCGTACAAGGCAGTCCTGCGCCACAGCCCCTGTATATTGTTCCATTTGGCACGGTTAAAAATCAAATCGTTTCTGGTATTCCAGATGGCCCAGAGACCGGCTGCATGCACAATATTAGTAGCACTCAGTTTGGTCCCTCTAGACCAGCAATCCGCAAAGGAAATCATGTTGGTTGTTCCTCTATAACCAGTAATTTTAGAGATGTTTCTCCAGAATTCAGTCGCAACATCACAGCCAAAAAATAGATGGTGACAAGATTCACTGCACGAGCAAAAGGGGCACGAAATGTCAGGGACATTTTGCCTTTTGCCCAAGTTGTCCCTCGTTAAAATCTTGTTGTTAATCACCAGCCAAAGAAAGATATGGATCCTGGCAGGGATCTTGATCTTCCACACAGCAGGAGTGTTATTAGGTAACACACCCCTAAAGTTAACTACGTTATACAAGGATTTAACAGAGTAAACCCCACTGGAATTAAGATTCCATATGAGAGAGTCATCAGTCTCAGAGAAAGTAATGGATTTAGCAATCTCTAACAGCTCAAACCACAGAGACAGAAGCTCACTGGAGAAACATCTCCTAAAAGAAATCTTAAGGTTAAGACCGTCCCACACTTGATCTAAGGTGCAATCATGTTCATTAACAATATTATACAAGTCCCAGTAAAGAGTTGCTAGGGGGGCCGAGCCAAACCAATGGTCCTCCCAAAACCTAACTTTCTTACCATTGCCAATCTTCCAGGAGTAACCAAACTTAGTAGCTTGGGCAGCCCAAAGAACACCCTTCCAAAAGGGGGAAGCACCTAGAGAAGGACAACTAAAAATGTTCGGGGACTGGGTGTTGTACTTAGCATCAATAATGCTTTTCCAAATCTTCCCCTCATCTCTATTATATCTGCTGACCCAAGAAGCAAGCAGACATAAATTCATATCAGACAGGTTAGTAATCCCCAGCCCACCATACACTTTCTTCATAGCCAAGGACCCCCAGCTAGCCAGGTGGCATTTGTGATGCCCTTCATAATCATCCCAAAAGCAATGGGCTAGTTGGGAATTAATGAGCTTAATAGCCCACTTAGGGAATTTAATATAACCCATTAGATATGCAGGGATGCTGGCTAGGCAAGCTTGGACCAGAACTAGCCTCTTACCAAAGGATAGCAGCCTCCCTCTCCAGCCAGCAGCTCTTTTAATAATAATGTCTACTAAAGGCTGGAGGTCTTCTCTTCTAATTTTAGAGTAATGGAGAGGAGCGCCAAGATACTTAATAGGAAAAGCACCAAGTTTACAGCCTAAAGACTGAGCAAAACTAGTAGCCTCATCTCTATCAATGTTAATAGGCACCAGATCACATTTATGAAAATTAATCCTCATACCAGATAGTTGCTCAAAACAAGAGAGGAGCCACTTCAAATTATTAGCATGTTCTAAATTATTATCTAAAAACAAAAGGGTATCATCAGCATACTGCATGCTAATGACCCTAGCTGGGTTAGAAGGAGGGAAAACACCAGCAATCATACCCTGATCAGCTGCTTTGGCTAGTATTCTAGTGAATACATCAGCTGCAAGGTTGAAAAGCAAAGGGGAGGCAGGATCACCCTGCCTCACACCTTTGCCAGTGATAAAAAACTCACTATTAGTGTCATTGATCCTAATCCCAACAGAGCCATTATGAAGAAGAGAGCCTAATTTGTACATCCATTTAGGGCCAAAACCTCTTCTCTTAAGCATGTCTAATAGAAATTCTCTATTCACCATATCATAAGCTTTCTCATAATCAAGCTTAAAACAAAACCCCTGGAGGTGGTTGCAAGCTACAGCATGCACCACCTCATGTGCAGCAACAATACTCTCCAAAATAAATCTGCATTTTATAAAAGCAGTTTGATTAGGAGAGATCAAGTCATTGCAAACTGGGTCTAGCTTATTAGCAGCACACTTAGCAAAAATCTTGAAACTACAATTAATCATAGCAAGGGGTCTGAACCTATCCAAAGAAACATCATTTGGTTCTTTGGGGACAAGGGTCGGCAGGGAGAAGTTGAGTCTAAATAAGTCCAACTCCCCTTTCTCCCAATCTCTGAAAAGTGCAAGTAAATCACTTTTAATGAGATCCCAGAAATGTTGATAAAACAAAAAAGGAAAACCATCAGGACCAGGAGCACCTTCAGCATAGGAGCCAAAAACTGCATTCTTAATCTCTTCTTCAGAAAAAGGTTTTTCTAAGTACTCAATATGATCAGCAGTGGACATGCTAGCCTGGTCCCAAAAATCATCAACTAACTTAAGATTCATAGCAGGAGAGAAGCCAAAAAGTTCCTTATAATAATCTACTGCATTAGCAACAATACCTTCAGTGTCTTCAACTGGGCCATTAGCAGTTTCCAGAACAGCAATATGCTTCTTCCTCCTCTTCTGATTGGCCAGGGCCTGAAAGTAGTCAGAGTTCAGATCCCCCTCTTTTATGTCTCTCTCCCTAGCTCTCTGTCTGGCCTTGATTTCCTCTTTCTTCCAAATCTCATTCAAATCACCTGCAATCACTTTCAATCTAGCTTTAGACTTAGGAGAAAGAGGTTGAGTTTCTGCAAGAATGTCTAGACAATTATATTCAGCAACTAAAGCTTGCTTAGATTTGTTTTGGGAGGCCTCATAATTAAGGCTTCACCCTTTGATGGCCTTCCTAGTATTCCTGATCTTAAATTGCCAAATATCAATAGCAGAAGAGCACTGACATTTAGCATTCCAAGCCTTGTGAACAACCTCATCAAATCCAGGCACTTCTAGCCACCATTTTTCAAATCTAAAAATTTTACTCTTGGGAATAGCTAATGCATCAGAATTAAAAATAAGGGGGGTGTGATCACTCCCAATTCTAGGAAGAGTTTTAACCTGACTAGCAGGAAAGAGCCTTTCCCAATCAGCAGAAACAAAAATTCTATCTAAAGCAGCCATGACTAGATTGTCCTGGTTATTAGCCCAAGTAAATTTTCTGCCAGCATTCTTAATCTCAATGAGGTCAAATTTATTAATCCAGTCATTAAAAAGACAATCTAAAGACAGCCGTATACACATGCCGACTTGGCGACCGATGGTAGTTGCAGAATTCACTCCTGGCGCGCTGCAGCATGTAGAGTACGATGCATGTGCTGTGCAGTGCAGTGCAGCAGATTCACTCGCCTTCCATTCCGAACGAGACCGACGAACTGACACCGCGTGTACGTGCAGAGGCTGTACGACCTTGGGGCGCGGCGCGTGATCGTGACGGGCACGGGGCCGCTGGGGTGCGTGCCGGCGGAGCTGGCGCAGCACAGCAGGAACGGCGAGTGCGCGGCGGAGCTGAACCGCGCCGTGGACCTCTTCAACCCGCAGCTGGTGGACATGGTGCGCGGCCTCAACCGCGACGCCGGCGCCGACGTCTTCGTCTCCGCCAACGCCTACCGCGCCAACTTCGACTACCTCGCCAACCCGCAGAGCTACGGTACGTAAATACGTGCTTGCTTGCCGCCGGCCAGAGCGACGATCGAACGCCGCCGTGTGATCGTTGTTAACTACTAATTGGTTCTCATGGTTCGCGCGTGCGTGCAGGGTTCACGAACGTGAAGGTGGCGTGCTGCGGGCAGGGGCCGTACAACGGGATCGGGCTGTGCACGGCGGCGTCCAACGTGTGCGCCGACCGGGAGGTGTTCGCCTTCTGGGACGCCTTCCACCCCACGGAGCGGGCCAACCGGATCATCGTCGGCCAGTTCATGCATGGGTCCACCGACTACATGCACCCCATGAACCTCAGCACCATACTCGCCATGGACCAGCTGCAGGAGGGTCCTCTTTAGCTAATTACCAGAGCTATTAATTAATTAATCAAATTCTACGTCCAGAGCAGTGTTGTTCTCTCGGTCAACACAACAACAGCTTATCTTGAGTTGGTGCTATTAATCATCCTGATCGATTGATGTCGCATGTGCTTTCGGACTTGGCAAATTGGCCCCTCAAACGCCCGCACACGCGATTGGATGTGTCCCGAAGAGTGACCGGTCATGCTTCAAATATTTAATTCTACTCTTTCTGTTTTTTTACTCCGCATGTATAATTTGTTCAAAATCAAACTGCATAAAGTTTAATCAAATTTATATAAAAAAATACGAACATCTACAATACTAAAACTATATAGTATCAACATACGTTTCATGATGCATCTGATAATATTGATTTTATATTTTGAATGTTTATATTTTTTAATATAAAGTTAGTCAAACTCTACAAAACTTGACTTTGACCAAACCTTATATGCGGACTAAAAAGAAACGGAGGGAGTGCAACCGGATACCTCGAATCTATATTATTACATGCAACGTGAAACCTCTAAGTGGAGCTCGCCAGGTTTCACCGTGCCCATGTCCGGCGACCGGATACGCTCCCGAGAGTGCTGGTCCGGTCGCCGGCAAGTTAGAGTAGGGCATGGGACACGAGCCGGCTCACGAGACTCAAGGTGCTGCCGCCTCCCATGCCGTACTCTTCCTCGTTGGCGCCCGGGACCCGGGAGGTGCAGGTGGACGTCAAGTCGATGATGGATCTGTCCTCAGACAAGTCGGCGACATCCACCACGATGCGGTTGCGCCGCCTGGGCTGGTGCACTATACGGGGTGCCGAAGAATGCGACTCCGCCTTGCGGACGTCCACCGCCGCGAGGGCCGCCGCCACCTCCCGTGCCTGCTGCCTCGCACGGCGGGCACGCGGCGCCATGTTTGCGTCGGACGACTCCCATAGGTGGGTCCATGGCCTCGGCGCGCCAATGTAGGGGTTGCGCGTCCACCACCGCTTTCGGACACCAGACGGACCGCACTGTCGTCTCCGGTGAGGCAACGATGACACACCTTGCGTCGGATCCATGATCCATTTGGGTGGAGCAATGGATTTCCGACGAAAGAAGTCCGAGCGTTGCCTCGCACGGGCCTCCTCTCAGGAGCGGTGGAGCGCAAGCCGGACGGCCATCTTCTCCTTGGGGCTGCGTGGGATGAGCTCGGTGTCGATGGAGCTGGAGGTGAAGGACTCAGGTCCGCTACCCGCAATGCCGGAGGAAGCTCGGGTGGAGAAGGGGAGTGAAGTGAAGTGGCTAGGGTTTGGTCCGACGAGCGGATGGAGAGGAATATATGTGAGGTCGGGTAGGCTAGCATGGGCCGGTTCCAACATGGCGGACGCGCCAGGGCACCCCATGCTCGTTTCATATTTGGGCTGGATGAGGGATGCCGGTCAGGCCGGGCGTTTGAGACGTCCATCTAGATCGAATTTTTGTGACCGGTGAGTGACCGGGCGTCCGTTCAGGCCGGGCGTTTGAGACGTCCATCTAGATCGAATTTTTGTGACCGGTGAGTGACCGAGCGTCCATTTGAGGCGTCCGATGTAGATGCTCTAAGGGCAGAGTGTGTGCATGTGCTTTAATAGAAGTGAGTGTATTTGTGTGTATGTGCTGTGTTTAAAAAAAGGTAGCTGGCGAAGTAAGGGCTATAATGTTTCTGTACCTTTTTGTGCTGCGTACAAATGCATGAATATAATGCGACATGCGACAGTAAAAATCATGCACTCAGTTCTACTCCCTCCGTTCCTTGAAGTTTATACCTGATATACCTAAAGAAAATAACCAATCTTCTTTGAAGTGAATTCAGCTGTCATAAAAAAAGATTATATTGATGCACGTCCTAGAAAACTGCTCAGAATGGAGTGAATTTATGGGATGAACCATGGTACATAGAAATGAAATTTGACTAACAATTATTTAATACAATAAATGAGCAACATTGTGGCCATCAAAAATTAACAATATACAAAAGTTGGGACAAGCTGCATATTGTCCGTATGTTTCAGCTGAGTCACATGATCACTTTCCCCCTCCCTCCTATGCATGGTTGCATGCTAGAAGAGTAAAAATGCAGGAGCAAAATGCTCAAGACGGCTGCAAAAGCACAAACTTGTGCAGCATTCCGACGAAATTTGAGGCTGCTTCGCTGCTTCCCATGTTTATTAAGTCAGTGGATTAACTACTACACATTTACAAGTGTATCTATGTAGAGCTCTAGAGGAGAGCAAATTAGCCCCATCAAAATTTTACTAATCAAGCACTGAGAAGACTGGGACACCCTTGGCACTGAAAGTGTCGCATTTCACAAGCACTTCCTCTCCAACCTCAAAGTTGTTCTGGCTATTTTCCTGCAAAAACATTCACCCGAATTTCAGTACCAAAAACCAAAAGATGACATTACCACAACGGGTTCAAAAAATTGAACAATGTACGAAATACTGCATGCGGCAGCATTAACCAAAAGAGAACACCAGAGAGATGGATAGGAAATTACCACAAACTTGTGCATTCCACGAACTCCATCACTCAGCTCAAGTACTAATCCATAGGCCCGTATTTGGTAGACCTTTGCAGTAACTACATCGCCCAGCTTTATAGAACCTGAGCGGAAGTTCTTGGGACTCGAATGCTTCAGGGTGTTGCTTATTTCCTGTTCTGGAATGGCATCGAGCCCATTACTTGCAGAATCATCAGCCTTCCCTTTATCGAGCCCATTACTTGCAGAATCATCAGCTTTTTCTTTCTTATTTTTCTTGGCAGCTGACGTAGTTGATGCTTTCTTAGGGGTAGCTTTCCTAGCCTCCTGCTGTTCTTTGGTTGGTTTGGATGCTCTAGGGGATGGCTTTGCAACCTTAGAACTTGCCGCCTTTGAACGTTTCTTAGTAGGACCATTTGCAACATCTTGAGCATCGCAGTCAGCAGCACTGCGAATTATAACTGTAGGAGTAGAAAATGCAGGCGTTTCCTCAGTTGTGTCATCTTCATCTTTGCTATTGGATGACTTGACATCAGCATCCTTGCTGGGCATGTTCTCCACGGCGGCCCAACCAACAAGGTCTTGATTTGGCAAAAGAGTAGCATCCTCACTTGCTAACTCTTTTTCAGGCCGATGGGGATGGGGTAGGTTTGCTTTGAGTGAAAGTTTAATATTACCCCTCACGTCCTGTCCAATGCATGTCAATGAGAGCGCTTGACCAACAGATATAATATCCGTGACTTTTGAAACCTGACGGAAGAAAGGAAATAAAACAAAATAAACAAATAATAGTTAGAACTAATTAAAAGCTGCTTTGCCAGTAATATAGAATACAATGGAGAACTTATAAATGTGATGTAGAAGGTAACAAAAACTCTGGTTCATGGTTTTTTGCACAGTATCATTGCTCCTTATCTATTATAGTTATAGTGAGTCAAGGCAGTAAAGGAGGGGCATCGCAAGCACCACTTTCATTCAAAAGGAGAGAGCAAAGAGGAATCTCTATTAACAGAAAAAAAAATAGCAGGAGTCTAAACTAGGATTGGTGGTGGACCAACCCAATCTGTTCTTCAAACCAAGCAAGAAAGGCTTGAACCAAAGAGACCAACCCAATCCTGGAACCAATATCCTCTTAAAGAATTCAAACGGTATCCGCAAACACTTTTCAACTTGAGTACCACATATCCAAAAATATTCATGCACCCTCCGTTAACAAATGTAAGATGTTCTGGTTATTTTAATATAGACTACATACGGACTGAAATGAGTGAACAAACACACTAAAACGTGTCTGTATACATCCGATTCAGAAAAAATTTAGAACATCTTATCTTTGTGAACAGAGGGAGTATATTCTGAAGGAATGGCACTGAATTATTCAAGGCAAAGTAAAAGAATCAAGATAGTCAGTCCTATCAACCTTCTACAAAATTTCATGATAAAAACTGGTCCATGAAACAACTCAGAAATGTGAAGCAGAATTTCAAGAGAAATACCGGTTCATGTGATAGCTCAGAAATGTGAAGAAGACCTTGCTGTCCGCCATTGAAATCCACAAAAGCGCCATACTCCTTTATTGAGGAAACAATTCCTTTGTATGTCTTGCCAACTTCAATTTCACGACCCACAAGAAATTCAACCTGCAAAGACATAGAACAGGTTAAACTTTCTCATGTAAAGATTCTTCCTCCCAAACACTTGCAAGGAATGATAAAAGAAGGTGATGTCATATCTGGCTTAAGCGACCTGCCATTGAATAACTGATACATACCTTCTCAATAGCCTTATCCATAATTGGCTGAGTTTTAGCAACAATAGTGACTGTACCATCACTAACAGATACCCGTGCACCTTGAGAAAATGGAAATTAAGTACAAAGTTAGCTGCCTAAAATTCTTACAAAATACAGAAGGGGTAGCTAAATGAACTACATACATGGATTCAAATATACGAGTTACGAAACAGAATGGTGACAAATTATGCCCATATTCAGTTTCTTTTAGAATATGTCCATATCCAGTTAATCCTGAAGGGAACTTGGATTTCTGACTTTGGCTTATCACATACATGCAGATCTAGACCTCCACACAGAGTGACAGCTAATAGTAACAGCCCAAAAGAGCGTGGTTTTATTTTTACACCCCTACTGCTTCCGAGCAGATGATGATGACGCCACCCCAAGCTACTTAACCATATATCAGGACTTGAAATGAATAAGCCATTTCATGATGACAGAATAAAGATTGTATCGCCCATGTTTTAGACATGACAGTAACGCACACTTGTTTTTTTATTAGGGTGTGACATGTGGATGCGCTCCGTTTTGAAAGAAAAAAATGTGTATGTGCTACAGTGAAAAGATAAAAATATGTGCATCTCCAAGCACGAACTGACGTGAGATCTACAGGTGGTATGTAGCAACATATGTTCCTATCATCAAATGAAACAATCTGTATCAGTATTTTATTCTTATTATTGGTCCAGGTTCTGCAACCATAAAGAAAAACTTCAAATTTTAAAGAATGCAACCCTGCAATCAGTCAATGCTCAGCTGAGATTAATCTTTTAGTCTTTACTGATATCAAAAAGTATTCATTTCATTTCATGAAGGGGAGCTTTGGCGCAGCGGTAAAGCTGTTGCCTTGTGACCTCAAGTCCTGGAAACAGCCTCTTGCAGAAATGTAGGGAAAGGCTGCCTACTATAGACCCAAAGCGGTCAGACCCTTCCCCGGACCCTGCGCAAGCGGGAGCTACGTGCACCGGGCTGCCCTTTTTTATTCATTTCATTTCATCTAGGCAGAGTCGATGATGGTTCTTAGTGTTGCCTTCAAAAAATCAATTCAGTTTTTTTACAACGAAAAAGAAAAGTGCAAACAGGATCCAAAGTAAGTTGCCAAAAACTGAAACACGTGTTATCAATCATCAAAATAATTTGTGGCACAGCAGACAATTACAAAATTCCACAAACAAGTACTCCCACTGTCTCATAATATAAGACGTTTTTTGACACAATCATAGTCTCAAAAAACGTCTTATATTATGAGACAGAGGTAGTAATATTTAACCCTCACGTCAAATGTGACATGAATAATGTCTTAAAGAAGAGCTTAAGAAACGGCATGAACAAAAATCAGGAAAAAGCTAGCTTTATACCTGTATCTTGCTCAATTTTTTTCCTGTGGAAAAGCAATTTCCTAAGAGAATCACTGCTGAAGCTCAGTGTGGCTGCAAATAGAGAGGCAATTGTGACATCAACAAATCAACCTAACCTAAAAGGGAACAGTGAAAGTGCATCAACAAACCTAATCGAGGAGAACTTCCATCATTGATAGCACGAGCAGAACTTATTTCCTGATCCATGCGATCAAGGATTTGATTACGAGCCTTTCGTGCAGGCTCCAAACTTTCACATACTATGTCCAATGGTATTCCAGCAGGTTTTATATCCAGCTGAATAGCAGTAATACCTCTCCTTGTTCCTGCAATTTTGAAGTCCATGTCACCCAGGTGATCCTCAAGACCCTGAGTACATCGATGGCCATGATTAGTTCAGAATGGACTTTTTTGCTCTAGCAACATACACATTTAGTCAAATTGACTTAAAAGTAGGAAATGGTTCTCTCAAAATCTGACAAGGAAAATGAAGAGTGTCTAAGACTTACTAAAATATCCGTTAATATACGGTAACTAGAAATATCTCCAGTAGTTGGGTCTGTTTCACTGACAAGACCCACTGAAACACCAGCAACATGCTCCCTTACAGGTATCCCAGCATCCATTAAAGCCATGCTTCCTGTCAGTCACCATTTTGAAATGCATGAAAAGCAGAATTTATAATATCAAAAAAAAAACTTCAGAGCAGTTCAAGGACATCACATTGACGCTGGAAAGGCATTCTTATACCAAGATTAACAGATGAACCCTAGAAACCTATTAAACTAATAAACTCAATACAAGATAAAGTCATTTTAGAGGTCTCTTGGAATTGTTACACTTGCTAATCATTTAAGATATTTCTGCATTATAGACATGATAAAGGCAATTGTAATGCCTATCATGGCTTTGCTACAGAGGGAAGCACAGACCCTTGATTCATTTTTACATAGTGCAGGACATGATCTTGCAAAACTAACGCGTTTGCAAGTGAATGGCATTCCATCACCAAACTATGGATGAAGGTCAATCAGATAAAATGGCATTTAGTTCTAATAAAACATCTCCAAGAGTTCCATTTTATGTATGATAGTAACACTAAATAAAGATGCGTACCTCCACATACTGATGCCATTGATGTTGAACCATCAGAGGCCATGACTTCTGAATTTACCCGAACAGTATATGGAAAGTCACCTTCTGGAGGAAGCACAGCAAGTAGTGCTTTCTCGGCAAGAGTACCTGCAGAATAGAAAAACAAAATTGTGAAATTGGTGGTATTCATTTTCCCTCATAAAACTTTCAACACAAATTAAGGCTAAAATTAGAAAAGCTGAACAGAAGGAGAAAAACAAAGGAAAACACAATCACGGATCAAGAACTTAAATATTGCAACAGATGCCGTTCAGCATATTGTATAAACCCAAGTATGCACACAACAAACCAAAAGTCTACGCTTTGAACCGCAGTTTGCAGAAGTTCCCTAGGCTATGTATTCTTTAAAACATGGTACTACACATATCTCTTTACGGACAAATAAGTTCTTTAAACTGCAGCTCTGCACCAACAATGAAAATATGTACCATGTCCAACTTCACGTCGATTCAGACCCCCACGTTTGGCAACTTCGTTTATTGAAAATGGTGGAAAACTATAATGAAGCATGAAACGCTTTGTTGGTGGGCCAACAATTGAATCCAATCGCTGGGCATCACCAGGAGCACCAAGGGTAACTGTACATAAAACCTACAAGCAAAATTCGGATTATTCATGTGGTGTATACATATAATAACTTGATTGAAATAGATTATAAAGTTCCTTCAGATTTAAACAGACATCATTTTCTGGTGTGCCTCTAGAGAGAGAGAGAGAGAGAGAGAGAGAACCTGAGTATCTCCACGTGAAAACAGTGCAGAACCATGCAATATCGGGTATGTGCTTGATTCGCAGTACAACGGCCGCACCTCATCAAGTCGTCTACCATCGACTCTAAGGCCTTCTTTAATTATTCTCTTGCGTATGACCTGCACAAAAGAAGGGCACAACTCTTTATGAACTGAAATAATATAAGTGATTCTACACACACAAAATTGCACTGAATGAAATGCTATCAAGTGATGCCAAGGATAGATGGTAGCTCCTCACAACTTTCATCTCGAAATTAAAAGCTAATAAGCCCAATACCTCAATATAATTTGCACAAGTTCTCAGAGTTTTCCATGTACTACTGGAACAGAAAATTTATCCTAATTCAGAAATAGAGGTATAGAAGGATAGAGTAAACAATAGGTCAGGTGAATGCATAGGGACCAGAGCTTTCGTTTACCAATTGTACATTACTCATGCACATGACTGAAAACAGAGGTTTGGTAGAATGGCCGCAAGTTTGCCAAATGTTAAGAACTCGCTATTATAAAGAGATCAATGTGCTCTGTTGTTTCTATTGCACATACATTTGTGCATTGAACAGATAAGATCAGCCGATGTTACATAAAGTTCCAGATTTCAGTGTGTAAAATGAGATATGACAGAATCATTCATTTAGACATGGCAAAAGATATGATTAAAACATTAATCATTGGAGTTAACATTCCTCATACTGAAACAGGATACCCATGAGCTACCTAGTAAATGTGTACGTGCAATGCACGTTGTTATTAGGTAGTCTATTAATTGCACGCTCATATTAGGTTGGATATTAATTGCACGTTAAATACATGATTAGTGCTGCCGTTCATATTTGGTACGGCATTAAGTGCATGTTAAACATGTTGAGCGCTCGCCATTGGAGTAATCTAGGTCGTTGGATTGACATGGTTTGATGGCCTAGATTAGTTGGATCTGCCCCTTTGGGTCTTTTTTATATTGGTATAGATATAGATGCATTTGTAACAGCAAGAATGTATTTTCCGCTCATCTATTGACAAAGCCCACACTTTTATCTATATTTTCCAGTTTCCAGAGAAATCAATGTGCTCTACCTGCTTTCTCACAGTATCAACTGCTTTAGGAAGAAACTTCAAGCTTTCCTCGTCACATTCTTCTTCAAGCTTCTCTTTTACAGATTCTGTGATTTTTTGCAGGGCTTCTCCACGCTCAAACTGCAGCAAATGAAAATATCCAATGAATTCATGGTGCAAGCAGAAAACAAGAACAGATTTAACTTATTACTGGATGACTCCTCCAAAAAGGTAGAGGTTGGTTTTTGATTCTTCATGGTTTTTTATTCTTCATGATTTATAGTTGAAGCAGTCAAAATATGGTTTTTTGGGCAAACTTTGAACATAGTTTTCATCATAATATACTTGCAAAAGGAAGTGAAAATGATATTCTAGACAAATCTAATTACATTACTTTCATGAAGTCAATCTTTATCTTCCAAACATATTATTATTCAAAGTTTATAAAGATTGACCACACAAAATCCCAGGGCTGGGCAACTTTCATAAAGTCAATCTTTATCTTCCAAACATATTATTATTCAAAGTTTATAAAGATTGACCACACAAAATCCCAGGGCTGGGCAACTTACATTTAGGGTATGTTTAGTTTGTGCCAAAAGTTGCCATGCCAAAAAGTTGGCTAGACACAAAATTGGTTGAAGATTTGCTTGTCAATGGATTGGCCAACATTGGCTAGAAAAATGTACTAAAGTTGGTACTGGAGCATTGACATGTCAAAAAGTTGGTCATACTCCAAACAAAAGCAAATGTTTTGGCCCTGACCAAAAAATTAGCAGGGCTCACTTTGGTCACGATCCAAATGCACCCTTAGAGACAGAGGCAAAAAATCGTTAAGAAAGTTCACAATCGAACATTTCCGCTTTTAACTCCACAAACTAGGAAGGAAGAACTTCAACTAGAAAGGAAGACCTGCAGTCAAAAGAGAATACCCAACATACCTTGCCGTATGATTTATCTGTGAAGACTTCCTCAATTGGTGCTTCTGATAATGTTCTGATTTTCTCGTAGTTTTCATCTGAAATCATTGACAGCTTGTACTCTCTTTTCTCTTTGCCAGCTCGCTTGGCCAATCTAATTTGAGGGTCGATATACTTGACTGCCTGAGAATCATAGCCAACTGCATGAGAATATAATTATAATGCATCAACTAAAATAAGAAAGAAATAATACCTCAGAGTGTGCAAGCTTCATTCCTGCTTGAAGATCCCTTTCAGTTATCTCACGAGCTTGTACATCTATCATTAGTGTTTTATCCCGTGAGCATGCATAAACTAGGTTGAGATCACTCAAACCTAACTGCAAGTCATAGAGAAATATACAGAAAATATGAGTAAAGTGAATGAAACCACAATATTTACAATGGATGTGAAAACCACATATAAACTGATCTTAGTTATGGTGCAAATAACAAAGAAATGGAATATGCACCATGAGCCACGGAACGCTCCTGGGAAATGTTATATCCACAAAGAGTGCAAACGTACACCCTCATGGGTACAACTGAGGCACAGTGGAGGATAGATAAAAATGATTACATATTGTAGAACTTGATCGATATTACCTCATCCACTGTTGGGTTCAACACGAAATTCCCATCAATTCTTCCAACACGTATTACTCCAATTGGCCCATTCCAAGGTACATCAGAAAGCATGAGAGCAGCTGAAGATGCATTAGCAGCCATAACATCCGGGTCCTGCTTTCCATCTGAGGAAAGTACATTTACCGTGATCTACAAAAGCAGGATGCAAATCCATCAATGAGTGATAATGCTTGTGCAAACTTCACGAATTTCAGGAATAAAATATTAAACAGAAAAATCACCTGGACTTCATGGTAAAAGCCACGAGGAAACAGTGGCCGTATTGGTCGATCGATTATTCGCCCACACAGAAGTTCTCTTTCCTTAGGGGCACCTTCCCTGCGCATATATGTTGTGGGAATAACACCTTGAGCATATTGCTTCTCTTGATAATCAACCTACAGCCGACAAAATAACCAACATGCTCATCATGGGAAAGATGCAGATAGCAAATAAATAGTGTTGCCTTGAAAATGTGAAGACAAACATATCCCATTCTTCCTTTTGGGTTAAGCATATCCCCAGTAAGTTCAATTGGCAATGAGAGAAGTGAAGTACACAGTGGGCCTTTAAGCTTATCCGGGGTGGTCAAGTAGGTCCCTAAACTAGAAAACTGTAGATTATTTTAAGTGCTTCAGGGAAGTTTAAGGGTCGACAGTGTATTTAGCTCTATCAAATTTTACTGCAGGGTAACAGCAGCTGTAAGAAACAGCTTGAGGATACTAAAATTATGCTTCATTACCATGTACTCCCTCCGTTCCAAAATAGATGACCCAACTTTATACTAACTTTGTACTAAAGTTAATACAAAGTTGAGTCATCTATTTTGGAACGGAGGGAGTAGCACTGAACACTGCCTGCCCAAAATTAAGCATGATTAAATAACATCGAGTTAGGCTCAGTTTGCAGTTGCTGAACTGTGCTGCGTTGTGCATATTTTATAGTGCGCTGTTGAAAATTAGCCACTAAAGTAGGTAAAAGCAGGTCAAACAAGCACAAAATAGGCAAAAGCTGGTTCGGCAACCAGGATTATGACAATCGACTGCAATGCCGCGGCTTAATTTGATCAATCTCTTACTGAAACGCCAAACTGGTCATGTATGGCACAAATGAAAGACATAATAATGAATAGTACTGCAACCAAACCGTCCTTGTGAACCAAATCAATGAAGCCTCATTATTACATTATTACAAAGATAAAAAAAAAAGATGGAGGGGTCAACAAAAAATATATAACCTGGGAAAATCTGTGGCACAAATCAAATGCTGTAGGTGGAGAACAGTTAAAATTGCGTCAAATGGAAGTCTGTGTATGTGCAGATTAAATTGCCACATGGGAGGAGAAGGGCGAAATAAACAGGCTCTGAAATACACATTACGTCAACAGAAGGGGAAAAACGATCCTTACAGTTAGAGGGAGGAAGTCCCGGACGGGGTCCGAGGACTTGGCGGCGGCGACTGTGGACAGGACGTTGGTGTCCTCCATGGAGATCACCACGGAGCCGTTGGCGAAGCGCGCCATCTTCCCTGTCTCGAAGGCGATGAGGCGACCCCCGATCTCGAACTCCTCGCGGAAGCTCTCCAGCACCTTCCGGCCCGGCGGCGGCGGCGCCGCCTGCGGGGCCTCCTCCGCCGTGTCGGAGAGGAATGCGGCCCGCGTGCCGGGGACGGCGAGCCGGAGCTGGTGCCGGCGGCGCGCGAGGAAGCGGAGCGAGGCCACCGCCATCGACATGGTGGCGCGCGGGGACTGGGAGGAGCGGCAGGAGGAGGAAGAGGGGTTTGGGCCTGGGTTTAGGGTTTAAGCGGCGAGGCGAAATGGTTGGGCCTCTCGCCGTCTTGGCTCGGGTCCGTGCAGTGCAGCGGTGGATCGTGGACCCACGTGTCAGTGGGCCAAAAGAACACAGCTTCTCCAGTTTTACGACCCTCACGAGATCTGGGCCGTACGAGGAGCGACCGACGGCTCAGGACGCCCGTATCGTGTCGAAAGAAACCCCATTTCTCTCTCTCTCTCTCTCTCTCCCGCACTGATCGCCAGCCGCCGCCGCCGGGAAGACGAGCTCCGACTTGAAACCCCCCAAAACCCTACCGCACCTCCTCCCGTCCTCGCCTCCGGTATGCCCTTCACATATCGCCCTCTCCTCGCCTCGCCTCTCCTTCCCTCCCCTCTGACCGCTGATTTTACCGTCGGGATTCGTAGGAACGATGCCGCTGGGGCTGATACTGAGCTCGATCGGGAGGTCGATGCGGCGGAAGCGGACGTCCTCGCTCAACATCCTCTCCTCCAAGAGGGCGCCCCGGGATTACTACAAGGGCAAGAACTGCAAGCCCACCGGGTTCCACACCCGCAAAGGTGACAAGCTGACACCAACTCTGATCTGAACCTAGTTGTCTTATGCCCGCTGTTCGAGACTACATTTCCTATCACCTTCTGGTTCCATTTGTCTTTTCACATTCAAAGATGCAGGCTATGATCTGGTCGGTTGAGAAATCTAAACGATTTTGAATCAGATAGTTAAAATAGCATGGCACAGCGTTTCAAATTGGCTCTCAGTTTGACATATGGGAACTAGTGTTTGCCCCATATTAGGAACGAATGTTCCATATGGGATGTCAAATGTGAAGTGTGTTGTTCTGAGTAAATCATTAAACCGTATGTGAACCAAGTGCATGCTTTCTTGGCATTTGACATCATAATAATACGGTAAAGTTTGGTGGGTGGACAAGGTGCAAAACATTTCATTGTAGGCGGTCTAAAGCCATTGGGGAGGTTCGTGGGAACTAGTATTACCATGGGTTTGTATAAACTAGTACTAAGTATTTTCAATCGTTGTTCATGCATACACCATACGGATAGAAAGAACTGCAACTGAGGAGAACAAATTCAGCAACTTCACCAAAGAAGAATATAGATACTTCTTTCAAAAACATAAAAGAATACTGATACAGCCTTGCACTTCATGGAGGAAGAGCCATTCCAATCATGTGCCACGTCAGTCTCTCTATCATGGGCACAAAAACTTACTTGGAGTTAGGAAAAACAAGGCAGCTTAGAAATAGCAAAACAGTATTGTGATTATATGGCAAGTGAGAAGAGATGTTTTTGGTCATGCCTAAGATGGTAGGCTTGTCTTATATTTATATTGCCGTGCAGGCATACAAACAGTCATGATCACTAGATCATGGATATAGTTAGCGCTGATTCTAGTGCTACATAACCATATGAGTTGCAGAAACGAAACAACTAGGAACTGAACAACTAGTGCCTAGTATATACAAGAGTTAATATGCCCCCGCAATCTCAACCACTATGTTGAGATTGGCTCTAAAACGTTCCAACATCTGCTTCGCTGATGGCTTGGTGAAGACGTCAGCGACCTGATCTGCTGACGACACAAAACAGACTTGCAAAGCTCCAAGTGCAAACCTTCTCCCAAACAAAGTGGAAATCCACTTCAATGTGTTTAGTGCGTGCATGAAACACTGGGTTTGCAGTTAAGAACTAGCACCCAGATTATCGCACCATAGAACTGGAGGTCTTGGCTGAGGGACATGAGGTTCTCGTAGAAGCGACTAAACCCAAGAAGCTCTGCAGCACCATTTGCGAGGGCTTTGTATTCTGCCTCAGTGTACGATCTGGAAATATCAGGCCGTTTCCTAGCACTCCAAGAGATGAGATTAGGACCGGAAAAAATTGTGAACCCGCTGGAGGATCTCCGGTCATCAGTGCAACCTGCCCTCTGTGTCTGTAAACACGCTAAGCAATGTGTTCTTGGACCTCCAAATATGTAGGCCAGTAGCTATTGTACCCTTGTCCCTTGATGAACCGGAGAATCCTCTTGACTGCTTCCCAAGGAACATTTGTTGGCTGGGAGAGATACTGACACGCCTTGTTCTCAGCAGAGGAGATATCCAGCCGAGTCATTATAAGGTACTGCAATGCACCGACCGTGCTCCGGTAGGTATGAATGTCAGCTTCGCCTAGAGGAGGAGTGCCAAGGTCACGGGACAACTTCTCATGAACACACATGGGCGTAGAAACTGGCTTACAATTTGTCATCTGAGTGTGCTCAAGCAGATCAAGAGTGTACTTCTTTTGCACGACGGCAATGCCCCTGGAATTGTGAGCCACTTTAATGCCCATGAAGTACTGAAACTGGCCGAGATCTTTAACCGGGAAGGTGGCAGCCAAATGGCAAAGAAGATGATGTTGCTGCAACAGAAGAGCTTGCAATGACAATATCATCGACATAATAAACCAGCATATAGATGGTGACACTGCTATGGGAGAAGATGAACAAAGATGTCTCCGCAACAGATGTACTGAAGCCAATCACTCAGACGTGAGTACCAGACTGTTTAAGTCCATAGATTGCTTTGTGCAACTTGCATACATGCGTTGGATGAGCACGATCTTCAAAACCCGGTGGCTGCTGCATATATGCATCCTCTTGGAGAACACCATGAAGGAGCATTATTGATTTCAGCCATGACTAACTGCAAGAGACAACAAGCGACGCATGGTAGCCGGTTTGGCGACAGGAATGAAAGTGCTGGCATAGTCGATGTTGTGTCACTGCGTAAAACCCTTGGCAACGACGCGAGCTTTATACTTGTCGATTGAGCCATTGGGTCTTTGTTTAACTTTAAACACCCACTTGCAACCAATGAGATTCTGACCAGGTGGGCGAGGAACCAGCGACCACGTTGAGTTGTGGCGAAGCGCTGCAAACTCGTCTTACATAGCCGAGCGCCACTTTGGATCACCTCGAGCAGCACGGTTTGAGACAGGCTCGGCGAGAAGGTGCGTTGATTGGGGTCATAGCAGATGGTGCCATCCGTCGGAACCACTTGCTTGACGACGCGACCACCGCGGGTGATCACAGGCCACACCGGTGCAGCTGTAAGCGGTCCAGGAGTATGAGCCGGAGACCGAGGAAGCCTAGGAGGAGAATGATCGCCAACGTGAGGCGAAGCCGAGTGCTGGGCTGGCCCATCAGACGTTGCACCATCTTTATGGCTACGCGTTGAGCACACTCGATGTGCTCGACGAGGTGGCATGATCCGTGTAGCTTGGGGCGGGTCTAACACACGCCAACGTGGAGGGTGCTGGGGGTACAGGGCCAGCCAGAGCAGGGTCATTTCCTAGGTTGTTCACTGGAGGGTCAGCGATCAGCCGAAGACCTGGACCTGCAGCAGGATTATGAAGCAAATATTGCAAATCTTAATCTCTCGTACTAGCATTCTGAACGACGGGCTCGGAGGAGGGAAACAAAATGGGCTCGGTGAGTAAGGAAATATCAGGGGCGACATTGGATGCAAAGGGAAAAAAACTCCTCCATAGATCACATGATGAGAAATAAAAAAATCAGTGGACCTATCCAAGCACTTATAGCCTTTATGATAAGAGCTATAATTCAAGCTTCTTGGAATTGTACATGTTTTGCATACCCTATAACAGGATTGCGGAAATTGTGGAGAACGCCCCACCAGTCAGTGGGTTACCTTTGGAGGGTCGGGGGGTAGGATGTTAGATGAACCACCAGTCCAATATTTATAGGAGTGATGATAATGATGATGATGTACAAGAATAGTGATACAGCCTTGCACTAAGAAATGCAACTATATGTGCATCCAGCTACTACGAATAATGCTATATTGCTGGGTCATTGTGGAGAATACATGTTGAATAATGCCAAGGAATAATGTACTGGTGATGGTGGGTATTTAGCTGAACTTAGAATCTGGGTAGATTTCGGAACATTGAAGCGTTGTGTACGTGTTAGATAAGATAATTGTTGTATTGATGTCAGCTAAAACCTAGCATGGGTTTCAATGAAACAAATTCAAGATACTATGCTTAAGTTTTTTGTCCATTTGATTTGATTGAGTGTGTTTTTTTAGTTCGCTCTTCGTCCGAAAGCTCCAAGTACCTTGTGATCGGTTCATTGTCTCTGGTACCCTTGTGTAGATGTGACTCGTCTACTATGCTTCTTTGAACCGTAAACTGTTTACATATTTTAGCTGCAATAGATTAATTTGATTATGTGTTGCATGCCTATACTGTTATACATAAGGATTCAGTTCCTCGGATATTGTATTCTTGAAGTTGCTTGGTTCAAGTAAACATAGGCAATCACTTTCATGCTACTGTACAACTACAAAAATCACTTTCATGTTAGGATATGATTATTCTACTATAAGTGGGTAGTGACATAACTGTTGCTATGACTTCCATGTTTTTTGTATGGATTTCTTTCATGAGAGGGTAGAGTTTTACTATTTTTGAAATGCTGATGTAATTTTGTAGGTGGCTATGTGATGGTGGATGCAAAGTTACCAAGATTCGTGGTCCCTGACTTGACTGATTTTAAGGTGACTCTCGTATTTTGGGGTTTCAATATTTGGCACAGTTTTCATGCTCCAGTTACATTAAGTACCAAAGTTGCCTATATGTACTTTATTACAACCTCAATTTCGTGGGAAAAGAGAATATCGGAATATTAGCTCTTTTACTCAGAAAAATAGAGCACTAAAATAGTAAACATAGTTGGTGGTACCTACAAACATATCTTAAGTGAAGCTATGAAACTATTCCATATTTAGCTAAGAAGAGTTAATGTTCCAAATTTAGTACCATTGCATTGTTTAACCTGTAAGCCAAGGTGGAGGAACTGAAAGTGGATGATATCACGTGTATTGCGCAAAAAGCTCCCTATGTGATTTGGCCGGGAGAATCATCTTTCTCTTCATTTTCCGCCTTTGTGTTGTAACTAATCAGTTTCCTCTTTCTTTAAATAACTACAGTTGAAGCCATATGTATCACAATGTGCCAGGGACGAACTCGGAGCCACCTCAACCGAAAACAAGAACTGATATGTTTCTAGATGCTCTAGTTGTTACTTGTTTTGCAAGAATGCAATGCAGCTTTGCAATTATGTTTTCTTACGGTGCCCATGTTCAGAGCATCTAACCTCGTCAAGATTGCTACGTGTGGACTAGGCGTAATAACAAACTTTGTGCCTCAGCATAAATTCGATTTTTTTTTACCAATGTTGATACTCTGCGTTCACATTTTTTCTAGCATTTGTGATGTTCATTTCTGAAGCAAGTGATGCTACAATCTGCTTGGCATACACAATACTTGTACTGGATCTTATATAGGTGATCCCTGCGGAGCGTCACGTTTGTGTGCTTGGGCTGAAGTCAGAACGTCTTTTTAAAAAAATGCATTTCAAAGTTCAAAAAATAATCTGAAAAAAATCTACAAAATCATATGAATGTATGCTGCATGTGAAAAAAATCATGATGTAATACTTGATATGTGAGCTACACAAAGAGGCAAAAAAGCAAAATCATTGTTTTTCTATAGTGAACAGTATACACATTGTTCACTGTTTTCAAAATCATGATTTTGTCTTTTTTTGGCTCGCTTGGTGATGTATTTTTGTATGAAACTTTACACACAACATTCATATGAGAATGTGAGTTTTCTTGTTTTTTTTTTACTTTGAAATCTGATTGTTATTCCCTTCGTGTTGCTTCTTCCTCAATGTTGTTTTCCGGGGTTACCAAATTTTGTTGCTGATTGAATTATTGAGGAAACTTCACCTCAACACCACAGTGTAGTAGATACAGTAGTCATTGCCCTTCCATTTTGTAAGTTTGCGGACCTTTGGGTGTAAATTTCAGGTATTGTATCATAACCCAACCTTGAAAGCTATGACATTACGGGCCACAACGGATGAAGTAGAGGAGTTGTAGCTCTTCAGAAGGAGGTAACTAGTGGCATCCACTTCTCTTCAAGCTCGGGATTGGTGAAATCATGACCGGAAAAAGAAGAGGCTTCTCCGAAGGAATAGAAATAGGACAGACGTATCTCCTGCCAAACCCGCAATCATATCACACTATTCAGTATTTGTTCCTGCATGAACGACTCGGGTTTGAGTGGATGGTATTAGACCAAATAGGTGAGAAAATCTCCACCGACTCTCTCATAATGATGACGATTTGGGAAGCTTGAGCTTGCACGTGACCTCTCCAATGCGCAACAGCTATGAAGATTGAAGATCACGATGTCCACTTTTCGAAAAAGCTTTGAAAATGGCTCTTGTTCGACGATAGACTCGTTCTAACTCCTAACTTTAGAATGACATGTCAATCCGCTTTTTCACTCTAACGCAACCACTAAACCACTTTTATGATCTCTTCCACATCAACACATCAAAAGATTCATTTGGCTCTAAAGTCGTTTCTATCCTTTACAATAGCGGAGCTCGCAAGGATCTTATTGAAGCATAGCAAAACCCAGGGCAACAACCTGTTCTTCCATTGACTCTTCAACATGTAATCTAGCCCCAAGTTCAATAGAACGGCAGGAAAAAGTTCGAGTAGGCACAAAGTTGTATCAAAATATCAAGAGGAAGTTCGATTGGATTGAAATGTTTCCTTGATTTCATGCATGGCATATTTCCTATCACTTCACAAATTAGAATCCTTTGATTCCCTTATGCAGTGTCCCCTTCCATATTTGTGTATCTAGCTTAACCCAATGGTACTCTCTGTAGAGTTGTTGGGTTTCCTGAAAAGGAAGGGTGACGTAGTATAGTAGCAGATAATATTTCCCTCGGTTAAGAACCAAGGTTTATTGAATCAGACGAAGACAACACACAAACACTGATAGAGGCGGGGTGTCCCGATCTTTCGATGAGATGATAACTATCGATTTGGTGGAGATGACTTTGACGATCCGACTACAAACGTGCACGACGTTGCGCCTTAGCAATCGCTAAACCAATCTCCTGAGGTTACTGACGATGCCGGAAGCACGATCAGCCTGACCACGAAGGTCTCTTCCTGCAAGCAATCGAAGAACGAGCAAGAATATGATAAAGCAATCTGAATATTGCGAATATATATGAAGTATTGATAATGGTGGGGATCCGTAAGCGGTCTTGGTCTGGTCGTTGGACACAAACGAAGTACACGAAGTTGCAATGGCTAACTTTTAACTAAACAAATCCCAAGGAAAAAGCTACTAAATGGATCTACTTATATAGGAGTAAGGGGTGGCGGCCAAGGAGGTGGGAGGACGTCCCAAAGCAGCCTAAAACCAACCCTACGTCGTACAAGGCTCATGGGCCCAAGTGGAGGTGATGCAACACCTTTGGACTTGTTGTTTGACTCCGATTCTGCTGCAGCGTCAGATTGTTTCGTCCATATCTCAACGCTCCAGACGAATTTAAAGGTGATTCCAATTGGTTTGGAAAGAGGATGAAATCTACTTTCCAACAAAAAAAAGAATCAGCCAATCCGGAGTCCGTATGAAAAAGTTCTTGGCGTTTTGAGTCAGGTATGTCTGTGCAGTCCGAATCTGAATCCAGAACGTGAGAGATTTAGACTCTATCTTCTCTTGGCCCAAAAGTGATGTGAGAGGACTTTTTGAACGGAACTTAAACTTCTCCTTTTCCCCTATCTTCATATGTAGATTGTACAAATGTCCCATACACCTGCGATTAGACAAAACATAAAAGTGTGTGCAAATAGATTATTGAATAGTTGACACTAGAAATCACCTGACAAATATGCATGTATGCAATATTTTTGGTCGTATCCAAGGTAGTCATGTCCTCATCATTCTCCCCTTCTTGAAAATAAAGCCGTCCTCGGCGTTGCTTTATCTGAAATGTGGCTAACAAAAGAGACAAGGTGTACATGTTGTATATGTATATGTCATCAATTTTTACTTCCCATGGATTTTGCACATATGACACATGTATACATGAGTAACTTTCATAGTGAATAAAATATAAAGCCAAAATATTATCACAAGAAGTAGAAGGCATGAAAGTATTGCAACTCAGTTTGCACATATAAGTGAAGCTCTTATTCATATGAAAATATTGACAATATTCATCATTAAATCATCCCAATATTGGTGAATAAACCTTACTTGCATCAAATTTAGATGCTACAACATGCTTAAATAAGTAAACATGCAATAAGTCATTTGACACAGAATCATCACCAAGATTAGAGGTCATGTCAAAATGATTAAACATTGGTTCTTTTGCATCAACAGTTAATTCATTGGATGCACTCAAAATTGTTGGTATTTCAGTTGTTTGATCACATGACGCATTCATGACAGTAACATGATTCTCTAAAATAGGTGATGCGCTCAAATAAACAGGTAACTCAACACATAATGTATTCAAGTTAACTAGGCATGCATCATTCTCATGTGAAGTTATATCATCAATACCTTTACAGTTACCTTTTCGCAAAGATGTAGCTGATGTAGGTACGGATAATGGCAATGTACCATACTCTTGAGATGATGCCGCGCTCACAATCTGAGGTGTGGCTGCTCTAGTAGGTGCAACGGTGGAGGAACCAAGCGGTGGTGGTGAGAATGAACTAGAATAGTAGTTGTTGTAGTCACCCATTGCATCCTCCAGTAACTGTCTCTCAAAGGTACAAGCACGAACATACATACCAGTAATGCAACAAGGAATATACTGAAATCGTGCCTGAACATCATGGTTCAAACCACCAAAAAATTAATTCATTGTATCATCCTCAGATTCTTCTATGTCACAATGATGCATATAAGATTTGAACTCTTGGTAGTAAGCATGAACAATGTTGTTGCCTTGTTTAAATTGTTCAAATTTGTGAAGCAATTCACGACGATAGTAAGGAGGGAAAAATTGTTGTCTCGTTACATCTTTCAAATCTTTCCAAGTTGTGGGTTGGTTATCAATATTTTTCTTACAATGCACACTCCACCAAACAGAAGCAAAACCAGTAAATGCTCTAGTGACAGCTCGTACTCGCTCAAGTTCAGAAAAGTCATGGTGACTCAAAACTTGTTCTACTTCAAGCTCCCAAGCTAGATAAATAGCAGGATTAAATCTACCCTCAAATGACGGTAAAGAGATAACCTGACCATGTGCTTGTGTGTGTTGTCCCAACTCTCGTGATGGTGATGATGTGTCCGTCGTCCAAGAACTTCTGTCTCCGGAACCTGTCATGATTAGTAGAAACAAGAACAAAATTCGAGAATAATGTTCCTATGAACTACTAGGATGTGGTTGTAAAGTGCTCAAAGTAAAGCAAATATCAATATCTTACAAGTTCTTACCATGCGGCAGGTGGTGATAGGCAACCAGCGGTGTCAAATAACTCTGAAGATTGTGTAAAGCGATTGCCAGGGGAACATACGTATACACGGTGTAGAAATATGTGGAGCTGGGTTGGCTATATATGATAGCAAAAGATTAGCAATAATCAATTCAAAGATGCAATGTTGAATAAACGCTTAACGACGGTACTGTGCTGGACCTAGGCTAGACCGGACTAGAGATGCGAGCCTAGAACACTAATGAGGTCACGGCGTAGCACAACTAGCATCAATG
The DNA here is from genome assembly GCA_032464435.1 of Aegilops umbellulata. Classification (NCBI taxonomy): domain Eukaryota; kingdom Viridiplantae; phylum Streptophyta; class Magnoliopsida; order Poales; family Poaceae; genus Aegilops; species Aegilops umbellulata. Next base: position 180,352,009 of record CP136057.1, on the reverse strand, counting down.
AAGAATACTAAGTAGCTCTGGACAGCAAGATATAAGTGAAGATCACAACGACAGTAAAGATAATGATGAAAAACAACTGTCAAGTAGGATATACAACAACTCTCTCTCCAACTTTCCTCTTGAAAAGTTTGAGCCAATTTTCTGATAACTTTTTTCAAAGAATGCTACTAACTCAAGCTTTCCAATGCAAAAAGAATCACTCAATTCCGAATTGATATGAGGAGTCAAGTAATTCTAAAACTGGCCTGAAAAACTGGAATAAGATGTGTCCGCGAACTTCGGAGGGCAAAAAAACCTATTTAGAATCTGATTTGGAGGTGTCAAATATTGAACTAGCCTCTACGACTATTTAGATGCGTCTCATCGCTAGCTTTCGTTTGAGTACTCATGGAGCCAAAACGGACTTCGTATGAGGAAGTTATGCCTGTTTTACTGAACAGTGCACAAAACAGATTCCAATCCGAATGCAACTACGAGATTGAGTCTAGATAGATCCGAATTTTGTTTTTTTTCTTCTCTCTTTTTTCTCTCACACTTTTTTCTCTTTTTCTTTTTTTCTTTTTTTCTCTGATTTTTTTCTTTTTTTTCTCTTTTTTTTCTCTTTTTTTTTCTCTTTTTTTTTCTCTGTCTTTTTTTTCCTCCCTCTTTCCAAGACAAACTAGATAAGATGCAGATTGGATCAAGCAAAGATGTGAACGACCTCAACTATGATTATGACAATGAACTATGGGTAGCACGTGGTGGAAAGTGATGGATGGTGTGGTGGACAGCGGAAGGGATAACGATGCAGCGGCGACGTGACTAATGTGAACAGAACTCGAAACTCTAAACGAACTAGACACTAAGACCAGCAACTCGACACGATGATGCAACCGATAATTCAATAATGCAAACAATGAAAAGAAAATTGCAAAGGCTCAGACTGGCTTGGACAAAGGATGAATAGATCTAACTTTTTGTGTGTGGCTTTTTTTTGGATAATGGGTAAGAAAATAGATCTAATCTAGTAAAAACTGGAAATTCTCACCGAGCAACCTGAAAACTGATACCACTTGATAGAGGCGGGGTGTCCCGATCTTTCGATGAGATGATAACTATCGATTTGGTGGAGATGACTTTGACGATCCGACTACAAACGTGCACGACGTTGCGCCTTAGCAATCGCTAAACCAATCTCCTGAGGTTACTGACGATGCCGGAAGCACGATCAGCCTGACCACGAAGGTCTCTTCCTACAAGCAATCGAAGAACGAGCAAGAATATGATAAAGCAATCTGAATATTGCGAATATACATGAAGTATTGATAATGGTGGGGATCCGTAAGCGGTCTTGGTCTGGTCGTTGGACACAAACGAAGTACACGAAGTTGCAATGGCTAACTTTTAACTAAACAAATCCCAAGGAAAAAGCTACTAAGTGGATCTACTTATATAGGAGTAAGGGGTGGCGGCCAAGGAGGTGGGAGGACGTCCCAAAGCAGCCTAAAACCAACCCTACGTCATACAAGGCTCATGGGACCATGTGGAGGTGATGCAACACCTTTGGACTTGTTGTTTGACTCCGATTCTGCTGCAACGTCAGATTGTTTCGTCCATATCTCAACGCTCCGGACGAATTTAAAGGTGATTCCAATTGGTTTGGAAAGAGGATGAAATCTACTTTCCAACAAAAAAAGAATCACCCAATCCAGAGTCCGTATGAAAAAGTTCTTGGCGTTTTGAGTCAGGTATGTCTGTGCAGTCCGAATCTGAATCCAGAACGTGAGAGATTTGGACTCTATCTTCTCTTGGCCCAAAAGTGATGTGAGAGGACTTTTTGAACAGAACTTAAACTTCTCCTTTTCCCCTGTCTTCATATGTAGATTGTACAAATGTCCCATACACCTGCGATTAGACAAAACATAAAAGTGTGTGAAGTATTTTTGTTCTGGATAATATAAATAGATTATTGAATAGTTGACACTAGAAATCACCTGACAAATATGCATGTATGAAATATTTTTGGTCGTATCCAAAGTAGTCATGTCCTCGTCAAACAACGTGAACGATATGAACACGCACAAAAAGCAAATTCTTGCACCTAATGAAGGCAAGAGGGTTGTCAATCCCCTTTGTTCTCACCAACTGCTCCCGCTCTTACTTGTCTCTTGGCCATGGTCGGAAGCTCGAGTGCGGTTGGGAGCTCGTCGTTGTCCATGGTGACACCATTATCGACATGTCTTTGTCGCACGTAAAATCCTAGCCATGTGTGTTCTTTAAGTGCTCATATCACACAGTAAGCCCTAGATCAATCTAAGATTTGCCATGCAGGAAATTACCATGCTCTAAGATTTGCCATGGCTAGAGTGGACGGGAGAAAATTATTGGATGTAATTTATATTAAGAGTATGTTGAAATGAGGAGCTTGAGCACATTGCGATGTTAGCTAGACAACATTGTTGCACTTAGGCAATTGAGCAAGGGTGAGAAGGAGAGCAAGATGGAGATGGGTGACAAGAAGGAACAAGAGGGAAACAATGATAGGCAGGGGAGCAATGAGCGTGCTCTTGTTGAATAAAAAAGAGAACCGGAGCATGTAATGGTTGTGCTTGCAGACTTAGTTAAGATATAATGTGTCCACGTGCAATTTTTTTATGAATGTGCATGTGCATTGTTGCTTTGTAATCGATATCTATGCAACCTTGAAATAAGCATAGTCAATGTAGTATTGAAATTGGAATCTGTATGGCCGAATGAAATGCACGTTTTAAATCTGTATGGGAAGAAAGAATGCATGTTTGAAAGTTGTTCGGCCAAATCCTAATAGAACAACATCCATATAACATGCACATCATAACATCCTGAGCAAAGTACATTCACAAAAACGGCTAACAATTTTCGTCTCTGGTTCCAGTCATTGCGGAAGCAAATGCTTTGTCTTGATTATTGCAAGAAAAAACATAGCTCGCCTAAGGTTTGAATTCCTCAAGACGCTCTGGCGAAGTGGTCCGGCCCAACAACATACCCAAATGGTTTTGTGAATCTTCTACGGACCGTTTTGAGATCCTTCCATGGCCGGTTTTCGGAACCATCCGTTTAGTTTTATGAAGGTTCCGTCCGTTTTTTTCCTATTAGTTTTTTTACATTTTTACATTTTTTAGATACGTGTAGACTTATTTTAAATACACATTGACCATTTTATGTATATAGGTTGAACATTTTTCAGATACACGTTGAACCATTTTCAAATACCACCGACTTTATCCACGGGCACCGCCAAAGTGCATCCGTACGTCTAATCGCCTCGCTCAGGAGATAGTTTTGAGGAAAGCTGCTAATTGTTTTTATAAATTCGTGCAAAGTGAGGGAAAAGCTGCTACTTTTTTAAATGGAAAAGCTGCTACTTTATTGATACTAGCTAAATACATGCGCATTGCAGCGGGGCGCATTTTTTATTATTATTCGACGTATAATTTCTTGATTTATCGCTGCACATTTCAAGTTTGTATGGAAAATTATTGCACCTTTTTTTTTGAGTAAAAAAAGTTATGGCGTCTTTTAAATTTGTACGGATTCAGATGCTTGCGGAGCCCGTATTTGTTCCGCACCCTGAAAAACATGTCTTGAGGCCCATAGCAGCACACTGGCCCATCGCTCTAGGGCCCATTAGGGTTTTGCTGCGCGAAGGCAGCGACGCGCGTTGCTATAAATAGCAGTCGCCTCCCCGCCTGTTTACCTCATCACCGCCGCCGCCTCCTTCGCTCGTCCTCGGCACCCGGCTGATTTGCTTCTTCGTGGCGTACGACTCATCGATTTTTCTCTCTTTTGCTGTTCTTCATCTGGTCTCAGCGTACGATTCGTTTTGCTCTTCGTCGTCTGTTCCCATATTTCGATTTGTTGGTGCTTCGTCATCTGGTCATTGGGATGATCAGTCTCTCGAGTCTGATCGGTTCCCAATGGACTCGTTCCCTTGAAGCAACATCGTCCCGTTGTATCCCGAGCTCGCCTCTCTAGTGTGCCCTCCGAGCTTCTCTCCCAGGGCACCGGCGGCTCTTACATACATTTAAAAAGTTCCCAACCCTCATGTTCTTCGTTTTCTCATTTTCGGCATCTTGATTTCGACGACTGTGATGAGCCAATTTTACAGTTACAGACCTGTAATGACTCCTGCGGAAATGATCGCATGGTCAAAGAACATCTAAGGGACTGAGTTGTCTTAGAAATCATCATGATTCCTAGTACTATATATTGGATCTTGCTTTGCCGCGTGTTTTGATCTGCTGCTTCTCTTAACAGTATTCGTGTCTGTGAACTAATTTGTATGGTTCCCGGGCAGTGATAATGGGAAGCAGAAAGCAATTGTTCCTCTCGCTATCCAATGCGGAAATTTTGTGATGCGATTGGACGTCGAGGAACTACACTGCCTTATTTGCTGAATTATTTACGCTTGGTATTTGTTTGTTTATGTAAGTCTTTTTGTTCAACATCGTTCGAGAATTGGAATGACCAGATTAAATCGATGATATAACGTATGAACCAACGGAAACATGTGGATGAAGGATCTGCTCAGGCGTTATGGAATGTTATATGCGGCTGAACTTGATTTGCTCGGTCTCGTAACCAGGCAGATATGATTAAGGCGCAACCATACTTGTAAGTTTCATCCAGAAATTCAAGGAACCAGGACCATAAAAATCCAATCAGGAAAACACATAATCTGACCTGGTTTTATTGGCCTCAGAATGGCCGCACCGTTCCTTGCTAAGACCAATATATTATTATTCTACTTAGTTAAGTCACCCAGAATTGTGAAATTGTGATGGCTTATGTGCCATTCTGAAAAATTTGTTAAGAGCGTCTTTCCTGTGAGTTTCTCTAAACGCCAGTAATTATTGGAAAACTGGTGATCTTATTGTGTGACGGGGGGGCATCCGAGTCTTTCTGCCTGATAATGGAGCAAATTATCTGTGTTTGTATATTCCTTGGCAAACGTCACAAAACAATCCTTTGAATGTTAAGATTCCTCTGGAATTTTTCCGTTCGAAGGCGGTCTCATATTCCATTGCCCTTGATAGTGGCGTTGCTGCAGTTAAACTTTGGGACTTGCCATGAGACAATCAATATTTATATTTGGGTCCCTCTATACAACATCTAGATGTGAGATATATCTCACATCTAAGTTGTGACGTCAGCATAAGTCAACGCTTGTCCATCCCAGCACGCTGTTCTGTTGTCTGTTTGTTTTTTTCTCGAGCCAGCCCAGCACGTTGTTCTGTTGTCTGTTTGTTTTTTTCTTGAGCTGGCCGACTAGACGCGACAAAAAATGACATTAACGAACAGCACTACATTGGACGAGGTGCAGGGCAACTCCAGCACCTACAATCCAACCGTTGTTTATGAAGCGGGAAAGTTTAAAGAACATAGTACAACATTGAGATAAAAGACATTTGTTTAAAAAATTGAAACTTTTTTTTTTGCAAACTGTGAACAAATTTAAAATGTCAAAAAAAAATTTTGAAATGTGAAAAACATTTGTAATTGCAAACTTTTTCTAAAAATTAAGAACAATTTTTGGTATTCAAAACAATTTCCTCGCGAACAAAATTTGAAAACATGAACAATTTTTTAGAAACCCTGAATAGTTTTAAAAGTGTGAGTACATTTGAAAATTTTGAACAATTTTGGAAATATCATGAATAATTTATTTTAGTTTTGTTTTAATCATAAATTTTCCAAAACAAATTGCACCATTTAAAAAATGTTGACATTCGAAAAATGTTCATGCATTTCAAAAGAATGTTTATGATGTGTATTATAAAAAAAGTTTCATAGCATTCAAAGAAATGTTTGTGGCAATCTTTTTAAAGAAACTTCATGCACTTAAAAAATTCACAAAATTTTCTAGAAAAAAATTATGCAATGTAAAACAATGTTTGCTTTTTTTTTTAAAGTTTCATGCCACTTAGAAAAATGATCAGTAGGAATTTGAAAATGTTTACCATGTATTCTAAAAAATGATCGGGCCAGTATTTGAAAAAATATTCATTATGTATTTAAAAAAGAATGTTTAACGCGTGTTTAAAAAATGTTCCCCGTGTGTACCAAGAAATATACATTGTGTATTACAAAAGTTTACATGTATTTGCAAAAAAAAACTACTAGATAGGGGTATTGGGTTGGGAACGAGTTGTGTGCCGAGAGCGAACATGCAACTGTGTCGAGCATGAGTTGCATGTTTGGGTTGGACATGGAACTGGGTCGGGTTGGTTTGCGTGTTGGGGTTGGACATAGAACTAGATAGGGGTCGAGGCAAGTTGCGTGTTGGGGTTGGACATGCAACTGTACCACGCGAGTTACAAGTTAGGGGTGAACATGCAACCAGATAAGAGCCGGGGCAACTTGTGTGTCGAGGATGGATATGCAACTAGGTTGGCAAGTTGCGTGTTATGTTTGGAGTTGCAGCTAGCTAGTAGAAAAAATAGGTTGCGCCCCAGTTACGTGTCGATGGTGGACTTGCAACCGAGACAAGAAAAAGACCCTCCCCCCCCCCAAAAAAAAGAAATTACAAATCGGGGTAAAGTTGTAACTGGGGAAAAATGTTTGGCCCTCTAGTTGGGTGTCAACGTGGATTTGAGAATTGTGAAATTATGAAAAAAGAAAAAGGGAACAGAAAAACAAGAAAATAAAAATAAAAACAAGATCCTTTTGGAAAAATAGAAAACAAAATGAAAAATGGTGAAGAAAAATAAAAAAAGACAGAAAAATAGTGAAGAATACAAAGCAAAAAAAATGTATCCTATCTACTTGGACCGGTCCATCTGCGTTTTGCTTGTTGTTCGCGTGTGTGAAGCAGCAGTGAGCGGCTTATAGGGATTTTTGTTTGTTTGACGCAGCCCACGCGACACCCCATCATGTATTTAAAAATGTTAATCATGTAAAAAAACAATTTTTCATAGAGGTTTCTCCAAGAGCTTTCGCCTTCCTCTTCTCAAAAACATTGCATTCAAGGTGAAACAAACAATTGTAGAGGAAAAGAAAAGGACAATGTTATTCTCTAGAAAACGCGTATAGTGGCCTTTGTCGATGGGACAAATGCTCCAATTATATGCATTACATGGCAACTAGCATTTTTTTGTGGAAGATCATGAAAGAATGTCTTGTTTTTCGTTGGAAATTTTTTTGGACATGCAATTACCGTCCAACAACGCCAATTCCACAACAAGACCCAACAACGCCGAGTTATAGTAGCATTGAAGGCATGCAATGTAGTCGGGGACAACACTAGTAGTTTCAAATCGAGGGTGGGATGAAACAAACTTGCAACTGAGATAAAAAATAAAGCATATGCCTAGATGCGATTCGAGGGTGGGCTTACAAACGGGAGAACTACGAGCTGAGTTGCGACTCGACGATGGACTTACAACTGAGTTAACTATGTTACAACGATCCCAATTGCGGGTCAAGGGTGAACTTGCAACTGGGAGAACTACAAAAAACTATGATATCATTTGTCGAGGGTGGACTTGCAACTGAGAGAAAAAAATATTATGGGCCCAGTTGTGATTCGGGGCGTGGACTTGCAACTTAGACAACAAAAAACTATGAGCCAAGCTGCGAGTCAAGAGTGGACTTGCAACTGGGACAACTACAAAACTACGAGCCTAGTTGTGAGTCAAGGATGGAGTAGCAATTCGGATGAAACAAACTAGGCCTAGTTGCGAGTCAAGGGTGGACTTACTGTTGGACAACTAAACAAAACTAAAATATTATTTGTGATTTGTGGGTGGACTTGCAACTGGGACAACAACAAATTAAGAGCCCAGTTGCGAGTCGAGCGTGCACTTGCAACTGGTATAAAAAACACATGCCCAGTTGCGAGTCGACGGTGGACTTGCAACTGGGACAACAACAAACTAAGAGCCCAGTTGCGAGTCGAGCGTGCACTTGCAACTGGTATAAAAAACACATGCCCAGTTGCGAGTCGACGGTGGACTTGCAATTGGGACAAACTACGAGTCCATTTTCGAGCCGAGGGTGGACTTGCAACTGGGACAACTAAGAAACTATGAGCCTAGTTGCGAGTGAAGGGTCGACTTGCAATTGGGATAAATTAAACTCTGTGCCCAGTTGCGAATCAAGGGTGGACTTGCAACTGGGCTGAAAAACAAAACACAGTCTCCAACTACGAGTCGAGGGTGGGACTTGTAGCTCAGACAACCATGATCCCATTTGTGATTCGAGGGTGGACTTGCAACTAGGATAACTAAGAGACTATGAACCCAGTTGCGACTCAAGGGTCAACTTGCAATTGGAATGAAAAAAAATGATGGGCCAAGTTGAGAGTGAAGGGGTGGACTTACAACAGAGGTGAAACAAACTAGGCCTAGTTGTGAGTCAATGGCAGAATTACAACTGGGACAACTACACAAAACTACAATACCATTTGCAATTCGTGGGTGGGCTTACAACTGGGACAACAACAAACCAAGAGCCCAGTTGCGAGTCGAGCGTGCACCTGCAACTGGGATGAAAAAACACATGCCCAGTTGCGAGTCAGCCATGCAACTGGGACATACTACAAACCCATTTGCGAGTCGAGGGTGGACATGCAACCGGGACAACTAAGAAATAATGAGCCCAATTGCGATTCAAGGGTCGACTTGTAATTGGGATGAAAAAACTATGTGCCCAGTTGCGAGTCAAGGGTGGACTTGCAACTGGGATGAAAAACTAAACACAGTCTCCAGTTGCGAATGGAGGATGGGGCTTGCAGCTCAAACTACTACAATCCCATTTACAGGTGGAAGATGGACTTGCAACTAGGGCAACTAAGAAACTACGAGCCTAGTTGCGAGTCAAGGGTCGACTTGCAACTGGAACGAAACAAAATGGTGGGCCCAATTGTGAGTCAATGGTGGACTTGAAACAGAGATGAAACAAACAAGGCCTAGTTGCGAGTCAATGGGAGACTTGCAATTGGGACAACTACACAAAGCTACAATACCATTTGCCATTCGTCGGCGAACTTGCAACTAGGATTAGAACAATGAACTAATAGCCCAGTTGCGAGTTGAGCGTGCACTTGCAACTGGGATAAAAAACACATGCCCAGTTGCGAGTCGACGATGGACTTGCAACTGGGACAAACTACGAGTCCATTTGTGAGTCGAGGGTGGACTTGCAATTGGGACAACTAAGAAACTATGAGCCCAGTTGCGAGGCAAGGGTTGACTTGCAATTGGGATGGAACAAACTGTGTGCCCAGTTGCGAGTCAAGGGTCGACGTGCAATTGGGATGAAACAAACTATGTGCCCAATTGCGAGTCAAGGGTCGACTTGCAATTGCGATGAAACAAACTATGTGCCCAGTTGCGAGTCAAGGGTGGATTCGCAACTGGGATGAAAAACAAACCACAATATGTAGTTGCGAATGGAGGGTGGGGTGGGGCTTGCAGCTCGAACAACTACACTCCCGTTTATGAGTCGAGGGTGGACTTGCAACGGGGGCAACTAAGAAACTATGAGCCTAGTTGAGAGTTAAGGGTCGACTTGCAATTGAAATGAAACAAAATGATGGGCCCACTTGCGAGTCAATGGTGGACTTAAAACGGAGATGAAACAAACCAGGCCTAGTTGCGAATCAAGGGCGGACTTGCAACTGGGACAACTGCACAAACCTACAATACCATTTGCGATTCGGGGGTGAACTTGTAACCGTTACAAGTCAAGGATGGCTAGCAATTGGGATGAAACAAATTACGAACCTAATTGTGAGTCGAAGGTGGACTTGCAAGTGGGACAATTACACAAAACTGTGATACTACGAGTCGAGGGTGGACTTGCAACCGCGACAACTACGAACTACAAACCCAGTTGTGAGTCGATGGTGGACTTGCAACCCTATTGGAAACAAACCACAGACCCAGTTGCAAGTCAATGATGGGCTTGCAACTGAAATGAAACAAACCACATGGCCCTATGCGAGTTAACGGTGGACTTGCAACTGGAATACACAATACTGCATGCCTTGTTACAAGCCAAGAGTGGTTGGGTGCTGGACTTGGAAGACATGAGGACGAAACGAAGAACAAAAGTCATCGCACATGTGGACTCTACAAGTGCTCTCGTCAAGTGGACGAAACAAAACGAAACGAAGAACAAATTCTCTGCCAAACCACAAAAAGCGCACAATAAAAACGAACAAAAAGAAACGGGCCACGCCCCTCCAACAACGACATATATGGGCCCATGCGAAAAGAAACGCGAGAACTGGGTGACACAAAACAATTGGGACAAGAGGATGCGTGAGAAAAAGAACAAGCTGACACGGGTGGGCATGATTGAGTTTGTGCGAACATTTAAGGATACAAATTGGATGATTATAAACTTAGGCAAGACATCACTAAGATTCAGCAAATGCAAAAAGGAAAAAAAACTAGTTATGCACTCCTCTTGCTACATAGTCAAACAAAAAATAATAATAATAAGGTATGAAGACATGTGGCCCTCCACAAGAAAGCTATTGCCCACAAAATAAATCCAGTACATAAAATATAAAAATGCCCATTAAAAAAAGTCATATCAGGTCTCACTGCTTCGCGAGGGATGAACAAAAAATATGACACAATTGTAACGAGCATGACTTTTTTGCGAATAACGAGCACGAGTCACAAGCATATGTATCTAACGGTATACGAGTTAGATTAGACCTTGTAAACACTCATCTAGATGAGAATTAGCAATCGGGACCCCCAGATCGCACCACGAAAAACGGCCCAACAAAAGACGCATATGCGAACAGGTCAACAAGTAGACACATGAACAGACTGCGCGACACGGGCCCCGCACGACAAAAAGGACATGCAATAAATATATACAAAACAACTAAAGTTAATAGATGACAGAGTGAAAAACATTGATGAATTTAAAACAAATTAATAAAGGAGAAAGAAAGGGAAAATAAAAAATAAATGAAATAGTAAAATACAAAAATATAAAAATACAAAAGATCATGAATTTAAAACAAATAATGAAATAGAAAAATAAAAATAAAAACAAAAACGAAAACAAACAAAAACCAAATACAGGGTGTCAAATGGAAGTGGTCAAAAACTAGAAAAACGTTCAGTCGTAGCACAGGCTTGAAAAGAAAAACGAAAATGTGCCAACCGCTGAAAAAACAAAGGACTACCATTAAAAGGCCTGAGGCCCAGACACGCGGCAGTATATGCACGGACGGACAAGGCGAACAAAAATGCCCAGACTCGCACAATGAAGACAGTCGACGAGGTTATTTGTCAATTGCACTTTGCTAAAAAAAAACAAATTGTCAATTGCACAAATCTTATACAGTTTGATCCTGTGGTTGTGAACTTAGATGTGAGATAACTATTTCACATCTAGATGTGAAATAGCAAATCTGTTTATATTTTCTGTATATGAATTTTTGTTTGGGAGGACAACGAGTCACTTTGGTTTTTAAGGAACAAACTATCCGTGTTTGTATATTCGTTAGTTATCCTCACAAAATGAGCTTTAGATATTGAGGTTTCCTACCTCTTGGTGTGCATGTAGTAGATTTAGGCTGAAAATCTTGGGAGAGCGTGTAGATAATGACATGAGATTTCACAAATTTCCACCGCTCCCCTCCACCAAAATTGAGTACATGAAGAAACAACGTGGAATATTGAGCTACTCCAAAAGAAACAACGTGGAATATTGTGGACACCATTCTTAACTTTGCTAATTGAGTACATGAAGAAACCTGAACACATTTAAATTTAATTTGCTTGGAATTGAAATACAAATTGAATCCAATTAGCTGGATGCTAGTATCCTGAATTAGGCGGCCAGTAATAACTGTACCTGTAGACATCTGGAATCGAACAACAGGTTTACAATCATACAATCAAACTAAAAATGTTGTTTACTTTTCAATAAGTTATATTTCTTTAATCTAATCGCATGTTGCAATTTTCTACCGGGTCTTATTTTCTGTTCCTACATTTGTTGGATTTTTTATTTTTTAATCGGAGAAGTTTCCGTATTACCTGCTGGTTCACCTCGTCCCCCTCGTGTCGCCCCTGCGGGCGACCCAGGGGGAACCCTAGCCGCCGTGTCCTCGTCCCTCCTCCCGCCTCCACCTCTCCTCGCCGCTGTCTGCAGCGCCGCCGGGCAAAGCTTGGCCGGCTGGGCGGCGGCGGGGCGTCTCTCCCTCTTGGCTATCGCGGCTGACGCGGGGCAGCCAGATCGCAGGTTTCTTGGCGACGTCGTGCGCAGCACGGCGGCGGCCTGCTCGCGGCGTGGTGACGGCTGCGTGGTGGGAAAGATCGGTGGTCGCGGGCGCTGCCGGTTCAGGTCGCATCCGATCTGGGTCTTGGGCTTGAACGCCGTCAGCCGCCGCGGGGTGGTGGTGGTCGTCGCTGACCATGCCCGATCGCTGGATTCGGTGCTTGGAGATCTACGATGGGTTCTTCTTGATCCTCCTTCATGGTGGGTTGGACCCCATGGCTCTTTCATCTCTGCAGGTTCCGGTTCGTGGTTCGTTGCCGGATCCGGAGCCGACGGAGTTTTTGTGGTAGGATTGGAGGAAACTTTAATTGGCTTGTTCGGTCCGGCATTGGCAGCTTCTCTCGACGCTGTTACCCTCCATGGTGGCGATGTCGAGGTCTCTCCTATCCATCTCTGAACCCCTCCTAGACGAAAGTCCAAAATTCAGTCTGGGTTGGGCGGCGGCGGCGTCCTTCGTGTTGTACCCTTCATGGAGGTGCCGTCTTGGGAGGTTCTGATGTTCGGCGGAGAGATGCTGTGGGTGATGGACTCCGATAGCTTCAGCAGCGGCGACGATGTGGAGGTTGCTAGGAGGTGCGGCGTTGTTTCTATTGCGTCGATGATGACGAGTATTGGCCGCATGGTGCAGTTGGATATCGACGACAGATGCGGCTAGATGGACGAGCGCAGGGCGGTGGCGCTGTCTGGTGTCATGGAGGCGTCGACAGCTGACCTGGCAAGGACTTTGCATCGGTACCTGCTTTGAAGATGGTTAGGTGGATGACGCTGCGGTAGTCTCGGTGAGTGCGCCGGACCGGTGTGTGACCCATTCCCGGTAAGTGGCTGGGATAGGGCAACCAACATTAGATGTTAGGTTTTTGTATTAGGTTTGGACATTCGGCACCCCTGCATTAAGGGAATAGGAGTAGCGACAGGTGTCGCCAAGATGGTGGCTTCAGACTTACAGATGTAATGATTTGTAAGGTCTCTGAGAATAATTAGTAAAATGGCTGCATGTATCGCTCAAATGTAGAGGCCGAGGATAATCCTCATTTTCTAAAAAAAGCTATGTCGTACCAGCTAGTGTTTGACAAGTTGTAAATGGAGAGTGATGTAAAAGTTCAGGGGTGTACATTAGGTTTTGGAGCTGTGCCTGTGTCGCACGATCAGTCGAATCACTGGCGCCTCACTGCACACCGCATCGATGTAGCACCTAGACGCTAGCCCACGTACTATATAGTGTAGCGCCTAACTCTCAGACATTACATATTGACTTAATAATTTTCACGCAGTCCAGGAACATTGACTTAGTAATTTTCATGCAATCTGAGGTGCGACGTTGTCAGGCGTGTAGCGCCTCAGTCAGGTGCTGCACAGTGTAGTGTGGCGCCAGACTCTCGAACGCTACATGAAAGGATCAGCGGAGTGAAAAACTGCAAAAGCAGTACAATTTATGAATTCTTTTCTTCCGTGGGTTAAATTTGTGATCTTTGCCCACTTGGGAAGGGAGGCAGCGACATCTAAGGAGTTTTTTTGGGAGATATTTTGTTGAGAACAAGGGAACTGCTGGAGCTGCTCCCATATTCCATTGCCCTTGATAGCACTATTGCTGCATTTAAACTTGGGTAATTCTCATGAGATGCACATTTGTTCTTGCTGAAATTTTATTTCAAATGCAGGCTTATGTCTTAATTGCATGTTTTGGTTTACATGTTGTGCTTTTGTTTCTTTGTAAAATTTATTTTTGTCGTGATGGGAGGGCATCCGAGTACTTTGCTTTTATGGAGTAAACAATCCATGTTCGTTAGTCCTAAGCAACATCACAAAGTGAGCCTTTTGTTGTTGAGGTTTCACTACATGGATTTGTCCATTAAAATGCGGTCTCATATTCCATCGCCCTTGATAGCAGGGATGCTGCATTTAAGCTTTGGGAATTGCCATGAGATGCACATCTGTTCTTGCCCTTGTTAATTAAAGCATAAAGCATGCTTATATCTTTTGCTCTGTATATACACATACTCCCTTTTTTTGTGAAAACTATTTTCTGTGTTATAGGAGGACATCCAAGTCTTCCAGCTGGGGCAAACCTGCATGCTTGTATATTTCTAACTAAATGTCACAAATTGAGCCTTTTGGTGTTGTGGTGTCCCCGGCGATTCCTCTTTCAGCATCCAGTCTCACATTCCATTGGCCTTGATAGCTGCAGTTAAAATTTGGTAATGGCCATGAGACGCATATTTGTTCTTGCCAGCATTTTATTTCAAACACATTACTTTTTTTTGGATGTTAGAATTACTGCTAAATCCATTGAAGAGGAGAAGAGGATTGGTCCAGTATATGAGGGAAAACGGACCCAAAAACCATACAAACAACGCCTTTTGGCAAACAACACATACGTCCACACGAGCCACATGTCCCTCTGACCGGATTCACCTCCAGAACGATGCCATCAAGAGGGAACGCGACGTCGGATCGCCCCGCCATCGTCCGGTCTAAACTAGATCAAGGACGTCCTCGCACCCGCAAGCCGCGCCCGCAGGCGCCTGCTCGCCGCGCCCCCACACCTCTCCTCAGCCAGGCGGCCCCGCACTGCCCTGATCTTGCGAGAGGAAAAATTGGAAGGCCCCGCCGCCGCCGACACCGCGCGGGCTTTGCCTGGCGGCGCTTGCCGGTGGCGGGGAGGTGAGGGCAGATGTGGGAGGGGGAGCTGATCCATAGGATTCAATGGCGAATTCTAACTTCCCCATACACTGAACTAAAGGAGAAGAATAGAATAATTCATTGGTGCAGGCGGAGCAGCAAACCTTCTTAGAAATGGGAGAAAACCAAAAATAACGGAAGTCTTGGCCTTCTTCGATTCAATGACAAAATAACTCTATTGAGAGGGCCTTTGACAACGCTCTTGAATGTGGCTCGCTCCTAGTTTTTCTTCCCCGGCCGTTCTATCTAGGCTGGTGGCTATACTAGATTTCATGTCAGGTCAAACTTGAGAGTGGCCCACACAAAAAAAATACAGTTGGAATGAAAGATGGGGTAAAGATGAACTTTTTTTTGTCAAAACCAACTTTATTCCTCAAATAAGAGCCATGTCGTTTACAACTTTATCCAGCATGTACTTGTTCTGGCAGCAAACATTGGATGCACAAAAGTTGTCATCGAGTCTGATAGCATGGCTGCGGTGGAAGCACTAAACTACCCTGAAACATATCTTGGTCCTGATGTATCGATCATATCTGAGTGCACTCAGTTGGCGATGGATTTTACTAGCGTCAGTTATATTCATTGTAGCAGAGAGGCCAACCTCCTAGCTGATTGCTTAGCTAGACATTCTTTTAGTTTGAACTCTTCTGAGTTCGGGGTAAAGATGAACTTTATTTCCTAGCCGCTCTCCATCCAACAAGTTACTCTCTTTCAAAAGATGACAACTCAAGATTACCAATCAAAACCAATGCTTTTTCTTCTCCTATAGCTTCATCATTACATTTTTCACTAGTTGTTGAATGTGAGTGATGAGATCGATACATATGGAATTTTTACCTGACTGACATACTTTGGAAGATTAAGAAATTCTATTGAATTTACTTATGGGCTTGCTCTACATGTGGTCAGATGGGTTCCCCTCTTCAGTCATTTGGTACCTCTCCAACAGTTCCTCCTATTCCTATTGGTCTGATCAAAGCCAAACCTATCTAGTCTTGCACGTTATCACCCACTGCTCTTGCCAAAAACAAAGAAATTCTATCTTGGGAACTAAAAAGAATCGGAATGGGAAGTATTTATTTCTTGATTCTCCGGCTAGCATCCTTTACTTCCTTCCTTCTTCATCCATAAATATGCATTATAAGTCATTTTATATTATTTTTATGAACTAGTCTATTAACTTAGTGCCCAATAGTAGTTCCTACTTTTTGCATGTTTTTTGTTTTGCAGAAAAGGCATACCTACAAAAGTTCAAACACAATGAAATTTTACGGTGGTTTTTCTTGTTACATAAGAGACCATAGAAGTTTCGAGGAGAGACCCGAAGACACATGAGGGGATGCGCCCTGAGTGTAGGGCCTACCATGCAAGCTTCTGGGCCTCCTGATGCTCCATTTTTCCTAATTTCTGCCCTATAAATTCTCATATATTCTAAAACCCTCGGAGTGAGACCCGAAAAAATTCTGCCGCCGCAAGCCTCTTTCATGATTCCGGTGCTCTAGCGGAGGGGGTAACCATTGGGGCGTCTATTTTCATTAATCTTGCTGCCTCCACGATGATGTATCACTATTGCAGGATGCTGCTAACGCGACACTACGATCAGAGACCCTTTGACGAAACTGTGTGCGATGCATTAATCGCAAACGGGGATGTAAAAAACCCATCAAAAAAGATGCAAAATGTTTGCGATGGCGGAAACATCAAACACGGTTCAGATTTTAGTTACGTGTGCGATGCGGGGCATACAGTTGTTCCAGAAGAACTGTTTGCGATGAGGCAGAACAATAGAAATGGAGAGCCATATCAATGTGTGTGCGATATACGGCATACTGTTCACTATGATGAACTGTGTGCTATTAGGGAATGCAATAGAAACGGTCAGCCAGATCAAGGTGTGTGTGATATACGGCATACGGTTCACTCGGACGAACTGTTTTTGATTAGGGAAGACAAAATAAACGGTTCAACTTAACAAGATGTGTGTGATATGCAACATACAGTTCACATAGATGAACTGTTTGCGATGAGCCAAAAGAACACAAACGATTCGTGTAAACAAGATGTGTGTGATACGCAGCAAACAACCCACTCGGATGAACTGTTTGCGATGAGAAATTATAACACAGACGATTACTATAGTTAGTTCGTGTGCGATTTTGTTCGTACAAAAAACTTTGAAAAATGCAAACTAGTTGTTTGCGGTGGCTAGAAGTATCGCACATGATGCGTCTGCGAGTACTCGTGTGCGATGATTAGTAAGTTACACATATGTTTCCTTAAGTTAACATGTGTGTGATAAATAACACGTGGCACCGCATATGGTATTCGGGTTGTGTGTGTGCCCCACTTAGTCTTCCCGCGCTCCACATGGGTGAATTGTAAAATCCACGCCTCCTCCCTCATCGGTTTCCCGCCACGAGCTAATGGCTTGCTGCATATAACCCAGGCGACAACGTACCTTCGCGACACTCTGCGTAGATCCAGTCCTCACCAATCTACCATTAGTTATTCCAAGCAGGCCAGGCAACAACCAAAGCTTCGACGTTGACCCCTACCTGCGTTACATCTTCAGCGAGGAGAACGAGTTGGAGCAGGTCGAGGAGCAAGAACTTCATCAGCCGATGTAGGCACCATGGCCCATCGGCAGCAATATCGGCGTGACAGTCCTTGGGCGCACAATCGACATATTGTAGAGGAGGTGTGATGAGCAGTTTGCCATCCACCGTGCAAAAGATTCAGAGCTGCTCGGCGGCATGATCGACGACCCACCCGAAGAGACGCCGTCACCAGTGCTCATCGAGAGCCTGATGCCCCGCAAGGAATGGGCAGAGGACCTCTGCGATTCAGTCAAGACACAGGCAGCCTACGGCTTCATCATTGCCCGCGGCGGCCGTGTCAACCTCGATACCGACAATGTGGTGGCCAGGCTCGAGCGCATCCTTGGCGGAGTTGACGTCCTTGATGAAGTAGAACATCGCCAACGTGATATCTTGAGGATGTAGGTGATAGACATAATTTGCTACCAGGCCAGAGACATGGAAATGGAGCGCTTCCGCAGAGATATCATGTGCGCGATTGCATGCTGTCAAGCTCTTCTGGAAGAGGCTCAACAGCCCCACCGAGTGCCAACAACTCCGTAGGCGGAGGCAAGTCGGGACACTTGGAATGAACGTTCGCAAGGGTGCTATGCTGATCATGGAGTCTGAGAAGACTGTCGTCGGAAGGCCGCCAACTTAGCCTTTTATTATAATTGTATGCATATGTAGGTCGTGACTGTTTTGGGCCTTGCCGCATGTGGCATTTTAAATTAACCTGAATATGTAAGACAATTATTAACCGTTGCCATTGTAAATTTGCCTCAACGACGAGCAGAGCGCGCGCAGGGACGCTAGAGCGGAGCGTGCCGCGGCCGCCTCTGTCGGATTTAGGGCTCCGTAGACCCAAGAAAGGTTCGAACTCTAGGACGTGTGCAAAGAACTCAACCTCTCCAGCCAACCAGTTCGTCACCCCCACGACCTAGCTCGATGAACAAGAAAGGAAATGGACACAACAGTTTACCCAGGTTGTGGTGTAAGACCCTACTCCTGCTTTGTGGTGGATTAGCCTCGCGGGGGGCTGAGGATGAACGAGTACAAGGGAAGAACAACCTCAGGAGGTATGTTCCTATGTGGGTGTGAGCTAGTGAGGTCTCTCTCTGTCTTGTGGATCCCGCCCCTTCCTATGGTGGTGGCTAAGCTATATTTATAGTGGCCTCGGTCCTCTTCCTCCAAACGAAGGCGGGAAGGGATCCCATAGTGGCCAATTTTGAAGGGGGCAAGAAGTACATCCTATCCCGACGAAAGGTGATCTTCGCCTGCAAAGTTTCTGGTCATGACGCCGTGGAGGGCTCGGCGATGACATCCATCACGCCGTACTGGCGGTCCTGGTCCTGTTGCACGGGAATGGAAGCCTTTGGCTGATTCCTCGGGACCCCACGCGTGCGCTTGCCTCCTTAGCACCAAAGAGGAAACCTGCTGCTCTGCACCCGCTGGCGCCCGCCTGTCCTGGGTAGTCATGGCTTGCGTCACCTCGACCTCGTGAGGCAGGCGGCTGCATAGGAATCTCCGCTCCTCGGGAGCCAGCCTGGGGAGGCCGCTCCCTCCAGAGGTCTTGGCGTCGTTCGCCTCGTGAGGCTTGGCCCCTCGCGAGGGTCTTGTCTTGCTAGTGCTGAAGATGGGACGTACCAGGCCGTCAACGGAGCCACGGCATGGGCCACATGCAGGCAAGTCTGGGTACCATGTTTCCTAGAACGCCGACAGTAGCCCCCGGGCCCAAGGCGCGCTCGAACTTGGTTTTGGGGCGAAGCCAAAAGGCAAGGGCAAAGCGCCGCGAGCCCCAATCGCCTGCAGACCGAGCCGACGCGTGGTGCCTGATGGACATGGGCGTCTCCACTTTGCCATGCCGCCTCGGCAACCGCTCGACTTGACAACTGCCTGATGCATACAGAAAAACCATCATTTCTTGGAATCGCGAGAGGCCGGTGATTAGCCTCCCTTGGATATAAATGCGAGAGGGGGCGGAGCCCCCTGCTCATCTTCATCTTCTCGACACTTGCTCCTCCTTCTTCCCCTTCGTCCCATCGTCTTGCCAGAGCGTCCATGGCTCCAGTGAGGAGGTTTTCCGCTGTGGAGAAAGGAAAAACCCCTCAAGTGGAACCTGAGTTGCTCCCGGCGAAGAAGAGGCATGATTGTTCTCATGACGCCACCGCGGCACCCATGGAGGCGCGACCTTGGCATGAACACGCTCCGCTGGGCTTCCCGATCCCCATGTATGCTCGCGCGCAGAGCCGCACGCATAGGAGCGGTGGCAGACGCCACGAGGAACGGAGCCGCGGATGAGGACAAGCGGTGGCCGTACAACCACCCCACTTGCGGACCCATGCCGAAGGCACGACCCGCGAATTCATGGTGTGGGCGGCAATGCCACCGCGCACATGGCTCCGGCTCTCGCGACCCTTGGCGAGGGAGATACCACCGAGGGGGCCCGTCGAGCTATGGCTGCAGCACGATGGTTGTTGTAGCCAAGCTTCATAAGCGGAAGTCGAGGTCCTTGACTCTGGCGACATCTTCATGACTCGAGGATGGGGTGCGATCACCCGCGCCTGCTGTTCGAAGGGAGGCCACACCATCCAATTCGAGTACGACGGGGCGTCGGCGCTCTTTTTCAAGGTCTTCGGAGAGGACGGCCAACGCCTGGAGTGCTGCCCCGAGGGAGGAGGTCAAGGCAGCGTCTCCCTGGCAGGCCGGCAAGGCGGCGAAGTCACCAGGGATGAACTTGCCCTTGGCCCTGTCCGCGATTCTTCCGACAGCAGCAGCGCCTCATCGAACTCGAGCGACGATGATAGCTACGAGCCGCCGTGCCCGGACCACAGTAGCAGCATCATCCCGGCGTCGTCGGTGATGTCGCCAGGCCATGGCTCTTTAGGGGATTTTTCCTTTTGCTTCATCTCTGCACACAACCATGACGAGCCCCGGGGGGGGGGGGGGGGGTGTGTGAAAAACTGTGACGCTCACACTTTAACATTATCATTTCTGATTTGGTGTTGTGTTTGCATCTCTCACCTTGGCATGGCTCCCCCTTTCATTCCCGCGATATCTTAGTGCCCTATGCCGATCGGACCCAGTCCCCAGGCAAGCTTCGGCCGTCGCTGGTATGCCAGGTCGTGATGCCGTGGTCAAGGCTAGGAGGTGAGCGACCCGAGGTCCAGTAAGAGCCCCCAAGGAGCGATGCTCAGGAGGTCCCCTTTGGCGTGCAAGCAGCTCCCGAAAGGTTGAAAGGGAAACGTCCTTGCCCGAGCGAGATCACTAGAGACAGAGCGCTGATTGTAAGGTTCGTGCCATCATGCAGGTGTGGGGTGACTTATCTTGATGAGCCCGTGATGATTCTTTTGAAGGAAATATGCCCTAGGCAATAATAAAGTTGTTATTTTATATTTCCTTATTCATGATAAAGGTTTATTATTCATGCTAAAATTGTATTGATCGGAAACTTAAATACATGTGTGAATACATAAACAAATACCGTGTCCCTAGTAAGCCTCTAGTAGACTAGCTCATTGATCAAAGATGGTTAAAGTTTTCTAACCATAGACATGTGTTGTCATTTGATAACGAGATCACATCATTAGGAGAATGATGTGATGGACAAGACCCATCCGTTAGCTTAGCACAATGATCGTTCAGTTTTATTTCTATTGCTTTCTTCATGTCAAATACATATTCCTTCGACTATGAGATTATGCAACTCCCGGATACCGGAGGAACACCTTGTGTTCTATCAAATGTCACAACGTAACTGGGTGATCATAAAGATGCTCTATAGGTATCTCTGAAGGTGTTTGTTGAGTTGGCATAGATCGAGATTAGGATTTGTCACTCCGAGTATCGAAGAGGTATCTCTAGGCCCTCTCGGTAATACACACCACAAGCTTTCAAGCAAAAGACTAAGGAGTTAGTCACAAGCTGATGTATTACGGAATGAGTAAAGAGACTTGCCGTAACGAGATTGAACTAGGTATGAAGATACAGACGATCGAATCTCGGGCAAGTAACATACCAATAGACAAAGGGAATTACGTATGTTGTCATAACAGTTCGACCGATAAAGATATTTGTAGAATATGTAAGAGCCAATATGGGCATCCAGGTTCCGCTATTGGTTATTGACCGGAGAGGTGTCTCGGTCATGTCTACATAGTTCTCGAACCCGTAGGGTCCGCACACTTAGCGTTCGTTGACAATATAGTGTTATATGAGTTATATGATTTGGTGACCGAATGTTGTTCAAAGTCCCGGATGAGATCATGAACATGACGAGGAGTCTCGAAATGGTCGAGAGGTAAATATTGATATATAGGTTGATGGTATATGGACACCGGAAGTGTTTTGGGACGTACGGTGAAGGAATCGGGTCATCGGAAGGGGTTCCGGGCACCCCCCGGCAAGTTATGGGCTTAATGGGCCAAAGGGAGGGACAGGCCAGCCCATTAGGGGGCTGGTGCGCCCCTCCACTTGTTTGGACAGCCGTAGGGAAGGAAAAGGTGGAGGAATAGCCCCTCCTGCCTTTCCCTCTCATGGGAGAAAGGAAAGGGAGGGACGCCACCCTCCCCTACCTTTCCCCGCACTCCAAATAAGGAAAGAAGGGGGCGCGGCTTGGGAGGGACCCCAAGTAGGATTCCTCCTACTTGGGCGCCTCCTTTGGCTGCTCCTCCCTCCCTCCCACCTATATGTGTGTGTGTGGGGGGGGGGGGAGGGGGGCGCCTAGCACACAACAGATCAATTGTTAGCCGTGTGCGGCCCCCCTCCACCGTTTACACCCCCGGTCATATTTTCGTAGTGCTTAGGCGAAGCCCTGGGAAGATCACTTCACCATCACCGTCACCATGCCGTCGTGCTGACGGAAATCATCTACTACCTCGATGACTTGCTGGATCAAGAATGTGAGGGACGTCACCGAGCTGAACGTGTGCAGAACCCGGAGGTGCCGTGCGTTCGGTACTTGATCGGTTGACGTGAAAAGAAGTTCGTCTACATCAACCGCATTGTGAAGCGCTTCCGCTTACGGTCTATGAGGGTACGTAGACACGCTCCCCCCTCATTGCTATGCATCTCCATGGATAGATCATTGCGTGTGCGTAGAAATGTTTTTGTTTTCCATGCAATGATTCCCAACAGTGGCATCATGAGCCAGGTCTATGCGTAGATGATATGCACGAGTAGAACACAAAGAAGTTGTGGGTGGTGATGTTCGTACTGCTTACCACCAATGTATTATTTTGATTCGGCCGCATTGTGGGATGAAGCGGCCCGGACTAACCTTACATGTCCATGTACCTGAGACCGTTTCCAGCGACTGACATGCAACTAGTTTTGCATAAAGGTGGTTGGCGGGTGTCTGTTTCTCCTATTTTACTTGAATCAAATTTGATTGCGGCCGGTCCTTGAAGAAGGTTAAAACAAAAAAACTTGATAATTCACCGTTGTGGTTTTTGCCGTAGGTAAGAATGGTTCTTGCTAGAAACCTGTAGCAGCCACGTAAAACTTGCAACAACAAAGTAGAGGACGTCTAACTAGTTTTTGCAGTTCATGTTGTGATGTTATATGGTCAAGACATGATGTGATAAACATTATTGTATGAGATGATCATGTTTTTTAAAGTTATCGGCAACCGACAGGAGCCTTATGGTTGTTTCTTTATTGTATGAAATGGAAACGCCATGTAATTGCTTTACTTTATCACTATGCGTTAGCGATAGTTGTAGAAGCAATAGTTGGCGAGACGACCATGATGCAACTATGGAGATCAAGTTGTCGAGCTAGTGACGATGGAGATCATGACTATGCTTTGGAGATGGAGATCAAAAGCACAAGATGATGATGGCCATATCATGTCGCATATTTTGATTGCATGTGATGTTTATCTTTTATGCATCTTATTTTGCTTAGTATGACGATAGCATTATAAGATGATCCCTTGTAGCGACCCGACCTCAGATGGTCAAGTCTCTGTGCTCCGGTGTCATCCCTGGATCAGTAATGCTGACACCACACAGTACTTCGAAGGATTTATAACAGAGTAGCAATCACACACTTATTACATCGTTGTCTCAAAGAGAACTTATTACAATAAATATGGCTAAAGGCCATCTAATAATGATAACAGCGGAAGACTTGGAAGATAAGTGAGTCCATCAACTCCAACGGCATCACTGAGTATAGAACCACGACCTAAAAGCAGCTTACTCATCGTCTGAAAAGTCTGCAACATGAAAGTTGCAGCCCGAACGGGTCAACACATGGAATATGCTGGCAATGTAACACATAGAGAGTAAATGAATGATAAGCCTATACTACATGCATATATGGCTGGTGGAAAGGCTCTATGGTTACAGTTTCGCGTAAAGCCAGTTTTTCCCTACTGCAAAGGAATAAATTTATTTAACTATCATGGTGGTTGTTAAACATCGAGAATGGTTGACAGCATTCCGATCCCAATTAAAATGTAATCATTAATCATCTCAACAACATTAATTAGAAGTAACATGATGAGATTCACATGATATTCAAGTACTAGATACTCAAGATGTCCATAACCGGGGACACGGCTAATCATGATTAGTTTGTACACTCTGCAGAGGTTTGCGCACTTTTCCCCACAAGACTCGATCGCCTCCGTTTGGTTTCTCGCACTACATGGTGTTTGAGAAACGAATGACCGAGACATAGTCTTTCAGAAGCGCTAGCACCTTACGATGGGTAGACTTGTACACCTACATCCCCTACATCTGCTAGTCTACCACTATAAGAGTTCGCACGACTTAGTCAACTATGCCAGAGCCCATAATGGCTTGTGGCTGCACACGGAAGTTACTAGCATGAATGATCTTATGATCCCTTTGAGCCTGGGTGGCAGTCCAAAAGAAAAACAGGCAAGTCCTGATAGAAACCAGGTGCCTCAATCCACCCAGATGTGTGTTTAAGTTGCCACCTTAAGTAAACCATTAAAATTAACAAACTCACATCTATCATGGATATCACTCACCCAATCCACGTCTACTAGCATAGCATGGCATAATAAGCAAACGTAGAAGTAACTCCCAAAGGTTTCATAAGAAAAACAGGTAATAGGTACTACCTCATCTACTTCCCATCTCACAATTTAATTAGATCCTAATCATGCAATGTGTTTGAGGATTGATCTAATGCAATAAAACTGGGTAGTAGAAAGGTATGATCAAAGTGTTACTTGCCTTGCTGATGATCCGCGGAACCTAGAGATTCGAAGTAACAGGCGACGCACTCCGGGTGATCTATCGCAGACAAACAACAAGCATACAATAAGTACTCATCTAATGCACAGGTAAAATTCGAACAAGAAATCGAACCAGAAAGTTCAACTTAAGAACCCTGGTTTGCAAAAGAAATCAAACCAAACAAAGCATCGAAAGTCAAACGACGAAAGAAACCAACTTGGTTCTAGCAAGTTGAAACTAGGTCAAATTTTACTGTAGCAAAAACTTGTTTAAGTTGATTAGTCGGAACGGCGGTTTCGAAACGGAACTCCAGGCGCTTGAATCACCTGATTCCGATAAACGAGTGAGAAGATAAACTAGAACGAAGATCGGATATGAGATCGCGATCAGAAAAATCGCGGAATAAATCTAACGAAAAGAAAAACGACGAACGGTTAAACGAACGGACGTTCGTTAACCGAGAAGAATCCGGTGATCACGTTCGTTAGAACGAACGGTCCGGCGAACGGTCTCGAGGCAACTAAATCGGAGAAGAAAACTAATCCGATCTAGGGTTTCGGAAAAGAAAACCGAACGAAAAACCGATCTAGAAATCCGGAACGGTTTAGCGAAGAACCGGAAAGAAAAACGAATCGGAAGAGAAGAATCGGAACGATTAGAAGAAAACGATCCGATGAAAAGAGAAAGAGACGCGGCGCGGCTACCTCCGGCGAACGGCGGCGTTGGGCGGCGGCGGCGAGGTGCAGCGGCGGCGGTGGCAAGGTGCGGCGGCGGCGCGGGGCAAAGGCGGCGGCGGCGCGGCACTAGGGCGGCGGCGCGGGTGAGGGGGCGCGGGATGGGTGTGGGGCGCGGGGTGGAGGCTTGGGGCTTTGGGTTTGATGATTTAGAGGGGGGGTGTGGGGGTATTTATATTGGGGAGGGGGAGGTTGCTTGGAGGAGGGATCAAGGAATAAGAATAGGAGTAGGAAAGATCTAGAAACAAAAAGGAATAAACGAAAGTAGGACAAAAGTCCTACTAGGACTTCCAAAAGAAAGAGGCAGCGGCCTCCCTGCGCCTGGGGTGCGCGCGCGTGCGGCCTTGGCTTGGGCCTTTGGCCCAAGGCGCTGCAGATTTTTTTTAAATTGGTTTCGCGCGCGGAAAAACACAGAAAAGAAAATCTACCGGACTCCAAAACTAATAAAGTAAATTTTCCCCGACTCCTAAAAATGAGCCGAACAAAATGAACTTTTCTCCGGGCCAAAATGCAATTTTTGAAAACACGCATTTTTTCCTAATGCAAAATAAAATGCAAATAAACTCCGGAAAATCCAATGATCCTCTTTTCAAAATTTTGAGAAATCTCAAATATGAAAATAATGAAATCTCCAACTCTCTCCGAGGGTCCTCGAGTTGCGTGAAATTTCTAGGATCGACCAAAATGCAAGAAAAATATGATATGCATGATGATCTAATGTATAACATTCCAAATTGAAAATTTGGGATGTTACAAACCTACCCCCTTAAGATGAATCTCGCCCTCGAGATTCGGGTTGGCTAGAAAATAGGTGAGGGTGGTCCTTGAGAAAATCTTCTTCTCGCTCCCAGGTGGCTTCATCCTCTGAGTGGTGGTTCCACTGAACTTTGCAAAACTTGATAATCTTGCTGCGAGTGACTCTGCTGGCATAATCGAGAATCTTGATTGGTTTCTCTTCATATGTTAGATCATCCTTCAACAGAATCGCTTCAAGCGGCACTATATCTCTTAGCGGTACCTCCGCCATTTCGGCGTGACATTTCTTCAACCGAGAAACATGGAATACATCATGAACTCCTCACAGTCCTTCTGGCAATTCCAACTTATAAGCGACTTCTCCCATGCGTTGCAAGATCTTATATGGTCCAACGAAACGCGGTGCTAATTTTCCCTTAACTCCAAAGCGCTTAACTCCTCGAAGTGGGGATACTCGAAGATAAACCCTGTCTCCGGTTTTGTAGGCTATCTCCTTGCGTTTAGAATCTGCGTAGCTCTTCTGCCTGGATTGGGCTACCTTGAGCCTATCGCGAATCAACTTAACTTTCTGTTCAGACTCCTTAATCAAATCCGGTCCAAACAATTGACGGTCTCCAACTTCGTCCCATGACAACGGTGTCCTGCACCTCCTTCCGTATAAAGCTTCGAAAGGTGCCATCTTCAAGCTGGTTTGATAACTGTTGTTATAAGAAAACTCCGCATACGGCAAGTTATCGTCCCAACTAGATCCATAATCTAGCGCACAAGCTCTCAGCATATCCTCCAAAATCTGGTTGACTCTCTCAGTCTGTCCATCTGTCTGCGGATGAAAAGCTGTACTGAATTCTAGCTTGGTTCCCAAAGTTTCATGCAACTGATTCCAAAACTTTGAGGTAAATTGGGTTCCTCTATCTGATACGATACTCCTCGGAACTCCATGCAAGCAAATGATCCTGGTCATGTATATCTTTGCCAACTTAGCACTGTTGTAAGTGGTCTTAACTGGGATGAAATGTGCTACCTTCGTCAAACGATCAACTACTACCCATATCGAGTCATATCCGGCCTTTGTCCTGGGTAGTCCTGTGATAAAGTCCATGCCTATCTTATCCCACTTCCATTCGGGTATCGGCAATGGTTGTAGCAATCCGGCTGGCTTCTGATGTTCTGCCTTCACTCTATGACACACATCACAAACTGCTACATATGCTACAATATCCTTCTTCATTCCGGTCCACCAGAATGTTTCCTTTAAATCCAAATACATCTTGGTATTTCCTGGGTGAATCGAATAGGGTGAATCATGTGCCTCTTGTAGAGTCAACTTCCTGATCACCGGGTCATTGGGCACATAAACACGGTCCTCAAACCATAGGGTATCGTGCTCATCCTCACGAAATCCCTTTGCTTTTCCTTCGCTCATTTTCTTCTTTATCTCTGCAATCTCCTTGTCAGATTTCTGAGCCTCTCTGATTTTATCCATCAATGTTGACTGAATCTCCAGTGCTGCTACATAGCCTCTCGGAACTATTTCCAAACATAACTCACGAATGTCTTCTGCCAACTCCTTTGGTATTTCTCCCGTCATTAGTGTATTGACATGGCTCTTATGGCTCAATGCGTCAGCTACTACATTAGCCTTTCCTGGATGGTAATGTAACCTCATATCGTAATCCTTGATGAGCTCCAACCATCTTCTTTGTCTGAGGTTCAACTCCTTCTGCGTGAAAATGTACTTCAAACTCTTGTGATCTGTGTACACCTCACAATGATTTTCCAATGAGGAAATGTCTCCATGTCTTCAATGCATGCACTACGGCTGCTAACTCCAAATCATGCGTAGCATAATTTAATTCATGAGGCTTCAGTTGTCGTGAGGCATACGAAACAACTCTTCCTTCCTGCATAAGCACTGCTCCAAGTCCTCGACGTGAAGCGTCGCAATACACCTCGTAATCCTTGTTCTGATCTGGCAGAACCAATACTGGTGAAGAAACCAATCGTTTCTTCAACTCCTGAAAACTAGCCTCGCATTCCTCAGTCCATATGAACTTAGTATCCTTTTTCAACAATTCAGTCATAGGCCTTGCAATCTTTGAGAAATTCTCAATGAATCTTCGGTAGTATCCTGCGAGTCCAAGAAAACTCCGGATCTCTCCAACTGTCGTTGGTGCTTCCCATTCGGTTACGGTCTCAACCTTTTTAGGGTCAACTGCTATACCTTCTTCGGATATAACATGTCCAAGAAATCCAACTTCCTTCAACCAAAACTCACATTTGCTGAACTTGGCATACAACTGATGTTCCCTTAGTTTCTCCAAAACCAAACGCAAATGTTCCTTATGCTCTTCTTCATTCTTTGAGAAAATCAGGATGTCATCAATGAACACCATGACGAACTTATCCAAAAACTCCATAAACACTTTTTTCATCAGGTTCATAAAATAGCCAGGTGTGTTAGTCAGTCCAAATGACATAACGGTATACTCATACAATCTGTATCTCGTAGTAAAAGCTGTCTTGGGTATGTCCTGCTCTCGAATTTTCAACTGATGGTACCCTGATCGCAAATCGATCTTGGAAAACACTTTAGCTCCTTGCAAACGATCAAATAGATCATTAATCATTGGCAGTGGGTACTTGTTCTTGATGGTTACTTCATTCAATCCACGGTAATCAACAACCATCCTTAATGATCCATCTTTCTTCTCCACTAGAAGTACGGGTGATCCCCAAGGCGAAGAACTTGGGCGTATATAACCTTTATCCAATAGCTCCTTAATCTGCTTCTTGATTTCCGCCAAATCCTGGGCGGGCATCCTGTATGGTCTCTTTGATATTGGTCCAGTGCCTGGCAAAAGCTCAATTAAGAACTCGATATCTCTATCCGGTGGCATTCCTGGCAATTCCTCAGGAAACACATCAGGGAAATCCTTCACCACTGGTACCTCTTCCTGTACAACTCCCGATAAAGAATTCACTTGATTCCTTTTTGATCCATGTCGTGATACATACTTGATCCTTCTTCCTTCTGGCGTCGTGAGCAAAATTGTCTTACTGGCACATTCTATGTTCCCTTCATACTTTGACAACCAATCCATGCCTAGAATTACATCCAGACCTTGGGATTCCAGAATGATAAAATCCGTTGGGAAAACATGCCTTCCTATACTCAATGGCACTTGAAAACATCCTTGTCTAGCCATGTACTCTGCTCCTGGCGAGCTTACTAGCATGGGTGTGTGAAGAACCTTAGTGGGCAGGGTATACTTTTCTACGAATCCCCTTGATATGTATGAATGCGATGCACCAGTATCAAAAAGAACGAGTGCAGTAAAAGACTTAACCAAAAACTTACCGTTTACTGCATCGGGCTGAGCTTCAACCTCCTCCACATCAATGTGGTTCACGTGTCCCCTGTTGAAAGGGTTCGGCTTCTTTCCAGAGCTTCCATTTCCACCTTGGCCTTCGGGACATTCATTGGCATAATGTCCGGTCTTGGAACACTTGAAACAGGTGACTTGGCTCAGGTCTCTCTTGGCTGGGGTTGATGGGGTGGTCCGGTTCTGGCCGTTGCTTCCTCCATTCCCATTACCATTCTTGTGGCCATTATGGTTGTGCGAGCTACCTCCTCCATGGGTATGCTGAAACTGAACTCCCGGTTTAGGGGTATAGCGGGGCTTCTGCTGGGCTCCAGAGTTATACTTTCCCTGGCCATACTTCCTCTTGCGGTTCTCAATCTGCTGTTGCTTCCCTTCAATCATGATGGCACGATCTACCAACTCCTGGTAGTTATTGAATCTTGCTACCATCAATTGCATGCTTAGCTCATCATTCAGTCCTTCCAGAAACTTCTCCTGCTTGGCTGCGTCTGTAGCAACGTCATCTGGGGCATAACGTGCTAACTTACTAAAATCATCCACATACTGGCCAACTGTCCTTCCTCCTTGGCGTAAGTTGCGAAACTCACGCTTCTTCATGGCCATAGCTCCTGCTGAAACATGGGCAGTGCGGAAAGCTTGCTGAAACTGATCCCATGTAACAGTGTCTACAGGGTAAGTGGCTGTGAAATTCTCCCACCATGCTGTCGCGGGTCCGTCAAGCTGATGTGCGGCAAACTTCACCTTCTCAATATCTGTGCATCCTGCAGTGGTCAACTCCCTTCCTATCTTGCGGAGCCAATCATCCGCTACAATTGGCTCGATGCTACTGGAATACACCGACGGATTCAGCCTAAGGAAACGAGTCAAATGATCAGCAGGTGGTGGTGGTGGTGTGTTGTTGTTGTTGTTGTTGTTGTTGTTGTTGTTGTTGTTGTTGTTGTTGTTGTTGTTGTTGTTGTTGTTGTTGTTGTTGTTGTTGTTGTTGTTGTTGTTGTTGTTGTTGTTGTTGTTGTTGTTGTTGTTGTTGTTGTTGTTGTTGTTGTTGTTGTTGTTGTTGTTGTTGTTGTTGTTGTTGTTGTTGTTGTTGTTGTTGTTGTTGTTGTTGTTGTTGTTGTTGTTGTTGTTGTTGTTGTTGTTGTTGTTGTTGTTGTTGTTGTTGTTGTTGTTGTTGTTGTTGTTGTTGTTGTTGTTGTTGTTGTTGTTGTTGTTGTTGTTGTTGTTGTTGTTGTTGTTCTGCACCAATGTTTGGATCAGGGTATTCTGCTGCTGAATCAACTGAGTGATCTCTGGCGGGAAAACGAATTCATTGTCACGTCTCGGAGGCATCTGAGGGGTTTAGAAAAGATGAGAGTTAAGAATAGAGTGAGGTCTAAAGAGAAAACACTACCCCAATGCACATGAGCAAAATCACACAAAATCACTTCATTCAATTCAAACAAAGGGCATACAACGGTCTAAAGCTATCGCAAAAAGTGCGTGAACTATAATGTTTACCTGGAGGGAAATACTACTAATATATGGTGGTCATCTATTAATTTGAATCGGTGGAAGACTCCATGATGTCTGCTCCAGCTTCGTCTTCAAAGTCGGGTTCACTTGGATCCGAATCAGTGTCGTCGATGATGATGTAGTTGCTCGGACATGCGACGTACTTGTCTTCATTCTTGAATGCTAGTTTCCCCTTGAGTTCTTCAATCTCACGCTTAAGATCGCCATTGTGCCTTGCTAGAGCTACGATCTCGTCCATGTAGTCCTTGCGTGTAGACTTCAGTTCTCCTTCCAGCTCGATGATCCTTGCCTTGGCATTCTTCAACTCTATCATATCATTGCACATCTGGTTCTCTTGGCATCGAATGTGCTGGTTTAACTCCTGGATGAAAGCTGCAATGGACCTATCCTTCTTGGTGCTGACTATCTCCCATTGTTCATCTCGGCGTCCGCATATCTGGTAGATAGTGTCCTTGAGGTCTTCTTGATAAACTTCTCCAATGCGTCCCATGGTGATATGAGCTGCCATGCTCTTTCCCAAACTCCAGGTTGGTGCACTGAAAACACTATCTATGGGCTTCGTGATTGGAGCGAATGTCCTTCCCGGAACGTGAGCTTGAATCTTCCAGCGCTCCTCTTCAGGTAGAGTGACGTTGAAAGTCCCGGTGAAGCTTGATAGTCCAATGTTCAGGTACTTGGTGACTTCCTTCAAGTGGAATCCAAAAGGTGTGCCTTCATCCGGTTGGGCGTACTTGATCTTCGCGTCCGTCATCCTAAAAGAGTAGAAAAGATGAGGAGTTAGAAAATGAGAGGAGAATAGTGATCTATGGCTTTAATTTAGTGGTCGTGTCCTACAGCCAGCGTGTGCTCTGATACCATCTCTGTAGCGACCCGACCTCAGATGGTCAAGTCTCTGTGCTCCGGTGTCATCCCTGGATCAGTAATGCTGACACCACACAGTACTTCAAAGGATTTATAACAGAGTAGCAATCACACACTTATTACATCGTTGTCTCAACGAGAACTTATTACAATTAATATGGCTAAAGGCCATCTAATAATGATAACAGCGGAAGACTTGGAAGATAAGTGAGCCCATCAACTCCAACGGCATCACTGAGTATAGAACCACGACCTAAAAGCAGCTTACTCGTCGTCTGAAAAGTCTGCAACATGAAAGTTGCAGCCTGAACGGGTCAGCACATGGAATATGCTGGCAATGTAACACATAGAGAGTAAATGAATGATAAGCCTATACTACATGCATATATGGCTGGTGGAAAGGCTCTATGGTTACAGTTTCGCGTAAAGCCAGTTTTTCCCTACTGCAAAGGAATAAATTTATTTAACTATCATGATGGTTGTTAAACATCGAGAATGGTTGACAGCATTCCGATCCCAATTAAAAAGTAATCATTAATCATCCCAACAACATTAATTAGAAGTAACATGATGAGATTCACATGATATTCAAGTACTAGATACTCAAGATGTCCATAACCGGGGACACGGCTAATCATGATTAGTTTGTACACTCTGCAGAGGTTTGCGCACTTTTCCCCACAAGACTCGATCGCCTCCGTTTGGTTTCTCGCACTACATGGTGTTTGAGAAACGGATGACCGAGACATAGTCTTTCAGAAGCGTTAGCACCTTACGATGGGTAGACTTGTACACCTACATCCCCTACATCTGCTAGTCTACCACTATAAGAGTTCGCACGACTTAGTCAACTATGCCAGAGCCCATAATGGCTTGTGGCTGCACACGGAAGTTACTAGCATGAATGATCTTATGATCCCTTTGAGCCTGGGTGGCGGTCCAAAAGAAAAACAGGCAAGTCCTGATAGAAACCAGGTGCCTCAATCCACCCAGATGTGTGTTTAAGTTGCCACCTTAAGTAAACCATTAAAATTAACAAACTCACATATGTCATGGATATCACTCACCCAATCCACGTCTACTAGCATATCATGGCATAATAAGCAAACGTAGAAGTAACTCCCAAAGGTTTCATAAGAAAAACAGGTAATAGGTACTACCTCATCTACTTCCCATCCCACAATTTAATTAGATCCTAATCATGCAATGTGTTTGAGGATTGATCTAATGCAATAAAACTGGGTAGTAGAAAGGTATGATCAAAGTGTTACTTGCCTTGCTGATGATCCGCGAAACCTAGAGATACGAAGTAACAGGCGGTGCACTCCGGGTGATCTATCGCAGACAAACAACAAGCATACAATAAGTACTCATCTAATGCACAGGTAAAATTCGAACAAGAAATCGAACCAGACAGTTCAACTTAAGAACCCTGGTTTGCAAAAGAAATCAAACCAAACAAAGCATCGAAAGTCAAACGACGAAAGAAACCAACTTGGTTCTATCAAGTTGAAACTAGGTCAAATTTTACTGTAGCAAAAACTTGTTTAAGTTGATTAGTCAGAACGGCGGTTTCGAAACGAAACTCCAGGCGCTTGAATCACCTGATTCCGATAAACGAGCGAGAAGATAAACTAGAACGAAGATCGGATCTGAGATCGCGATCAGAAAAATCGCGGAATAAATCCGACGGAAAGAAAAACGACGAACGGTTAAACGAACGGACATTCGTTAACCTAGAAGAATCCGGTGATCACGTTCGTTAGAACGAACGGTCCGGCGAACGGTCTCGAGGCAACTAAATCGGAGAAGAAAACTAATCCGATCTAGGGTTTCGGAAAAGAAAACCGAACGAAAAACCGATCTAGAAATCCGGAACGGTTTAGCGAAGAACCAGAAAGAAAAACGAATCGGAAGAGAAGAATCGGAACGATTAGAAGAAAACGATCCGATGAAAAGAGAAAGAGAAGCGGCACGGCTACCTCCGGCGAACGGCGGCGTTGGGCGGCGGCGGCGAGGTGCGGCGGCGGCGGTGGCAAGGTGCGGCGGCGGCGCGGGGCAAAGGCGGCGGCGCGACACTAGGGCGGCGGCGCGGGTGAGGGGGCGCGGGATGGGTGTGGGGCGCGGGGTGGAGGCTTGGGGCTTTGGGTTTGATGATTTAGAGGGGGGGTGTGGGGGTATTTATATTGGGGAGGGGGAGGTTGCTTGGAGGAGGGATCAAGGAATAAGAATAGGAGTAGGAAAGATCTAGAAACAAAAAGGAATAAACGAAAGTAGGACAAAAGTCCTACTAGGACTTCCAAAAGAAAGAGGCGGCGGCCTCCCTGCGCCTAAGGCGCGCGCGCGCGCGGCCTTGGCCTCCTGGCCGGCGGCTTGGCTTGGGCCTTTGGCCCAAGGTGCTGCAGATTTTTTTTAAATTGGTTTCGCGCGCGGAAAAACACAGAAAAGAAAATCTACCGGACTCCAAAACTAATAAAGTAAATTTTCCCCGACTCCTAAAAATGAGCCGAACAAAATGAACTTCTCTCCGGGCCAAAATGCAATTTTTGAAAACACGCATTTTTTCCTAATGCAAAATAAAATGCAAATAAACTCCGAAAAATCCAATGATCCTCTTTTCAAATTTTTGAGAAATCTCAAATATGAAAATAATGAAATCTCCAACTCTCTTCGAGGGTCCTCGAGTTGCGTGAAATTTCTAGGATCGACCAAAATGCAAGAAAAATATGATATGCATGATGATCTAATGTATAACATTCCAAATTGAAAATTTGGGATGTTACATCCCTTCACTAAATTTCAAGGTAAAAGTTTTTCTTCGTGAGTACTTGGGTTAAATTTGATGAGCCTAGCATGTACAGACATGGTCTCAGAACACTGCAGATCGAAAGGTCAAACGTGAATCATATAGTAGATTTGATCAACATAGAGATGTTCACCATTGATGACTACCCCATCTCACGTGATGATCGGACATGGGTTAGTTGATTTGGATCACGTATCACTTAGATGACTTGAGGGATGTCTATTTAAGTGGGAGTTCTTTAGTAATTTGATTAATTGAACTTAATTTATCATGAACTTAGTCCTGATAGTTTTTGCATATCTATGTTGTAGATCAATAGCTCGCGATATAGCTCCCCTATATTTTTGATATGTTCCTAGAGAAAACTTAGTTGAAATATGATAGTAGCAATAATTCAGACTGGTCCGTGATCCGAAGATTATCATCATTGCTACACCGAAGAATTATGTCCTTGATGCACCGCTAGGTGACAGACCTATTGCAGGAGTAGAAGCAGACGTTATGAACGTTTGGCAAGCTCGATATGATGACTACTTAATAGTTTAGTGCGCCTTGCTTTACGGCTTAAAACTGGGACTTCAAAACCTTTTGAACGCCACGAGACATATGACATGTTCCAAGAGCTGAAATTAGTATTTCAGACTCATGCCCGTGTCAGGAGGTATGAGACCTCTGACAAGTACTTTGCCTACAAGATGGAGGAGAATAGCTCAACCAGTGAGCATGTGCTCAGAATGTCTGGGTACTACAATCACTTGAATCAAGTGGGAGTTAATCTTCCAGATAAGATAGTGATTGACAAAATTCTCTAGTCACTATCACCAAGCTACTAAAACTTTGTGATGAACTATAATATGCAAGGGATGGAGAAGACAATTCCCGAGCTCTTCGTAATGCTCAAAGCTGCGGAGGTAGAAATCAAGAAGGAGCATCAAGTTTTGATGGTTAACAAAACCACTAGTTTCAAGAAAAAAGGGCAAGGGAAAGAAGGGAACTTCAAGAAGATTGGCAAGCAAGTTGCCACTCCCGGGAAGAAGCCCAAAGCTGGACCCAAGCCTGAAACTGAGTGCCTCTACTGCAAAGGAAATGGTCACTGGAAGCGGAACTGCCCCAAATACTTGGTGGATAAGAAGGATGGCAAAGTGAACAAAGGTATATTTGATATAAATGTTATTGATGTGTACCTTACTAGTGTTCATAGTAAGATTAATAACTCAAAAACAGGAGTTGCAGAATAAACAGAGACTAGTTAAGGGCGAGGTGACGATGTGTGTTGGAAGTGATTCCAAGGTTGATACGATCACCATCGCACACTCCCTCTACCTTCGGGATTAGTGTTGAACCTAAATAAATGTTATTTGGTGTTTGCGTTGAGCATGAATATGATTTTATCATGTTTACTGCAACATGGTTATTCATTTAAGTCAGAGAATAATTGTTGTTCTATTTACATGAATAAAACCTTCTATGGTCATACACCCAATATAAATGGTTTATTGTATCTCGATCGTAGTGATACACATCTATAATACCTAAATAGTTCATCCCCACTAACCTATTTCTCTTGACATGCAGCCCATCCACATCATCAAATAGGTCCCATGTGTACAAAACTTTTTCTTCTCTCAATAATCTTCCTGCAATAACTTCTACTATCACGCTGCATGTCATGCATTGTGCACGGAAGACAAATAGAGAGCCTCTCCATCTTTCCATCCACTATCCAGAGGCCAATACGTTTCCCACCCCTACGGGCCCTCTGCTCCGCGTCCTGCTAAGTTTCAGTCTATATTGCCACATTAATTACGACGCATCAGTTCATCTTCCTTCTTCTAATAATCGAGCAGTTCTGAAGAGCAGTTGGGGACACATCCTTTTATCCTCATCTCGCCAGTCCTCCCCACATGAAAGATCGGCAGCCTGCCCTGCTCGGTGGCAAACGAGCAGCGCCAATGCCCGCGGCCTGTGGATTCCCCGGCAGTCCAACTTTTTGGTGCAGATGCGGGACTACGAACAGCCGGGTGGCCAGGCTGCCATGCTACTGGTTCCAACCAGACGACGACATGAACTCGGTATAGTTGTCGCTTTGGTCTACGGTGTGGAGGACGGGCGCCATAGACTTCCCCAAGTGGTTTGCGTTCACCGACCAAGACATCACTGGAATCTCCAAGGCAGCGGTATGTGTTCTCCTCCGCAGCCCGTCTCCCTCTTCACCTTCTCTAATCTCCAACAAATCCCATTACGTGCTTCTAATAGAAACAGATGGATTTATTCCAAATAGAAGAAACAGATGGATCTACTCCTCCCTCCTCATGTGTGAGTAACCGACGCAATTAATCCCCATCGCCTGCAAGTGACATGCGTGTTGGCACTTGGCAGGGACAGTTCTGCAGTCCTAGACGTTCCCTCCCCTCTCCATCCCAAGTTCTCTCTGTAGGCTGTTCACCGTGGAGTCCGTTTGATTCTGCCCCCGCCATCCAGTTTTTGCAGGCTCAGTTTTAAAATCCATAGATTTAAAAATTGGTATACACAGAACTGCATCAGCTATTTGCCTCGGAACATTCATGTACTGGCCGCTTCGAGATGATAAAGCTTGATACGATCTGGCTGTTTGTATAATAGGTAGGCTGACGCCCGTTCATGGCATGCAGACTCAATTCCAACTTCGACCGGTACGAGCTCTGCATCAGGTGCTATGACAGCCATGGGTGACAGATATATGAAGAGATAACTCTCCTAGCAAATAAGTACAATAAGAAATAGACTCTCTTTCATGAATCATGACTAACCTTGCTCAATTAACTGTAGAAAACGTAGTTTAACACTAACTTTGATCTTTGATGCTTGCACCAGGTGCAAAATTCGTGAGCACATCTGCAGATGTCACCTGGCTCTTCACATGCGTAAGTGCAAAGCCAGCACTCTGCTCTCCAGAACAAACACAAGTACGCCCCATCTTTGGTAACAGGCAACATTAGCAATCTCTCCGACAATGTCTTCCTATCTGTTGTGTGCAGAGAGTGGGACGGTGTCGATGGAGACATTCTCTGTGTAAACAGGATAGCAGTTTGGCACCCGCCAACAATATTCGCGATGGCGCCTCAGGAGACTGGCAACGTCCATGTCACCTGCTTCCCGTCGCGATGGGCATGTCCAGCAGGCGGGACAAGGTGCAAAGCAAGTGGCCAGAGGGAGGTGGTGCCAGCATGGACGGCTACTAGGTTGACGTGGTGAGCGCCTTGATCGATTCAGGTATAGCCAGATAACCACTGGGTAATTTGGTCCTTTCAGGAGCCTATAAATTTGAAAAGAAAAGAAAATGGACAAAATGAGGTACCAATGGCATAGTAATCAAGGTATCAACGAGCTATGTGGAGGTTTTACGAAGGAAATCTTGAATGTCACCATTCCGCAAAGCCACACACAGGAAGTGGCAAAAATCTAAATACTAACACTTCACATAGTCTAGGCCCCAACACTTCCCAATTATATTAGTTGAAGATCAGTTTGCATAATAGCAATGTGTTTTTTTCTCATTGATGGTTACTGAAACCGAAAGTATGTTAAAAGGAATGGCATCTATCACTATTAATTTGTTGCTTGCATCTGGCTATCGCATCTAACTATGTGGATAATTTGAATCTTAGTGCCTATCGATGTGTAAGTTCTCATGCTATTTCTAGCCCAGTGCTTTGTGTGAAGAGAAATTGGTACTCTTTTCAGCAAAAAAGGATTTGATAATCCTCATATTGAAACTCCATTACTCACTGTCAAGTAAAGCAAGCTACTACATTGGTCATTCGTATTTTGTTTTCATTATTTGTTCAAATATCTTAATACTGTAGGTATAACAATTGATTTACAACAAGAGTTGCACACAACATACTGCACGTATCTCCAAATGAGAATTGGTACATAACCTTTCATAGTGTTCCATTTTGGAATCTCAGATCGCATAATTCACATTTTGTTATCTTTCTAATTGCACTCCAAGTACTGTGTCCATTGTAAAAAAAAATATCTTCAAATCATATATCTACTCCGCATACAATTATTTGATTTATGTATTTATAATATGCATAGAACTAAGAGTTCCCGCAGCAACGCGCGAGGTATCATCTAGTATTCATAATATTGATGCCAAAAGATGCAAAGTTGATAATGATAGTGCAACATACTTGTGGCACTGCCGTTTAGGTCATATTGGTGTAAACCGCATGAAGAAACTCCTTACAGATGGACTTTTGGAATCACTTGATTATGAATTATTTGATACTTGCGAACCATGCCTTATGGGCAAGATGACTAAAAATCCGTTCTCCGAAACATTGGAGCGAGCTAATGACTTATTGGAAATAATACATACCGATGTATGCGGTCTGATGAGTATTGAGGCACGTGGAAGGTATCGTTATTTTCTGACCTTCACAAATGATTTGAGTAGGTATGGGTATATCTACTTAATTAAACACAAGTCTGAAACATTTGAAAAGTTCAAAGAATTTCAGAGTGAAGTGGAGAATCATCATAACAAGAAAATGAAGTTTCTACGATCTGATCACGGAGGTGAATATTTGAGTTACGAGTTTGGCCTTCATTTAAGACAATGCGTAATTGTTTCACAACTCATGCCACCTAGAACACCACATCGTAATGGTGTGTCCGAACTTCGTAATCGCACATTATTAGATATGGTGCGATCTATGATGTCTCTTACCGATTTACCACTATCATTTTGGGGTTATGCATTAGAGACAGCCGCATTCACATTAAATAGGGCACCGTCTAAATCCGTTGAGACGACACCATATGAAATGTGGTTTGGCAAGAAACCTAAGCTGTCATTTCTTAAAGTTTGGGGTTGCGACACTTATGTCAAAAGGCTTCAGCCAGATAAGCTCGAACCCAAATCGGAGAAGCGCGTCTTCATAGAATACCTGAAGGAAACAATTGGGTACACCTTCTACCACAGATCCGAAGGCAAGATCTTTGTTGCCAAGAATGGAACATTTCTAGAGAAGGAGTTTCTCTCGAAAGAAGTGAATGGGAGGAAAGTAGAACTTGATGAGTTAATTGTACCTTCTCTCAATTTGCAAAGTAGCACATCAGAGAAATCCGTTCCTGTGATGCCTACACCAACTAGAGAGGAAGATAACGGTGATGATCATGAAACTTCATATCAAGTTACTACTGGACCTCGTAGGTTGAACAGAGCACGTTCCGCAGCAGAGTGGTATGGTAATCCTGTCCTGGAAGTCATGTTACTAGACCATGACGAACCTACGAACTATGAAGAAGTAATGATGAGCCCAGATTCTGACAGATGGTTTGATGACATGAAACCTGAGATAAGATCCATGTATGAGAACAAAGTATGGACTTTGGTGGACTTGCCCGATGATCGGCAAGCCATAGAGAATAAATGGGTCTTCAAGAAGGAGACTGACGCTGATGGTAATGTTACTGCCTACAAAGCTCTACTTGTCGCAAAAGGTTTTTGACAAGTTCAAGGAGTTGACTATGATGAGACCTTCTCACCCGTAGCGATGCTTAAGTCCGTCTGAATCATGCTAGCAATTGCCGCATTTTATGATTATGAAATCTGGCAAATGGACGTCAAAACTGCATTGCTTAATGGATTTCTTAAAGAAGAGTTGTATATGATGCAACCAGAAGGTTTTTTCATCCTAAAGGTGCTAACAAAGTGTGCAAACTCCAGCGATCCATCTATGGACCGGTGCAAGCGTCTCAGAGTTGGAATATACGCTTTGATAAGGTGATCAAAGCATATGGTTTTATACAGACTTCCGGTGAAGCCTGTATTTACAAGAAAGTGAATGGGAGCTCTGTAGCATTTCTAATATTATATGTAATGACATATTGTTGATTGGAAATGATGTAGAATTTCTGGATAGCATAAAAGGATACTTGAATAATAATTTTTTTAGTGAAAGACCTCGGTGAAGCTACTTACATATTTGGCATCAAATTCTATAGAGATAGATCAAGACACTTAATAGGAGTTTCACAAAGCACATACCTTGACAAAGTTTTGAAGGAGTTCAAAATGGATCAGCCAAAGAAAGGGTTCTTGCCTGTATTCAAGGTGTGAAATCGAGTAAGACTCAAAGCTCGACCACAGAAGAAGATAGAGAGAGAATGAAAGTCATTCCCTATGCCTTAGCCATAGGTTCTATAAAGTATGCCATGCTCTTGATAACCCACAAGTATAGGGGA
This sequence comes from Aegilops umbellulata, assembly GCA_032464435.1. Lineage (NCBI taxonomy): Eukaryota > Viridiplantae > Streptophyta > Magnoliopsida > Poales > Poaceae > Aegilops > Aegilops umbellulata. Next base: position 180,310,984 of record CP136057.1, on the reverse strand, counting down.
TCAATTGTAGCCTCTTTCGATAAGTAAGAGTGTTGAACCCAACGAGGAGCTAAAGGTAGAACAAATATTCCCTCAAGTTCTATCGACCACCGACACAACTCTACGCGCGCTTAACGTTCGCTTTACCTAGAACAAGCATGAAACTAGAAATACTTTGTAGGTGTTGTTGGATAAGTCTGCAAGATAATAAAGAGCGCGTAAATAAAAACTAGCGGCTGTTTAGATAAAGACACAACTAAGTTAGTTTTAGTAGAGAGCTTGTTGTCACATAAGAAAGTTATTTGTCCCTAGGCAATCAATAACTAGACCGGTAATCATTATTACAATTTTATTTGAGGGAGAGGCATAAGCTAACATACTTTCTCTTCTTGGATCATATGCACTTATGATTGGAACTCTAGGAAGCATCCGCAACTACTAAAGATCATTAAGGTAAAACCCAACCATAGCATTAAAGCATCAAGTCCCCTTTACCCCATACGCAACAACCCCCTTACTCGGGTTTATGCTTCTGTCACTCAAGCAACCCACTATAAGCGAATCGTGAACGTATTGCAACATCCTACAGCGGGAATCCCCCACGCTTGCGCGACACGGAGAGCACCATAGGACAGCACCAAGAATAAAACATGCAACTCAAACCAACCACGATCATCAATTAACCCATAGGACAAAACAGATCTACTCAAACATCATAGGATAGCCATACATCATTGGGAAATAATATATAGCGTTGAGCACCATGTTTAAGTAGAGATTACAACGGGTAAAAGAGGAGTTACACCGCTGCATAGAGGGGGGAAGAGTTGGTGATGACGGCGGTGAAGTTGTTGGTGTAGATTGCGGTGATGATGATGGCCCCGGCGGCGTTCCGGCGCCACCGAGAGAGAGGGGAGAGAGCCCCCCTTCTTCTTCTTCTTCCTTGAACTTCTCCCTAGATGGGAGAAGGGTTTCCCCTCGGGTCCTTGGTCTCCATGGCATGGGAGGGGCGAGAGCCCCTCTGAGATTGGATCTCTCTCTCTCTCTCTCTCTCTCTCTCTCTCTCTCTCTCTCTCTCTATTTCTGCGCTCCCAGATCTGGCCTTTCACCGTTTCTTATATTCCTGGAGATCTGTAACTCCGATTGGATTGAAATTTGAACACGATTTTTATCCGGATGTTAGCTTTCTTGCCGCGAAAGAAGGGCAACAACCGCCTTACGGGGTGTCCACGAGGGCCAGGGGAGCGCCCCCTGCCTCGTGGCCCCCTCGGGCATCATCTCGCGTTGATTCCACTTCCCAAAATTTACATATATTCCAAAAAAATCTCCGTCAGTTTTTATCCCGTTTGGACTCCGTTTGATATGGATTTTCTATGAAACAAAAAACATGCAACAAACATGAACTGACACTGGGCATTGGATCAGTATGTTAGTCCCAAAAAATAGTATAAAAAATTGCCAAAAGTATGTAAAAGTTGTAGAATATTGGCATGGAACAATCAAAAATTGTAGATACGACGGAGACGTATCAGCATCCCCAAGCTTAATTCCTGCTCGTCCTCGAGTAGGTAAATGATAAAAAAGATAGTTTTTGATGTGGAATGCTATGTAGCATAATCTTGATCATGTAATCTAATCATGGCATGAATATTAAGACACAAGTGATTCAAATCAATAGTCTATCATTTGACATTAAGACAATAGTACTTCAAGCATACTAATAAAGCAATCATGTCTTTTCAAAATAACATGGCCAAAGAAAGTTATCCCTGCAAAATCATATGGTCTGGCTATGCTCCATCTTCACCACACAAAATATTCAAATCATGCACAACCCCGATGACAAGCCAAGCAATTGTTTCATATTTTTTACGTTCTCAAACCTTTTCAACTTTCACGCAATACATGAGCGTGAGCCATGGACATAGCACTATAGGTGGAATAGAATATGATGGTGGAGGTTGTGTGGAGAAGACAAAAAGGAGAAAGTCTCACATCGACGCGGCTAATCAACGGGCTATGGAGATGCCCATCAATTGATGTCAATGGGAGGAGTAGGGATGGCCATGCAACGAATGCACTAAGAGCTATAAGTGTATGAAAGCTCAAACTAAAAACTAAGTGGGTGTGCATCCAACTTGCTTGCTCATGAAGACCTCGGGCATTTGAGGAAGCCCATCATCGGAATATACAAGACAAGTTCTATAATGAAAATTCCCACTAGTATGTAAAAGTGATAACTCAAGAGACTCTCTATATGAAGAACATGGTGCTACTTTGAAGCACAAGTGTGGCAAAAGGATAGTAACATTGCCCCCTATTTTTTTGGCGGGCTTCTTTGGCCCCCCTTTTTATCTAGGCTTCTTTGGCCTCTCCTTTTTTTCATGGGGCAATGCTCTAATATTGATGATCATCACACTTTTATTTACTTACAACTCAATATTACAACTCAATACTAGAACAAAGATATGACTCTATATGAATGCCTCCGGCGATGTACCGAGATGTGCAATGATCTAGCGTAGCAATGACATCAAAAAACAGACAAGCCATGAAAACATCATGCTAGCTATCTTACAATCATGCAAAGCAATATGACAATAAATGCTCAAGTCATGTATATAATGATGATGGAAGTTGCATGGCAATATATCTCGGAATGGCTATGGAAATGCCATGATAGGTAGGTATGATGGTTGTTTTGAGGAAGATATAAGGAGGCTTATGTGTGATAGAGCGTATCGTATCACGGGGTTTGGATGCACCGGCGAAGTTTGCACCAACTCTCGAGGTGAGAAAGGGCAATGCACGGTACCGAAGAGGCTAGCAATGATGGAAGGGTGAGAGTGCGTATAATCCATGGACTCAACATTAGTCATAAAGAACTCACATACTTATTGCAAAAATCTATTAGTCATCAAAACAAAGTACTACACGCATGCTCCTAGGGGGATAGATTGGTAGGAAAAGACCATCGCCTGTCCCCGACCACCACTCATAAGGAAGACAATCAATAAATACCTCATGATCCAACTTCGTTACATAACGGTTCACCATACGTGCATGCTACGGGAATCACGAACTTCAACACAAGTATTTCTACAATCCACAACTACCCACTAGCATGACTTTAATATCACCATCTTTATATCGCAAAACTATTTCAAGGAATCAAACATATCATATCCAGTGATCTACAAGTTTTATGTAGGATTTTATGACTAACCATGTGAATGACCAATTCCTGTCAACTCTCTAAATAGATATAAGTGAAGCAAGAGAGTTTAATTCTTTCTACAAAAGATATGCCCACTCTCTAACAAATATAAGTGAAGCAAAAGAGCATTCTACAAATGGCGGTTTTCTATGTGAAGAGAAACATGAAATCCAAACTTCAAAAGATATAAATGAAGCACATGAAGCATTCTATAAAGCCATACTCAAAATATATAAGTGAAGTGCAATGAGCATTCTATAAATAAACCAAGGACTATATCATACCAACATGGTGCATAAAATAAAAGTGAAAACTAAATAGAAAAGACGCTCCAAGATTTGCACATACCACATGAACGAAACGAATCCGAAAACATACCGATACTTGTTGAAGAACGATGGGATGCCTTCCGGGGCATCCCCAAGCTTAGACGCTTGAGTCTCCTCAAATATGTACTTGGGGTGACTTGGGCATACCCAAGCTTGATCTCTTGCCTCTCCTCCTTATCCTCATATCGAGACATCCTCGATCTTCGAACACTCCATCCACACAAAACTCAACAGAAAGCTCGGTAAGATCCGTTAGTATAATAAAGCAAATCACTACTCTAAGTACTGTTGCAAACCAATTCATATTTTGTTTTTGCATTGTAGCTACCGTAATATAACTTCTCCATGTCTTAATCCATTGATAGAAATCGATAGTTTCATCAAAACAAGCAAACTATGCATCAAAAATAGAATTTGTCTTAAACAGGATAGTCTGTAGTAATCTGAACATTCACCATACCTCTGGAACTCCAAAAATTCTGAAATAATTAGGAAAAATAAAGAATTTGTATAGAAAGACATTGCAAAAAGTTTTAGAACCGTTTGACGTTCCAGTAAAAAAATGTAAAATCGCACACTACAACCAAAGTTTCTGTTCTACACCGCACAAACCAACAAGCAATGTAAACATCCTAAAGGCAAATCTTGGCACATTATTTTTATAATACAATGGAATTGTTCAAGAGGATAATTATTTTTGTTGAAAAGTTTCTGTAATCAAGATTCACAAAGTTTCCGTGAGCATGTACAAAGTTCAAGGAGCTCCCCCACTTCAACAATGCTTGTCTCTCTCACTTTCACTTTCCTTTTTGAAAAGTTTTGGGTTACCCTCTTTATTTTTTTGTTTTTAAATTATATAAAAGCACTCAACAGAAATAAATGACTCTCTAAAATTTCTGGGTTGTCTCCCTGGCAGCGCTTTCTTTAATGCCATTAAGCTAGGCATATAGTGCTCAAGTAATGAATCCACCTGGATCCCAAGGTATATCAAAGCCAATTTTAATTAACAATGATTTGTGATTTAGTAGTGAGCACAAAGTAACATATATCATGCAACAACGAAGTCTAACTCTCTTCCTATGCATCGGCATGTCATAAAGAACAATTCATGCACATCAAGTAAAGGCCGATGCATAGTATAAACAGTTTCTTGCAATTTTATCATATTGGAAACATGGGGAGGCGGAGATGTAGTTCCTCTCTAATAACAATTGCAAGTAGGAGTAGCAAGCACATGCATATTATATCTATTAAAATCATCATGTGTAGTAGTAAAACGCAACCCATCAATATAATCCTTAATAAGGGCAAACTTCTCCGATATAGTGTAGTTGGGAGAATTCAAAAAGATAATAAGACTATCATGCGTGGGTGAAATAGCAACAATTTCATGTTTAACATAAGGAACTATAGCAAGTTCATCTCCATAAGCATAATTTATATTGGCATCTTGGCCACAAGCATAGCAAGCATCATCAGAAAGGGATATTTCAAAAGAATCAACGGGATCATAACAATCATCATAGCATTCATCCTTCGGTAAGCACGAAGGGAAATTAAACAATGTATGAGTTGAAGAATTACTCTCATTAGAAGGTGGGCACGGGTGATCAATCCACTCTTCCTCCTTTTGTTCTTCGCTCTCCTCCTCATCTTTTTCATCCAATGAGCTCACAATGTCATTAATTTCTTCTTCCATAGACTCCTGCAAAATATTAGTCTCTTCTTGGACAAAGAAGACTCTCTCAATAAAATCATCAATATCGGAATTGAATTCATAATTCTCATAGCAATATTTAAGTATAGCAAAAAATTTAGGTCTATAAACTGAATCATCAAAATCTTCAAACTCTTTAAACAAAGATTCAATTTCATAAGCACCCATAAAATCAACGAACTCTTCTATTTGTTCCACATCATAGTAATCATATATACCATTAGCATAAGAAGCTAAGGTTTCATTATCATTAAATTCACATGAAAAGGGAAGGTGTGGAGCCTTCATCCTAGAGCAACAAGTATAATCATGTCTCAAGCATAGTTGCCGAGCATACCAATGCAACATATAAATTTGATCCCATAATAGTATCCCCTTTTGAGTCAAGCAATAATCCCTAAAGTATTCACGTTGATCCAACGTGTCTCCTATTACAAAGTTGAATGGGGTTTTCTTAGGATTATCAAAGTAGTACATAATATCTTTCACATAATGAGCATCAAGGGTTTTAGGAGGTTCCCCATATCCATGAGTAGCAAGTACACCTATTTTTTGGTATTTCATGTTCCATATCCATAACTAAAGATAGAGAAGAACAGCAAATAAAAACTACTTAGTGATAAAGCAAACAAGCACACACGAGAATATTCACCCCACGCTATAACTCCCCGGCAATGGCGCCAGAAAAAGGTCTAGATAACCCACAAGTACAGGGGATCAATTGTAGCCTCTTTCAATAAGTAAGAGTGTCGAACCCAATGAGGAGCTAAAGGTAGAACAAATATTCCCTCAAGTTCTATCGACCACCGATACAACTCTACGCACGCTTAACGTTCGCTTTACCTAGAACAAGTATGAAACTAGAGATACTTTGTAGGTGTTGTTGGATAAGTTTGCAAGATAATAAAGAGCGCGTAAATAAAAACTAGCGGCTGTTTAGATAAAGACACACCTAAGTTAGTTTTAGTAGAGAGCTTGTTGTCACATAAGAAAGTTATTTGTCCCTAGGCAATCAATAACTAGACCGGTAATCATTATTACAATTTTATTTGAGGGAGAGGCATAAGCTAACATACTTTCTCTTCTTGGATCATATGCACTTATGATTGGAACTCTAGGAAGCATCCGCAACTACTAAAGATCATTAAGGTAAAACCCAACCATAGCATTAAAGCATCAAGTCCCCTTTACCCCATACGCAACAACCCCCTTACTCGGGTTTATGCTTCTGTCACTCAAGCAACCCACTATAAGCGAATCGTGAACGTATTGCAACACCCTACAGCGGGAATCCCTCACGCTTGTGCGACACGGAGAGCACCATAGGACAACACCAATAATAAAACATGCAACTCAAACCAATCACGATCATCAATTAACCCATAGGACAAAACAGATCTACTCAAACATCATAGGATAGCCATACATCATTGGGAAATAATATATAGCGTTGAGCACCATGTTTAAGTAGAGATTACAGCGGGTAAAAGAGGAGTTACACCGCTGCATAGAGGGGGGAAGAGTTGGTGATGACGGCGGTGAAGTTGTTGGTGTAGATTGCGGTGACGATGATGGCCCCGGTGGCGTTCCGGCGCCACCGGGAGAGAGGGGGAGAGAGCCCACCTTCTTCTTCTTCTTCTTCCTTGACCTTATCCCTAGATGGGAGAAGGGTTTCCCCTCTGGTCCTTGGTCTCCATGGCATGGGAGGGGCGAGAGCCCCTCCGAGATTGGATCTGTCTCTCTGTCTCTCTCTGTTTCTGCGCTCCCAGATCTGGCCTTTCACCGTTTCTTATATTCCCGGAGATCCATAACTCCGATTGGATTGAAATTTGAACACGATTTTTATTCGGATATTAGCTTTCTTGCAGCGAAAGAAGGGCAACAATCGCCTTACGGGGTGTCCACGAGGGTCAGGGGCGCCCCCTGCCTCGTGGCCCCCTCGGGCATCGTCTCACGTTGATTCCACTTCCCAAAATTCACCTATATTCCAAAAAAAATCTCCGTCAGTTTTTATCCCGTCTGGACTCCTTTAGATATGGATTTTCTGCGAAACAAAAAAATGCAACAAACAGGAACTGGCACTGAGCATTGGTCAATATGTTAGTCCCAAAAAATAGTATAAAAAGTTGCCAAAAGTATGTAAAAGTTGTAGAATATTGGCATGGAACAATAAAAAATTATAGATACGACGGAGACGTATCACATGCTGTGTACCAGACCTGTTGTTTGCCTTGCCATGAGTTTGGCAAGGGGGTAGAATAGTGATCCAACAGTAGATCACTGGATAACGGTTAAAATTATCCTTAGTTACCTAAGAGGACTAAGGAAACATTTCTCGGTAGGTGGTAAAGAATTTGTCATAAAAGGTTACGTCGATGCAAGCTTCAACACCACTTCAGATAACTGTGAGTCTCAATGTAGATGCATACTAAAAGCGGGAGCAATTAGCTAGAGTAGCTCGATGCAGAGCATTGTAGACATAGAAATTTGCAAAATCCATACGGATCTTAATGTGGCAGTCTCGTTGACTAAACCTCTCTCACAAGCAAAATATGATCACACTTAGTACTCTTCGGGTGTTAATCACATGGCGATGTGAACTAGATTATTGCTAGTAAACTCTTTGGGTGTTGGTCACATGGTGATGTGAACTATGGGTGTTAATCACATGATGATGTGAACTAGATTATTGACTCTAGTGCAAGTGGGCGACTGAAGGAAATATGCCCTAGAGGAAATAATAAAGTTGTTATTTTATATTTCCTTATTCATGATAAAGGTTTATTATTCATGATACAATTGTATTGATCGGAAACTTAAATACATGTGTGAATACATAAAAAAATACCGTGTCCCTAGTAAGCCTCTACTAGACTAGCTCATTAATCAAAGATGGTTAAGGTTTCCTAACCATAGACATGTGTTGTCATTTGATAACGAGATCACATCATTAGGAGAATGATGTGATGGACATGACCCATCTGTTAGCTTAGCATAATGATCGTTCAGTTTTATTGCTATTGCTTTCTTCATGTCAAATACATATCCTTCGACTATGAGATTATGCAACTCCCGGATACCGGAGGAATACCTTGTGTTCTATGAAATGTCACAACATAACCGGGTTATCATAAAGATGCTCTACAGGTATCTCTGAAGGTGTTTGTTGAGTTGGAATAGATCGAGATTAGGATTTGTCACTCCGAGTATCGGAGAGGTATCTCTGGGCCCTCTCAGTAATACACATCATAAGCTTGCAAGCAAAAGACTAAGGAGTTAGTCACGAGGCGATGTATTACGGAACGAGTAAAGAGACTTGCCGGTAACGAGATTGAACTAGGTATGTAGATACCAACGATCGAATCTTGGGCAAGTAACATACCGATAGACAAAGGGAATTACGCATGTTGTCATAATGGTTCGACCGATAAAGATCTTCGTAGAATATGTAGGAGCCAATATGGGCATCCAGGTTCCGAGAGGTGCCTCGGTCATGTCTACATAGTTCTCGAACCCGTAGGGTCCGCACACTTAACGTTCGTTGACGATATAGTGTTATATGAGTTATATGATTTGGTGACCGAATGGTTTTTAGAGTCCCGGATGAGATCACCGACATGACAGGGAGTCTCAAAATGGTTGAGAGGTAAATATTGATATATAGCACGATGGGTATTTGGACACCAGAAGTATTTTGGGTCGTACCGGGGAGGAATCGGGTCATCGGAAGGGGTTTTGGACACCCCCGACAAGTTATGGGCTTAAATGGCCAAAGGGAGGGACAAACCAGCCCAGTAGGGGGTTGGTGCGCCCCTCCACTTGTTTGGACAGCCCTAGGGAAGGAAAAGGGGGAGGGCTAGCCCCTCCTGCCTTTCCCTCTGATGGGAGAAAGGAAAGGGAGGGACGCCACCCTCCCCTGCCTTTCCCCTCCAAATAAGGAAAGAAGGGGGCGCGGCTTAGGACGGACCCCAAGTAGGATTCCTCCTACTTGGGAGCCTCCTTTGGGTGCTCCTCCCTCCCTACCACCTATATATATGTGGGAGTGGGGCGCCTAGCACACAACAGATCAATTGTTAGCCGTGTGTGGCGCCCCCCTCCACTAATTACACCCCGATCATATTTTCGTAGTGCTTAGGCGAAGCCCTGCGAAGATCACTTCACCATCACCATCACCACACCGTCATGCTGACGGAACTCATCTACTACCTCAATGACTTGCTGGATCAAGAAGGCGCGGGACGTCACTAAGCTGAACGTGTGCAGAACGCGGAGGTGCCGTGCATTCGGTACTTGATTGGTTGACGTGAGAAGAACTTCGACTACATCAACCGCGTTGTGAAACGCTTCCGCCTACGGTCTACAAGGGTACTTAGACACACTCTCCCCCTCATTGCTATGCATCTCCATGGATAGACCATTGCGTGTGCGTAGAATTTTTTTGTTTTCCATGCAAAAATTCCCAACATCTTTAGCTGCGAGGACGAGCTTCCTGCGTGACGTCAGGCTGTGCCCTTCTCCCGATGGTGCCCCTGGGCAGGGCCCATGCCGTCCCCAGCCTTCTCACTCGTCCGGGTGCTCTATTTCCTCGGGTCCCGGCCCTCGGGTGAGGCTCGTCCGCCGCTGGTATGCCATGTTGTGATGCCATGGTCAAGGCCAGGGGGTGAGGGCCCCAGAGCCAGTAGGAGCCCCTGAGGCGCGGTGCTCAGGGCCCCGCCCTATAATGTGCAAGTGACTTGCATGAGAAAAGAGTGGCTGGCTCTAAGGGGGTGCCTAGGATGTGTTGCGTCTCGAGGGACGGGCAAAGATGCTGGTGGTCCATGCTCCAACGGTTCCTGTGAGTTAGTCGAAAAAGGAAAACACAAGGTGCAACAATGCTTGCTATCATGCCAATGATCTTTCCGCAAGAAGATGAATGCACTAAGGACTCAGTGAGGTGACGTGCGCGGGGCCGGCCGCGAGCGAGAGCTTCGTCTCTTAGGTTTATCAGCGCTGCAGGGACGGACCCAAGCACATGCACCGTGCCAGTAGCCCCTGTTGCGGGATGAGCAAGAGGCAGGTTTAGCAACGCATAGAAGCCACGAGGGGAAACTCTATAGATAACAAAACAACAGGGATAATGTCGATAACCACGATAACACAAGCATGCATACTGTTCCGGAGTACATGAATCAAAATGTGCGGCTGTGGGACTGGTCCTAACAGCTTGAGGATGGTGCAGCCCGAGGGGCGCCCTCAATTGAACAAACCAAAAAATCACCTGGTACCGTCGTCGTAGAAGTGTTGGAGTAGCTGGAGATGCACGCTGAAGAGGTCGTTCCTCACGAGTCGTCTGGCTCCTGAGCCTCAGGGGGCTCCGGTGGTCCAAGAGGCTCGCGAGGGTCCGGCATATCCTCCATCAGGATTGCCTGGCGCCTGGCCTCGTGAGCCGCTAGAACGCCCTGCATGTAGCGCTGGCGCATGGCAGCCATGTTCAGCAGGCCGAACGACATGCAGACATAGCTGCGGGGGAAGCCCCCACTCCGTACAACGCGGGATGACCAGAAGAGCTCCTGAGAAGCGGCCCTGTTGAGCCCTGGAATGTTGACACAGACGCGCAGCTCGCCACCCATGTCAGGGGCAACAGCTGCGCTGAGCGATGCGGGGCGACGCTCACCGTGCATAGCTCGCGCCTCCTGAAGCTCTTCGATTGCCTTGGTGATGAACTCCTGAGTGCCTGGCGCCTCGCGCCCTGCGCCATGCTCATGGAAGCGCGCGTTGAAACACGCCTCCACATGGTGCCCGAACACCTCCCTCATGATGCTGGGCAGGTCAGAGGCCCTCCAGACAAGAGCCCTCGAGCCCGTCCTGAGAGGGGTGTGGGGCACGCCTTCCTATACGAGAGGGAAGGGCACCCCAGCAGTGGGCGTGGGGCCTAAGGCATGATCATTGGACGCCCCAGCCTCTCGAGGACCTCTGAGGAGTAGCTGCTTCTTCTTCTTCTTGGGTACGGACTCATGAGGATGGATGGCACCCTCGTCATCTGAATTCTTGACCACCACGGCCTGGTAGGCGCACTCGAGGGAGCACACCATGTCCTTCTCATCGCAGGCGACCGTGATGATACCATCGCTGCTTGGCATCTTGAGGACGTTGTATCCATGGTGAGTCACTTCCATGAACTTGGCGAGGGTCGGGTACCCGAGGATGGCGTTGTACGGGAGGCGAATGTGGGCGACATCAAAGTCTATGAGCTCAGTGCGGTAGTTGTCGCGCTTGTTGAAGGTGACAGGGAGACAAATCTGTCCCAGGGGAATGGTGGAGCCGTCGGTCACCCCTGAGAAGGGTTTGGTGGGGATGAGCTGGTCATAGGGCACCTGGAGCCTCTCGAACATCTCAGCGGATAGGACATTGGGTTCTGTGCCACCGTCGATGAGTGTCTTGGTGACGAGGATGTTGCTGATGGTCGGCGAGCAGAGCATCGAGAGTTTGCTAGCGGTGGCTGCGCACTTGAGCTGATCCGTAGATTCAAAGGTGATGGCGTACTTAGACCACCTGAGGGGACGCGACGCCTCAATCTTGGGGAGGGCCGCATTCACCTCACAAGAAAACTACTTGAAGATGCAATGGGAGGCGGGGGCATCAACGCCACCTAGGGTACAGGCAATAACGCGAGGCTCTTGGAAGCCCATGGCCCCATCATCTTGGCGGTGGTCATCATTCCTCCTTGGCGGCGGCAGCGGAGGAAGTTCGCGTTGCCCTAAGGACGGTCCTCACGAGGCTGAGCCCTCAAAGGGCCATCGCGAGGCTGGCCTTGCCAGCGGTCCTCACGAGGCTGATCATGCCAGACCTGGTGGGGTCGCAGTTGTCCCAGCAGCCTCCACCACGGCCTCCTCCGCGGTCGTAGCCACAGTCATTGCGCTCAGGGCGGCGGCCAAGGCGCCCATCGCGGATGGCCCTGAGCTCTTCGCAGTCATTGGTGTTGTGGCTATGGACGTTGTGGAAGACGCAGAACGGGCGACTGCCCTTGGAGGATTTGGGGTGGCTGCAGCCGCGGTTCATCCCAGGTTTGGCCACGAGCACAGCCGGGCCCTTGCACTTCACGTCCTTGGCCTTGGCCTTCTTGTCTTCAGGACCGGCCTCCAGGAGCTCAAGGAGGGAGATGCAACCTTCCTCAACCCTCGCGCATTTGGTTGCCATGTTGAACATCTCCAGAGCCGAGCACAGGTCCTCGTGTATGGCGAGCTCTTCCTTCATCTTGACATCCCGGAAGGCATCAGTGAACGCTGAAATGATGGCCTCGTCTAACACCTTAGGGATCTTGAGGCGAACGTTGGTGAAGTGCTGTATGTATTTGTGCAAGGTTTCCCCTGGCTGCTGCTTGTTGCGCCGCAGGTCGCCTACAGCAGGGGCGTGGTCGCGAGTACCCTGGAAGTTGGCGATGAAATGCTCGCACAACTCGTCCCAGGAGGAGATCGATCCCACCGGGAGGTTCAGGAGCCACGAGCGCGCGCCGTCTTTGAGGGCCATGGGAAACCAGTTTGCCATGACCTTCTCGTCGCCGTTCGCCGCCTCGATGCTCAGATCGTAGAGTTGGAGGAACTCAGCAGGGTCGGGGGTGCCATCGTAGCATGGAGGTAGATTCGGCTTGAACTTGCCAGGCCAGACGACGCAGCGCAGCTCCGGGGTGAATGCACGACATCCTGCCGCACTCATAGGGGACTGCCGCGGAGGGGGAGCCTGATCTTGACGCCCGCGCACCGCCGCCTTTGGCGGCACACGGTCTTGACGTGGCAGTGCTGGGAGTGCACGCGCCTCTCCTTGTGGCCGCTGCACCACCTGGCAACTTTCTTCATAGCATGCCGGCGCCCTGCACGGCGGATCGCGCTGGGGGGCCTCACGCCTTGGCTCGAGGACAACATCGTGCTGAAGAGGAGGAGGAGGTGCATCGTGGACCACGTCGCCCGCTTGAAACAGCGAGGGAGGCAGCGAGCGAGACGGCGCAGGAGCCTCTCCTGCGGTGCTGACGAGCTCAGCGATGCGGCCCAGCCAATCCTAGTAGATATCATTGGCCGAACGATAGCACAGAAGCTCGCGTGCCATGAGCAGCGCAGCCTGCGCGTTCGCCGGCACATGTCAAACATGGGAAGACGGCGCTGTGACCGGAGTGGGAGATGGAGTCGCGGTGCGGCTGTCACGACGCACGGACGGCGGCAGCAACGAGTCCTGCTGGTCATGGGCAGCGGGGTTGGTGTCTGCGTTAGCCACCGGGGAGGCAGAGCGGTGAGGTGGGCCGTTGCCCACAGGTGCCGTCTGAGCGACACGAGCAGCCCGGCGCTCGGCACGGACACGGCGAGCGTCAACCATGGGAACGGTGGAACGGCGACGGAGCTAACAGTGGAAGAGAGGCTTCGACACGCCCCTACCTGCTGCGCCAAATGTCGGATTCAGGGCTCCGCAGAACCAAGAAAGGTTCGAACTCTGGGGCGTGTGCGAAGAACTAAACCTCTCTAGCTAACCAGTTCGTCACCCCCATGGCCTAGCTCGATGAACAAGAAAGGAAATGAACACAACAGTTTACCCATGTTCAGGCCACCTTGCGGTGTAAGACCCTACTCCTGCTTTGTGGTGGATTAGCCTCGTGGGGGGCTGAGGATGAACGAGTACAAGGGAAGAACAACCTCAGGAGGTCTATTTCTATGTGGGTGTGAGCTAGTGAGGTCTCTCTCTCTCTCTCTCTCTCTCTCTCTTGTGGATCCTGCCCCTTCCTATGGTGGTGGCTAAGCTATATTTATAGTGGCCTTGGTCCTCTTGCTCCAAACGAAGGCGGGAAGGGATCCCATAGTGGCCAATTTTGAAGGGTGACAAATAGTACATCCTCTACTTACGAAAGGTGGTCTTCGCCTGCAAAGCTTCTGGTCGTGACGCCGTGGTGGGCTCGGCGATGACATCCGTCCCGCCGTCTTGGCGGTCCTGGTCTTGTTGCACAGGAATGGAAGCCTTTAGCTGATTCCTCGGGACCCCGCGCGTGCGCTTGCCTCCTTAGCACCAAAGAGGAAACCTGGTGCTCTGCGCCCGCTGGCGCCCGCCTGGCCTTGGTTGTCATGGCTTTCGTCACCTCGACCTCGTGAGGCAGGCGCCTGCATAGGAATCTCCTCTCCTCGGGAGCCAGCCTTGGGAGGCCGCTCCCTCCGGAGGTCTTGGCGTCGTCCACCTCACGAGGGTCTTGTCTTGCTGGTGCTGAAGATGGCCAGTACTAGGCCGTTGATGGAGCCACACCATGGGCCGCAAGCAGGCAAGTCTGGGTACCCTGGTTCCCAGAACGCCGACAGCCTCAATGGCGAGCCAAACATGCTGACGGACGCGAGCAGAGCACGCCGCAGCTGACTCAACGAGGAGCAGAGCGCGCCGCGGCCGCCTCAACAACGAGCAACCACGTGGTCAACCTTCTGGCACCATGCGGGAGGCGCGACGATGCATCCATAGGACACGATGGTGATATCTTGGCCGTGTGTGATAGTGGGCAGACACGTAGACGTACATCCGAGAATGTGGGCCCACATTTCGGGCTTCTGATGCGTGGCATACGGTTGATCCAAAATAACTGTTTGCGATGAGCCAGAACAACAGAAATAGGATTTGTAGGCCTAGAACCATCAATAAATTTTGACCTTGTTTGTCATTACATTGCAGATTACAACGCAATAAGTAATTGCAAATCTATTCACACCTATCAAACTAATATGTGTCCACACTTAGCACCGGGCTATAAAAACTACCCACTCGAAAATTACTTCACAGGTCCTCTCCTCATCACCCACAAAACTTGTCTTTCTTGTCAAGTCGTTCCGCCATGACCGGTAGGAGGAGTTTCAGGTGGACATATAACCATGCAGCAAAGACCAAGGCCGTGGAAGCACTAGAGAGGTCCCGCCATGAAGCAACATCCGCAACAGAGATGTCTCGGTGCGCCACGGAGCCCTCGAACAAGCTCTCATGGGCATGCGAGGGCTCTCATAAGCGCACTCGCCGCATTGGCGATCGCGACGAGATGGCATTGCTAAAGTCCTTGGCTGATGAAGACCACATTCTCGCTGGCCTCATTAAGCAGCTGGAGCTGGTCGATGACTTGATGAAGCTGCTCGAGATCAGCGATGCCTCGGTTGACAAGGCGACCGACCTCGTCGAGCAGCTCATGGATGACAATGCGAAGATCCTCAAGGCGCTCGCCGAGAAGGAGGAGGAGGCCGCCGGCTGGAAGATGCTGCAAGAGCAGAGCAGTGCCTCGGGGATGACGCTGATAGCAGTCGTCGTGGAACTGATGGGTGACTTGAGTAAGCTCCAGATCGAGCATGAGTAGGAGGTGGAGGAATCTGTGGCTACTTTCAAGCAAAGTCATGAGGAATTGAAGAAGGAGCTGGAGGACGTCGTCGCCCGGCGATCCATCGACGAGTAGAGACAGTAGTGACCCAGATCGTTGTCTGTGATTTCCTATTTCTCTTGCCCCAGTGTCTTCTGGGCTTTGCCGCATGTGGCATTTTAAATTATCCGGAATATGTAAGACAATTATTATCCACACCATTGTGAACTTGTCGTCGTATTATCCATCGCCATTTCATTTGTCATCGTATTATCCGTTGCCCTATGTGGCAATTTAAGTTAGGCCGGAATACGAGTTGAAAAAACGAACAAAGCAAATGCTGCCATGGGATCACGAGCAAACACCCTCAATCCAGGTGCTTTAATTAACGACGTGTTAAACAGCGGCTCGACCACAACTAATGGAGAAGTTGTGAGCATGGCGGGTGGCTGGTGGATGGAGGTCAAAGAGCTCGCTTCCCGATGAGCATCAGCGGCCTTGCTGCTCGCACGTGTCCCATCGAGCCTGCGCGGTGGATAGGATGCACGCGTCCCGTCGAGCCTGCACGGCGGGCTTATCGCGCTCGCCCTGTCTAATCAAACAGTTGCACGCACGCCACAGAGTATGGTTAAATTTTGGCAGAGGTAGTGGCCGCACTTAAATGGTTACGGGGACACACAGTTCATATAATACAACCGTTTGTGATATTAACGTGTCCGCTATTTGTTTCAAAAGGACTTCGTTGGCTATTAATGTGTGTGCCTTGTCTCAAACTAGACAATTTTTTTACCACGACATATATGTGCCATGTCATAAAACCATGCCAAGTTTCATGTTTTTTGGGCGAGTTTTCGATTTACTGTGATTTAAAAACCAAGATTCTCAATGTTTCAGGACGACGAGAAGTTTGTAATTCATTCCAATTCGTTAAATGAGACCTAAACATGCACCCAATGACACATGTACAATTTCCCACCCATTTTTCTTCACTGGAGCATGTGCTTGTAGTT
The DNA here is from genome assembly GCA_032464435.1 of Aegilops umbellulata. Classification (NCBI taxonomy): domain Eukaryota; kingdom Viridiplantae; phylum Streptophyta; class Magnoliopsida; order Poales; family Poaceae; genus Aegilops; species Aegilops umbellulata. Next base: position 180,294,396 of record CP136057.1, on the reverse strand, counting down.
CAAATTTGAATTATGGACTACATTAAATTCCTAGAAAACTTAATTAATATATACAATGGCCAAACGAACCCTGAACAGTTTCAAATTTCATCATGACACTCCTATTACTCCATGTTGCCTGTAGAAAACAAAGTTCAAGGCGAGAAGAGGCAGCGATTATCGTTTCACCCACAAGAGGGGCATGTTTCCCTACCGGAACCATGAGGGTTGCGAGAAGCTTCGGTTTGTAAGAGGCTTGTAATATAGCTTGGCCGAAATTGGACAATTATTTTACCACGACATATATGTGCCATGTAGTGATACCATGCCAAGTTTCATGATTTCCTGGTGAGTTTTGGATTTACCAAGATTCGCAATGTTTGTGGCCAAGCCAGGACGCCGAGACGGTTTAATTCATTCCCATTCATTCCATGGGACCTAAGCATGCACCCCAAGGACACATGTACATTTTTTCTAGCCATTTTGGTGCACCGGAGCATGTATTTGTAGTTCAGATTTGAAATATGGACATTAAATGCCTAGAAAACTCAATTAATGGATAAAAAAGGTCAAATGAACGCTGAATAATTTTCAAAGTTTAGCATGAATCACCCATTGTTCCGTGTTGCGTGTAGAAGAAAATACAAGGCTAGAAGAGGGAGTCATTATCGTTTTGCCCACAAGGGGACGTTTCCCTATTGAAACCACGAGGGTTCTTGCGACAGGCTCCGGTTTGTACGAGGTTTGTAATAAGGGATAATTGGTTTTATACCCTTAGTTGTGTCCCCTCGTCAGGATTGCCCCTAGTTTTTGAGAACCCGTGGTCTTGCCCAACCCACTTCGGCATCTTGTGCTTTTGCCCTTTGACCGTTTGACCGTCACTTTGAAAACTTCATAACTAATTCATAATAAATTTGAAAAATGCAAATAAGATACTAAAATGTTCATAAAAACATCACCTGTATGTCAATGTCACTTGCATTCATGACAAAACTATTCATAAGTGCCCATCCGAGTTTTAGCTCTTATCATACCACCATGAATTGTAAAATCTAAAAAAGTTCAAAAAATTCAAGAAAAAGTTGGTGGCAAAGAATGGCGAATGTTTTAACTGCTTGCCAAGTCGTGGAAGTCGTGGCAAAAAAATCAACACTCGAAAATAAATTGGCTTTTTTGCCATGACTTCCATGAATGTCATTCCCTGATGAAACTTGGCAATGCATCCACCCCGTCTTATGGTGGGTCAAGCACCCTAGCTAGCTACGACATTATGTCATTATAGATATATCCAGGGGTGCTTTCGGGTTTGCGAGGCAGGTGCCACCAAAGTTGTGCATTGTGTATTTAAAGTTTTAAACATCACACCCAATATTTCTACATATATTTGGCCACTTCCAGGTGGTTCTTGACTTCTGGCCCCTCTCATCGATCTTCGACAACGCGCCCAACCATGGGCCCACGCGGTCAAAGTTGTGCATTGGAATTTTGAACATCACAGACCACCCTTTTCACTCATATATATTCGGGCCACATGCTGGTGTGGCTGTCTTCTTACCCTCTCTAACATTTTTTGCTGCAAAGACTCTGATGACGCTCAACGGGCACGGGTATAATTTCTTAACCATGTGCGATGTAAGTGCGCTGTGAATCACCATGACTGCACAAGTGCGAGCAAAGGTGGAGGTACTGGCTCAACTGTGTGCGATGCAAGTGCACTATAAAATCACCACGACTGCGCAAGCACAAGTAAAGGGTGGAGGTAATGGCTTAACCGTGTGCGATGCAAGTGCGCTGTAAAATCACCACCCGCGCAAGCTAAAGGCGGATAGTTTATTTAGAAATTAGGACGAACTGTATGCGATAGACCAGCTAGCTAGAAATCTAAAAACAAACTACCTGCCTTGAGCGTTGCAAAAATTGGCGGTTCCACCACTTTTCCTAATTATCGTACACGCATATTCGTATTGGACCGTGTGCGATCTTGGGTACTCCCGCCTGATGTCGCTAGAACCTACGTCAATATTTCCCCAAAGAGGAAGGGATGATGCAGCACAACGGTGGTAGGTATTTCCCTTAGATATGAAGCCAAGGTTATCGAACCAGTAGGAGAACCGAGCAACACAACATAAAAAGCCCCTGCACACAAATAATAACCACTCGCAACCCTACGTGTTAAAGGGGTTGTCAATACCTTTCGGGTAATGGCGCCAGCAGTTGGTGCCTGGACGGGAGAAAGTTGTAATAGATTGGATAAATAGATCGCAAATAAATAAAAGTGGAGCAAGGTATTTTTATATTTTTATTTTAATAGATCTGAAACTAAATGCAAAGGAAAAGTAGATCGCAAAGGAAAATAAAATGAGAAAGAGACCCGGGGGCTGTAGGTTTCAATAGTGGCTTCTCTCGAGAAAAATGGCAAATAGTGGGTGAACAAACTACTGTTGGGAAATTTATAGAACTTCAAATACTCATGATGATATCCAGACAATGATCATTATATAGGCATCACATCCAAGATTAGTAGACCGACTCCTGCCCGCATCTACTACTATTACTCCACACATCGACCGCTATCCAACATGCATCTAGTGTATTAAGTTAATGGAAAAACGGAGTAATGCAATAATAACAATGACATGATGTAAACAAGATCTATCTATGTAGAGATAGACCCCATCGTTTTATCCTTAGTAGCAACGATACATACGTGTCGGTTCCCTTTCTGTCACCGGGATCAAGCACCATAAGATCGAACCCACTACAAAGCACCTCTTCCCATTGCAAGATAAATAGATCAAGTTGGCCAAACAAAACCCAAATATCGAAGAAGAAATATGAGGCTATAAGAGATCATGCATAAAAGAGATCAAAGAAACTCAAATACTTTCATGGATGTTAAAAGATAGATCTGATCATAAACTCAAAGTTCATCGATCCCAACAAACACACCACAAAAGAGTTACATCATATGGATATCCAAGCGACCATTGGATTGAGAATTCAGAGATAGAGAGATAGCCATCTCGCTACTAGCTACAGACCCGAAGGTCTACAAAGAACTACTCACGCATCATCGGAGAGGCACCAATGGAGGTGGTGAACCCCATCCGAGATGGTGTCTAGATTGTATCTGGTGGTTCTGGACTCTGTGGCGGCTGGATGAATATTTTTTTTGATGCCTTTAGGGCTTTTGGAATATTGGGGTATTTATAGAGCAAAGAGGCGGTCCGGGGGGCACCCGAGGTGGGCACAACCCACCAGGGCACGCCTGGGCCTCCTGGCGCGCCTTGGTGGGTGCCTCCCTCGAGGCACCCCCAGGCGCAGCCAGGACCCGTTGTGTTTGTTCTGGACCATAAAAATTCTCCGTAAAGTTTCGTGGCATTTGGACTCCGTCTAATATTGATTTTCTACGATACAAGAAACATGGAAAAAACAACAACTGGCACTTGGCACTATGTCAGTAGGTTAGTACCAAAAAATGATATAAAATGACTATTAAATGATTATAAAACATCCAAGATTGATAATATAACATCATGGAACAAGCAAAAATTATAGATACGTTGGAGACGTATCAGCATCCCCAAGCTTAACTCCTACTCGTCCTCGAGTAGGGAAGTGATAAAAACAGAATTTTGGATGTGGAATGCTGCCTATCATGTCATATCATTTTTTTCTTTATAGCATGGACATTTGGACTTTTATATTGTTCAAATCAATAGTCTAGTTTTGACATGATAATTTAAATACTCAAGCATATCAACAAGGAACCATGTCTTTGAAAATATCAACGCTAAAATAAGTTATCCCTAGCCCATCATGCTCAACCATTGATCCATTCATGAAACGCACTCGAATATTAGTTACACCCAATACTTAAGTATGATCATATTGCCTCCTAGTTGGTGCTTTTGTAAGAGAAGATGGAGACTCAATTCAAAAATAAAAATTGCATAGAGTAAAAGGCCCTTCGCAGAGGGAAGTAGGGATTTATAGAGGTGCCAGAGCTCAAAGCGAGAAACTAAGAGATAAAAACATTTTGGGAGGTGTATCCATCGCACCAACGAAAACGACTTAGAGTTCCCAACACTTTCCATGCTAGATATATCATAGGCGGTTCCCAAACAGAAAATAAAGTTTATTCCTTTTTCCACCATACTTTCACTTTCCATGGCTAGCCGTATCCACGGTTGCCCTCCATACCCACACTTACCAAGGAATTATTATTTGACGACATAAAGTAAATTCATTTTTCATTTCAAGACTCGGCATCCCTAATACCTTTGCCTTACTCTCTTGCAATGACAAGTGAATAAACACTCATATTGAGAATAACACATCTAGCATGGAAAATATTAGCCACCCTTCACCGCTCCGCGAGCGAAACAAACACACAAAAGAAAAGTTTATTTTGAAAATTTCCAATGTATCTATAATTTTTGATTGCTTCATGCTATATTATATTCTGTTTTGGATGATTAATGGGCTTTGTTATACACTTTTATATTATTTTTGGGACTAACCTATTAACCGGAGGCCCAACCCAAATTGCTGTTTTTTTACCTATTTCAGTGTTTCACAGAAAAAGAATATCAAACAGAGTCCAAACGGAATGAAACCTTCGGGAACGTGATTTTTGGAACAAACGTGATCCAGAGGACTTGGACCCTACGTCAAGAAAGCAACCAGGAGGGCACGAGGTAGGGGGGCGCGCCTACCCCCGTGGGCGCGCCCTCCACCCTCGTGGGGCCCATGTTGCTCCACCGACGTACTTCTTCCTCCTATATATACCTACGTACCCCCAAACCAATACCAATAGAAGCATCCACAAAAACCTAATTCCTCCGCTGCAACCTTCTGTACCCGTGAGATCCCATCTTGGGGCCTTTTCCGGCGTCCTGCCGGAGGGGGCATTGATCATGGAGGGCTTCGACATCAACACCATAGCCTCTCCGATGATGTGTGAGTAGTTTACCTCAGACCTTCGGGTCCATAGTTATTAGCTAGATGGCTTCTTCTCTCTCTTTGGATCTCAATACAAAGTTCTCCACGAATCTCGTGGAGATCTATTCGATGTAATCTTCTTTTGTGATGTGTTTGTTGAGATCGATGAATTGTGGGTTTGTGATCAAGTTTATCTATGAATAATATTTGAATCTTCTCTGAATTCTTTTATGTATGATTGGTTATCTTTGCAAGTCTCTTCGAATTATCAGTTTGGTTTGGCCTACTAGATTGATCTTTCTTGCAATGGGAGAAGTGCTTAGCTTTGGGTTCAATCTTGCGGTGTCCTTTCCCAGTGACAGCAGGGGCAGCAAGGCACGTATTGTATTGTTGCCATCGAGGATAACAAGATGGGGTTTATATCATATTGCATGAGTTTATCCCTCTACATCATGTCATCTTGCTCAAAGCGTTACTCTGTTCTTATGAACTTAATACTCTAGATGCATGCTGGATAGCGGTCGATGTGTGGAGTACTAGTAGTAGATGCAGGCAGGAGTCGGTCTACTTGTCACAGATGTGATGCCTATATACATGATCATACCTAGATATTCTCATAACTATGCTCAATTCCGTCAATTGCTCAACAGTAATTTGTTCACCCACCGTAATACTTATGCTCTTGGGAGAAGCCACTAGTGAAACCTATGGCCCCCGGGTCTATTTTCCATCATATTAATCTTCCAACACTTTGCTATTTTTATTGCCTTTTATTTTACTTTGCATCTTTATTATAAAAATACCAAAAATATTATCTTATCATATCTATCAGATCTCACTTTCGTAAGTGACCGTGAAGGGATTGACAACCCCTTTATTGTGTTGGTTGCGAAGTTCTTATTTGTTTGTGTAGGTGCGAGGGACTTGTGCGTGGCCTCCTACTGGATTGATACCTTGGTTCTCAAAAACTGAGGGAAATACTTACGCTGCTTTACTGCATCACCCTTTCCTCTTCAAGGGAAAACCAACGCAGTGCTCAAGAGGTAGCAAGAAGGATTACTGGCGCCGTTGCCGGGGAGTCTATGCAAAAGTCAACATACCAAGTACCCATCACAAATTCTTATCTCCTGCATTACATTATTTGCCATTTGCCTCTCGTTTTCCTCTCCCCCACTTCACCCTTGCCGTTTTATTCACCCTCTCTTTTCCATTCGCCTCTTTTTCGCTTCCTTCTTGTTTGCTCGTGTGTTGGATTGCTTGCTTGTCACTATGGCTCAAGACAATACTAAATTGTGTGACTTTACCAATACAAACAACAATGATTTTCTTAGCACTACGATTTCTCCTCTTACCGATACTGAGTCTTGTGAAATTAATACTGCTTTGTTGAATCTTGTCATGAAAGATCAATTCGCCGGCCTTCCTAGTGAAGATGCCGCTACCCATCTAAATAGCTTTGTTGATTTGTGTGATATGCAAAAAAAGAAAGATGTGGACAATGATATTGTTAAATTGAAGCTATTTCCTTTTTCGCTTAGAGATCGTGCTAAAGCTTGGTTTACGTCTTTGCCTAAAAATAGTATTGATTCATGGAATAAGTGCAAAGATGCTTTTATCTCTAAGTATTTTCCTCCCGCTAAGATCATCTCTCTTAGAAACGATATTATGAATTTTAAGCAACTTGATCATGAACATGTTGCACAAGCTTGGGAGAGGATGAAATCAACGATACGTAATTGCCCTATACATGGTTTGAACTTGTGGATGATTATACAAATTTTTTATGCCGGATTGAATTTTGCTTCTAGAAATCTTTTAGATTCGGCCGCGGGAGGCACTTTTATGGAAATCACTTTAGGAGAAGCTACTAAACTCCTAGATAATATTATGGTTAATTATTCTCAATGGCACACCAAAAGATCTACTAATAAAAAGTGCATGCGATAGAAGAAATTAATGTCTTGAGTGGAAAGATGGATGAACTTATGAAATTATTTGCTACTAAGAGTGTTTCTTCTGATCCTAATGATATGCCTTTGTCTACTTTGATTGAGAGTAATAATGAATCTATGGATGTGAATTTTGTTGGTAGGAATAATTTTGGTAACAACGTGTATAGAGGAAACTTTAATCCTAGGCCGTATCCTAGTAATTCCTCTAATAATTATGGTAATTCCTACAACAACTCTTATGCAAATTTTTAATAAGATGCCCTCTGAATTTGAGACTAGTGTTAAAGAATTTATAAATTCGCAAAAGAATTTCAATTTGCTTTGCATGAAGAAAAGTTGCCTAAGATTGATGAATTGGCTCGGAACATTGATAGAATTTCTCTTGATGTTGATTCTTTGAAACTTAGATCTATTCCTCCTAAGCATGATATCAATGAGTCTCTCAAAGCCATGAGAATTTCCATTGATGAGTGCAAAGAAAGAACCGCTAGGATGCGTGCTAAGAAAGATTGCTTTGTGAAAGCATGTTCTTCTAGTTTCTATGAAAATAAAGATGAAGATCTAAAAGTTATTGATGTGTCCCCTATTAAATCTTTGTTTTGCAATATGAATCTTGATAATGATGGGACTGAATATGATCCATATTTACCTAGAAGGCGTTCCAAAAATTCGGAGTTTTTAGATCTTGATGCCAAAATTGATAGAAGTGAGATTGAAGAAGTTAAAACTTTAGATATCAATGAACCCACTATTTTGGATTTCAAGGAATTTAATTATGATAATTTATCTTTGATAGATTGTATTTCCTTGTTGCAATCCGTGCTAAATTCTCCTCATGCTTATAGCCAAAATAAAGCTTTTACCAAGCATATCGTTGATGCTTTGATGCAATCTTATGAAGAAAAACTTGAGTTGGAAGTTTCTATCCCTAGAAAACTTTATGATGAGTGGGAACCTACTATTAAAATTAAAATTAAAGATCATGAATGCTATGCTTTGTGTTATTTGGGTGCTAGTGTTTCCACGATTCCAAAAACTTTGTGTGATTTGCTAGGATTCCGTGAATTTGATGATTGCTCTTTAAACTTGCACCTTGCGGATTCCACTATTAAAAAACCTATGGGAAGAATTAATGATGTTCTTATTGTTGCAAATAGGAATTATGTGCACGTAGATTTTATTGTTCTTGATATAGATTGCAATCCTTCATGTCCTATTATTCTTGGTAGACCTTTCCTTAGAACGATTGGTGCAATTATTGATATGAAGGAAGGGAATATTAGATTCCAATTTCTGTTAAGGAAAGGAATGGAACACTTCCCTAGACATAAAATAAAATTACCTTATGAATCTATTATGAGATCCACTTATGGATTGCCTACCAAAGAAGGCAATACCTAGATCTATCCTTGCTTTTATGCCTAGCTAGGGGCATTAAACGATATCGCTTGTTGGGAGGCAACCCAATTTTGCTTTTAGTTTTTTGCTTCTGTTTAGGAATAAATACTTGATCTAGCCTCTGGTTAGATTTGTTTTTATGTTTTAATTAGTGTTTTTGCCAAGTTAAACCTATAGGATCTTCTTGGATGATAGTTATTTGATCTTGCTGAGAATTCCAGAAACTTTCTGTTCATGAAAACAATTGTTAAAAATTACCAGAACATGATATAATACTGATTCCAATTGCAGCAGATCAATAAAAAAATTGTTTAGGTCATCCTATTGTTGCTGAATTTTTATAGTTCCAAAAGTTTACGTTAGTTACAGATTACTATAGACTGTTCTGTTTTTGACAGATTCTGTTTTTCGTGTGTTGTTTGCTTATTTTGATGAATCTATGGCTAGTAAAATAGTTTATAAACCATAGAGAAGTTGGAATACAGTAGGTTTAACACCCATATAAATAAAGAATGAGTTCATTACAGTACCTTGAAGTGGTGTTTTATTTTCTTTCGCTAACGGAGCTCACGAGATTTTCTGCTAAGTTTTGTGTTTGAAGTTTTCAAGTTTTGGGTAAAAGAGTTGATGGATTATGGAACAAGGAGTGACAAGAGCCTAAGCTTGGGGATGCCCATGGCACCCCAAAATAATCCAAGGACACCAAAAAGCCAAAGCTCGTGGATGCCCCGGAAGGCATCCCCTCTTTCGTCTACTTTCATCGGTAATTTTACTTGGAGCTATATTTTTATTCACCACATGATATGTGTTTTGCTTGTAGCGTCTAGTATTATTTGAGTCTTTATTTGTTAGTTTACCACAATCATCCTTGCTGTACACACCTTTTTAGAGAGACACACTTGATTCGGGATTTATTAGAATACTCTATGTGCTTCACTTATATCTTTTGAGCTATATAGTTTTTGCTCTAGTGCTTCACTTATATCTTTTAGAGCACGATGGTGGATTTGTTTTATAGAAACTATTGTTCTCTCATGCTTCACTTAGATTATTTTGAGAGTCCTACAAATCAGCGTGGTAATTTGCTTTAATTATGATAGGCATTCAATATTAGTAAAAATCATCTTATGAGTGTGATGAATACTATGAGAAGTTTGATGCTTGATAATTGTTTTGAGATATAAAGATGGTGATATTAGAGTCATGCTAGTTGAGTAGTTGTGGATTTGAGGAATACTTGTGTTAAAGTTCGTGATTCCCGTAGCATGCACGTATGGTGAACCGTTATGTGATGAAGTCGGAGCATGATTTATTTATTGATTTTCTTCCTTATGAGTGGCGGTCGGGGACGAGCGATGGTCTTTTCCTACCAATCTATCCCCCTAGGAGCATGCGCGTAATACTTTGCTTTGATAACTTGTAGATTTTTGCAATAAATATATGAGTTCTTTATGACTAATGTTGAGTCCATGGATTATACTTTTCGCCGGTATCATACACCCACCATATACCTTCCTCAAAACAGCCACCATACCTACCTATCATGGCATTTCCATAGCCATTCCGAGATATATTGCCATGCAACTTACCACCGTTCCGTTTATTATGACACGCTCCATCATTGTCATATTGCTTTGCATGATCATGTAGTTGACATCGTATTTATGGCAAAGCCACCGTTCATAATTCTTTCATACATGTCACTCTTGATTCATTGTATATCCCGGTACACCGCCGGAGGCATTCACATAGAGTCATATTTTGTTCTAAGTATTGAGTTGTAAGTAAATAAAAGTGTGATAATCATCATTTTTAGAGCATTGTCCCAAGTGAGGAAAGGATGATGGAGACTATGATTCCCCCACAAGTCGGGATGAGACTCCGGACATAAAAAAAGAGGCCATAAAAAAGAGAAAAGGCCCAAATAAAAAAATGAGAGAAGAAGAGAGAAGGGACAATGTTACTATCCTTTTACCACACTTGTTCTCCAAAGTAGCACCATGATCTTCATGATAGAGAGTCTCCTATGATATCACTTTCATATACTAGTGGGAATTTTTCATTATAGAACTTGGCTTGTATATTTCAATGATGGGCTTCCTCAAAATGCCCTAGGTCTTCGCGAGCAAGCGAGTTGGATGCACACCCACTTAGTGTATTTTGTTGAGCTTTCATATACTTATAGCTCTAGTGCATCCGCTGCATGGCAATCCCTACTCACTCACATTGATATCTATTAATGGGCATCTCCATAGCCCGTTGATACGCCTAGCTGATGTGAGACTATCTTCTCCTTTTTTGTCTTCTCCACAACCACCATTCTATTCCACATATAGTGCTATGTCCATGGCTCACGCTCATGTATTGCGTGAAGATTGAAAAAGTTTGAGAACACCAAAAGTATGAAACAATTGCTTGGCTTGTCATCGGGGTTGCGCATGATTTAAATACTTTGTGTGGTGAAGATAGAGCATAGTCAGACTATATGATTTTGTAGGGATAACTTTCTTTGGCCATGTTATTTTGAGAAGACATAATTGCTTAGTTAGTATGCTTGAAGTATTGTTATTTTTATGTCAATATTAAACTTTTATCTTGAATCTTTCGGATCTGACATTCATACCACAGTTGATAGAATTACATTAAAAATTATGCCAAGTAGCATTCCGCATCAAAAATTCTGTTTTTATCATTTACCTACTCGAGGACGAGCAGGAATTAAGCTTGGGGATGCTTGATACGTCTCCAACGTATCTATAATTTTTTATTGCTTCATGCTATATTATATTCTATTTTGGATGATTAATGGGCTTTATTATACACTTTTATATTATTTTTGGGACTAACCTATTAACCGGAGGCCCAACCCAAATTGTTGTTTTTTTTGCGTATTTCAGTGTTTCGCAGAAAAAGAATATCAAACGGAGTCCAAACGGAATGAAACCTTTGGGAACGTGATTTTTGGAACAAACGTGATCCAGAGGACTTGGACCCTACGTCAAGAAAGCAACCAGGAGGGCACGTGGTAGGGGGGCGCGCCTACCCCCTGGGCGCGCCCTCCACCCTCGTGGGGCCCATGTTGCTTCAGCGACGTACTTCTTCCTCCTATACATACCTACGTACCCCCAATCAAACAGAAGCATCCACGAAAACCTAATTCCACCACCGCAACCTTCTGTACCCGTGAGATCCCATCTTGGGGCCTTTTCCGGTGTCCTGCCGGAGGGGGCATTGATCATGTAGGGCTTTTACATCAACACCATAGCCTCTCCGATGATGTGAGTAGTTTACCTCAGACCTTCGGGTCCATAGTTATTAGCTAGAAGGCTTCTTCTCTCTCTTTGGATCTCAATACAAAGTTCCCCACGATTCTCGTGGAGATCTATTCGATGTAATCTTCTTTTGCGGTGTGTTTGTTGAGACCGATGAATTGTGGGTTTATGATCAAGTTTATCTATGAACAATATTTGAATCTTCTCTGAATTCTTTTATGTATGATTGGTTATCTTTGCAAGTCTCTTCGAATTATTAGTTTGGTTTGGCCTACTAGATTGATCTTTCTTGTAATGGGAGAAGTGCTTAGCTTTAGGTTCAATCTTGCGGTGTCCTTTCCTAGTGACAGCAGGGGCAGCAAGGCACGTATTGTATTGTTGCCATCGAGGATAACAAGATGGGGTTTATATCATATTGCATGGGTTTATACCTCTACATAATGTCATCTTGCTTAAAGCGTTACTCTGTTCTTATGAACTTAATACTCTAGATGCATGCTGGATAGTGGTCGATGTGTGGAGTAATATAGTAGTAGATGCAGGCAGGAGTCGGTCTACTTGTCACGGACGTGATGCCTATATACATGATCATACCTAGATATTCTCATAACTATGCTCAATTCTGTCAATTGCTCAACAGTAATTTGTTCACCCACCGTAATACTTATGCTCTCGAGAGAAGCCACTAGTGAAACCTATGGCCCCCGAGTCTATTTTCCATCATATTAATCTTCCAACAGTTTGCTATTTTTATTGAATTTTATTTTACTTTGCATCTTTATTATAAAAATACCAAAAATATTATCTTATCATATCTATCAGATCTCAGTTTCGTAAGTGACCGTGAAGGGATTGACAACCCCTTTATTGTGTTGGTTGCGAGGTTTTTATTTGTTTGTGTAGGTGCGAGGGACTCGTGCATGGCCTCCTACTGGATTGATGCCTTGGTTCTCAAAAACCAAGGGAAATACTTAATCTGCTTTACTGCATCACCCTTTCCTCTTCAAGGAAAAACCAATGCAGTGCTCAAGAGGTAGCATCTAACCAAACAGGATAGCATGACACGATTTCACATATATAATGGCTAACTAAACAGGATAGCTTGACACAATTTCACATTATGGTGGCTAACTAAAAAAGATGGAAAGACATAGTTCAAAATATGATGACTATGTAAACAGGATGACATGATATAACTATATAATGTGTTTATTAAATAGGTTGGCATGCCATAATTCACATACGTGCCGCCTACGGAAACATGATAGCATGATATAATTCACGGATAGAATGACATAATTCAGAATATGATGACTGTAAACACTAAACAGGATGCGATGATATAACTATATGATGTCTTTATTAAATGGGTTGCCATGCCATAATTCAGATAGATGCTGTGTATGTACACATGATAACATGATATAATTCAAATATATGATTTATATAGTAATCAAGTAAGCAGATGGCAATCCATATATGATGTAAAAACTAAGCAATGCAAGACAACATGCATGACATGGGTAATATAACCCTGCCAAGTTTGAGCATAGACCTCAAGGAGGAAATATGACTGGTCATCAGTCTCTGAATCCTCCTCTGAGGAGCTCTCTGTAACCAGCAAGATGTCTGCTTCAGCAGGTAGCATTGCCTGCTCTGAATACCTTGTTTTCACTCCAGATACTTCCATCACTGCTTCAAATGGCTGATGCATAGGAAGAGTAGTTGAATATACAAACGTTGTCGACAAATGGAACACGTAATACAAAAAAATGATAACATGATATAATTCACATACATCATGATTGGCTAAACAGCATGGCATTGCATAATCACATATATAATGCCTTTGCAACAAGATATCATTGCATAATTCACATATATAATGTCTTGCAACAAGATGGCAATGCATAATTCACATATATGGTAATTAGACACTAAATAGGTGGCATTCACACAAAGCATGTCTAAACTAATCAAATGACATAGCAATACAAGACACCATATGCATGATATGAGCAACATAACCCTGCCAAGTTAGAGCATACACCTCGGGGGGGGGGGGGGTAGGACTGGTCATCTGTCGCTGAATCCTCCTCTGAGGACCTATCCGTAACCAACGAGATATGCACTTCATCAGATAGCATAGTCTGCTCTGAAGACCTTGTTTTCACTCCAGAATTTTCCATCACCGTGTCAAATGGCTGATACACACGAAGAGTAGTTGAATGTACTATCATTGTTGACAAATGTAATATGTAACCAAAAAAAGGATGGCCTGATATAATTGGCATATAAGATGACTGGCTAAGCAGGATGGCATTGCAAAATTCACATATATGATGCCTGGCTAAACAAGATGGCGTTGCATAATTCACATACATGATGAATAAACTAAACATATGGCATTCACACAAAGCATGTCTAAACTGAGCAGATGACGTATGTGATGTATAAAGTAAGCAATGCAAGGCACCATATGCATGATATAACCAACATCAGCATACCAAGTTAGAGCGAAGACCTCAGGGGGTAAATAGGAGTAGTCTTCTCCTTCTAAATCCCCCTCAGAACAAATATCTTCCTCTCGATTACAATCCGAAATGGGTGGAGGGGGGTCTGCCTTTGCGCCTACCATGGAGCGACGTCTGCATGAAATTTTATTGCCACACAAGGCCCATCTCTTTTGCTCTACATGTTCAGTTCCATTGTGTAAAATAGCTGACATGCATAGGAATAAAACATAGTGAGATTATGTAAGGAGTGCATATAGAAATCCAGAGTGATGGTAGCAACATGTGTATAGACCCAAAACCAATGATATCAGGCAGATAATGTCTTCAGTTAAAAAATACAGATAATGGCTTCTTTACTGTTTGTTTCCCACCCAACATGAAACTCATAGTAGACACCAGAGATTAATCGGATAGTAGATAGATACTATTGATTGCGGCCCCGATATGTACCCCACAACAATTTAAAAACTCAAGTTTGACCATAAGTTTGGAGCTGACTCAGAGTCTAATCGGTGAACAGGACGATAAAGTAGCATGTAATATTAAGAGATGCATAACGTAAGTAGACACGAAAGAGTGCGACCTTTCTTGCGGACTCGTGTAGTCCTCGAGGTCATATGCTTGGTTGATGATGGTAATGCAGTTGTCATGGCTGCCCGCGGCGGGGAAGAAGATCTGAGGCAGCAAAAGACAGTCTAGAGGTCGGATCTCTGTTGTGCTGGACCCTTCTGTCGTTGGAGCAGCTGAGCTAGGGTGGACGACGGCGCAGCAGGAGCGGGACAAACCACACAAGGTTTTCTTTGACAACTATCTGTAAGAGAAGTAATTCTGTAAGGGCTCATTTGAATAGGAGGATTCTAACAACGCGGGGATAGGAAATACACAGTAATAGGATAGGAATGCACGTGCAAAACAGAGAATTTAAAAACACATGATTTCTGCCAATCTGGGTGTTTGGTTCACAAGAATTGGAAGATCAGAGGATGCAAAGAAACATGGTGAGATTAAGTCAAACCACAAGAAAATGTACGGTTATAATGCTATTATGCTATTATCTCTTAGTCTTGTGCTTCATGAATAGGAATTTGAAAAGGAGGACAAGTGGATATTAAAATTCCTACGGTTTTTCTTTCAAAGAGACACTAAAGGAACAAATCAACCCTATAGTTTTCCTTTGCTCCATTCCTTTGAATCAAATGCATGAATAGTAGTACCATAGGAAACTTTCCAATCCCTATGTTTTTCCTTCACTTTTCCTTTCAAGCACTGACAATTCTAGTAGGCAGGCTTGAGCAAGGAAAATCCTACACTCAAAAAATGTTTTTGTGCTACTTATACTACCTTGGACCCAGGCCACTGCCCTACTAGCTCAACTCCTAGGCCCGTCGACAAATGCACAACTCAAACGTGCAGAGATAAATAATGATGGCGTTCAAGAGAGTCCATCACGGATAGCTAAGTTGCTTGGTACCTCACTACTTGTCATATAGTAGGAGAAACTAATTGTATTTCACGTTACTACGTGTGCTCAGTGGAAAATATATATAACATGTAGAGTAAAAAAGAGATGTAACGAGTGTAAAACCTCTTTGGCTAAGCCATGTTGATCTCAGCGTGATTGGGTTGGTCGGTGAGGATGATCCGACTGACTTGGTTGTCGGAGGAGGGGAAGAACATCTTAGGCATCCTTGAGATGGAGCCTGGGGTACTGCTCTCCTGTGATGGAGAGTTTCATCATTGGAGCAGCTCCGGTGAATTGTAGACGCCGAGGCTGAAGCAGGACAAGAGAGACAACGTTAACCTGAGTGGAATTGTAATAACATCTCCAATAGATGACGTAAAATACATAAGCAGAAAGTGCTAGATGTAAAATACATCAGCTGTTCATCTCTAAACTTAACTGTCGAAACTGAACTTATGTCGAAACTGAACTTAACTGTTGAAACTGAATTTTGTTGTTGAAACTGAATTTTACTGTCAAAACTGAATGCACTAGTAGCAGAAAAGCTGTAGCAGCAACGCGTGCGAGAGCCTGGGCAGCTGGTCGTGTAGCAGCATCAGTCGACTGACACCACTGGCCAAACCACCGCCCCCGCCGCCCGCGGCTGGTGGTGCGCCGCCCCACCCGCCTCGAAATCACTCCCCACCGCCGGTCCGCCGCCGCCCCGGCCATCCCGCTAGCCCCCCGCGTGCCGAGCTTTTTCTTTGGCAATCCCACGCCACCGCCCCACCACCGCCGGCGACCACTGCCCCCACCCTGAACCCTAAGATAGATAGTGCGGTACCTCTTCGGCGAGCCCCCCTCCCCGCTGCGGCTGGTTCTTCCTTAACTCTGGCGAGCCCCCCACCCCCTGAAAATCAACTGACCCAAAAGTCGATTCAGTCGACTGAAGTGTAGCCAAATCAGAGCAGCATCGCAAGCAAGAGCAAGAGCGAGAGCAGCAACGCGAGCAAGAGCAAGAGCAGACCAGGCAGGGGACCGAGAGCAAGAGCAAAGTAGCAGCGCGAGCGAGAGCTAAAGCAACAGCAACTCCTACTGATGTGGACGTCGCCGCCGACGGAGCGACGCTGTGGAGGAAGTGGCCGGCGACGCCGCCGTGGATGGAGCCACGCCATGTCGGCTCGGGACCGAGCGTCGGCAGCACCGTGAGATCGAATCAAGAAGAAAAATGCGGCGATTACTGTACAACCTCTTTGGTGGCACCGATTAGGCCTCAGCTTCATCCGAGGAAACGGTGATGATGCTGCTCTTCCGGTGGTGCAGGTGAAGACGGCGGTGTGGGAATGGAGGTGGCGCGAAAGACGAGGGGAACGTCGGGGCAGCTCCTTGGAGGTGGAGGACGGGGTGGCTGAACCGGCGGGACGAAGAGATCGACGACGGGTCCTCCTCCGGTACGGTGGATGAGGGACGTCGAGGTGTTGCTGTGGACAACGTTGTCGGGGAAGAGGCTCCGGCTGAGTTATGGACGGAGGAGGGTGTGGGGCTTCGCGGGTTTTCGCGGCCTCGGTGTACGAATGGGTGGGCTGATGGGATGGGAGTGGGGAACCAATGCTTAGGGGCGTGCTTGTCCAGAATGTGGGGTAAGTTACGGAAGTACCCCCACCGATTTGTGCTAGGCGGTTCTTTCGGTTCAGGGGTATCATGGGCATTTCGCGTGTTGGGATTTCGCAGGAGGTGGGAGTTTTCGCGCGTTGTAATTTTGGGATAGCAAGGCGCGGGTTGAGATGGAGGGAGTTTTCGGAGCACAACGAGACAAAGAAGTATCTTAAATATTTCGGGGTAACAAGGCGCGGGTTGAAATTTCCGGACAAGCCTAACGTGTACTGTACCAAATCAATTCACACTTCCGTCGATGAAAAAACAAAAAGAAATCAATTCGCACTGTACAAGAGAGTCTAGTCCCGTGTATTGTACCAAATCAATTCGCAGTACAAATGCCATTCAAAACTTTGAATTCATGTTATGTTCAATTAAAATATTTCGCTACGTGTATAATGCATGCAACCTGCTACTCAAATGAACGTTTTAGTGCATTCCAAAGGTATATACTACCGCTTCAATATGAACTAAATTTGAATAAGATCTGCAATAATGATTGTTGTGAAGTCAAACCATTTGAATTCGTTTCTCTATTTTAATAAGATTTACAATCATCATTATTGTCAAGTTAAACCATCGTTTGTGTATTATCTTCACAGCACACCACATGATTACTGTCGAGTTAGATATGAACTATGTGTACTATATGAACTTGAACTCGATTTTTTGAATCCACTTTATGTTGATTCCAAACCATCTTACGTTTCAAGCTCTAGCTAGACCTTCATAATCTAAACCATGTCTCATATGTATAATCTGTTTATCACATAATGTATGGTGCCCCCTACTCCTACAAGTATTTAGATGTGAGTTGCGAACGCCACACATTACCACAAATTCAAATAAAATGTGAGATCGTTCGATATATAGTATTGTTTAGATTGTTCAATATTTATTTGTAAGCTGCAAACGCCACACATTATCACAAATTCAAATAAAATGTGAGATTGTTCGATGTATAGTATGGTTTAGATTGTTCGACATTTAGTTGTGAGTTGCAAACGCCATGCATTATCACGTTATGGTATAACATGTGCAAAACCACTGCACGTGTATCACCACTATATTCATGCATGCATATGTTTATAACACTATGTTCTCCTATTCAAATATATGAATCCACTTTCATATCAAATTATCATCTTTGTTAGTCTCTTACACCCACACAATCCTCTAACCTTTGTAGGTAGCACTAACTTTCACTCGTGCATGCACACGCCCTCCGCCTCCCTTAGCATTCTATCCATCGCGCACATTCTTTTTTTATTTAGGTCCTTCTCCCACAGTCTCCACAACTCCTTTCTGACACACACCGACCGATAAACCTCTCCAGTGATGTCTGCCTACAACATACACACGCACCTTCCATCTCCTCCTTTCCGTGTCCATGCCTCGTGTCTCTCATACGGTCCCACACACGTGTAAACTCTCGCCCCTCTTTTCATCGATCTCACAATCGCACACTCATCCCCCTATCTAGCTAGTAGCTCGACATCTCGCACCAGCTCCTAGCTCCATTCTCTCTGTCTATCCGTCTCGCTGGGCCTTATTTGCCTCTAACAAATGGATGTACACCGACTGATCTCCCGCTATACATATAGCTAGCTATGTCCTTATAACTCGTTTTTCCCCACGCGTCGATCGATCTACCTCATTAGTTATGTCTCCCTCTTCCTCTGACAAACAACAATTGATCTACCGCTCTAGTTTGGTTTGCTTACCAAACACATGGTTCCCCTTCATCATCCATGCATGCATCCCGACACATCTACCACGCACAGGCACACACAGAAACACATCCCCACTCTTATTGATAATATTGCAGTTCTACCCTCAGTTTGTCTAGTAGGCCTCTCCCACCATCTTCGAGAAGCAACTCCATCACCCATCCAGCACTCTACCCCTCTCCCTCCCACTCTCTCTCCTCTCTCTCTCTCTCTCTCTGTCCCAACCTATTTCCCGTCCTTCGGTTATGTATGGATGTCGACTGATCTCCCCCAAGACATAGCTGGGTCTCTCCTTCTCAACACATATACGAGTCGTTCTACCTCTCTAGTTAGGCCTCTGCCTCCCCCCTCCTCCCCCCACACACACCGATACACCGAGCGCTCTAGTCATGTCTCCCTGCCACACACAAACTTGCCCTGTGCCCTCCGATGTTTTGGTAGGTCAGTCGCCCTATATCTTTGACTTGCACACACACAATTTCGATGGCTCTCTTCATCGATCTCGCACCCACCCACTTGATCCTCTCTTCGACTCTATTGATATCTATGACCCCTCCCTCTCTTCTCGTGGGCCGCCCCCTCTATATATGATATCGATAGGCCCCTATTTCACACACATTGCATGTGTCAATTTTTTGTTTGAGATGTCATTGACACATATTCCCACAAATACATTCACGAAATCACTCCCCCAAACAAAAAACACTCACGAATGCACACGCCATCTGTCTAGGTTTGTATCTCTCTCACACACACCCACGTAGGTGGGGGACATGCACGAAGAGAAGAGGTGCACGCACGGCGCATGTACTCCTGTCTCTTTCCCAACCACACCCGCGTGGGTACACGATGGAGCTCATTTCTATATGAAAAGGAAGCCCACGTGGTAATTTGACATGTGTACTGGTTGTCCACTTGATGGAGGATCGTCTACCACGTGTGAACAAACAAATTGCGACTTGACGCGTTATGTTAAAAAAGAGGCAAACTATGTGGCGCCTACCTTAGAGGCAATGCTCTATACACTCGGGATGCTCTGTGCGTATTACTTTTGATGTGTCCCGTCAAATCGCAGAACGAGGAGAAGCTTGCTTACTACATCGTCTCCCCCGCCCACGGGCGTGTTGGCTCGCAGGACAAGGTGAAGCTTGCTTACTACACCTTACGCCCGCTCCCTTGCCCACGCGCGCGGTGGCTCGCATGCCGAGGAGAAATTTTTACTACTCCCTCCGTTTACTCCTCGTCCCTACCTTGGTTAGAGAGATTATCATATTGTTTGGAATATATGTCCTTTAGTAGATTTCAATATGAACTACTAGTACATACTCCAAACACTGATGTATATAGACATATTTTAGAGTGTAGATTCACTCATTTTTCTCCGTATGTAGTCAATATTGATAGACGTAATAGTACGCACTCTCCCTCTCCCACGTGGTGGACGTGCAGCAATTCATTCGGTCTCATATAGCCAGAACGATATATACTGCAGTACCATTATTGCTCAACTCCCCGAAGAGGTGAAGAGCCAATCTCAAGGTTAATATTTTGGAGATGCCAAGTGCAAGTTTATAGGAGAACGAGTAGTAGACGTACTAGTAGTACGTACTAGTGGTACATACTATACGAGGAAGAAGGCAACAAGATGTATGTTTTGCGTGATAGTCTCTTATTACAGGACGTGCTAGACCTAGTGGACCTCATTGTTGCAATGGGACTACTCCCTATCATAGATGGCAGGATTCAGAGTGGTGGGCAGCGGGCATAATTCGGAGCTGCTTAGGCTAGTCATAGTGGGAGTAACTTATGTAGTAACATGACACATCCCAAGAAAAATTTGCTTATGTGGCATGGAGTTAATGAGGGAAGAGATGCTTGTGGTAACATAATATGTTACTGTAACATTACACACCCCGATGTAAAATGAGTCTATGTCTCAATTAATGAAGGTTTGTATGTTACCATCTATATGTTACTACCCATTATGAAGGTAGTAATATGGACTAGTAACAAAAGCATGTTACTAGTCTAAGTTACTCCCCACTATGACCAACCTTATTCTTAAACCCCATGAAGAAGTCCCATAGAAAAGAATAGCCATCCTCTACACGTGCTCGTATGTAAAATGAGTAAATGAGACAAAAAGAGAAAGAGACAAAGTAAAAAAAATCACCAGCCTTAGATCCAGCCCTATTGTATCAATGAATGATATTTCTACGTCGTGATTGACATGGCTATATTATTAACCATGCTACGGAGGTAGAAGCGGATTTTTATTTATTCGCGGAGGTAGCAGCGGATGGATATTCAACGAGGGGTGAAATGATGGCTGCTTCCTCGGTCAAACATAGAGAAAGGTGGGCCTCGTGATTTCACGGCTTATTAGTCATTATTACTGCGTATACTCTTTGCCCATATATAATAACCATGTGGTAGTATAGTAGTGGGCTATACTTTTAATAACCATGCTTGAAGAGAAGAGGTGCACGCACCGACGCACGTAGTGTACTAGTAGCACTCTTTGCGTCTTTTGCATCTTCCCCAACCACACACGTGACACGGTGGAGCTCATTTCTATAAGATGGTGCAGCCCACGTGATAATTTAACGTGTCTAGTAGTAGTTACTCACTTATAAATAATGGAGGGTCGGGAACCACACATGAACGGTGCTGCGTCATTTATAAATAAAGTTTTTTTTCTTCAGTGGCACATACGCAATATAAATAGGTTCATATGGAGAGAAAAGGAAACCGCTCCACTATATACATAGCCAGGACGAGCCTACACAGTTGCTTGTTGGGGTTGCTCTCTTCACACTCTATTGCACAAAACGACTGTGGCCACATCTCTGACATCCCGGTGGATCATGCCCGCCGGGGGAAGGGGTGGATGCTTAGTGTAGATGCGGTCGCCATCGCCGATGGCTAAAACCCACTGTCGGCACGTCCCGATCAGGGGTCCCCACCGTTCTCTCTCACAAAGCCGGTGAGGTTGCCTTCGTCCCTTGCTTACTGCCGCGACGTGGTGTAACGCCCCCGTTGTAACTTGCCATATTTGTAATTCAACTCTTGCCATTTCCGGCTATGTGCTATGATATTTCCTCCGTGGTTGGGTTCTCTCCGTTTTGCATTTTGGTCATGTCATGCTTTTCATATCATGTCATCATGTGCATCGCATTCGCATACGCATTCGTCTCATAAATCCGAGCTTTTTCCCCGTTGTCCGTTTTGCAATCCGGCGCTCCTATGTCTCCCGGCGTCCCCTTTTACATTTCTTCGTGAGCGGGTATTAAACATTCTCGGAATGGACCGAGGTTTGACATGTGGCCTCGGTATAGCACCGGTAGACCGCCTGTCAAGTTTCGGGTCAATCGGAGTTCGTTTGGTACTCCAACGGTTAACCGGGTAACCGTGAAGGCCTCGTGCGTGTTGCAGCCCAACACCCCTTCAAACAGCCCAATAACCCATCTAAGTCACTCCCATGTCCTCCGCCGTTCGATCACGATCGCGTGGGCGAAAACCGCACTCCGTTTGGAGCTCCCTAGCTCCTTCTAGCTATAAAAACGTCCTCCCCTTCCAAATCTGAGAGAGATCACCCCGAAACCCTAGATCCTTCCTCGAAATCCGCGCCCGCAGTGCCCCGCCGCCACCTGTCCCGCCGCCGGCGCGCCCGGGCCAACCGCCCCTCGCCACGTCAGCGCCGGTCCCGCCTCTCTCTCCCCTCCGCCGCCGCGGCCCGCGGGGCCCGAGGCAGGCCCGCGCGGGCCCGAGTCCCGCCGCCCGCCTCCCGCGCGAGACCGCCCGGCCCGCGCCGCGCTCCGCCGTCGCCCGGCTCCGCCGTCACCTCGCCGCCACGCCGGCGCCGGTCGCCGCCTCCTCCACCGCGCCACCGCGCCGCCCCGCACTTCGCCGGCGCCGGATCCGGCCAGATCCGGCCCGCCCCGACCTCTCCTCCGCCTCCTCGCCTCCGAGCTCCGGCGAGCCGCCAGATCCGCCGCTCCCTCCGGCGAACTTCGTAAACCGTGCCGGCTGGGTTGACTTTTACCTCCTCCCCGAAAACTCTAAGTCATTTATTTTCATCATCATCATCGTATTTTCGACATGCCATAACTTTGCATCTGTAGCTCCGATTCGCGCGTATAATATGTCATTTTGTTCGCCTAGAAGAGTACATCATTTTGTTCCATTGCATCATTTTAATTTGAGGTCATCTCGATGCCCGAAATGCTGTTAGAAGAGGGCTAGTTGATGTTTATTGCTGGATCTTAGCTGATCATGCACTTTTGTCATTTTTGCCATGATTGATGTGTACCTCCTATGAGGTTGAGCTATATATGTGTTTTGTAATATGACATGTTACCTTTCCAGGGAATTTTGCTATGTATTTTTGTGATGCTTGAGGTGGCTATAAATTGCATGCAAAGTAGGGATGATGATATTGCTGTTTTCAGAGACTTAGTGATTTCACTAAGTCCCTGACTTTTGTTATTATCATGCCATGTGTTCATGTTGTTTCTGAGTGATCCATGCATAATTTGAGCATGATCAGTAAGGGTGTTTGGAACTTGAGTATTTGCTTAATCCATCCATGCCTTTGGTTGCAATTATGGAGTGCCATAGCTTGAGTTAATAGAGCTCTACTTTTGCTTCAAAATGTTCCTGGCAGATTGTTTACATGTTATTCGATTTTGCCAAGCTTGGTGTAGTTGATCCTTGCATGATATGATGTTATTCTTGCCATTTCCAGTTACTATGCCATGTCTTCTTGATGTATGTATGCTTAGTTCATCATGAAATGCTCTGTAGTGAGTGCATCGAGCTCACGAACATGCCTAGACGTTAACAGTTTGTCGCCATGTCCAGTTTTCTGCTAAGTCTGAAACCTGTAACGAAACTTGCTTATTTGACATGGGTGTAATCATATTTTTCTGATCTTTTTTTGGCTTATGGTCAGTAAGGGACTTTTGTCGAGTGCTATGAGTAGATTCATGCCATGCCTTTCTTTGCTATGTTCTGAACCTGTAGCATGTAGTTTCATTGCTCTGAACATGTCATCCTGATGTTGTTTTCCTGACTTGTTGTTATTTCACAAAGTCTGTGAATCTGTTATAAGTTGCACTTTTGCCATGATGGTTTGGACCTGTTATGATGGGATTGAGCCGTAGCTCAGTGTTCATCTTTTGTCGTGCATCTTGAGTAGATTACTGTCATATGCTTTGTTGCCATGTTTGGGTGCAGTAGCTTAATTATTTGTTGCTTGCTAAGTAGCATCATGCTGTTTATGGCAGATTCGTGTCATTCTTGTTTTGCTTGCCATTTGCAAACCGTGCATCCGATTCCGGTGATCTTTATATCGATTTCAACCGAAATCACCTCATCTATCCAGTGGCATGCTTGGTTTGCCAAGATTATGCCCTGTTCATCCTTGTCTTTCCGGAGCATGCATACGCATTGCATATCACCTCTCGCATATCATGCCATGTTTTTGCATCATGTTGCTTGCGCATTGCATCGTGGTTGATATTGGTTCCTTTGCTTGTTCTCTTGTCTTGGGTAGAGCCGGGAGACGAGTACGTGAACGAGGAACCTGTTGAGAACGCTTACGAGGACCAAGCTTTCGACAACTCTGAGAACCTTGCAGGCAAGATGACCATACCCTCGAAATCACTTCTATCTTTGCTAGCTATGTTGCTCGCTCTTTTGCTATGCCTATGCTGCGATACCTACCACTTGCTATATCATGCCTCCTATATTGCCTTGTCAGCCCCTAACCATCCATGTCCTAGCAAACCGTTGTTTGGCTATGTTACCGCTTTTGCTCAGCCCCTCTTATAGCGTTGTTAGTTGCAGGTGAAGATGAAGTTTGTTCCTTGTTGGAACATGATCTTGTTGTTCCTTGTTGGAACATGTTTACTTGTTGGGATATCACAATATCTCTTATTTAATTAATGCATCTATATACTTGGTAAAGGGTGGAAGGCTCGGCCTTATGCCTGGTGTTTTGTTCCACTCTTGCCACCCTAGTTCCCGTCATACCGGTGTTATGTTCCCGGAGTTTGCGTTCCTTACACGGTTGGGTGATTTATGGGACCCCCTTGACAGTTCGCTTTGAATAAGACTTTTCCAGCAAGGCCCAACATTGGTTTTACCATTCGCCACCTAGCCTTTTTCCCTTGGGTTCTGCAGACTCAAGGGTCATCTTTATTTTAACCCCCGGGCCAGTTCTCCTTCGATTGCTGGTCCAAACCGTCAGCCGCCGGTGGCCACCAGGGGCAACTCTGGGTTCGCCTATCGGAAGTTTGGACAATCCGGATGTGCCCTGAGACCGAGATATGTGCAGCTCCTATCAGGATTTGTCGGCACAATCGGGCGGCTTTGCTGGACTTGTTTTATTGCTGTTGAAATGTCTTGTAGTCCGGGATTCCGAGATTGATCGGGTCTTCCCGGTAGAAGGAATATCCTTCGTTGACCGTGAGAGCTTATCATGGGCTAAGTTGGGACACCCCTGCAGGGTATTATCTTTCGAAAGCCGTGCCCGCGGTTATGAGGCAGATGGGAATTTGTTGATGTCCGGTTGTAGAAAACCCGAAGTTGACCTTAACTAAAACACATCAACCGCGTGTGTAACCGTGATGGTCTCTTCTCGGCAGGGTCCGGGAAGTGAACACGGTTGTTGGAGTTATGTCTGACGTAGGTTGTTTCAGGATCACTTCTTGATCACTTCTAGCTTCACGACCGTGCTTTGCCTTCTCTTCTCGCTCTCTTTTGCGCTATAGCCACCATATGCTAGTCGCTTGCTGCAGCTCCACCTCACTATCCTTTCCCCACCTTTAAGCTTAAATAGTCTTGATCTCGCGGGTGTGAGATTGCTGAGTCCCCGTGACTCACAGATATTATCACCTCAGTTGCAGGTTCCAACGATGTCAGTGCTGATGACGCGACTGAGCTCACTTGGGAGTTCGATGAGGAACGTGGCCGTTACTATGTTTCTTTTCCAGATGATCAGTAGTGGAGCCCTGTTGGGTGATCCGGGGATCTGTTTAGCATTTGGGGTAGTCTTCTTTCTTTTGGTGCCGTAGTCGGACCTTGAGTGTAATCTGTATGATGGATGTTATTTATGTATTTGTGTGAAGTGGCGATTGTAAGCCAACTATGTATCTTTCCCCTGTATTTATTACATGGATTGTGTGAAGATTACCTCACTTGCGACATTGCTTTCAATGCGGTTATGCCTCTAAGTCGTGCCTCGACACGTGGGAGATATAGCCGCATCGAGGGCGTTACAAGTTGGTAATCAGAGCCTTTCCCGACCTTAGGAGCCCCCACTGTTTGATCGTCTTTAGTGGCCGAGTTGTGTCTAGAAAAATGTTTTGAGTCATTTAGGAATTATATATCGGAGAGTTTAGGAATTCTTTTTACTTCCCAGTCCCTTCGACCTTCTGGTGAGGCATCCTGACGTAGAGTTTTGACTCTTCTCTTCTCAAATTTCACTAAATTTTTTTTTAGGATCACGCGGGTATATTACAATCGTTCCGATGGTTTTATGATGACAACATTGTCTTGGTTGCCTCCTGACATTTAGGGGTTGTGGCAGTGTCCCGGGGAGTTGAGCTCCGAGGTGTTGTCGTCATAATCTTATCGTTGCGGTTTTGAGATACCTGAGTTTAGTACGACCGACATCGAAAATCTCTTTTGTACAGTTGTTGGTGAGATAACCTGATAGCCCAGTACTGTGGCGAGTGCAGGAGTATTGCCATGACTTGTATAACGGATGTGTTTTCGAAGGCTGAGGTAGACGATTTCCGAAGGTTTCTTGGTTATGTGTTGAAGGATGGATACAGCTGGTTGTAGGATTTGCTAGTTTGGGTGAGATATTATGCTTCCCCTGTATCCCCAACACCTGATTGCATAACCAGAAAGTTTCGGGAGTTTATAAGTGGGAATTCTTGTAGCTTTAGTATTTCTTCCGCAGATATTTGGTTTGTGATTGGGTAATCCTTACCAAGTATTTATTCACTTCCGTACCTTGTTGATTTTATTCATTACCATGTTCTAAGTGGCTTCTCAGCTTTGGAAGTGTGATGATTTACATTGGAATTCATTCGTTCATTCTCGTTCGAATGTTAATTGTGAAGACTATATGTTGCAATTTCGTTCCTTTGATTCAGCTTCAATATATCTCTGTCAAGATGCTAATGGATGTCACCCTCTTCAGGATGGCTCCGCCTACTCGTCTGAATCCGGAACGCAATGATGGAGATCAGGCTAACCCTCCGCCACCACCTCCGCCTCCGGAAGCATGGCAGGCCCTGATGACTGCTACAAATGCCAATGCTCAGATTCTGATTCAGCTCTTGCAAGATCGCAACCAAGGGCAAGCTAATCAAGAGAATCAAGGCCAAGGCAACAATCAGCCGCATTTCGCTTCACTAAACCAGTTCCTTGCTAATCAGCCAAAGACCTTCAGCTACTGTGTCGAGGCCACAGACGCAGATGATTGGCTCGTGGACATTAGCAAGCATTTCGAGTGCAGCAATGTCAGACCTGAGGACTTTGTCAAGTTTGCATCTTTTCAACTCAAAGATCAAGCTGCTGAGTGGTTCCAGCAATACAAAGATTCCAGAGGAGGTCGTGTGATCACTTGGGATGATTTCCGCCGTGATTTCAAAGCGCACCACATTCCAGAAAGTGTTGTTGAGCTTAAGCGTGAGGAATTCCGCAATCTCAAGCAAGGCAACAGGACTGTCTATCAATACAACACTCAGTTCCAGAAGCTTTCTCGTTTTGCAAGGCAAGACATCCCTGATGAGAAGAGTATGATCTACCAGTTCAGGCGTGGTCTCAGAGAAGATCTGCAACTTGCTCTCGTGCTTTTCGAGCCATTAAAGTATGATGAATTCTACAACATGGCACTGAAACAAGAAGCTGCTCAGCTCAAGTGTGAGGCATCTAAGAAGAGAGTCAGAGACGCAGTTCAGTCTTCTTCTTCCTCACTTGTGGCAGCTAAGCAACAGAAGTTCTGGTTGCCTCCTCCTCCTCCGTTCCGTCAGCCTTATCAGCAGAAGAACTCAAGTGGCCGTGGATCTTCCCACCCACCCAACCCTGGTTATCAGAACAAGTCTCAGAACCAAACTCCAAGGCCAAGTGCTCCTTACCATCGGCCGCTCTCAGAGGTGACTTGTAACAAATGTCAGCAGAAGGGTCACTATGCGAACAAGTGCTTCAACCAGAGGCGCCTTCCGCCTCCTCCTCCTGTGAAATCTTCCAGCAATGCAGTGGTTAAGCATAATTCCAAGTATGCCAAGGTGAACATGTTGAATGCAGCTCAAGCAGAGGATTCTTCTGAAGTGATCATGGGTAATCTTCATGTTAATGATATCCCTGCAAAAGTCTTATTTGATACTGGTGCATCACATTGTTTCATCTCAAAGCCTTTTGCATCGATGCATGAATTGCCTATCCAAGGTTTGCCTAAATCCTTATCAGTTGTCTCTCCGGCTAAATGCATGAATGCAAGTTATATGGTTCCGGATGTCTCTATCAAGATGGGTGACTATAAATTTCTGTCTTCCCCAATGGTGCTTGGTGATTCTGATATTGATCTTATTCTCGGGATGGACTGGCTTTCTAAGCACAAGGCTCAGCTTGAGTGTGCTGCCAGGGAAATCAAATTGACTCACACTTCGAACGATGTGATCATCTATGCTTCTCGTGATGATACCATTCGGTTGTTTTCTCTCAATGAGATGGGTGAAATGGAGGCTATCTCCCAGATTCCAGTCGTTTGTGAGTACCAAGATGTTTTTCCAGAAGAGCTTCCGGGTATGCCTCCCCGTCGGCCAGTTGAATTCGTTATTGAGCTTGATCCTGGCACGGAACCCGTTTGCAAGCGTCCTTACAAGCTTGGACCAGATGAGCTCAAGGAATTGAAGATTCAACTCGATAAACAAGAACGTCTGGGTTTGATCAGACCGAGTTCTTCTCCTTGGGGTTGTGGTGTTCTTTTTGTCAAGAAGAAGGATGGCACGGACCGACTTTGCGTCGATTACCGTCCATTGAACAAGAAGACTATCAAGAACAAGTACCCACTTCCCAACATCAATGAGCTATTTGAGCAACTCAAAGGTGCTAAGGTGTTCTCCAAGCTTGACCTTCGTATGGGTTATCATCAGATTCGCATTCGTGAAGAAGATATTCCCAAGACAGCATTCAGAACAAGTTTTGGTTCTTATGAATATACTGTCATGTCTTTCGGCCTCGTCAATGCTCCTCCGTATTTCACTCGCTTGATGAATTTCATCTTCAACCCCTACATCAACGAATTTGTCTTGGTCTATCTCGATGATATTTTGGTCTTCTCCAAGAATAAGAAGGATCATGCCGAACATTTGCGATTGGTACTCGACAAGCTCAGAGAATATCAATTATATGCGAAGTTCTCCAAATGTGAATTCTGGCTTGATGAAGTTCTTTATCTTGGTCATATCATCTCTGCCAAGGGCATCGCTGTTAATCCAGAGAGGGTGTCTGCAGTTTTGAATTGGAATCCTCCTCAGAATGTCAAGCAGCTTCGCAGTTTTCTTGGACTTGCAAGCTATTGCCGAAGATTCGTTGAGAATTTCTCCAAGATTGCAAAGCCTCTTTCCAACCTCCTCCAGAAGCATGTGAAATATGTCTGGTCTCCTGAGTGTGACGTTGCTTTCAACACTCTCAAAGAGAAACTCGTCACTGCTCCAGTTCTGACTCCTCCTGATGAATCCAAGCCTTATGAAGTATTCTGTGATGCTTCTCTCCAGGGCCTCGGTGCTGTCTTAATGCAAGAGAAGAAGGTTGTTGCCTATACCTCTCGCCAGTTGAAGCCCAATGAAAGGAACTACCCCACTCACGATCTTGAGTTGGCGGCAGTTGTCCACGCACTAATAACTTGGAGACATCTCCTGTTGGGAAGGAAAGTGGACATATTCACAGATCACAAGAGTCTCAAGTATATCTTCACTCAGCCTCATCTCAACCTCAGGCAAACTCGATGGGTCGAAATGATTCAAGAGTATAATCCGAGTATTGAATACACTCCAGGCAAGGCTAATGTGGTTGCAGACGCTTTGAGCAGAAAGGCTTATTGCAACAGCTTAATCCTCAAGCCTTTTCAACCGGATCTTTGTGAAGCTTTCCGCAAGTTGAATCTCCAAGTTGTTCCTCAAGGTGTTCTTGCCAACCTCTTTGTCTCTCCTACTTTGGAAGATCAGATTCGTGAGGCTCAATTGTTGGATACCATGGTGAAGAAGGTGAAACGTGGTATTGAAAAGAGCATTCCCAAATACAAGTGCTATCGAATTGATGACAGAGATACTCTTTTCTTCGAGGACCAGATCGTGGTTCCAAAGGGTGATCTTCGTAAAGTCATTATGAATGAAGCGCACGATTCTCTTCTGTCTATTCATCCTGGAAGTTCAAAGATGTACCATGACCTCAAGCAGTCGTATTGGTGGACTCGAATGAAACGTGAGATCGCTCAATTCGTGAATGAGTGTGATGTCTGCAGAAGGGTGAAAGCAGAACACCAATGACCAGCTGGACTTCTCCAACCTCTTGCTATTCCAGAATGGAAGTTTGATCATATCGAAATGGACTTCGTGACTGGTTTTCCTAAGTCTAAGCGTGGAAATGATGCTATCTTCGTCGTCATCGACAAGCTCACCAAAGTGGCTCATTTTCTTCCTATCAAAGAGTCTATCACAGCAGCGCAGCTGGCAGAGCTCTACACCTCCAGAATTGTCTCTTTGCATGGCATTCCACAATTGATCTCTTCAGACCGTGGCAGCATCTTTACCTCCAAGTTTTGGGATTCTTTTCAGAAGGCCATGGGCACCAACATCCGCTTCAGCACAGCGTTCCACCCTCAGACTAATGGACAAGTCGAGCGTGTCAATCAAATTCTTGAAGATATGCTCAGAGCCTGTGTTATCTCTTTCGGCATGAAGTGGGAGGATTGTCTTCCTTATGCTGAATTCTCTTACAACAACAGCTTTCAAGCCAGCTCGGGCAAAGCCCCATTCGAGATCCTCTATGGCAGGAATGCCGTACTCCTCTCAACTGGTCTGAAACCGGTGAACGTCAATTGCTCGGCAATGATTTGATCTCAGAGGCTGAGGCCATGTGCAAGGTGATTCGTGAGAACCTCAAGGCAGCGCAGTCGCGCCAGAAGAGCTATTACGATAGCAAACACCGTGATGTGGCATTCGAGATCGGAGACCATGTTTACCTCCGTGTCTCGCCAATGAAAGGAACTCGTCGCTTCGGTATCAAGGGGAAACTTGCTCCTAGATACGTCGGTCCCTTCAAGATCATCGGGAAACGAGGCGATCTCGCCTATCAACTTGAGCTCCCCTCCAACTTTGCAAATGTGCACGATGTCTTCCACGTGTCACAGCTTCGCAAGTGCTTCAAGACGCCTGAGCGCACTATCAACTTCGAAGAGATTGATCTTCAAGAAGATTTGTC
This sequence comes from Aegilops umbellulata, assembly GCA_032464435.1. Classification (NCBI taxonomy): domain Eukaryota; kingdom Viridiplantae; phylum Streptophyta; class Magnoliopsida; order Poales; family Poaceae; genus Aegilops; species Aegilops umbellulata. Next base: position 180,263,007 of record CP136057.1, on the reverse strand, counting down.
TTATCATGAGCACCCAGTTGCCATTCTTGAGACAACTGAGCGCAAGACTCGCAACAAGTCAATCAAATTCCTCAAAGTGAAATGGTCACATCATTCAGACCGAGAGGCCACCTGGGAGCGTGAGGACCACCTACGTTCCGAGTACCCGGAGTTCTTTCAGTCCTAGATCTCGGGACGAGATCCTCTCGTAGTGGTGGTGTGTTGTAACGCCCCCGTTGTAACTTGCCATATTTGTAATTCAACTCTTGCCATTTCCGGCTATGTGCTATGATATTTCCTCCGTGGTTGGGTTCTCTCCGTTTTGCATTTTGGTCATGTCATGCTTTTCATATCATGTCATCATGTGCATCGCATTCGCATACGCATTCGTCTCATAAATCCGAGCTTTTTCCCCGTTGTCCGTTTTGCAATCCGGCGCTCCTATGTCTCCCGGCGTCCCCTTTTACATTTCTTCGTGAGCGGGTATTAAACATTCTCGGAATGGACCGAGGTTTGACATGTGGCCTCGGTATAGCACCGGTAGACCGCCTGTCAAGTTTCGGGTCAATCGGAGTTCGTTTGGTACTCCAACGGTTAACCGGGTAACTGTGAAGGCCTCGTGCGTGTTGCAGCCCAACACCCCTTCAAACAGCCCAATAACCCATCTAAGTCACTCCCATGTCCTCCGCCGTTCGATCACGATCGCGTGGGCGAAAACCGCACTCCGTTTGGAGCTCCCTAGCTCCTTCTAGCTATAAAAACGTCCTCCCCTTCCAAATCTGAGAGAGATCACCCCGAAACCCTAGATCCTTCCTCGAAATCCGCGCCCGCAGTGCCCCGCCACCACCTGTCCCGCCGCCGGCGCGCCCGGGCCAACCGCCCCTCGCCACGTCAGCGCCGGTCCCGCCTCTCTCTCCCCTCCGCCGCCGTGGCCCGCGGGGCCCGAGGCAGGCCCGCGCGGGCCCGAGTCCCGCCGCCGCCGCGCGGTAGCCGCCGCCCGCCTCCCGCGCGAGACCGCCCGGCCCGCGCCGCGCTCCGCCGTCGCCCGGCTCCGCCGTCACCTCGCCGCCACGCCGGCGCCGCTCGCCTCCGCGCCGGTCGCCGCCTCCTCCACCGCGCCACCGCGCCGCCCCGCACTTCGCCGGCGCCGGATCCGGCCAGATCCGGCCCGCCCCGACCTCTCCTCCGCCTCCTCGCCTCCGAGCTCCGGCGAGCCGCCAGATCCGCCGCTCCCTCCGGCGAACTTCGTAAACCGTGCCGGCTGGGTTGACTTTTACCTCCTCCCCGAAAACTCTAAGTCATTTATTTTCATCATCATCATCGTATTTTCGACATGCCATAACTTTGCATCTGTAGCTCCGATTCGCGCGTATAATATGTCATTTTGTTCGCCTCGAAGAGTACATCATTTTGTTCCATTGCATCATTTTAATTTGAGGTCATCTCGATGCCCGAAATGCTGTTAGAAGAGGGCTAGTTGATGTTTATTGCTGGATCTTAGCTGATCATGCACTTTTGTCATTTTTGCCATGATTGATGTGTACCTCCTATGAGGTTGAGCTATATATGTGTTTTGTAATATGCCATGTTACCTTTCCAGGGAATTTTGCTATGTATTTTTGTGATGCTTGAGGTGGCTATAAATTGCATGCAAAGTAGGGATGATGATATTGCTGTTTTCAGAGACTTAGTGATTTCACTAAGTCCCTGACTTTTGTTATTATCATGCCATGTGTTCATGTTGTTTCTGAGTGATCCATGCATAATTTGAGCATGATCAGTAAGGGTGTTTGGAACTTGAGTATTTGCTTAATCCATCCATGCCTTTGGTTGCAATTATGGAGTGCCATAGCTTGAGTTAATAGAGCTCTACTTTTGCTTCAAAATGTTCCTGGCAGATTGTTTACATGTTATTCGATTTTGCCAAGCTTGGTGTAGTTGATCCTTGCATGATATGATGTTATTCTTGCCATTTCCAGTTACTATGCCATGTCTTCTTTATGTATGTATGCTTAGTTCATCATGAAATGCTCTGTAGTGAGTGCATCGAGCTCACGAACATGCCTAGACGTTAACAGTTTGTCGCCATGTCCAGTTTTCTGCTAAGTCTGAAACCTGTAACGAAACTTGCTTATTTGACATGGGTGTAATCATATTTTTCTGATCTTTTTTTGGCTTATGGTCAGTAAGGGACTTTTGTCGAGTGCTATGAGTAGATTCATGCCATGCCTTTCTTTGCTATGTTCTGAACCTGTAGCATGTAGTTTCATTGCTCTGAACATGTCATCCTGATGTTGTTTTCCTGACTTGTTGTTATTTCACAAAGTCTGTGAATCTGTTATAAGTTGCACTTTTGCCATGATGGTTTGGACCTGTTATGATGGGATTGAGCCGTAGCTCAGTGTTCATCTTTTGTCGTGCATCTTGAGTAGATTACTGTCATATGCTTTGTTGCCATGTTTGGGTGCAGTAGCTTAATTATTTGTTGCTTGCTAAGTAGCATCATGCTGTTTATGGCAGATTCGTGTCATTCTTGTTTTGCTTGCCATTTGCAAACCGTGCATCCGATTCCGGTGATCTTTATATCGATTTCAACCGAAATCACCTCATCTATCCAGTGGCATGCTTGGTTTGCCAAGATTATGCCCTGTTCATCCTTGTCTTTCCGGAGCATGCATACGCATTGCATATCACCTCTCGCATATCATGCCATGTTTTTGCATCATGTTGCTTGCGCATTGCATCGTGGTTGATATTGGTTCCTTTGCTTGTTCTCTTGTCTTGGGTAGAGCCGGGAGACGAGTACGTGAACGAGGAACCTGTTGAGAACGCTTACGAGGACCAAGCTTTCGACAACTCTGAGAACCTTGCAGGCAAGATGACCATACCCTCGAAATCACTTCTATCTTTGCTAGCTATGTTGCTCGCTCTTTTGCTATGCCTATGCTGCGATACCTACCACTTGCTATATCATGCCTCCTATATTGCCTTGTCAGCCCCTAACCATCCATGTCCTAGCAAACCGTTGTTTGGCTATGTTACCGCTTTTGCTCAGCCCCTCTTATAGCGTTGTTAGTTGCAGGTGAAGATGAAGTTTGTTCCTTGTTGGAACATGATCTTGTTGTTCCTTGTTGGAACATGTTTACTTGTTGGGATATCACAATATCTCTTATTTAATTAATGCATCTATATACTTGGTAAAGGGTGGAAGGCTCGGCCTTATGCCTGGTGTTTTGTTCCACTCTTGCCACCCTAGTTCCCGTCATACCGGTGTTATGTTCCCGGAGTTTGCGTTCCTTACACGGTTGGGTGATTTATGGGACCCCCTTGACAGTTCGCTTTGAATAAGACTTTTCCAGCAAGGCCCAACATTGGTTTTACCATTCGCCACCTAGCCTTTTTCCCTTGGGTTCTGCAGACTCAAGGGTCATCTTTATTTTAACCCCCGGGCCAGTTCTCCTTCGATTGCTGGTCCAAACCGTCAGCCGCCGGTGGCCACCAGGGGCAACTCTGGGTTCGCCTATCGGAAGTTTGGACAATCCGGATGTGCCCTGAGACCGAGATATGTGCAGCTCCTATCAGGATTTGTCGGCACAATCGGGCGGCTTTGCTGGACTTGTTTTATTGCTGTTGAAATGTCTTGTAGTCCGGGATTCCGAGATTGATCGGGTCTTCCCGGTAGAAGGAATATCCTTCGTTGACCGTGAGAGCTTATCATGGGCTAAGTTGGGACACCCCTGCAGGGTATTATCTTTCGAAAGCCGTGCCCGCGGTTATGAGGCAGATGGGAATTTGTTGATGTCCGGTTGTAGAAAACCCGAAGTTGACCTTAACTAAAACACATCAACCGCGTGTGTAACCGTGATGGTCTCTTCTCGGCAGGGTCCGGGAAGTGAACACGGTTGTTGGAGTTATGTCTGACGTAGGTTGTTTCAGGATCACTTCTTGATCACTTCTAGCTTCACGACCGTGCTTTGCCTTCTCTTCTCGCTCTCTTTTGCGCTATAGCCACCATATGCTAGTCGCTTGCTGCAGCTCCACCTCACTATCCTTTCCCCACCTTTAAGCTTAAATAGTCTTGATCTCGCGGGTGTGAGATTGCTGAGTCCCCGTGACTCACAGATATTATCACCTCAGTTGCAGGTTCCAACGATGTCAGTGCTGATGACGCGACTGAGCTCACTTGGGAGTTCGATGAGGAACGTGGCCGTTACTATGTTTCTTTTCCAGATGATCAGTAGTGGAGCCCAGTTGGGTGATCCGGGGATCTGTTTAGCATTTGGGGTAGTCTTCTTTCTTTTGGTGCCGTAGTCGGACCTTGAGTGTAATCTGTATGATGGATGTTATTTATGTATTTGTGTGAAGTGGCGATTGTAAGCCAACTATGTATCTTTCCCCTGTATTTATTACATGGATTGTGTGAAGATTACCTCACTTGCGACATTGCTTTCAATGCGGTTATGCCTCTAAGTCGTGCCTCGACACGTGGGAGATATAGCCGCATCGAGGGCGTTACACGTGGGCAGTTGTTGCCTCCCGCCACCCTCCTCTAGGTTGAGCTACGTCCCGACATCCCTCAGGTACAACTTCCTTTACAGCCGGCTTGCACCACTGCTCCAGCTGCCCACATCACTCCATGTGGATATTTCTCAATTTCTTTGCCCCGCACATACCTCTACTGGCTTCTACGTACTATATTTGTGAGGAGTTTATGTCTCATCAACTAGTCCCAGTAATCTTATTCTAATCACGCTTCTTCAATTTCTTTGCCTCAAGGATGCCCATCTCAATTTTGGTGAAACTGCACAAAATGATCCGATGGTCAAAGGGTTGCAAACTTCATTTCTTCGGAAGCTCCAACGTTGCCAGCAAATTAAAGCCTGGTTAGGGTTTACGGTTCAAGGCCTAGGGACTACATGGATCATTTTTTCCTTTAGCTGTCTCTGTTCCAAAATGAGTGTCAACTTTGGTAGTAGTACAACTTTGTACTAAAGTTTGCATAAAGTTGAGACACTTATTTTGGAATGGAGGGAGTACATATTGGCTATGATCTGTCAATCATTGAGATGCAATAGCATGCATGTTAGTCTCCTTTGTATTTGATGAAATGTTGCAATGGGCAACCTTGTACGCAAGATACATGAAATAGAAGCTGGAAGCTTCATAGCATTGTACAAATTTATCTCGCTGAGAAATTACAGTATGTACTATACTAGTACAGTATGATGTAAAGAGTTAGGTGTCGCACGGTGTCCAGAAAATATGGTGATAGTGTGAGATGGGCCATGTAATCACTGAGCCTGCGTTTTTTCGCTACTTTTGCACTTCTCTGCTGTAAGAATGGAGAAAATTGTAATCTAGTAGTACCTCCTTTCGCCGAAAGCGTGGGACATCCAGTAGTCGTACCACCGCAGCAATAATGACCAATGAGCTGTCAAATCACATAGACCCAGTAGTAAGTTGGACGGACGAAGCAACCATCACTCTTGAATCCGCTTCTCCCTTCAACGCAGGCGCCAGTTAGAGGTCGCGTCTGCTCGTCATGAATGCGGCACCGATTCTTTGGAGCGGCGCTGATCGATTCGGGCGGGATAGCGCACGCGGGCGATGGAGGGGTTTTGGGTGGGCCAGGCTGGTCAGGAGCGGGTGTGGCAGTTGTCCGCCTGTCCCGACCGGACGCCCGAAAATGAGAGGATGCACCGACTCTCGCGGCTAAATCGTACACTACACACCATCTCTCTGTAGGAGTAGGTTGATGTGTCGCTCTCTCTAACACACACATGTTGTTAAACACTCACACCCACACCCACACGCCGAGGTAAAATGAGTCTATATCTCAATTAATGAAGACTTGCATGTTACCAACCATATGCATGTTACTAGTCCAAGTTACTCACCACTATGACCAGCCTAGCAATGTAACCAAACGCTCCTTACTCTGCCTTATTATCTCCCCCGGAAACCCAATGCATGGAGCGCAACTACGCATTGATCAGTCAAGAAATCAAAGTCGGCTTGCATGTGAGTTAATACGTGCCCCTGCATGGTAGCTAAAACTGCATCTCTTAGTTGTTGTGATTAATTGTTGCGTTTAGAGACAGAAATCAGGGCTTTGATTGGAGGAAGGACCGGTCAAGTTTCTCCTTCTCCTCCAATCTGCTTGCATCTTGGTCCCGCTGCACCTTCTAACGTGACTTATTACACCTAGACGGAGGGAGTAGTACGAGATACGGTGGCACACTGACTTAGGTCGAATAAAAGTGCCCAAAATTGTGTGCATGTTATAATAAGGATTCACTTAAAATAGTATGTGAGCGAACAGAGGGATCAATTGGATAGTGTTCACGAGCAGTAGCGAGATATGTGAGGTAAGATACACTGCTGACGCTTTTAATTTTTCTTATTAATTTGTTTGTTTCACCCTCTGACTGGTGGGACCCAACATACCACGTGGAGAGAGGTAAGGTGACTAAGGCTGCATTTTTTCTGTACTACCAACACTTCTTTAAATCCCAAAAGACCTTACCACCCAAGCCACATGACACGATTATGATTTAAATCCCAATGACTCCCACGCAAAAAGAAAACACGGCATGCTTGTCACACGAATGCAGGAATGTATAAAAGGTTACTTTCCTCTCACTAAACATAACGTGAGGGTGGTGTAGCTGGTTATCCTATTCGCTCATCAAACTTGAGGTCTCGGGTTCGATAACCACACTTGAGCATAATTTTGTTTTTGTTCGACTTCTTTCTTCCACCCAATGATAGGTAGGCCCCAGATGACAGAGAGAGAAAGTGATCTAGGGCGGTGCCAGGAGGATTCTTTGACTGGTAAAAATGGACGGATACGGAGCTATACGATCTCGGCCTCGGCGCTTGTTTTCTAGGGTTTGCACTCTTCACACTGTCGGTGTACAAAAAGGGGGGGTACACTTTTTGTACCCATATGACTGTGCACGGGCAGTCTGAGCCACGGGCGCCGCCGCACCGAGCCCGGCAAGGGAGGTAGAACCAAGGTAAGGCCGAAGCCAAAGAGGAGCAGAACGACGCCAAGACCAAGACCACAGAAAGCAAAGGGGACGAAGCGCCCCCCGGCAAGATCCTTGCCGGGAGGCGGTTTTTGCAAACCCGGCAAGACCCTTGCCGTGGCAGCTCGCCCCACGCCTACGGAGCGGGTCAGCCTTGAGTCCACTGCCCCCATGGGGCAAGGATTCGGGAGGCATCCCCGTGGTGGTATACAGATCTTTGTGAAGACATTCAAGACCAGATGCACACTTTAGAAGATGATGATCCTTGGCGGGATCCCAGCCAAGGAAAACCACAAGGCCCCCGGCAAGAGCCTTGCCGGGGATGACAGCAGACGCCACGGCAAGACCCTTGTCAGGACCCCGGCAAGACCCTTGCCGGGGCCGCGGCAAGGCCCTTGCCAAGGACACCCGCGGGGCCACCATCGGACCCATGCCAGTCACACCTCCACCACCGTTCGCATGCGGCTGCCGACCCAACCAGCTGGGCAGGCACCTGCGTGGCGGCATGCAGATCCTCGTGGAGACCCACCGCTGCGCCACCTCAGTTGCCTGCCCGCCTACATGGCATCGCAGACACCGCTGGCCAGGGCGCGTGTCGACGTGGGAGAGAGCGGCGACGGACGAGACGGGGCACTCCCCCGCCCCCGATAAAGCAGGGACACCTAAGCAACGGCGCATTGAATGCTTCTTGTCATGTAATGCGAGGGATAACCTCACACCACTGTACCCATTCCACCTCCTGTGTGCCACTGTGGCAGCCCCTTTCCCTATAAAAGGAGGCCCCAGGCGACCAGGAGGAGGATTCGGCTTTTTGGAGCTCCTCACGCTCCATAGCTAGCTCAAGAACACAAGCATATAATCCACCAAAGCAGGAGTAGGGTTTTACGCATCTCCGCGGCACGAACCTGGATAAAGGAATCGTGTACTGCCTGCTCGATCCGCTCTTCTCACGACCCCCGCGCCTTGCAACCGTATAAAGGGATTCTCGTGATCCCATAGGTGTCGTTTCCCACCGACATCTTTGGCGCGCCAGGCAGGGGTAGCGCAGTTGTGAGAATCGGCTTTAGCAGTTAGTTCGACGTTTCTTCATCGTCATGGCGCCCAAGAAGAAGACGACGGTGGCGGTTGGCCCGTCGGACGCCGGGCATCCTGTCCCGACGCGGGCGAGCAGCGGACCGGTCGCCGAAAGGACCCGGGGCGCTGCTCGCGAACACCAACACCATCCCAGCGGCCGGAGTTTGGGAGGCGGCGATGTTCGTGCACCCGGTAACGGATTGCAGGCCGCCAAATCCAAAGACGGATCCGGGCCCTCCGCAGGTGGCGCGGGACCTTCTGAGGTCGCTGCTACCCCGCCCGCTGGCGGCGCAAGGGCCTCCAGGACTCCCACTCCGGCGCCGACGGCGCGTTCCTCTCAACCGGCGCGCGACGAGCGGCGTGATCGCCCTGAAGACCCCGGGCGCCGCCGCGGGAAAAGCCCCGAGCGCCACTCCCGGGATGTAGAAGGCCTGCCCGCTCGCCGAGGCGCCGGTAAAGGCGGCGTGCGACCGCGCGGTCGTGATGGAGCTCCTTCTGACATGGTCAGAAGTCGAAGCGCATCGCGATCCGTGCAGGTTTCGCTGCAGCCAATGCCAGCAGAAGCCTTGGCGCGCGCGCAGTTGCTCCTCGACTTTCCTCCCACTACGGGGAAACTCGACGAATGGAGAGCCACCATCCGAAGCCTTGTTGCGGTGGCCAACAAAGATGAGCCGACCCCGACGGAGCCCCCGGGTCGATGTTCCGACGGAGTCCCGCGTACCAGTGGCAGGAAGGCTGGCGGCGCCGCAACCACGGTGCACTCGCCTCCTCCCCGCCTGGTGCCACGGACGCCTGCCCGTCGCGACGTCGCGGGCGACGAAATCTCCATAGTGTCGTCCGACCCGCGGACCCACCAGGACCAACGCCAGGTCCTTCGGGATCGGGAACATGAAGACGCTCGGACCACCATCGAGCGCCGGTGCGGAGCGCGCCACCAGTCAGATAAGCGAGCGGGGCCCGCTGTGGACCACCTGGCACCGGAAGGCCCTGGGGGCCTGCCTTACAAGGTAGGCTGCCCGGCTTTTTCCCGTGAGCTGCGGCAGTTCCAGTGGCCCACTCACCGCACTTTCAAACCTAACGTGGGCGAGAAGTACGGCGGCAAGACCCACCCATCCAAGTTCCTCAGCATCTACACCATCGCGATGCAGGCTGCCGGAGCTCGTGACGATAAGGTGCTTGCAAATTACTTGCCGTTGGCTCTTAAACCCAACGCCATGTCCTGGTTGATGCACTTGCCCGTAGACTCCATCTCCTCCTGGTCGGATTTGTGCCATGAATTCGTGGGCGCCTTCACTGGCGGTCATCAAGCTCACGGCCAAGCAAGTGATCTCCATGTCATTCCCCAGAAGGGAGGCGAGAGTCTCCGCAAGTACATACAGAGGTTCAGCCGGGTGCAGTACAATATTCCAGATGTTCACCCCGCCACCATCATTAGCGCGATCCATCAGAACGTTCGGAACCGCAAGATGCGCGAAGAGCTGGCAATGAACAAGGTGAAAGATGTCGCGGAGCTCTATGTTCTCGCGGACAAATGTGCCCGGGCTGAAGAAGGGAGGTAGTACCCCGGCGAAGATGCCGGCGTGGAAACCGACTCCTCTGAAGAGGACACCGCCGCCCCGGCGAAGAAAGGCCGGCGTCGCAACAGGAAGCGCAAAGGGAAAGCTGTGCTTGCCGTCGAGGGGTCTGACGACACCGGCTCCACCAAGAAGACCAAGGCAGGTGACCTCGGCAAGGAAACTGCCGGATGTGTCACCTGCCAGGCCTTGGCGGCCGCCGAGAAGCCAGGCAACTCCGACAAGCGATACTGCAAGATCCATCGCACCAAAGGCCATGCTCTCCAAGACTGCCGATAGGTTGAGCTCCTCGCTGAGAAGCAGAGGGCTGAATACGAGAGGCGGGACAAGGAGAAGGGCCAAGACGGTGTTGAGGGATCCGGCAAGAAATGCAATGGCCAGGCGGGCCGTCGCAGCAAGGATAAGCAACAAGAGAGGCCCGCTCGGGGCCGTGACAGAAAGCCAGAAGATGACGATCACGAAGAGGACGATGAGTCCGGCGACCAAGAGTTCCAGAAAGCTACAGAGGCCATGTGCGTTGACGGCGGCGCTTCGCTGCATGCCTCTCGGCGCCAGCTTAAATAGTGGGCGCGAGAGATTACAGCAGCAGAGCCGTCGTTTGATGCCCAGAGGCCGCTGAAGTGGTCCAGCACACCTATCATTTTTGACTCTGAGGATCACCCTGATCGCACTACTACGGTCGGGTGCTTGCCGTTGTTGGTTTCACCGACGTTACGCAACCTCAGGGTGACTAAAATGTTAGTAGATGGCGGGGCCGGTCTGAACTTGATCTCGCCTGCCGTGGTCGAGAAGCTGCAGATCCCCGATGGAGACCTCGAAGAAACAGACACGTTTCAGGGGGTCTGTCTGGGGAGAAGCCAACCCAAGGGAAAGGTCACGTTGCCCGTAACTTTCGGGAGCGACTTGAACTTCAGGACGGAGAGGATTGTGTTTGATGTTGCCAAGATCCCCTTGCCCTACAATGGGATCCTTGGCCGCCCGGAGCTGGCCAAGTTCATGGCGGCGTCGCACTACGCCTACAATACCCTGAAGATGCCAGGGCCCGTGACGGTCATCACCATCTCCTCCGACAAGAAGGATGCGCTGATTTGCGCTGACCAAGTGTACCAGCAAGCAGTTGCAGCAGCTGCCGCCGCTGGGGCACTTGCTCTTGCAGCCGGGACCCCGGGGGGGGGGGGGGGGGAAGAAGAAGAAGGCCGGTGAGACCTCGGACACCCACTCCGGCAAGCGCACCTGTTCGAAGTGTAGCGCTGTCGTCGAGGACGTGCCAGAGAGCTCCGCCGACGGAAGCAAGAGGACTAGGGCCACGCCGCCGGGAACCAAGAAGGTTTCCGTCAACAAGGACGGAACGGGAGGAGCTTTCACCATAAGCTCCACCCTTGACGACAAATAGGAAGACGCGCTCGTCACCTTCCTGCGGGCGAATGTCGATGTGTTTGCATGGGAATAATCCTAGTACGTATTGTTTTGCATGTTCATTCAATGCCAGTGATACAAGAATTCAAACTAATCGAACTAAATTCATTCATACACGGTCGAATTTTATATAAACATGCCGATTTCATTACATTTCATACATTCTTCAACTAAAAAGGGGTGCACTGGAGGTATAATTAATTAACCGAATCTACCCACCTATGTCCGGCTGAGCCGAACATAAGCATATTCTCCAGCGGACTGAGGTTCAGTGACTTAACTGCAGGTGCAGTTGCGTAACTGACATGTGGCCCAGATGCCTGTTGGGCCCACATGTCAGTGACCCAACTTCACCAGTAGTTAAGTAACTGAAGCGGCGTCCTTCTCCAACATAGCTCTCCGACTCCACGTCGCCGCCTAGAAGCTAATCGACCGTCAATGGTCAACCCGCCTTGCTTGGCTTCAACCGGAGGGTCGCAGCGGTGGCCTTACTTGGACCCGAGCGGCGGAGACCTACCGTGTTCTACTCTTCCTTGTTTTTTGTGTGGCGTGGCCTCATTGGCAGCGGGGCGGGGCCTCGACAGAGCCGGCGATGTCGTCTGTCTCATTGCCGGCAGGGTGGGGCCTCGGCTAAGCCGGCGATGTCCTCTACCTCATTGTTGGAGGGGCGGGGCCTTGGCGGAGTAGGGCCTCGCCGAAGCCGGGGAGGTCCTCTGCCTCGGTGCCGGCTGGGAAGGGCCTCCACGGAGCCGACGGTGTCCTCTGCCTCGTTGTTGGCGCCGCGGGGCCTCGGCGGAGCAGGGCCTCGTCGACACCAGCGGAGCGGGGACTTGTCGGAGCCGGCATTGTCCTTTGCCTCGTCCTCGGTGTTGCCAAACAGCGCCTCACCCGCTTCATCGCCCTCTTTGTAGGCGGCCGCAGCCTCCGCCACCCGCATGCGGTACCGCCAGCGCTCGAGGCGGCCCTCCAGGGCGGAGCGGTACGAGTCGAGCAGCGCCTCCTGATCTGCCCGCTCCGCGGCGATCTGCTCCTCCGCCTACAGGTGCTCCTGGAGGAGATGGTGGTTGTAGGCGGTGTCGGCCTGCACCTCCCAGAACTGCTCCTGATGCTTCTGCCTCACCATGTCCATGTATTGGGAACGGGCCTTGCCAATGGTCATGGTGCAATGCACCGGCGAGGATGTCACCAGATCGTCGACTACCATGTTATCCATTGGGATGTCATCGTCCTCTGGCTGCCTGCCAGCCAGCCAGTCGGCAGCAATGGCTGCCATCTCCTTGTGGTATGTCGTCCGCCCGTCCCGAAGAGCGCTGGAGCGTGAGGAAGCCATGGTGGGCAGTAGTGGTGTGGACAGGAGAAAGGGAACGGAGGCGGATGGCTGGTGCTATGGTCGGCGCAACAGTTTATATAGCAATGGTGGGCAGCAGAGGGACGGACGTGTGGCTCCGGAGTAGTCGCCTCAGCAACCGCATATCATTAATGTGGGCGGCAGACGGACGGACGGATGACACTTCTGTCGTTTGAAGGCGGAGCAATCGCCAACACCAGGAAGCGGGGCGGCAGCGCTGACCATTTCAGGCGGAAAGCGGGCGCAGGCGAGGGAGACGGTCTGGGTGGGCCACGACAGTCAAACTCATGCTTGGCAACGGGTCAGTCCAGTAGCTGGACATTCTGGCTCACCAGCGAGCTCACCGAGCTGAGCGTCGACAATCAGACGATGGACGTAGCTTTCGACCAGGAGCCGACGCCTCTGTCCAAGCCGATTCATGCCGTGTTCACCATAGAGCAGGTGCGGCCGCACTTCGACGCCCTAATGGCGGAAGAGCTACCAGCACAGGAGGACCTGTGCTGCAACCTTCGTCTCCTCAACGAGCACCGGTGGACTAGCGAACGACAATGCCGTCGGGACATGTGGCCCTATGATCCTGGCTTCCCGAATGAGCAGCGGGCGCTGTATCAGACCATCCTTAGGGCCCGCGAGGCCCTCTCCGTCGTCCTTCGAGTTGTTGCGCTCGCCGTGGCACCGCCGTCTCACATTGTCAACATGGTCAACGAACATGAGGAATGAGGAGATGACTTTACTTGGAGAGGATGACAGTAGGGACCCACCAGGGCCATAGCCGCACGTATGCAAGTGCCTCCTTATTATATACAACTATAATTTCTTTGCTTCCTCCTGGTTTCCTGACATCAAGGTCCTACACCATTGTCAACCTATGTAGTCAATAAACGAGAGAAGAGAATTTCACAAGGACCGGCCGACAACTGGGACCAAGCAGCTCGAGCAGTATTTGTGTTTTTGAGGCGTGAGCACTGCAGAGGTTTTCTTGAGTGATGTTTTCGTTGTTGTTCAGAGGAGAGCAGGGTATTAACTGGGCAGGCTATGGCCCGTCTAGCCAAGGCCAGATATCCAGCCCATATATTAACTTTTTCAAGCTGAAAATGGCTAGCCCAGCTATACTTTTTTTTGAGGAATACCCAGGCAAGGTCAACTTGACCCAGGCAAGGTCAACTTGTTATTCTCCGTCCCGCTGGGCTGCAAATCATTCCAAGGAGGGATGCATTAGGCTTAACAAGAAAATGGGCTTTAAGAAATAATAAATGGGATGTAATTATAAAAACTGGGCAGTAACTATAAAAAAATGCACCAAACACGTAATTAGTTTATAAGTATTTTTTGGATTTTGAAAATTTTAATTTCATTAATTGTTGCACGCACAATGTTTTGTTGGATTTTTACGTAATACAAAATATTGAAATTGTATTTAATCTGACTAGAAATTTCAGGATAAAATATTTTGGATCCCATCAAATTGTGGGAAATTTTTATTGAATTCTGTTTTGAACTGTTGGTTGAAATTATTAATCGTTGTCCTAGCTAGAAAATGGTTGTACTTTTAACAAACTGTAAATAGGATGTAGTAAATTCCATTAGAATTCAAAAATGGGCCATGCATTCTTACAAATCGCAAATGGGCTATAAGTTCTCTGCCACACACTTGTGGGCCTATTAAGTTGACGCGTCCCCTCAAAAAAGTAAGTTGACGCGTATGCAAGGCTTTGTAAACTTATAGTCAACACACGGTTCTAGCAGCAGTGGCCGTTGGATGTCCATCCAACGGATGTCGTGCTTGTTCTTCAATCTCGGATATTCTAGCTTCAGCCGCCCAAAAAATGATTCCTCCCCCTGACATCTGGGGCGTACCATTTCGGAGGCTGACCTGTGGGCCTACTAAGTTGACGCGTACCAAGGGATTTGTCAACTTAGTCAATATAAACAATTCTAGCTGCAGAGACCGTACGATGTCCATCCAACGACCGTAGTGCTTCTTGAACCTCTGGTCTTCTTGCTCCAGCCGCCCAAACCAGCGCCGGTGGGACTGCCTGCTCCCGCCTCCCGTGGCCGGGTGCGGTGCCGCACAGGCTGCACCGCCCCACCCTACTCCATTGTTGGCCAGGCCATTCCTCTACTCACCCACACCTCATGTATTTTCTGGCAACAGCAGCCGGACCAGTAAACCCTCGTACTCCCCACCGCATGGGCAACCACTGCCGAGTCTTCCCCGGCTCCATGTCGTTCCCTTCCTAGGCCTCGCCGTCGTCCACCGCCCTGGTGCTCTTGGCGCGCCGTGGTCAACATGGTCAACGAACGACATCCATCAGACGTGGACTGTACGTGGAGATGCTGACAGCTGGGTCCACGGCTGCACATAAGGAAATGCGTCCTTATTACGCGCAAAATAATGATTCCTCCACCTGATAGCAGGGACCCACCGGATGGGCCACCGTATTTCGTGAAAAAAACCGTTCCCCCTGACTACTGGGACCCACCAGCTACATCTTCGCACACAAGGAAGTGCGTCCATATTACAGGCAAAAAATAATGATTCGCGCCGTGACTGCTGGGACCCACCACCTACATCTTTGCACGCAAGGAAGTGCGTGACAGTCGGGACCCACCTGGTCAAAGTGTACATAGCGTTGTCATTCTGGTTGCGAAGGTGTACATACATACAATCGGTCTGTCTGCATGCTGCAGCGATGAACCGTGTCCGTGTAAGGAAGGGCACGTGCCATAGTAGAGGCGCGCACGCGTCGTAGTAGAGGCGCGCACGTAGCATGTACACATATGTACAACGGCCAGGGTGCAAGAGAGTAAATACGACCATGTACGTACATACGGGCGGGGTCTCGAACGCCTACTCGCGCATACGTACGGCCAAGGCTCATGTACATGGCTGGGTCAGAACAGAGAAACTGCGTCGTCGTCGTGTTCAAGGGGAGGCAACAGAATGCGTCATGTTCATCGGGAGGCAACGGAACGCGTGCTGTTCATCGGGAGTCAACCGTCTTGAACGGAACAACCGATGAAAACGAGGCCTAGCGTACCGCAGAACGGAGGAAACGGCCTTGTGTTCGACCAGCCACGGTTGAAATGGGATCCTGTTCATCGGGAGGGGTCTGGCGTACCGCAAAACAGAGGAAACGGACCTCCTACAGTCGAAACGGGGTCCTGTTGATCGGGAGGGGTGTGGCGTACCGCAAAACGGAGGAAACGAACTTGTATTGGAGAACTACGGTCGAAACGGGGGTCCTGTTCATCGGGAGGGGTGTGGTGTACCGCAAACCGGGACTCCACGGGATACTGTTCATCTCCACCGTCGACTGCCTCCACGGGCTACTGTTTATCCACCGTCGACCTCCTATAGCCTCCACCTGCGACTGTTCATCCACACGCTCCTGTTCATCCATGGGCTCCTGTTCATCCAGCCTCCACCGCACGCTCCTCCACCATCTACTGTTCAACCAGCCCTCTCCACGGGGTCCTGTTCAACCACCCCTCCATGGTCTACTGTTCATCTAGCCCTCCACCGGCTACTGTTCAACCAGCCCTCCACGGGGGCGTCCTGTTCATCATGCCCTCCACGGGGTCCTGTTCATCCACCCCTCCACCGACTCGATCGATCGGGTTCCTGTTCATCTAGCGGCAACGGCCTCTACTACCAAGGGGTCTTGTTCATCCAACCCCCCACCGGGAACTGTTCATCCAACCCCCCCCAACAACGCTCACTGTTCATCTAGAGTCAGCATTGATCGGCTTAAGTTAGCAGCAGTAGCGAAGGAATCACTCGGGTTCAGTTAACAGCAAGGGATCGATCGATCCTCGGGTTCAGTAACGCGTAGCCTGCAGTGCAATCGCTCGGGTTCAGTTAGAGCCCAGCGCCTCGCTCGGGTTCAGTTAGAGTGCAATGCCTCGCACACACGCGCATACGTACGAGAGAAACGTGCATCGATCGGCCCCCGACCACCCACTGTAACCGGGAACTCCCCCGATATTTTCCTTGCCCTCGCTTCTACCACGATTTTTTCCGTCATGGACGGCCCAAAGAATGTCATGCAGCTGCGTCTCTGTCCCACCAAGGACAAGAAGCCCATTTTCTATCATGATTTTTGTCATAGAAGTAGGAGCTCACCACATCTACGATGATACCGGGTTTTGTCACAATTACCATCATAGAAGTGTCATAAGCATGACAAAAAAAATTTCGTTCAACCCAAAATGTCACAGATGTGTCCTTTTTTGTAGTGGTATTGATTATCCCTTGGATGATCATCATAACTATGCACAGTTCTGTCAATTGCCCAACAGTAATTTGTTTATCCACTGATCCTATGTTTATGAGATAGATACCTCTAGTATCTATAGCCCCCGAGTCCATTTTCAATTAATATCAAGAAATCATAGAATTACCTTGCTATTTTACTTTCTTTTACATTTAGTTATTTGCCTATCACTACCAGATTTAATTCTTGCAACTGGCAAGAAAGGAGAGTGATGACCCCCTTGCTTTTGTTGGGTGCAAGAATTTGCTTTGTGTGCGTGCAAGTACTGTTCACGTTGTTTGTGTGTCATCTAGTTTTGGTTCAATGACCTTGGTTCTTAACTAAGGAAAATATTATTTGCTACTATACTACCTCACCCTTTCTCTTCGGGGAAATCTATTACAAGTAGCAGGAGAATTTCTGGCGCCGTTACGACGGAGGCTTCACCAAATAAACCTGGCGCCTTCACACAAACTTATCAATTGGCTTGTTTTATCTTCTTTGCCTTTTTCCTTTTTATTTGCCTTCTTCTTTTATTTGCCAAAAAAATCAAAAAAATCAAAAAATACTTTTGTTACTATCTTTGCTTGTGTTGCTATTTTGGCTAGTTCTGCTGCTATCAGTCTCTCCCCGATTTTAAAGTACTTTACTTTAAACAGAGACAAGGGAGATTTTGAAAGATGCATGGTTCCAAATAATGGATTCTTATCGCAATTCTGCCATAAAAAGTTATATACAAATTCTTCTTAGAAGTTTCTATGTGGGGCTAACCATGCCCAATAGACAAATATTGGATTTCGCTGCAAAAATAATTTTATCAAAAGTGATGTTAATACTGGCTATGAAATGATAGAAGGGATAGTGGGGGTTCCTGCTACACAAAAGGTATCTCCGTATACTCAAGAAAGAATTCAAATTTTAGAGAAATTAGGGGACATGCAGAAAAATACGATTGATTTACAAAAATTTAATGAACCCCCTAAAACCCTTAGTTCCAATCCTAGTCGTATGAATTCACTTCTTACTACTTGCAATAAAAGGCATGATACTCTTGAAAACAAAATTTCTTGATAAATTTTTTTGACTTGCCCATGGATTCTAGTTTGGAAATCAGTGGGAAGCGGAAAGAGGCACCTATATTTGAAAAGAACCCCGCAAAAAATAGTAAGTTGAAAGATGACAATACTTGATATCATCCATTATGTCTATCTAGGGGCATTAAACAATAGCACTTGTTGGGAGGCAACCCAATAGTTATCTTTTGCCTTTTTTTGCGAGTCTACATGATTATTGTTATTGTAGTAATCATGTTAGTATCTTTTATTTGGCTTGTTGTGTCAAGTAAAGCCTTTAGGATGATATGGGTGCTTGTCTATTTGGTTCTGTGCAAAAACGGAAACTTTTGCACCTAGTTTATGAATTTTCATTCTGTACTGGAAGGTGATCAATTCCTGAATTTTTTACATAATACTTCTATTCGAATTTTCTACGATGTATTTTTTTTAGAATTTATAGATTTGCACAAGTATGACCAATTTTTGCATCATTACATGTTGTTCTGTTTTGACAGATTCTGTTTTTATTGCATAGTGCGCTTATTTTAAAGTTTCTACATATTGTATGGGGGGGTATAAGTCATAGAAATTATATAATACAGTAGGTATTATATGGGAATAATTATAAATTTTTTCTTGACATTAGCAAAGTGAGTGATTTATTGTTTATCATCTAACCCATCTCATGAGTTTCGTTAAGTTTTTGTGTGCCTGAAGTTTTCAAGTTTTGGTTGAGATGATGATGGAAGGAGAATAAGGAGCAACAAGAGCCTAAGCTTGGGGATGCCCAAGGCACCCCAAGGTAATACTCAAGGAAGACTCAAGCCTTTGTTCTTCTGCGGTCCCATCTGGAGGCCTTTTGTGGTACTCTACCGAAGGGGGAAAACCATTGGGGAGGATATATTCATCAACCTTGCTGCCTCCATGATGATGTGCGAGTAGTTCCTTCATGACCAACGGTCCATAGTAGTAGCTAGATGGCTTTCTCTCTCTCTTTTGATCTTCAATACAACGATCTTCTCTAAGATCAATCTATGTAACCTTTTGCGGCATGTTTGTTGGGATTCGATGAATTGTGGGTTTATGATAAGAATTATTCGTTGAACTATTTGAGCCTGTTGAGATTTGTTTGTTGTGTAATTTTATAGCTTTGTATTTCTCTCTGATCTATCTGTCTTCTTTGGCATAGATTGATTTATTTTTAGTTGGAGAGGTGCTTTGTGGTAGGTTCAATCTTGCGGTTAGTATTTCCATGTGACAGCAGGGCCCGAGGCACCTATTTGTATTATTGTTACTAAGGATAAAATGATGAGGTTCGATCATATTGTTTGGTTGTACTTTTTCTACATTATGTCATCTTTTGCTTAATGCATTAATCCCTTTGTCATGAACTTAATACTTCGATATACATGTTGGATAGCAGTCTTGGGGTGGAGTAATACTAGTAGATGTTAGTAAGTTTAACGGTCTACTTGTCACAAATGTAATGCCTATGTATGGATTATGCCTTGGATGATCATCATAACTATGGGCAATTATATCAATTGCCCAACAGTAATTTGTTTGCCCACCAATGTTATGTTATGAGAGATATGCCTCTAGTGAACCTATGGCCCTCGGGTCCATTCTCAATTAATATAAAAAAATCTTACAATTACCTTGCTATTTTATTTTAATTTCTCTTACATTTATTTAATTATTGAACCTAGCAATAACAAGGGGAGTGACGACCCCCTTGCCTTTGTTGGGTGCAAGCATTTGCTTTGTGTGTGTGTCTAGGTACTGTTCATGTTGTTTTTGTCTCGTCTCCTGGTTCGGTCACGTTGGTTCTTAACTGAGGGAAATACTACCTGCTACTATACTACTTCACCCTTCCTCTTTGAGGGAATCCAACATCTATCACAAGTAGCACCTCCCAGTCTTTTGCTAGCCTTTTCCTTGTACTAAGCGAAAATATTGCTTGTGTGTCCAATCCTTGAAACAAGTTTTTATGGCATAAAATGTCCACCATACGTACCTATAGATGGTATTTCACTATCATTCCAGGTAAATCTGCATGTGCCACCTCTAAATCTTCAAATAAACTTATGTTTGTGTGCCCACGCAGCTCATGGAGCTGTGGGGGTAGTCAATATCTTCCATGCTAAATGTGTTTTACTCACGATGAGAGTTTATTCGATTTTCAAATTTATGAGAGAGGCTGATAATAGGGACGCCCAGTCCTAAATAAATAAATAAATAAAATGATTATTATAAAGGCACTCCCCTATAAAAGTTGAAAGTTGGAAACCTTTGTCGTTAAACCGCTCACAAGATAAGTACATCTCTCAAAATAAATTCATCTCCATTTTAAAACCAAATGAGCTCTCGCATATGTTAATCTCTACCTCCCTCTACGAAGAGCCTATATATTTACTTTTATTGTTGAGTCTATTCCACCTTTCTCTCTTTTAGCACCACATATTGAGCATGGGGTCACTCTTAGCTCTTCATGCATTCTTCTAATATCTTGTTGAGCAATGTATAAGTATGATGGTTATCTTCAAATTGGGTACCTAGTCGTCATCTTTAATTCAGTTATTGCTTTATGTTTGCAATATAGTATTGAAAGATTGTGAGACACTTCATTACCATTTTATGATATGTTGAACTTATTGGAATTATGTTACTTGGTATTAGAACTATCATTGCCCATGTGATAAAATTTTGTTCTATTCTAGCATTCACACTTAATAAATTATTTCTTTTGTAATTTACCTACTCAAGGACGAGCATGAATTAAACTTGGGGGTGCTGATACATCACCAACGTATCTATAATTTATGAACTATTCATGCTATATTTACATAAATTCTATATGTTTTGGTGCACTTTTATATTATTTTTATGGACTGACATATTTATTCAGTGCCAATCCCAGTTCCTGTTTTGTTGCATATTTTTGTTTCACAGAAAATCCGTACCTAGAAGGTCCAAACACGTTGAAAATTGACGGGGATTTTTTGTGGAAAATAAGAAACACCAGAAGCTTTGGGAGACAGCCAGAAGAGGCCTGAGGGGCAAACAAGCCCAGGGGCGCCCCCTAGGTTGCGCCCAGTCTTGTGGGGCTCTCGAGGCTCCGTTTGACCTAATTCCAAGCCTATAAATTTTGTAATATTCCAAAACTGACAGAGCAAGATTTGGAATAATTTTATCACCGCCTCTATTCTGAAGCAATTTCATCTGGAGGCCTTCTCCGGTACCCTTCCATAGGGGAAACCATTGGGGAGGCCATCTTCATCAACATTGCTGCCTCCATGGTGATGTGTGAGTAGTTCATCCTTGGGGCCGAGGGTATGTACTAGTAGCTATGTGTTTGATCTCCCTCTCCATTGTTCTTGATGGATCCAGATCTTGATTGTATCATGAGCTTTGGATCATATGATGTTCTTCCCCCTCTATCCTTTTTGTGGTGAATTGAGTCTTGCTCTTTGAGGTTTCTTTATGTTGGATTGAATATTTTGGACTTGAGATCACTTGACGCATGTCTAACTAGCGGATACCTGTGGTGACATTGGGGTAATCTAAGTGACATAAGAGTTGAATAATACGTATCATATGGTGTTGTCGTAGTACGATCTCTAGGGCTATGCGTGACACATTCGGGGTGGTTTAATAGATTGATTGGAAACACAACTTTGAGGTGGTTTGCTACCTACGCGATTTGTTCCTGCTTTCTCCAAGAGAATTAGAAACTTTGAGGTGATTCTTTGCTGCACTTTGAGGGATTATCATGTGATTCAATTATGTTAATGATGTTGAGAGATTGCACTAATGAAAGTATGAACCCTAGGCCTTGTTTGCAAGCATTTTTGAGACACCGTTTTTACTCACTTTTGTTACTTGCTATGTTGCTGTTTTTATTTGTTTAGATTATAAAAATCTATTTCTACCATTCATATTACACATCTATCATCACCCCTTCGCTGAAATAGTGCACCAATACAACTGACAATTGTATTGGGTGTGTTGGGGACACAAGAGATTACTTCACTACTGCAGGATGCTGCTAACGCAACACTACAATCAGAGACCCTTCGACGAAACTATGTGCGATGCATTAATCACAAACGGTGATGTAATAAAGACGTAAAAAAGGATATGATACGTTTGCAATGGCGGAGACATCAAACAAGATTCATATTATAGTTATGTGTGTGATGCATGGTATACGGTTCACTCCAACGAACTATTTGTGATGAGGCAAAACAACAGAAACGGGCAGACAGATGAAGGTGTGTGCGATATACGGCATACAGTTCACTCGGATAAACTGTTTTTGATGAGGCGGAACAACAGAAACGAGCAGCCAGATGAAGGTGTGTGAGATATACGGCATACAGTTCACTCAGATGAACTGTTTGCGGTTAGCCAACACAACAAAAATGGTTCAACTTAACAAGATGTGTGTGATACACGACAAACAAATTAGTAATCAGAAATGTGTGGGAAGACGGATAACAACACATACGATTCCTGTTAACAAGCTATTTGTGTTGTGAGCAAACGATTGCTGGTTTACAATTGTGAGTGATTGATGAAATCACCGCCAACGATTCCATGGTTTAGTCCGTGTGCGATGTGATTTGCTCTGTCTATGGAACATCAACATATATACTTATAAGAACATCATTGCATAACCAAATTAAGCATACAATTACATAAGTGACTACACACATAACATTTCCACAGACCAAAGTAAGCAATTACATGCATACTAAACTAGGAGAAATGAGCATCTAATCATCTACATCTTGTTGTGACGATGCTTGCCATTGCTCTTCTTTCGGCTGGATCCGTGGCCGTTTTGGGAAAGGAGGCACTTCCTCATGTCAACGACCTGCCTGTACATCTCATAACTCATGTATGCCTCGGCCGCGTACATGATGTGAGCTTTGTCGAGTTTCTCCATCTAGGCCGAGTGCCAGGCACGCTTGTCCTTGTTGCAGGAATCCTTCTTGTATCTGTAGTAGGAGTCGATGTTAGTGCCTACATGCAGTTTTGGACACTGCTACATGCCTATTTAGTTTGCAGGATTTGTAAAATGCACTAGTGTGCCGTCTTCGGCATGACATGATTAATATGGGCATTTGATTACAATCTATGAAAATGTATTCTTCTTCACAAGAGGTTGGAATGGCTGAAAAATTCCCTAAGAGAACTAGTACAGATGAACCCAAAGGAGAAATGCTTATGGATTGTAACCATATGAATCAAGCAACCAATATGGGGGGGAAACATGTATGTACTGTAATCGTCCTAAACTCCTTCAGAAATCATAGTACATTGTCATTGTAAACTTGGGAAAAGGTGTAAAATACTAAACTCCCTTATGGTAAAGATTTAATAGGAAAGGAACATCTCACCTCGATATGTAGCTTCTCCAGGCACGGAAAGTATCTCAGGAAACTGAAAACTTGGTCCAGGTTGGGGGTGATAGATTCTAGTGCCAAGACCTTCACTGTGCGCACATTTGGGGTGAAGCTTGTCGGTATCATTTTCTGAATGATAGACGAACATACATCTTTAAAATTAGAAATAATGTTAATTTCAAGAAGGAGATGTAGAAGGCAACTATTGTACCTAAATGGGTGTGGATCCAATAACAAGTTCGGAGTATTTGATAGACGAGTAGCCCACCACTGTCAATTTCGGTGCACAAATGACATTTATTCTTGTTGGACCTTCTTGGTCAATTACAAGTAATCTCTCAAGTGAAGGTGTGTACTCAATGACCATACCGTGGTACATCTTTTGTGATGTCTTGTTGCAGCACCAGCAACACACATAAATAGACCAGAGAGTCATGGAGGTTATGTGGAAGCTACTGAACCCATTGATCGCCTGAAGACGAAGGTACTCGAATGCAATACAGCTACAAAGCAGGCGCTCCATGCCATCCTTTGGGATGAAGAGGACGACAAGCTCGAGGTGCTTCAGTCGTGCTAGAAAATGAGCGGGCGTATCATTAAGGTGGGATGGCAGTTCATGAACTTGGCGAGGCGCAACATGGGTGTGAGACGGAGGGCAGACGTTGGCAGGGAGCGCATATGGCCATCATTAAAACTTAGCTCCTCGAGCTGATCTAGGGTGGGGGATCATAACCACTCGTCAAGCTTGGCTCGGTCCTTGCCGTTGGAACGGAACTTGCCCATGCTAAGGCCTCTGATTAGGCCATGGTGACTACTGGAGATCTGGGACAACACATCGAAGCTTTTGCGATAGCCATGGCAGAGCTCGTGGGCGTCGATGAGGTCGAGAGGGATGGAGTGCCATTGGGGGCGCCAACGCTGGGAAAGGATGGTTGTCCGCGCCCCATATTTGATTGGGAGGAGGGAGATGATGACTATCAACATATCATTGGGGAGGCTGCTAATGAAGTCTAGGCCTGCTGGAGTCGCTTGCAGTTCTTGCTCGACCTGCCTCCGCTTGTTGGCAGCCTCGTTCTCCACCTCTGAAGTCTCCTCGTCAGCGGCACTCTCTGATAGAAGTGTGAGTGCAGGGAATATTTAGTTAAAACAGGGCACACGAAAAGTGTATTGGTAACTAGAAGTCAGTAGGTAGGAATAGAGTAAGAAAATGGAATAACAATTGGTTGCTCAAATACTACATGATTCCTTGATATTGATGGGTAAGTCAACATGCAGATACTTGAAAAGAACACTTACTTGGAACAAAGTCTGGACGGATGATATCGTCAGGGAAGTTAGCATATATCTCATGACCAAGATCTTTTATGTGCATCGCAATTTTAGTGCCAGCTTTCAGCACATAAAACTTAGAAATTTCTATCCAAAGGCTCGTGCCAACATAGGAGTGACCATGTTCATCAAGTCTCACAGAAGCAAGGAATGTAAATCCATGGTTTGTGTTCAGTATGACATCCCCGCAGTCTTGGTTTATGTAAAGAGCTAGATTGTGTACTACAGATGATGTTGCATAGGAAGGGATGTGTTGCAGAAAATGGTAGGATTGTTAAATAATATGGTAACAAGCAAATGTGGGAAAAACTGAAAGAACAGTACATCAGTTGAAATCAAAGGACAAAAGTCGATAATTAAACAAATACTGTAACCATGATGTCATGGAAATATGAGAGTAGTCATTAATTTGCCTAATATAGAAAGAAGAGGAAAAAAATCCCCTTTGATGTATATGTTGCATCTGGCACCTTTTATCCAAATGTAGCAATATATAGTGTATGTTCAGGAAAGTAGGCCACACCAACCAATGTAGGGTGAGATTGAACATACCGTGCGCATCATGGAGTCATCTGATATGGTGAGATGGAACTCCATGGATGTCTGGCTGACACCGCGAAGTCCTGATGTGTCCGCGCACTATATACTCTATGAATGAAAAAAAACCTCAAATCGGATCGAATAAAAATGAATTCACGGCAATTTCGGCCGGATGAGTAAAGGAGGCAGATGAACTGGGATAAGATATGAGAGAATATCTTAGTAAATTAGTTACCTTGTTGTCCATGAGAACGAACCCTCAATACCGCAGATTCCCCAATCGGTCGGAGCTGGGTTGACGGCGAGCAGCGTCGAGAAAGTCGATGGCAATAGGCGGCGGCAAGCGGAACTGGCAAAATGCAGTGGTGTTTGCCGGCAGCTTGGCGGCGGCGATAGGCATTGAGCTAAGTTGTTGCCGCGGTGATAGACGGTGCCATGAAGAGTCGCAAATGAGCTTGTGCAGGAGTGAATGGGGACCGGAGGGGGTGGCGTGCGGGTGAGTATTTTTGTGATGTGGGGATGGTGAGTAGGGGTTTTCTTTTTTCCTTTTTGAGTGTGGTGGTGAGGGTTTTCAATCCCACAAAGATTTTCAGAGGCAACGATGGCCAGAGCCAACCGTGTGTGATTGCTGTAACTGGGAAAATGGAAGTCATTGCACACGGTTCCAATTTGGGAAAATAAGCATGTTTCAGGGTGGTTCCACCTTTCCTTCGTTAGTTGAATCTGAAATTTCTACCCACGCTAAACATTCATCCTAATATGCATAAAATTCCATCAACCAAACTGATTGCATCCATATCCCACATTTAGACATAAGTAAACATAGATTAAATATACTCAGGCATAGATAATAAGCGTACACAAGCATAGTTCAACCATCATTAAGCATACTCAAGCACATTTATAATTAAGACACTACATAGCCATACATAGTTCAATCCCACATCTCATCTCATCTACCGGCATGATCGTGAAGCTTCTCTAGGTACTCAACATAAGCGGCATGCGCCATACTATGAGAATACTTATGTCTGAAGGAGACAACGGATCGTCCTCTTGCATTTGCCAGAACACTTTCATACGCATCATGAAGCTTTTGGTTCCAAAATGGGCATCGAAAGCCCCCTTCCAAGGTCCTGATACGCCTGTTATGCATTCCCGCATAAAGCTCCTCGAGGATTTGCCTCTTGTACCTCCTCTGGCCCTCTTCATCCTCGCGGTCGACATCGTCAGATAACACCTATACATATAGTAAAAAAATATGGCATCAAATTTGGAATACAAACTAATCTCTTGTGAACATTTGGCAGTTGTCAAAAGTTGGCATCAAACAAATTTTTACATGCCGTAAAGTAGGATTAGGAATTTATGGCTATTTTTTAGACATATCCAAAGATTATGGTTCGATTTTTAAGCACAATCGTCTATGTACAGACTAATCTTGAATTTGTTTTGGCACAAACATATATGTAGGTCATTCAAAATCAATTGTCAAGACCTGGCTAGGAATTACTAGCACGAACACTAACCCTAGTCGGATTATTAGCAGAAATCATTTGCACAGATGAAACAACTAATTGCTTATCATTTGTAACATTCAAACAATGAATACACTACATGAATCTAATGAAACTCACTTAGATTTCATGGATTGAGAGAACATAACCATAGGATTTCTATTCCAGAAAGGGGGAGGCAGGAGTAACCATAGAAACCCTGGATGTATTTGACACATAAATGGGTATAGATGACTAATTGATCGTCCATCATTGTCAGAGTCATCGCCGAAGTGGTCGTCGGAGTTGTCACCGGAGTCGGTGTGGACCTCCGGCTCCGGATGTGGAAGCATGATGCCATCAACGATGTCAAGGTGCAGCGATATCTCGTCAGCGGCGACGGCAACCTCTATCGGCATCTTCACGCCGTGCTCCGGTGCTTTAGCAGCCCCGGCATCGCCAGTCCCTCCGATGGGGCGCTTCAGCGGCATCCTCGTACACAGACGGCTTTGAGGACTAAGAGCGGCGTCGAGGATGCAGGGGAGAGAGATCATTGTGTGTGTGGTGAGGATTGGGGGTGCGGCCACTTGGTCACGCCATTAATATGGAGTAGTGGGAGAGAGGCGGGCGACGGTCAAACCGCTGGCTCGCCTCCTGGTGAGCCTACGCAGTGAACCATTGGCATGCCTACCATCAGTTCACACAACTACTCGGACGCCTCCCAATGACACTGCGCAATGAGCACGTCTCCTGTTAATTCGCACACCTGCATGCACGCCTCCCAGTCTTCCTGTGCGACGGACTGCTCGCATGCGTCCCATCAACTCATGCCTGCTCGCACAGCACATGGGACGCGTGGTGGCACGTATATTGTTTTTCTATTTTGATGATTAATGTTGCCGCTTTATTGCTTAACCGAAGCATGGCACGTATCCATTGTTGGTCTAACACCCACGGTTCAAATAAATAATCCGTTTGCGATATTGGTTCCCAATTATTAATAATCTTCCTTTTGTAAGAAGATAAAAATTACATCAAAACTTGTCTCATATTTGACAAAAAGTACAATACCACTATGTATTGGTGTCGATATGACAACACGATAAGTTTCATGAATTTCAACTTAGTTTTGGATGTACTACTAGATTTTATAAATCAAGATTCTCAATGTTTGAAATTTCTTGCACGGGGAGTAAACATGCACCTAGTGACACACATGTATTTTTCCAATCCATTTAGGTGCACTGTCACGTGTGCATGTAGCTCAAATTTGATTTTTGCACATTATACCCCTATAAGACCAATCAATGTACCAAAATGTCTAAATGATCTCTGGGTTTTTATTTTCAAAATTAAAACATCCCGCCTTTGGTAACATATGTTCACCGCAGAAAATTTTATCATGCAGCGTAGTTGTCTTTGTGCGTCTAGGGGGCGGGGGGACTAGCAGTACACTACGTGTCGTGAGCCACCGTGTGGGATTGGCCATTTTGTGAGGCAGGTGCCACATCAAAGTCGTGAATCCGTTATTTAAAACATTGCACAACCCTTTCATGCAAACATGTTTGGGCCACAGGCAGTTGGTGGTTGTCCTACACGACACTCACTCGCGTGTGACACTTACTGTGGCCCCGCGAAGTCGTTGTCCATCACTTCGACCTACAGCCGACAGAGAGGTTAATTTGACCAGCAAGGTTGATTCTGTTGGGGAACGTAGCATGCAATTTCAAAAAAAATCCTACGATCACACAAGATCTATCTAGGAGATGCATAACAACGAGACGGGGAGAGTGTGTCCACGTACCCTCGTAGACCGAAAGCAGAAGTGTTATGTTAACGCGTTTGATGTAGTCGGACGTCTTCACGATCCAACCGATCCAAGTACCGAACGTACGACACCTCCATGTTCAGCACACGTTCAGCTCGATGACGTCCCTCAAGCTCTTGATACAGTAGAGGGTCGAGGGAGAGTTCCGTCAGCATGACGGTGTGGTGACGGTGATGGTGATGTGAACCACGCAGGGCTTCACCTAAGCACTACGTGCTATGACCGGAGGAGTAAACTATGGAGGGGGGCACCGCACACGGCTAAGAGATTTCTTGGTGTGTCTTTGGGGTGCCCCCCCGCCCCCGTATATAAAGGAGGGGGGTGGAGGTGGCCGGCCAGGGGTGGCGCGCCATGAAGGGGGGAGTCCTACTAGGACTCCGTTTCTAGTAGGATTCGGCCCCCATTTCCTTCCAACGAAGAGGGGGAAAGGGGAAAGGAGGGAGAAGGAAAAGTAAAGGGGGGCCGCACCCCCTCGCCTTGTCCAATTCGCATTGGGCAAGGGGGGGCGCGCGCCACCTCCCGTGGCCTGCCTCGTCTCCTCCACCATGGCCCATTAGGCCCATTAACTTTCCCGGGGGGTTCCGATAGCCTCCCGGTACTCCGATAAATCCCCGAACCTCTTCGGAACCATTCCGGTGTTTGTATACAACCTTCCAATATATGAATCTTTACCTATCGGCCATTTTGAGACTCCTCGTCATGTCCGTGATCTCATCCGGGACTCCGAACAAACTTCGGTCACCAAAACACATAACACATAGCTCATAATACAAATCGGCATCGAACGTTAAGCGTGCGGACCCTACGAGTTCAAGAACTATGTAGGCATGACCAAGACACATCTCTGGTCAATAACCAATAGTGGAACCTGGATGCTCATATTGGTTCCTACATATTCTACGAAGATCTTTATCGGTCAAACCGCATAACAACATACGTTATTCCCTTTGTCATCGGTATGTTACTTGCCCGAGATTCGATCGTCGGTATCTCCATACCTAGTTCAATCTCATTACCGGCAAGTCTCTTTACTCATTTCATAATGCATCATCCTGCAATTAACTCATTAGTCACATTGCTTGCAAGGCTTATAGTGATGTGCATTACCGAGAGGGCCCACAGATACCTCTCCGATACTCGGAGTGACAAATCCAAATCTTGATCTATGCCAACCAAATAAACACCTTCAGAGACACATGTAGAGCATCTTTCTAATCACCCAGTTACGTTGTGATGTTTGATAGCACACAAGGTGTTCCTCCGGTATTCGGGAGTTGCATAATATCATAGTCAAAGGTACAGCCATAGTTCTGATCGCCATGTGACCCACACCCAAAGGGTTTACTAGAGTCAATAATCTAGTTCACATCACCATGTGATTAACACCCAAAGAGTACTAAGGTGTGATCATGTTTTTCTTGTGAGAGAAGTTTAGCCAACGGGTCTGCCATATTCAGATCCATATGTATTTTGCAAATTTCTATGTCTACAATGCTCTGTACGGAGCTACTCTAGCTAATTGCTCCCACTTTCAATATGTATCCAGATTGAGACTCAGAGTCATCTAGATTAGTGTCAAAGCTTGCATCGACATAACTCCTTACGACAAACTCTTTGTCACCTCCATAACCTCGAAACATTTCCTTAGTCCTCTTTAGGTACCTAAGGATAATTTTGACCGCTGTCCAGTGATCCACTCCCGGATCACTATCATACCCCCTTGCCAAACTCATGGCAAGGTGCACAATAGGTCCGGTACATAGCATAGCATAATTTTAGAACCTATGGCTGAGGCATAGGGAATGACTTTCCTTCTCTTTCTATTTTCTGCCGTGGTTGGGTTTTGAGTCTTGCTCAACTTTATACCTTGCAATACATGCAAGAACTCCTTTGACTGTTCCAATTTGAATTACTTCAAAATCTTGTCAATGCGTATGTACTCATTGAAAAATCTTATCAAGCGTCTTGATCTATCTCTATAGATCATGCCCAATATGTAAGCAGCTTCACTGAGGTCTTTCTTTGAAAAACTCCTTTCAAACACTCCTTTATGCTTTCCATAAAATTACATCATTTCCCATCAACAATATGTCATTCACATATACTTATCAGAAAGGCTGTAGGGCTCCCACTCACTTTATTGTAAATACAGGCTTCACCGCTAGTATGTATAGAACTATATGCTTTGATCAACTCATCAAAGCATATATTCCAACTCCGAGATGCTTGTACCAGTCCATAGATGGATCGCTGGAGTTTGCACACTTTGTTAGCACCTTTAGGACTGACAAAACCTTCTGGTTGCATCATATAAAACTCTTCTTTAAGAAATCCATTAAGGAATGCAGTTTTGACATCCGTTTGCCAGATTTCATAAAATGTGGCAATTACTAACACGATTCGAACAGACTTGAGCATCGCTACGAGTGAGAAAATCTCATCGTAGTCAACACCTTGAACTTGTCGAAGACATTTTTGCGACAAGTCGAGCTTTGTAGATAGTAACACTATCATCAGCGTCTATCTTCCTCTTGAAGATCCATTTATTCTCAATGGCTTGCCGACCATCGGGCAAGTCCACCAAAGTCCACACTTTGTTCTCATACATGGATCCTATCTCAGATTTCATGGCCTCAAGCCATTTACCGGAATCTGGGCTCATCATCACTTCCTCATAGTTCGTAGGTTCGTCATAGTCTAGTAACATGACTTCCAGAACAGGATTACTGTACCACTCTGGTGCGGAACATGCTTTGCTTGACCTGCGAGGTTCGATAGTAACTTGATCTGAAGTTTCATGATCATTATCATTAGCTTCCTCTCTAGTTGGTGTAGGCATCACTGGAACTTATTTCTATGATGAGGTACTTTCCAATTCAAGAGAAGGTACAATTACCTCATCAAGTTCTACTTTCCTCCCACTCACTTCTTTCGAGAGAAACTCCTTCTCTAGGAAGGATCCATTCTTAGCAACAAAAAGCTTGCCTTCAGATCTATGATAGAAGGTGTACCCAACAGTTTCTTTTGGGTATCCTATGAAGACGCACTTCTCCGATTTGGGTTCGAGCTTATCAGTTTGAAACTTTTTCACATAAGCATAGCAACCCCAAACTTTAAGAAACAACATCTTAGGTTTCTTGCCAAACCAAAGTTCGTACGGTGTCATCTCAATGGATTTAGACGGTGCCCTATTTAACTTGAATGCAGCTGTCTCTAATGCATAACCCCAAAATGAAAGTGGTAAAGAGACATCGTAGATCGCAAAGTACGGTTACGACGTTCGGACGCATCATTATGCTGTGGTGTTCCAGGTGGCGTGAGTTGTGAAACTATTCCACATTGTTTTAAATGATGGCCAAACTCGTAACTCAAAAATTCGCCTCCGCGATCAAATCGTAGAAACTTTATTTTCTTGTTATGATGATTCTCCACTTCACTCTGAAATTCTTTGAACTTTCCAAATGCTTCAGACTTGTGTTTCATTAAGTAGATATACCTACATCTGCTCAAATCATCTGTGAAGGTCAGAAAATAATGATACCCGCCACGAGCATCAACATTTATCGGGCCGCATACATTGGCTTGTATTATTTCCAATAAGTCATTGGCTCGCTCCATTATTCCGGAGAACAGAGTTTTAGTCATCTTTGCCATGAGGCATGTTTTGCAAGTATCAAATGATTCATAATCAAGTGATTCCAAAAGCCCATCTGCATGGAATTTCTTCATGTGTTTTACACCAATATGACCTAAAAGGTAGTGCCACAAGTATGTTGCACTATCATTATCAACTTTGCATCTTTTGGCATCAATATTATGAATATGTGCATCACTACGATCGAGATTCAATAAACCATTTATAGTAAAACAGAACACTAATTACTCTCTGACTTAAATGAATAACCGTATTGCAATAAACATGATCCAATCATATTCATGCTCAACGCAAACATCAAATAACATTTACTTAGGTTCAACACTAATCCCTAAAGTAGAGGGAGTGTCGATGGTGATCGTATCAACCTTGGAATTACCTCCAACACACATCGCCACCTCGTCCTTAACTAGTCTCTGTTCATTCTGCAACTCCCATTTTGAGTTACTAAATTTAGCAACTGAACTGGTATAAAATACCCTGGGGTTACTATGAACACTAGTAAATTACACATCAATAGCATGTATATCAAATGTCCCTTTGTTCACTTTGCGATCCTTCTTATCCGCCAAGTATTTGGGGTAGTTCCGCTTCCAGTGACCATTTCCTTTGCAATAGGAGCACTCAGTTTCAGGCTTAGGTCTAGCTTTGGATTTCTTCACGGGAGTGGCAACTTGCTGGCAATTCTTTCTTGAAGTTCCCTTTCTTTTCCTTTGCCCCTTTTCTTGAAACTAGTGGTCTTGTTAACCATCAACACTTGATGCTCTTTCTTGATTTCTACCTTCGCCGATTTTAGCATCGCGAAGAGCTCGGGAATCATTTTCGTCATCCCTTGCATATTATAGTTCATCACGAAGTTCCAGTAACTTGGTGATACTAACTAGAGAACTCTGTCAATCACTATCTTATCTGGAAGATTAATCCCACTTGATTCAAGCGATTGTAGTACCCAGACATTATGAGCACATGCTCACTGGTTGAGCTATTCTCCTCCATCTTGTAGGCAAAGTACTTGTGAGAGGTCTCATACCTCTTGACTCGGGCATGAGTCTAAAATACCAATCTCGGCTCTTGGAACATCTCATATGCTTCGTGGCATTCACAATGTTTTTGATGTCCTGGTTCTAAGCCATAAAGCATGGCGCACTAAACTATTAGGTAGTCATCATACCGAGCTTCCCAAACATTCATAACGTCTGCATCTGCTCCTGTAATAAGTCTGTCACCTAGCGGTGCATCAAGGACATAATTCTTCTGTGCAACAGTGAGGATAATCCTCAGATCACGGACCCAGTCCGCATCATTGATACTAACATATTTCAACTTATTTTTCTCTAGGAACATATAAAAATAAACGGGGAGCTAGATCGCAAGCTATTGATCTACAACATAGATATGCAAATACTATCAGGACTAATTTCATGATAAATTTTAAGTTCAATTAATCATATTATTTAAGAACTCCCACTTAGATAGACATCCCTCTAGTCATCTAAATGATCACACTATCGATATCAACTAAACCATGTCCGATCATCACATGAGATGGAGTAGTTTTCAATGGTGAACATCTCTGTGTTGATCATATCTACTATAGGATTCACATTCGACCTCTCGGTCTCAGTGCTCCGAGGACATATCAGCATATACTAGGCTCGTCAAGTTTAACCCGAGTATTCTGCACGTGCAAAACTGGCTTGCACCCGTTGTATGTGAACGTAGAGCTTATCACACCCGATCATCACGTGGTGTCTCAGCACGACGAACTGTAGAAATGGTGCATACTCAGGGAGAACACTTATACCTTGAAATTTAGTGAGGGATCATCTTATAATGCTACTGACATACTAAGCAAAATAAGATGAATAGAATATAAACATCACATGCAATCAAAATATGTGACATGATATGGCCATCATCATCTTGTGCCTTTGATCTCCATCTCCAAAGCACCGTCATGATCTCCATCGTCACCGGCTTGACACCTTGATCGCCATCATATCGTCGTTGTCGTCTCACCAACTATTGCTTCTACGACTATCGCTACCGCTTAGTGATAGAGTAGAGCAATTACATGGCGATTGCATTTCATACAATAAGGCGACAACCATAAGGCTCCTGCCAGTTGCCGATAACTTTTACAAAACATTGTCATCTCATACAACAACTTATATCTCATCATGTCTTGACCATATCACATCACAACATGCCCTGCAAAAACAAGTTAGACGTCCTCTACTTTGTTGTTGCAAGTTATACGTGGCTGCTACGGATTTCTAGCAAGAACCATTCTTACCTACGCATCAAAACCACAATGATTTTTCGTCAAGTGTGTTGTTTTAACCTTCAACAAGGACCGGTCGTAGCCAACTCGATTCAACTAAAGTTGGAGAAACAGACACCCGCTAGCCACCTGTGTGCGAAGGACGTCGGTAGAACCAGTCTCATGAACCGGCCGTAGTCAAATATAAATAACATGCCCTAGAGGAAATAATAAAGTTGTTATTTATATTTCCATATATCATGATAAATGTTTATTATTCATGCAAGAATTTATTAATCGGAAACTTAGTACATGTGTGAATACATAGACAAAATAGAGTGTCCCAAGTATGCCTCCACTTGACTACCTCGATAATCAAAGATGGTTAAGTTTCCAAACCATAGACATGTGTTGTCATTTGATGAACGGGATCACATCATTAGAGAATGATTTGATGGACAAGACCCATCCGTTAGCTTAGCATAATGATCGTTAAGTTTTATTGCTATTGCTTTCTTCATGACTTGTACATATTCCTCTGACTATGAGATTATGCAACTCCCGAATACCGGAAGAACATCTTGTGTGCTATCAAAGGTCACAACGTAACTGGGTGATTATAAAATGCTCTACATGTGTCTCCGAAGGTGTTTGTTGGGTTAGCATAGATCAAGATTAGGATTTTCACTCCGAGTATCAGAGAGGTATCTCTGGGACCTCTCGGTAATGAACATCACTATAAGCCTTGCAAGTAATGTGACTAATGAGTTAGTTGCGGGATGATGCATTACGAAACGAGTAAAGAGACTTGTCGGTAATGAGATTGAACTAGGTATGGAGATACCAACGATCGAAACTCGGGCAAGTAACATACCGATGACAAAGGGAATAACGTATGTTGTTATGCCGTTTGACCGATAAAGATCTCCGTAGAATATGTTGGAACCAATATGATCATCTAGGTTCCGCTATTGGTTATTGATCGGAGATGTGTCTCGGTCATGTCTACATAGTTCTTGAACCCGTAGGGTCCGTACGCTTAACGTTCGATGATGATTTGTATTATTCGTTATGTGTTTTGGTGACCGAAGTTTGTTCGGAGTCCCGGATGAGATCACAGACATGATGACGAGTCTCGAAACGGTCGAGAGGTAAAGATTAATATATTGGAAGGTTGTATACGGACACCGGAATGGTTCCGAAGAGGTTCGGGGATTTATCGGAGTACCGGGAGGCTATCGGAACCCCTCGGGAAAGTTAATGGGCCTAATGGTCCATAGTGGAGGAGAGGAGGCAGGCCACGGGAGGTGGAGCGCGCCCCCTTGCCCAATCCGAATTGGACAAGGGGAGGGGGCGCGACCCCCCTTTCCTTCTCCTTCTCCCTCCTTTCCCCTTCCCCGCTCTCCGTTGGAGGGAAAGGGGGGCGAATCCTACTAGGAACGGAGTCCTAGTAGGACTCCCCCCTTCATGGTGCGCCACCCCTGGCCGGCCACCTCCTCCCCCTCCTTTATATACGGGGGCGGGGGCACCCCAAAGACACACCAAGAAATCTCTTAGCCGTGTGCGGTGCCCCCCT
The DNA here is from genome assembly GCA_032464435.1 of Aegilops umbellulata. Lineage (NCBI taxonomy): Eukaryota > Viridiplantae > Streptophyta > Magnoliopsida > Poales > Poaceae > Aegilops > Aegilops umbellulata. The sequence continues at coordinate 180,227,176 of CP136057.1, read as the reverse complement.
CCACAGTTTACTCCTCCGGTCATAGCGTCGTAGTGCTTAGGCGAAGCCCTCCGATTAATAAATTCTAGCATGAATAATAAACATTTATCATGATATATGGAAATATAAATAACAACTTTATTATTTCCTCTAGGGCATATGTCCTTCAAATTCTTTTTTGGTTGTGTTACGGCAAGAGAGTATATAGTACACGTCGAAGAGGTGGGAGGGGACCAATATATATACTCTCTTCGACGTGTATATATACGGGGGTTAATTTGACTTAGGAGGGGATTTTTTTGGTTTATATTATGGTACATAGGTCATGCTCTGGGATGACATGATATAGTTTGAGCACATGCATGTGTACGCATAAATCCTTCCCACCGAGTCAAAGTGGACAGCGGGGGGAGGGGCAGCACACCACGACACGTCATGATCCGATCTCGCTCTATGTGGGGACTCTACAATTTGTGACGCGATGCGCCGCATCAATGTTGTGCATGGTATTCAAACAACATGCATGCTTAACCTCCGTACATATATATGCATGCGGTGGCTATATATCTTTGAATGGTACTGTCCCTCACGTCATTATCGGCGGCAAGCCTATAGATTCGTGAGCCCGCGTGGACATCCATGATCACTTTGACCGACAACGAGATAGATTACCATGCATGGTGGATTCTTCTTCTTTGGTTCATGTTATCGTAGTAGGTCATGGTGAGATTCCAGACCTAGGTTTGAGCGCATAGGTACATATGCACGCATATGAATCTCCGTCATCGGCTCGAAGTGTGGCGTGACATACATATATACGATGCGTCATCAACTAACCCTCGCTCTGTGTGGGGATTTCTGGTTCCAAAGCATGGTGCCACATCAAAGTTTTGTTCCATTGGGTATTCAAACATCAACACTAATCCATACATATGTTTGGGCCACATGCATGCAATGGTTGTCTTCGGGGACTAGCTACTTGCATGATTATTGGTGAGCTAGCCCATCTCTAGTGTCGCGTGGACGTCCACCACTTTGACCAACAACAAGAGAGATGTTGTACGGCCAAGGTGGATTATTCTTGGTCCGTTTTACGATACATTTGGTGAGATGACCTCTCCCGCCGACTGAATGTGTGTCTGTGTGCATGTGTGTGTGTGTGTGTTTGAAGGGGGGAGGACTGCTACTTCGCACTTTGATAGGTGAACTTCCATGGGTTCGGAGATGTTCGGTTAATTTGTAAGGCATGTGCCGCATCAAAGTTGTGAATTGGGTATTTAAATATCACACCACCTTTTTCATAGATATAGTTGGGCTACCCGTAGGTGGTTCGTATGTGGTCTCACCCCATATTCGCACCAGAAGCACACATTTCTGGTCCTGCACACAGTTCACCTCTCACTGGAAATGAAAGGGGGCATGGTTTGACAATGATGGACTCCCATAGGTTTAGTGTTATGGTAGGGTGATATGTTAGACCTACCGATTTGGGGGCATGCGTTCATAGCTAGGATTTCCCTCCTGCCGACACAAGGTGCGGGGCGCAAGCAATACCGTGCGCTTTGTGAGATAGGTGGCACATCGAAGTTGTGCATTGGGTATTTGAACATCAAACCACCATTTTTATTCATATTTTTGGTCCACATGCAAGTGTGTTCGTGTTTTGACTCTTTCCTGCGTTGTTTTCACCAAATTTATAAACATTAGACAAGTCAAATGATGCAACAAACATGGTTCACTCACACTACCCGTGTGCCATGTCAGTGCCCCTGTCACTCACATCAGCATGGTACATTGGGCTCCATGAGCTTCCCTTGCAATCTCAAAAATATCTACCCGCCTGCAGCATTTTTCTGTTTGATAACACACGGTTATTATGTTTCGACCGTGTGTGATGTTTGTTCTTCCCACTCCCGCCTGCATCCCTCAAAAATATCTGACTGGCTGGAGGGTTTTTCTGTTTGGTAACACATGGTTGTTATCTCGGGACCGTGTGCGATGCATCATCCAAATTTTCAATAGCCCCGACATTTTACTCCCGAGTAGTAAAATTTTCAGTAGCCATGTCATTTCCTCAAACCCACCCCCTCCACACACACACCCCAAAAACTCCTCGCGCGCGCGCGCACACACACACACACATAACCCCCCCCCCCCACCATAACCCTAGCAAGGTCGCCGCCGCCGCAAGGCCTTCATTTTCAACATCTACCGGTTTGCCCGTGCAGCTTACCCACCGATCTCCATACCCTTGCCGCCCTGAGTTTCTCAGATGATGCCTGCCAAACGCCCCTTTCCCACAGATCCCCATCCCCGTCCCTCACTCCAGAGCGTCGTAGCCTAAGCCCGGCTACGCTTCCCGTGGAGCTTGAGGAGCGACTAGCCCAAAAGAGGTGTATCGCGGCCTCTTCGCCCGACGTTGCCGAGGTGGCGCCGAGGAAGCTGACGACCATTACTTGCCACAGGCTCTCAATCAGCGGGCTAGAGTATGCTGATATGTCATGGATGCCGGCTACGACATCAAGGTCGTCGACAGCGATGGCCTGACGCAGGCTATGTCACAGGTTAAGTGACCTATCCCAACCCCTCGGGTTTAATCACTGTTGATATCATCCATGTCCCCGCCGTTGATCTCCTCTGGCTCGCTGTCAAGAATTTTCCATCCTACATTGCCATCGAGCCCCTTTTGTCATTTATGAAAGACACATTCTACGACGCTGGCTTGGGATCCACAGCTGCCAAGTCAGACCTCATCGACGGTGACCCCGAGGAGGGCACCCTCTCCGACTCTTCCAAGGGGAAAGAGCCCATCTGCGACATCAGGGAGTGCACCCTACAGTCGTGCTCTTCCAAGGGGAAGGAGCCCATCTGCGACAACATGGAGCGCACCCAGGTTCCGTGCTCTTCCCACGTGAACGAGCCCATCTGTGACAAGTGAGTAAACCCATGATTTGTTTTGCCGTGTGTCGGTGTCAAAACCGGCGGATCTCGGGTAGGGGGTCCCGAACTGTGCGTCTAGGCGGATGGTAACAGGAGACAAGGGACACGATGTTTTTACCCAGGTTCGGGCCCTCTTGATGGAGGTAAAACCCTACTCCTGCTTGATTAATATTGATGATATGGGTAGTACAAGAGTAGATCTACCACGAGATCAGAGAGGCTAAACCCTAGAAGCTAGCCTATGGTATGATTGTTGTTCGTCCTACGGACTAAAACCCTCCGGTTTATATAGACACCGGTGAGGGTTAGGGTTACACAGAGTCGTTTACAACGGAAGGAGATCTACATCCGTATCGCCAAGCTTGCCTTCCACGCCAAGGAAAGTCCCATCCGGACACGGGACGAAGTCTTCAATCTTGTATCTTCATAGTCCAGGAGTCCGGCCAAAGGTTAGAGTCCGGCTATCCGGACACCCCCTAATCCAGGACTCCCTGACCGTGCCTCTTCACAAGGGAACCCATGATTTGTTTTGTCGAGTCCCTTTTGTAGTGTAGTTAGAATATGTCTAGTTTTAATTGCTATATTTGGTTGTTTGAAGTATGCCTTGTTTATTTTAGTTGTTCACAATGTGATGCTCTATATGTGCAACTATCTACTGTGCAGTACATTTTCATCAATACCAGTTTTAAACATACCGATAGGAATGCATATATTTGCTTGTTGTTAAGCCTGTTATAGCTAGCATATGCCTCTTTTAAAGTTTTTTTGGTTGTTCGGTTGCTTGTAGTTAGCATATGTCTAGTTTCAAATGCTATCTTTGGTTGTTCGTAGTATGCCTTGTTTATTCTAGTTATTCACAACATGACGTTCTATATGTGCAAGTATGAACTGTGCAGTTCAATTTCATCAATACTAGTTTCAACAATACCACTATGAATGACTACATTTGGTCAATGTTAAGCATGTTGTAGTTAACATGCCTTTCCATTTTTATTTAACAATAACTAGTGTACTTAGACTGGCACAATACCAGTTTGAATGACTATATTTTCTTGTTGTTAAATGTTAGGCCTGTTGCAGTTAACACACCTTTCCAGTTATTATTTTGGTTAACTAGCGTGCTTAAACCTACACACTGAAGCTATCATTTGGAGATTATTTTTTCTGCGATGAATATATTTGGTTGATGTTTAGCCTATTGTGCTTAACATGCCTCTCGATATACATACACAGGACAACTTTGGGAACGACTGTTGTTTTCCATCGAGGTTAGTTTCATCCCATTGCTTATATATACTCACTGTTCAGGGTATCTGCCGTGGAGTTGTCACGGCAGATGTCCTAGTGTGAGGACTTAGTCGTGAGGCCAACGCATCTCTGTGGTAGCTTGAGAGGGGTTGAGCGGAATCGAGAGACGCAACACAAGACAAGGATTTAGACAGCTTCGGACCCCGGGAAACATTATCCGGTAACAACCCTACATGATGTTTGTGGCTAGGTCTCATTATCATCACCAGGGAGTCGCCGTAAACCGGATCTCCCAGTTATGTCTAGCCCTAAGATTATTCCCCCCTCTTGGGGTGCCCTGCCCCTCCTTATATATGTTGAAGGAGAGGGTTACATGTAGAGTCCACCTCGGATTAAGACTTAAACTATTCTGACTTCTCTTCATGGGCTTCTTAACGTCTTGGTCTTAATATCGTCTTGGGCTTCACAACGTCTCGGGCTTCATAACCCTAGGCGACTCTATCTGCCGGGTTATGACTGTCAACCAGTTATCACTGTCTGCTGGGTTATGACTGTCAACCAGTTATCACTGTCTGCCGGGTTATGACTGTCTGCCGGTTTATGATGGTCTGCCGGGTTATGACTTCCTGCCGGTTTATGATCTGACTTAACATCTGCCGGGTTATCATCTGACTTAACACCTGCCGGGTTCTCATCTGACTTAACACCTGCCGGGTTATCATCTGACTTAACACCTGCCGGTTTACCAGGTCCCAACCGGGTTATAACTCCGGCCGGGTCATACCGCAGGGTATATCCCCGACATTAGCCCATAGTTTAATTTGTATGTATCCATGTTAAACTGATCCTGGTCATCCTTAAGTCCTTGTCATTTCCTTCTTCTAGAAAACCCGGGTCAATAGACCAGATTCATAATCAATTTGCTGACATTGGTTTGTCACGGAAAAATATTATGAAGAATAATTCATTTGACTCAGCTCCCAATGCTTAACAAAAATATTGGTCCTTGAAATACTCATCCGATCTTCAGCCGGTTTAAGGATGTAGAACTTGTCGGTTTATCATTTGCCAAGATTGTCGGTTTATAAATATTGATGGCACCGGGTCATAATTGTAGTTAACATCAAGCTTGAAAATATACCTCTTATATGCCTCTCACTTGTAGCCCCCAATTCTTAAGAAGGTAACGTAATAACAGCTTAAGATTTGCTTCAATATGAATGTCACAAGCTTGAAGAAATCCAGGTTGCTCATCTCAATCACCAGTCAGACCTGAGTATTCCACATATGTAGCCCCCAAGTGCCGGGTTGTCATGCTTGCAGCTACCTGGGACTTGTAATTGCCTGATGCTCATAAAAACTTCAACCAGTGTAGCCCCCAAGGGCCGGCTCAGTAAGATAATATTGAGCTAGGACTTGATATATACTTCAATGAAAATAACATCATATGATGTAACCCCCATCATGGGGCTTGAACCCACGTCCACAAGGTTAAGAGCCTTGTGCTTTACCAACTGAGCAGTGGACCCTTCAATATAATGGATTAAAAGCTTCGTACCTTGAATTGTTGACATGAGCAATTGGTAGCCCCCAAGGGCCGGCTCATTACGATGTGATGAGTCGGGTGTTCAATAAGGTGAGCAAACAATGACTTTGCATTAGCCCCCAAGTGTCATGGTGCATGCTTGCAGCGACATGAGACTTGTGTATTTGATGTAATCTCAACTTGAATAATGTAGCCCCCAAGTGCCGGGTCGTAAGCCTGCAACGACTCGGGACTAATCCTTCCATTGTAGAATAAATTATATCCATTGAGCTGAAGTGACTTTAGAAAACCTCAATCATAATATTGGTTATTGATAACCATAATAAAAATCCAGCCGTGTTGGCTATTAAAGATTTGAATAATATAACCTGGTTTGAAAACCGATTCCTGCCATATAAACCGGTGTATCCGTGCCCATACGATACATCCTATGATGATGTAATGATGACGCAATGTATGATGCAATATATGATGATGTATGTGTATGATCAAGAGGGTTTAAGCTATGGTTCGGATATGACCAGAGCCCCCAAGTAGTCATAATTGTGGCATTGCGCCGATCAAGAGGTGTAGCTATGGTTCGAATACGAGCAAGCCCCCAAGTGATTTCCCTGGTGGCCTTATGCCTATCAAGAGGTGTAGCTATGGTTCGAATACGACCAAGCCCCCAAGTGATTTCCCTGGTGCCCTTATACCTATCAAGAGGTGTAACTATGGTTCGAACCCATAGCCCCCAAGTGATTTCCCTGGTGGCCTTATGCCTATCAAGAGGTGTAGCTATGGTTCGAATACGACCAAGCCCCCAAGTGATTTCCCTGGTGCCCTTATGCCTATCAAGAGGAGTGACTATGGTTCGAACATAGCCCCCAAGTGATATTGTGAGTTGTGCTCAAGGGATACCCATGTTTGAGCTGTGCTGTGCAGCAGACTCTCTTTGGCCCCTTATGATAATATTGGCTTGATAGCCGGATTACCGAAGTAACCAGAGCTGTGCTCTTATGATAATATTGGCTTGATAGCCATATTAATAGGGTAGTCATAGCTGTGATGAACAAGCAGGAAACCCCCAAATGATGATAAACCAATAAGGCAGGATGCCCATGTTTGAACCGCGCATCATGGCAACAGGTCCTGTTGGGGATATTGCTATTTGGGGTAAACCGGCCTACAGGGCCCGGGTTAGCTCCGTCAATGGACCCGAGATGTTAAAGCCCAAGGAGAAATAGAAGGGCCCAAGGCCTATAATCGGTTTAGAGGCTTACGGTCGTAAACCGGCCTGAGGTAAACTTGCATTGTAAGTTAGGAATAGAGAGACCAACCCGGGCACGTTTATGAACCGGAGGTTGGGACTTTGCAGACCGACGGGCGTCACCCGTGTATATAAGGGGACGACCCGACGGCGGTTTGAGGACAGAGAACAACAACTCGAGGTTTAGGCGAAGCTTATCGCTCCCTAGCCCTCGAAACACATCAATCCCATCACAACTAGACGTAGGCTTTTACCTTCATCGAAGGGGCCGAACTAGTATAAACACCGTGTCCTTGCGTCCGCTTTTAACCCCTTCAAGTTAACCCGTTGCGATGGCTCCACGACTAAGTCCTTTCGCTAGGACATCTGCCGTGACAAATCCACGACAGTTGGCGCCCACCGTGGGGCTATCGCGAGATGGTTTCAAGTTTTTGGAGGGCCGCTTTGAAGGACTCGAGGGTTACGCTGTGGGTCGGATGACCAAAAGTCGTCGCGGAAAACTCTACATCGACAGCACAGGCTGGGGCCCCGACGCCGGCTCGATCGAGTACGGGTACCGGGTCCCCTTTGGCGGCATCCATGTTTTCATCGGCAAGGTCGGTGAACCGGGCCCCGAGCTGGGCGTCTGCACCGACCTCGTCGAGACAGCTCAGTGCACGAGATCGACCCTGGCTAAACCGACCAGGAAGCGCGCCTTCGTGGGAGTCATCCACGGAGGAAGCTACGAGGAAGGATCCGAATCCGGTGACGAAACCGCCATCTACTCCGGCGATGAAACGTCAACCGGGGAAACCGAGTCTCTATACCAGCTGCAAGATGATCGGATTGGGGGCAGCTCTGATGGCGACAGTATTCCGGACCCCTCTGATCTGCCCTATCGGGTTGGGATCTTCATGGCTGGAACACAGGCGGCGCCACATTCATCAACTGCGGCAGCAGTGATCTCCGGATCGGCAGCGGCAACAGCTGCGCGGGCAGGAGGCCCTGCGGATTCACCAGCCCAAGTATTGTCAGACCTGTTTGACGCACTGGCAGCGCTCATGGTGGAAGCCAACCCGGTGGATCAGGAGGTTCACAATGCTGAGATTGCCAAAGTGAGAGAACAGATCACTCAAGCTAAAGCGGAGCTGGCAGCAGAAGAGGCCAGGATGACGGCGGAGCGCGCCGCTTTAGATGCACAGGCTTACAGGCTCATGATGGACCAGAATGCGTCTCAGGAAGTCCTGAAGAGGAAATTCCGATCTCGATTGCCCGCAGCCCTCGATGCCCGAAATCTCTTCAGCACCCCGGGGGTAAACCGTGCGGAGGCGACAGTTGGCGCCCCGGTTCAGCACCGGATAATAAACCTGCCTCGTCACAACACTGGTACACCACAGGCCGTGCCAACACCGTCGGGCCATTATTCCAACCCGATGGATAACCTCGTCGCGGCGGCAGCTCGGTTGGAAGCCATTCCGATCGAAGGCGATTCACCGCAGGATGTAGAGACACGCCGGGTCAAGGAGCTCCTTAGGACCGCGTTGGCCCAACAAGAAGCATATTCGCAAAGCCGTGATCGGATTCATTCCACCCCTCGCCCCAGCGGGAGCTATAGTAGGCGCATGGAGGAGCTGGCTGTTTCAAGTAATGCCAGGCGTGAAGCGCTCCGTGGCAACAATCCGGCGGGCGTCGACAATGCTCAGGAGAATGTGGATCGCGCCCGTGCGCGGGAGGCCGGATTAGCAGCGCAGCATCAGGCTCGTCAGCTTACACCTATGTTCCCAGCTGCTACGGTTGAACCGGGGGTGGTTTCTAGTTCTTTGGGAGTACCGTGCCTTGTTCCCGCTTTGCGCAACGTACGCCTGCCCAAAGACTTCAAAGGCCCCCGCAAGGTACCAAACTACACGGCAGATCAGCCTCCGGAGACATGGGTGGAGAGCTATGAGATGGCTATGGAGATGCTGGATGTGGATGACACGGCGTGTGCCAAGTATTTTACTATGATGTTAGAAGGAACGGCCCGGACTTGGCTAAAGAGCTTACCGCCTAATTCCATTAATTCGTGGGCCCAGTTGCGCGCCCGGTTTATCAAGAATTTCAAGGACACGTGCAAACAGCCAATGTCGATAGTTGACCTAGCAGCTTGCGTTCAGCAAGAAGGGGAATCAACTACCCATTGGGTACGCCGGGTATCAGAAGTTTTGCACTCGTCAGATCGCATCAACGCAGACACCGCCGTGGTGCTGTTGGAAAGCAACTGTCGGTTTGGCCCTTTGAAGCTAAAGTTAGGCCGGATGAAGCGTGATTGCACGGATATGGGAACGCTCATGACCGCTTTAGTGAAGTATGCGGATTCTGACAGTACCAAGGATCCTAACTCTGGTGACGACAAAGCAGGGAAGGGAAAGAAGAATAGCAACACCAAAGGCCAGCAGCATCGACCGACAGGTAATGGAGGCGGAGGTAAGCGTAAACCGGATGGGAGCATGGATTTTGTGGCCAACACAAGTGCACAGAATAAGGGCCAGCGGCGTAAGGGGAAACAGCCAAGTTTTCGCGGAAATCCCGGTCCTAATCCGGAGCGTTTGAACTTTTTCTTAAACCAGCCCTGTCCGAAGCACGGAACAAAGGAGGAGCCAGCAACCCATCTTTGGAAGGATTGTTACATCATGAAGGAATTCAAAAGCTCAAACACTTTCCAATATGATCACAGCTCTGGCGGCGGTTCAGGTTCCGGATCAGGATACGGCGGTGGAAATTCCGGTCCAGGGTTCCATGGTAATCCGGGCGGACAGGACAACCAAAATAATCAAGGTAATCAAAGTGGTTACGGACAGCAGCAATCAGGTTATCAGAGCAACCCGAAACAGTTGAGTGGTGGACAGTATCATGTCTTTACTACAGGCTTGGATAAACGGGATAGAAAGCTTCAGAGGCGGGCAGTTAGTGCTGTTGAACCGGCCACGCCTCACTATCTGCGCTGGTCGGAACAACCTATCATATGGAGCCGAGAAGATCACCCTCCCAGGGTTTATAATCCGGGTCAGTTAGCATTGGTGGTGGCGCCTCAGGTGGGAGGTTATAAGCTCACCAAGGTGCTCATGGACGGAGGGAGCAGCATTAACATCTTGTATTATGAGACCTTCCGTCGCATGGGACTGGTAGATAAGGATCTCAAACCGACCAATACAGTGTTCCACGGGGTGGTGCCTGGCAAGTCTGCGTACCCGGTTGGTAAGATAGCCCTTGAAGTGGTCTTCGGCGATAGTCATGATTCCAGATCAAAGACTCTGACGTTCGAAGTGGTTAAAATCCAAAGTCCATACCACGCTTTGTTCGGACGGCCAGCCTATGCAAAATTTATGGCACGGCCCTGCTATGTATATCTGCAACTCAAGATGCCGGGTTACAAGGGCACTATAACGGTTCATGGGAGCCGTCGAATCGCTTTGGAATGCGAGGAAGGAGATGCGACTTATGCAGAATCGGTTTGTGCTATGGAGGAGCTAAAGCAGTACAAAGACAGTGTTGACCCGGAGGACATGACTTCGTTGAAGAAGCCAACTACGGACCACGATCCAGCCTTGAAGTTCAAATCGGCTGCCGAAACTAAGCTTGTTGACTTCGTACCTGGCGATTCGTCCAAGCAGTTCAGCATCAGTGCAAACCTGGATCCAAAATAGGAAAGCGCGCTCATCGAGTTCATCCGTGAGAATCGGGACATCTTTGCATGGAAGCCGTCTGACATGCCTGGTGTACCGAGGCGACTCGCTGAGCACACCCTTAATGTGGATCCTAAGTATAAACCGGTGAAACAGTTCTTACGCCGGTTTAACGAAGAAAGACGTAAAGCGATTGGTGAGGAAGTGGCCAGGCTCCTGGCAGCTGGGTTTATTATTGAGGTTTTTCATCCCGAGTGGCTTGCTAATCCGGTGCTGGTTCTTAAGAAAAACGGCACCTGGCGCATGTGTGTGGATTACACAGACTTGAATAAAGCTTGTCCAGCGGATCCTTTTGCTCTCCCCCGGATTGATCAAATCATTGATGCTACGGCAGGTTGCGAGCGTTTGAGTTTTTTGGATGCCTATTCGGGTTATCATCAGGTCAAGATGGCAGTTAAGGACCAGGAGAAGACGGTGTTCATTACTCCCTTTGGAGCCTTCTGCTATGTTTCTATGCCCTTCGGGCTTAAGAGTGCGCAGGCTACTTATCAACGGTGGGTGCAAAATTGCCTCCACGAACAGATTGGTCGGAATGTACATGCTTATGTGGATGATATTGTGGTCAAGTCACGAAAGAAGGAGACCCTGGTTGATGATTTGAAGGAAACCTTCGATAACTTGAGAGTGTACCAAATGATGCTCAACCCAGCTAAATGTGTTTTTGGTGTACCTGCAGGCAAGTTGTTGGGATTCTTAGTGTCCCATAGAGGAATTGAGGCCAATCCGGAAAAGATCACAGCCATCACCTCACTGGCCAAACCGAAATGTGTCAATGATGTTCAGCGCATGGCCGGACGGATTGCAGCGTTAAGCCGGTTTATCAGCCGCCTCGGTGAAAAGGCGATCCCCTTGTATCAAATGCTCAAGAAGACAGATCAATTTGTCTGGAGTCCGGAGGCTGATAAAGCGTTTGAGGACTTGAAGCGACAGTTAGTCAATCCGCCAGTGTTGGCAGCCCCTGTAGATAAAGAGCCACTCCTGTTATATGTTGCTGCGAACGCCAGAGCGGTCAGTGTGGCGATGGTGGTAGAACGCAAGGAGGCTGGGAAGGAACATCCGGTTCAGCGGCCGGTTTACTATATTAGTGAAGTGCTTATCGAGTCCAAACAAAGGTATCCGCATTGGCAGAAGCTGGTATATGGTGTTTTTATGGCAAGCCGGAAGCTGAGGCAATATTTTCAAGGACACCCCATCACGGTGGTCAGTTCTGCTCCTTTGGGTGACATCATACAGAATTGGGAGGCGACCGGTCGGATTGCCAAGTGGGCTATCGAGCTTGGGCCGCACGGTTTAAGATACGTACCCCGGACGGCCATAAAGTCACAAGCACTTGTCGACTTCATAAACGATTGGACAGAGTTACAAGCACCTGAGGAGAAGCCAGATGACACATATTGGACTATTCATTTTGACGGGTCCAGACAATTGGAAGGCTCGGGGGCTGGAGTCGTTTTAACTTCCCCGCGAGGAGATAAGTTTTGTTATGTCCTCCGTTTAATGTTCCCCTGTACAAATAATGCGGCTGAGTATGAAGCTTTGCTTCATGGTCTTCGGATGGCTAAAGAGATGAATCTGAGCCGAGTTAGGTGCTTTGGTGATTCGGATCTGGTGGCTCAGCAGGTATCTGGCACCTGGGATTCTAAGGACCCGCTCATGGCTGCATACCGTCGTGAAGTAGATATGGTGGCTGGGTATTTCAGACGCTATCAAGTGGACCATGTGGACCGCAGAAAGAATGAGGCAGCGGACGCTTTAAGCCGCTTGGGCTCTCAGCGTAAACCGGTCCCACCCAATGTTTTCTTGGATGTATTGTATCACCCATCGGTACAGCTACCCGGTGAGCTGGAGTTGGCTATTCCTGATCCAGAGGCTCAATTAGTGGCGGCTCTTCACGTCACCCCGGATTGGACGCTTCCTTATCTGGCGTATATGAACCGGGGTGAGTTGCCAGAAGACGAAACCTTGGCTCGGCAGATAGTACGGCGGTCCAAGTCTATGACCATTCTCAAAGGAGAGCTACATCATCGCAGCGTGTCAGGAGCGCTGCAACGATGCGTATCCCCTGAGGAGGGGTGCGAGATATTACGTGAAATACATGAAGGGGATTGCGGCCACCACGCCGGTTCAAAATCATTGGTGGCTAAAGCGTTCCGCCACGGTTTCTACTGGTTAACTGCTCATGCTGATGCACAAGACCTGGTCAGGTTATGTGATGGTTGCCAGAAATTTTCCAGACGAGCGCACATACCGGCTCAAGAATTGAGGATGATTCCAATTACTTGGCCGTTTGCGACTTGGGGGCTCGATATGGTTGGACCTTTTAAACGTTCCAAAGATAAGAAGACCCACCTATTGGTGGCGGTTGACAAATTTACAAAGTGGGTGGAGGCAGAACCTGTCAGTAAATGTGATGCGGCCACGGCGGTGCGGTTTATAAAGAAGGTGATCTTCCGGTTTGGTTTTCCACATAGCATCATCACAGATAATGGTACCAATCTATCCAAAGGTGCCATGAAAGAGTTCTGCGCACGTGAGCATATACGGCTTGATGTTTCTTCAGTAGCTCACCCACAGTCTAATGGTCAAGCAGAACGAGCGAATCAAGAGATCTTGAGAGGTATCAAACCCCGGCTTCTGGTCCCTTTGCAAAGGACGCCGGGTTGTTGGGTTGAGGAGATACCGTCTGTATTATGGAGTATCAACACCACGCCTAACAGATCCACGGGGTTTACGCCGTTCTTTATGGTCTATGGAGCAGAGGCGGTTCTCCCCAGTGATATACGACATGATTCACCTCGTGTGTCAGCTTATGTTGAAGCGGGCAACGAGCAGGCACGGCAGGACGCTCTTGACTTGTTGGATGAGGAACGTGAATTAGCAGCTGCCCGTTGAGCGATTTACCAGCAAGATCTTCGCCGTTACCACAGCCGTCGGGTTAAGACCAGAACCTTTCAGGAGGGGGATTTGGTGCTTCGGCTCATCCAGGATCAGTCTGATCAGCATAAATTATCCCCGCCTTGGGAAGGACCTTTTGTGGTCAGCAAGAATCTGAATAATGGGTCATACTACCTGATTGATATTCGAGAGCGCAAAGATTCACGCACATCAGAGGAGGAGACCAGCAGGCCGTGGAACATAGCTCATCTTCGACCTTATTATACATGAGCCTTGGGCTCTGTTTATGTACATATCATGACCATGTATATATTATGATCAATACAATAAACCGGAGCCTCGAGTAAAGCGGGGTCTCTGCTGTTCTTCACATCATGCGTGGTTACATGGAGTTGATTCGCTTTAATGCAATCTCTGGTTTACCCCTTGAAGTCGCTTCACAGAAAATCAAAATAAAGATTCCGGTTTAAAATCCGGTTCAAGGGAAAGATGTCTCCCACAAAGCTTTGAAGCTCTTAAATATCCGATTCAAGCTCCCGGTTCAAGAAAAATTTATCTCTTGCAAAAAGGTTAAAAATTACTGAAGAGGACCTGCTGACATGAGGCGCGGTTCAGACATGGGGCTTCCTGTTCAAACATAGGTCGTATTCGAACCAAAGAGAACATAGCTATCCTTACAAAAGTCAGTTGGGGACCTAGTCGACCTGAACCGTAGCTACACCTCCGGGGAGCTTGGTCATGTCTTGACGACGGTAATGCCTTCTGGCTGGCATATTTGCCACTAAGTCAGTTGGGGACCTAATCGACTTGAACCGTAGTTACACCTTATGGGAGCTCGGTCATGTCTTGATGATGGTAATGCCTTCTGATCGGCTTTTAAACAGCCAATAAGTCATTTGGGGGCTTGGTCGTGTCCGAACCAATGCAATGCCACTTGATCGGCCCTAGGCCACTGAGTCACTTGGGGGCTTGGTCGAATCCGAACCAATGCAATGCCATTTGACCGGCATATTTGCCACGATTCAGTTAGGAACCTAGTCGACTTAAACCGTAGCTACACCCCTGGGGGGCTTGGTTTAACTTTGTCTTGACGATGGTAACGCCTTCTGAACGGTTCATAGCAACCACCCTTTGCATGCGTTTTACTATTGCGTTTTCCTCTCGTATTTGGTTGTTTGTTATCTTCCTTTTCCTGGTGTTTTTTGTTCTTTGGAACGACAAGTGCATTTAAACCGATTCAGCCGATACAGCCTGGTCCATTTTTTAACCCGGAGGCAAGTGGCCCGGTTTGGCAAAAGGCGCAGCACGGTTCGTGTGGTCGAAAGACCGTCCTTTGTACCCAGTAAAGACAGGAAACACAAGATGGAAAAAGTCATGGCAAGGGCATCAGTACCCGTGCACAAAGATGCATTCAAAAGCAGAGGTATTAACTATCTTATTACAAGGCAGCATAGTGCCTGAATATATTGTTTTTTGACGGATTAACGTCACCAATTAAGGTGAACCGGAGCGTTGATTACGCCTGTTCGCCGCCTCGGTTCGAAGGCTGTGGATCATCTTGCGCCGCTTCAGCTTTCTCTTGGCTACCCATTGGCTGGAAATCAGCAGTGGTCCAGTCGATTCCCATTAGCGCTTGAAAGACAGCTTCTTCATGAATCAGCAAAGACGGTTCAATGTCAGGAGCGTAGGTATGCTTACGGGTTGGAGGAATAAGGTTTTCCGCTTCAGGGACTGGGGCAGCTATTCGCTTGTTCTGGTTATCATATTGGGCCTGATAATGTGTCAGATCTGCTTCTTCAGCCAATTGACAAGCTAGGGGGCGCACCGCCCGGTTTATCGCCCTCAAGTCATTTTCGCCGAAATCTGAACCGTCTTCTTTCAAGCTGGGGTATCCTTGGGCCGCTTCGACAGGATCAAAATCTGGTACCCACGCTTTGGCCCGGATCAAGGCAGTGATGGCTCTGGTTCGAGCAGCTGATCTTTTTAACTCTTCAATCCGGGCTGGAAGCATGGATAACCTTTTTAACGTGTCTTGAATCAGAGACAGTGCAGGGTTGTTATGCGATGTAGTGGTGATAACTCTCTGTGCTCCGGTGTACAACTGTTCAATCAAAGTATAGGCAGCTTTGAGTTTCATCCGCACATCAGAACCCAAGTGTCCAATACGTGTGCCTGCAGTGTTTCAAGATGGATTACAAACCGGACATAGGATATAGCAAACAAGGTGCAAATTGGAAGAAGGGCATCGAAAGAAATTGACCAAAGACGGCAGAGGTCATGGAGTGTATTTGTCGCTTTACGGTGGATAATTCATCAACCACCGGTTTGAGAGCAGCTTCGGCATTTTCAGCCCTTTTCGTCAAAAGAGCCTTTTCAGTAGCCCAATCAGCTTGTTCCTTTTTGCGGCTTTCTTTAAGCTGTTCCGTAACGGTTAAGGCATTGGTCAATTCCTCCTTCGCTTTTGCAGTTTCAGCCTGCTGGGTTTTTAGGATTTCCTGAAGGTCCGAGACTTGTTTCTCTTTGGTCTTCAGATCCCCCTGCAGCAGGTCGTCAGCAGTGTTCAGAAAATATTGCACGGTTTGGAAGTATCAACCACACAAGCAAGTTGTGTGCTCGATACTTGGGGGCTAATGCATACTTGATCTTAACGCATGTTTTCCATTACAAAAGTCCCAGGATTAATACAAGTATTTAAACTTGGTACTTGGGGGCTAATGGTTATTTGATGATGTTTCTGGTTAACGGTCTATGTTGAAGCCCTGGGCTTTTAAACCGGGCCTTAGTTGTCAAGGCAGCATGATTCGGATTACTATCTCGGATTGGAAACAATTGAGAAGCTAGGTTGCAACAGAATAAAGCACAAGAGAGTTACCTCAAGTTTTTCTTTCATCATCCTGATCATACCAGCTTCATAATCGCGACTGGTGTACAGTCGGTTCAGGTACCCAGAATAAAGATCTTGGGCGCTTAAAGCGGCGTACGTTGAGGAATCAACGTCCCATTTGCCCTTTATGGCCGAGACTTCTTCCTTGGCAGTATGCTTGGCTAAAGTAGCAGAGTTCCCCGGTTCAGAGCGACCAATGCCGGTAATCACAACATCATCATCTTTGGAGTCGCTGCTCTGCATTGGCACTGTCGGTTTATCAACAGCTCCAGAAGGGGGGATGGATTCCTCAACCCGAACAGGACTGGCAGGCTGATCAGTACGGCTGGCAGGATTGGTAGGCCTTTCTTCAGCATAGGCGTCATCTTCACGAACTAGAGCATCAGCACCAGGAGTTCTCTCCGGTTCAGGAGCGGCAGTTCCTTCGGCCGGATTATCCAGACGAGCCTTCTTGCTCGGTCTAGGTTTAGCCCTGGGAAAGACCCAAAGATTGAAAGAACGGTATAAGATGGATTAAGAAACCCATATAGAAATATGTTATGACCGGTCCAACTTACCCAATAACTGTCTTTAGCGGTGGCAGTTGAGTGGCTGAAGATTCACCAGAAGATGAATGGGAAGTGACCTGGTAATCGGAGTCAGATGGATTAAGAGGCTGACGAATTAAACCTGCTTTAGGAGGAAAGCTAGCGCATAAATCGGAGACCTCTGAGCGGCGTTTCCGAACCGGGCTGTTCGGTAAACCGGCGGAGGTAACTACCTGGCCGCTATGCCGGGTGGTGCGTCGAGCTTCATGTTGCTGGGTCTTCACAAGAAATTTGGGATCCAAGTAAGCAAGAGGATGAGAAAATTTAATTTTCCGGTTTGCTTGGCGAGGTTTTTTCAAAGGCAAAGGAACTGCATCAGAAGAAAGAATAGTTACCTCTGGGCCTTCAGCATTACTCGCTTCAGCGTCGTCCTGACAAATATCATCATCAATAAGACGTATAAAAAGTAAGCCAACTGAATCGAGGTCTACCTCAAGGTCCGGATTACCCACATCATCCTCCTCTAAATCCGGGGTAGAGGAAGCGGTGTTCCTTTTCTTCTGAGCGGGCTTCTTCACCCTTGTTTTGGGTCGGGTTACCTTTTCGGTCGGCTCTTGAAACTTCTTGCTCCAAAACGGATCATCTCCCTGTCTCAGAAAGGACTGGAGTTAACAATATGTATATAAAGAGATCATAAATTCCATAACAAACAGAGGTGAGATGCTTACAGCAGGTGGTTTGTTTGTAGCACAAAAGGGAAGCAGGCCGGTTCGGGCGCAAACATATTCCGGTTCATTCAGCATCTTTTTCACAGCTTCAGTAACTTCGTCTTCCGTCAGCTGAATGTTGCAGTGCCTCAAAGGATCATCAACCCGGCCCGTGTATTGGCACATTAAACCGGAGCGGATGCTAAGGGGCAGGATGCTCCATGAAATCCAGCAACGGGCGAGATCTACCCCCGTTAAACCGTTAGCCATGAAGGCTCTGAGCTTGGACAGCTGAGGGGCATACTTACTCCTCTCTTTGGCGGTTAGCCTTGGGGGGAAGGGGTGTGTATTGCTAAGTCTCTCTGGACGGAAGCCAGGCAGAGGATTTTCTTCAGCAGGGGAAGTATCCTTGCAATAGAACCAAGTGTGATTCCATTCTTGCGGATGACTATGCAACTTGGCGTGAGGATAAGTCACTTCTTTCCTCTTTTGAATCGCCATACCACCCAGTTCCATATTAGGGCCGTCGGTGAATTCGGTACGTCGGTTCAAATGAAAACAGTCTCGGAACAGCTCTACAGTAGGTTCCTCCTGGAAATACACCTCACAAAGCGCTTGAAAATGGCAGATATTCGTGACTGAGTTTGGACCAACATCTTGTGGGCGCAACTTAAAATTAGCCAGGACGTCCCGATAAAATTTTGAACCGGGTGGATTAAAACCCCGGGCCAGGTGATCCGCAAACACCACCACTTCTCCTTCCTGTGGGGTAGGAGGACATTCATCCCCTGGAACCCTCCAATGGATGGCATTTTTGCTACTCAAAGCGCCAGTCAGAACTAAGTTGTTTAATTGGGTCTCGGTGATGCGAGAGGGAACCCAGTTGCATTCGTACACCTGTTTTGCCATAAGGAAATCTACAAGACAAAGGTATTCCGGTTTGAGAACAGGTGTGATTGTAAACCGAGGATGCTCTTATATAGAATGAAGTTATCTACAATGATATCATCTGGCGGTTCATTGAGGGGGCTAATGGATATATGGTTTGGGTTGTTCGCTCTGCTAAAAGTTAAACCGACCAGATCTAACAGTTGTGAATATGAAAGCAGAAACAGATCCCGTACGGATTCTTTCAAAACAATGGATCTACAGCTAGGGCAAAAAAGAAGTAAAAATATGAGGTTTGGCTCACAGCAGAACAGCATAAGTTCGGCAAGCAGGGAAATGAGTGGGATCTAAGGAGATGAGTGCAGATTTATGGCGAATATTGAGAGTGACTACAAATCACAATATAAGTATCATAATCTGTTCGCAAAAGCTGCTATGGAGATGAACAAGGAACAATGGCAGGATGACGAACCCTAGAACAGATCTAAAGCAAGAAGAATAGGAGCCTTACCGGGATCCAAACGGATGTGGAGGGTCGCCGCGGTACTCTGGTCCGGTCAGGGTGATGCAGCGGCCGGAGTGGATGCAGTAGCTGACGGCGGCGGCGGAGCTCCGAGGTCTGGGTCGCGAGGAAGACGAAGAAGGGGACGAAAGGGAGGAAAGGAAGATGGCCTTCAAGTCCTATTTATAAGGCGCGGCGCGCGTGCCAGGCGCACGAATCCAGGGGCCGGTGATTTCGGGAGCCCAGCCGTCGCCCTGATTATTGCGGATTAGCAAAAAGAGGCGGTAATTTTGCGCTGACGTCATATCGGTTTACCGCAGCAAGAGGAGACGAAGAAACGGCGGTTTAACAGTTACTGGAAGACGTTTGAAGACAGAAGTTCTTATTAAGGATTGACATGAACCTGTTCAAATCAATCTGGGGCCTAATGTTGGGGATATTGCTATTTGGGGTAAACCGGCCTACAGGGCCCGGGTTAGCTCCGTCAATGGACCCGAGATGTTAAAGCCCAAGGAGAAATAGAAGGGCCCAAGGCCTATAATCGGTTTAGAGGCTTACGGTCGTAAACCGGCCTGAGGTAAACTTGCATTGTAAGTTAGGAATAGAGAGACCTACCCGGGCACGTTTATGAACCGGAGGTTGGGACTTTGCAGACCGACGGGCGTCACCCGTGTATATAAGGGGACGACCCGACGGCAGTTTGAGGACAGAGAACAACAACTCGAGGTTTAGGCGAAGCTTATCGCTCCCTAGCCCTCGAAACACATCAATCCCATCACAACTAGACGTAGGCTTTTACCTTCATCGAAGGGGCCGAACTAGTATAAACACCGTGTCCTTGCGTCCGCTTTTAACCCCTTCAAGTTAACCCGTTGCGATGGCTCCATGACTAAGTCCTTTCGCTAGGACATCTGCCGTGACAAATCCACGACAGGTCCTCTTCGGCAACTTTTAACTTTTTCCAAGAGATAAATTCTTCTTGGACCGGGATTTTTAACCGGATATTGAGAGCGTCAGAGCTTTGCAAGAGATAGTTTCCTCTTAAACCGGATTTGAACCAGATACTAAGGGCTTCAGCACTATGTGGGAGACGGGATTTCCCTTAAACCGGACTATAAATCGGAAGCATCATTGTGAGCCGGAATATTTCTGACGGCCTTTAAATTTTCATCAATATAATAGTAGCCTCCGGGACCGGGTTATCTTTCCCTTCAACATCCTGGGGCACTTGATTTTGCTAAAACCGGCAAGACTTGCTGAGTCATATCATCGTAGCCCCCGAGTCTTAAGATGACTCAAGGAGTTGTCTTGAGATTCTCTGTACTTTGACCATAGCAGAAGTTATATATCATTGGTTTGATAACGCGATGTAAATCCACAGAAGGTTGGGGTGACTGCGGCGGGTTATAAATGATCCCGTATGAGCCGTGTCAGCAACTCGGCCAATGGTTTCTTCCAACTGGTTGTTTGAAGTTAACCAAACTGTAGTGGCAGCGATTTGTGCGCATGTCCATTGAACCATCCAGCACAGACAAGGCTGATGATAATTTGCCTCCAATTTGTTGGAAGAAAAACGGGCTACCCAAGCAGTGACTTGCTCATACTCAATAGACAGCTCATGCAGACACGTGCGGCCCGCTGTGTTGATGTAGACCAGACCGCAAGGGCGGTAGCGTAAGCACTTTCGTTGAGCACGGCAACACGGATAAATGTAGTGCAAAATGACTATGATATGCATTCCATATCCGTGATATAACTCCAATTTGGTGGTGAATAATTGTCCTGACGTATTTGGATGACAGATGATCTCACCATGTTTGCCATGAACATGGAACAATTTCTTGGTAAAACTGACTCGGCACGGCCACGACGGCGGTTTACATCGGCAGGATGGCCCGTCCTCAGACGCGACGTGATGAAGCGGCAACTCGGCGGCGGTTTAGCACATCAGGCAGCTCGGAGTTGTACAGAGGCGCGGCAGTTTAAGGGCGGTGCAGAGGCAGCTCGGCGCCCGATGGCGGAGCGACGCGCTAGCGGCCCGACGGTGGAGGCGAGCCAGCATCCGCGGAGGCGAGCCAGCGACGGCGGCTCGGAGCGCGGTGACGACTTGCGAAGACTGAGACCACCAGAGGCCGCACGGTAGTCGAGGCGCGGTTGGCGAGGCGCAGCCGTGACCGGTTTCAGCGCAGGTGC
Organism: Aegilops umbellulata; assembly: GCA_032464435.1. Lineage (NCBI taxonomy): Eukaryota > Viridiplantae > Streptophyta > Magnoliopsida > Poales > Poaceae > Aegilops > Aegilops umbellulata. The sequence continues at coordinate 180,205,917 of CP136057.1, read as the reverse complement.
GTAAAGCGGGAGGAGTTGACGGCGGTTTAAGGCGGAAGCGGTTTGTCGCGGGAGCGACTAGAAGTGGAGCCTCGAGGCGCCTGGCGGGTCAATTGACGCACGACAGGCAGAGATGTAGGGCTCGTGGTAGTTGGCCACTTATAGCAACGAAGGTTTGAAGACAGAGTCATGGTGGCGGAGGTAACCCGGCGACGGGCGGCCATGGCGACTCACAACAGACACGGGCGGTTCAAGACCGGAGTGAGGCATGGCGACGGCGACTCAGCAGACGCGGGCGGTTCAGGGCCAGCTACGGCGGGTCATGGCTGCGGAAGCGCGTGGCAGCGTAGGGGTATCGAACCGGCCGTGGTGAAGGCGAGGCGAAGACAGCGGGCTCTCGAGGCGAGGCCGCAGTAGTAGCGCGAACCGGTGATGCAGGGTCGATGATGCGGCAAACCATGGTAGCGACGGGTTGATGAAGGCGACTCGATGTTAGTGCAATTGGCGGGTCACACGGCCCGGGCGGCTCAGGTGTGGAGAGCCGGCGGTTTGAGGCGAGCGCGACGACTCATATGGAAGGCGACTCCACGGAGGCGGTTCAGGTGCGGCGAGATTCGACGGCTGCTCGGAGCGGATGGTGGATCCGAGCCAGATGCGGAGCGAGGCCAGGCCACGGCAGTTGAACAGCTCGGCGAGGTGGACTCCAAGCGGAGTTAAGACGGCCGTGCAGTGCGGCGGCTCGAAGTTGGTCATGGCGGAGGTGAGACAAAACCATCTCACGGTTTGCTCATGTGATACTGTACTTCAGTAGTACTATCCAAATCACGTACGAGTAGCATTTGTTAAATAATGCTCCTACCTGGCAGATCGTTTCTTTTTTTTGGACTGTTTTGACATGGAAGTAGCATGCAACCACAACGGTTAATCCCCTCGGGACTTGAAGCTGTACATGGCCGAGTCGATGCTGCTTTTCGGCAGCTCGGTCAGATGGCAGATGGTACTGGCGGTTTGGAAGCAGCTCGGAGTCAACCCAGAACAGAGATGACTCGGAACCGATCTGAGGCCACGGGAACGACTCGGAGTCTTCCCGTAAAGGTGTCTATGGCGCCCAACGGCTCGAGGTGAGGCCGAGCGAAGGCGGTGGCTTACGATGGTAGAAGTGGCGATGGAAGCTGGTGGCTTGTACCGAAGCAGCGGTGGGCCATCGATGTTGCTGTCGAGCTGTGGAGTCCGTGCTACTTAATGCCTCATGTATTGCACTAACAATACTCATGAAACACGAGTTGAAACGTCTGTTGATCCGGCGACTTGCGGCAACAACCAATCATGACCCTAATTTTTCCTTAAACTTTAAACCTCACAGATTATAAATCTGAACTGATAAACCCACAACACATGCAGATCCTTCGAAACCAGCTCTTCTTCATCCAGAAACTTGCAACTTCTCGGTCCCTAGAGAGATCCCTTCAAGAACTCATCACCACCGCGCGCTCGCCCCACGGTGGGCGCCAACTGTCGTGGAATTGTCACGACAGATGTCCTAGTGTGAGGACTTAGTCGCGATGCCAACGCATCTATGTGGTAGCTTGAGAGGGGTTGAGTAGAATCGAGAGACGCAACACAAGACAATGATTTAGACAGCTTCGAGCCCCGGGAAACATCATCCGGTAAAAACCCTACATGATGTTTGTGGCTAGGTCTCATTATCATCACCAGGGAGTCGCCGTAAACTGGATCTCCCAGTTATGTCTAGACCTAAGATTATCCCCCCCCCCTCTTGGGGTGCCATGCCCCTCCTTATATATGTTGAAGGAGCGGGTTACATGTAGAGTCCAACTCGGATTAAGACTTAAACTATTCTGACTTCTCTTCATGGGCTTCTTAACGTCTTGGGCTTCATAACGTCTTGGGCTTCATAACGTCTCAGGCTTCATAACCCCACGCGACTCTATCTATCGGGTTATGACTATCAACCAGTTATCACTGTCTTCCGGGTTATGACTGTCAACCAGTTATCACTGTGTGCCGGGTTATGACTGCCAACCAGTTATCACTGTCTGCCGGGTTATGACTGTCTGCCGCTTTATGATGGTCTGCCGGGTTATGACTTCCTGCGGGTTTATGATCTGACTTAACATCTGCCGGGTTATCATCTGACTTAACACCTGTCGGGTTATCATCTGACTTAACACCTGTCAGGTTATCATCTGACTTAACACCTGCCGGTTTACCAGGCCCCAGCCGGGTTATAACTCCGGCCGGGTCATACCGCGGGGTATATCCCCGACAGTATCGGTAGCTGGTACCATATAGGCCGGGGGCTGATAAGGGACTAATCAGTGAATCATACTTTTAACTGAATATATATGTAACCCATTTATCGGTAGGTTAACGAGGGACATATCTAATATAATCGAGGCTACATAGCAACATGCACTGTACTGAATATCTAAATATGCAATCTTAGGCTACATAGCAACAAGGAAGACTGTTACATTAATGTTCTCATGATGTCTACGTAGAAGAGCAACAACAATAACAACAACACATTAGCAATTAATCGGCCGATAATTTGAAAAATGCAATAAACTCCCTCCGACCCATAATATAAGTTGTTAATTCATCGAATATGTGACTATATTGGATGTTATAAGATATTATATAATGGGACAGAGGGAGTGTTGTACTACATCATTGTGCAATTGTTGTTTAGCTTGTAATACTAACTTGGTGCTTTTAGGTACATATGTCATTGGTAAAGGTCCGCGCTTCGACCCTTTACGCGTATGGGGCAATGAGATATTGATGAACCAGCATCAACTGAGGAAGCTGATAAAGATTATTAGTAAAATGGGTCAAAGATGGTAATTAAACTATTTGTTTACACTTTATCCAAGACAACAGCAAACTTCAGGATGGTAAGTAAGAACTCTGCAACCTTCTTTTTACTGCCCATAATGAGTTGTGTTAGATGACAATGTCTGAATCTTTTTTCTTTGCAGTGGTTCCCAAAGCAGTTTACTCAAGATTACCTCTCAAACTACATGATTGGTGGGCATGCAAAGGTTAAAGTATTTCTACCAGAACACGATGACTATCTAGATGTGTTCATGAAGACAGTGAAGGATGGGTGAAAGTGCATTATGACTACGAGAGGGGGGGTGAATAGGCGACTTTTATGAATTCTTCACTAAGGAATTTGCTAGTCAGGAAATTCCTTAGCGAAGAACTACTTGCAGCGGAATAAGTACTCAGAAGTAAACATAACAGAAGACAAGCATAGTCGTCATGATGAAATGAAGACAAACATAGAGTCAGAAAGCGTAATCACATGATAACACATGATGAAGACAAACAGATTGAAGAAATTGAACTGAGGATATTGAGAAAGTCTTCAGTCAAAGTCTTCAAACACAAATATGACAAGCACACAACACAATACTGAGGAAATGAAAGAGTTGAGGAAATAGAACCAGTTGGCTTGGTGAAGACAATGATTTGGTCGACTAGTTCCAACTGTTGTCTCAGTTGTACATCTGGTTGGAGCGGCTAGGTATTTGAACCTGAGGACACGCAGTCCCGGACACACAGTCCTCACCGTATTCTCCTTGAACTAAGGTCACACAGACCTTGTCCAATCACTCTTGGTAAGTCTTCAGGTGACTTCCGAACCTTCACAAACTCGGTCACTCGGCGATCCACAATTCCTCTTGGATGCTCTAGACCATGACGCCTAACCATCTGGAAGAAGCACAGTCTTCAAAGGTAACAAGCTTAGGATCCACGCAGGATCAATCTCTACAGTGATGCTCAATCACTTTGGGTTTGTAGGTGTTTGGGTTTGGGTTTTCCTCACTCAATGATTTTTGCTCAAAGTCCTTGGAGGATGGGATGCTCTCAAATGACAAGTGTCAGTTTCCCACGGAGCAGCCAACCAGCTAGTGGTTGTAGGGGCGGCTATTTATAGCCTAGGGAGCAGCCCGACATGATAAGACATAAATGCCCTTCAATGATATGACCTTTAGGTGGATAAGATATTTTGGGACAGCTGGCACGTAGCACAGCAACGTCAGAAATTTGAGGTTCAAATTCCTCAGGGCTATCATGTTCCTCACAGTGTAGGCAATCCGCACTGGCGAATTCGTAACTCCTCAGTCAGAACAAATTCCTCAGAGATCAGAAGAACTTCGTCTCTGTCACTGAAGAATATGACTGAACTGTATGAGATTTCCAATGGCTTCACTCGAATGGATTGGTAGGTGTAGGATTTTGAGTTGAGCATCACATGGAAATTTTTCCTTAGTATTTCCTCGACCCCCTTTTAACAGTACGGTGTTTCCTATGACTCAAGAAAGAGAAAACTAAACTACGAAAACAAAAGTCTTCATGCTTCATGTTCCTTGAATGAATACCAAGTCTTCAAGGTTACACCAATTTCTTCACTTTCAAAGTCTTCAGAAAGTCTTCAGAATACCAAAGTCTTCAGTCGAAGAACTTCATTTTTAGGGGTCTGTAAATATCAAACTCCTCATAGAATTATAGACCTGTGTACACTCATAAACTCATTAGTCCCATAATCTATAAGTCTTCAATACACCAAAATCACTAAGGGGCACTAGATGCACTTACAATCTCACCCTTTTTGGTGATTGATGACAATATAGGTTAATTTTTCAACGGGGATAAACATATGAAGTGTAAATGCTGATATTGAGGAATTTGATTGCAAGATATAGAAGAACTCCCCCTGAAGATGTGCATAGTGAGGAATTTGCTTTTGAAGCAATGTACACTTGAAGAGTTGAATCATGGAGATCCCCCCTATATCTTGTAATTCATACACGCATTTGACATACAATATGAAGATTTTGAAATGCATGATGAAATATGGTGACTGACGAAATTCAGCATGCGTGCAATAATATTAACGAGGAATAAGCATGCAGAATAACGTAGCAGAAGTATCAGAACACCATCGGGTTTAAGTTTACAACTCGATCCAATAAAAGTTTCAGAAGAACGAGAGTTGTAACTTAGCAAAAAAACACTCATAAAATAGACCCGCTTGAAGACTAAATCAAATTTCTCCCCCTTTGTCATCGAATGACCAAAGGGATTGAAACTGAGGACTAACACCCCTGAAGATAATCAAGTTGATGAAGGAGCGCCAGCGTTGTCAGGGTCGGTTGTTGTAGTAGGGCCTGCCGCTGTGTCGTCCAAGTCTTCATGTTCATCAGTGTCACGCGATGAAGAATAGGAGCTGGCCACCAAAGAAGGAACCTTGACCTTCTTGTATTTCTTCGGAGGAGGTGCAGACCAATCAAATTCTTCCTTGAGACCCATTTTCTTTAGATCTTCAGCGTTGTAGACATGAGACAGAACAACCCAGGTGCGGTTGAAGGTTTCATGGAGGTAGTATTGGTTTTTCTTCACTACATTGTGTGTTGAGGTCATGTTGTGAAGAATTGAACCAAACTGACGCTTGACCCATTTATGATTGCGATCAACTTTCTGATGAAGACTGAGGAATAACTCACGATCAGTCATCACCCTGGGTGCTATGGCTTGAGGATTTTGCTTGGCGGAGTTGTTGGTGGCAGAGTCATGTGTGGCAGAGTCATGATTGGTGGAATAGGATGCAGCCTTGCGAAATTGACCATCCAATGGACGAATGCCTTCATCTATCACAACAGCTCCCTTGCCTTTGTCATCATCTGAGGAAAATGTCCGTTTGAGGACTTCAATCGAAGGCAAGTAGCTGCAGTGGTTCAGAGTGTCAGCCTTGTAATTGAGTGAAGACCTTGTCCTGGTGAATCTCATAATCCATGGTGCATAAGGCTTCAGCTCAAATGGTGACATAGCAATATTTGCTAGAGTCCTCATGAAGAAATCATGGAAGTTGACGGGAACGCCATGAATGATGTTGAAAAGCAGATTCTTCATGATGCCAACAACTTCATCATCATTTGAGTCGTGGCCTTTGATAGGACTCATTGTCTTCGACAGAATGCGATAGACAGTCCGAGACACATACAATAATTCCTTGACGAGAAATTTGGTTTGAGGGGCCTACCCTGGCTTCAAAGGCTTCATCAGAACTTGCATGTAGTGATTTGTAAGCTCAGGTTCACTGTAGACACAACGTGCACCTTCAAGGGGAGGACTGAGTGCTAGGGCACGAAGCAATTCAGAAGCTGGTGCCTTGTAATGAGTATTTTCCGTCATCCAGTCCAACACCCATGAATTCACATCTTCAGAATCTCCTGTGATGTGCAGCATCGCATAGAATTGAAGAATGAGTTCTTCATTCCAATCACATATGTCAGTGCAGAAATTCAGCAGTCCAGCATCGTGAAGAAAACTGAGGACTGGCTCGAAGCACGGCAGAGACTCCATGTCCACGTGAGGAATATGTGCATGATCGAAGACTTTGTCTTTGTTGAACAGCACTGAGGAATAGAAATTGGCTTGACTAGCAGTCCAGAAACGCCTCTTCCTTATGTGAGCAGAATCATATGGGTTGTAGTCAGTGAAGAACACATGCTCGCCAAAGAAGTCTTCAGCCTTAAACTTTTGCTTGCGAGAGAAGGGATCCTTTGGTTTGGGCAGAGGAGTGTCGGTGAGTTGCGTCATGACCTTGGGAATCGCAATCTTAGGTTCATTAGTCTGAGGAATTTCTGGTTCCTCTTCAGTTGCAGTCTGCGTTGTCATATGATCAGCAGCATCAGTTTCTTCAGCACTAGTGGCTGGAATTTCTTCACGCACAGACGAGGTGGGTTGAGTTTCTTTAGAGCCCATTTGAACTGTTGGTGCAGGGGACTGAGGTATTTGTTGTAGAGGGGTGAAGAGTGGAGAGTTGGGGTGCTGATTTTCCCAAAAGTCATCGTTCATCACAGGCGTTTACTGCCAATATCCACATCTTCATCTTCCAATTCTTCAACACCAGCCTCTTCAGCCATAAACTGAGGCACTGGTGAGGATACAATTGGTGTTGAAGGGATCGCATCCACTTCAATTTCTTCATCAATCTGCTTTGACGAAGCAGCGGATTGAGTTTCTTCATCAGGTCCGCTTGGGATCTCATAGTCTTCACCAAAAGGAACAAGGTCCTTTGATGGCATGGTTGAAATCGGAACAGCATCAATGGGATTTTCAAACGAGCTGGCATAGGCTTCATTTTCTTCGGAGCTGAAGAATCTGAAGCAGATGATGCTTTCCTTTTCTTCACTACAGCACGCTCTGCAGCCTTGGTCTTCTTCACATCTGATGCAGATGGAAGGATTGGAGTTGGTGTAGGTGCAGGAGGAGCTGAGGAATCGGTTTGAATTTCTTCAGGCACAACTGATGAAGTTGCCCTGACTTCTTCCGTTTCTTCAGGCGCACCACTAGTAGATGCCCTGGCAATTTCTTCAGGGGCTGGAATGGAGTCATCAACCCTGGAACTAGCATTTTCTTCAGCAGCCTGAAAGTCATCAGCAGTGCTGGCATGTTCTTCAGTTGGCTGAGCAGAAGCTTCAGCTTGAGGAACTTCTTGTTGCGATGGGGCTACAACATTGGTGAACTTCTCAGTCAGTTTTACAAACCTGACTTTGGCTCCTTGCCAATCAGCATAGTATGCGTTGAAGTTGTCACTGAGGGTTTTGATTTCAGACTGGATTTTGATAAGTTCATCAGTTGTCATTTTGACAACGTTGGTCTTCAGATATTTCTCCTTCTTATACTGGGCCTTCTTGATCTGCCTCGCCTGCTCATATTTCCATTTCTCCTCTTGGATGAAATGAGTCAGCATGTGACTTTGGCCAGGAGTCAACTTGAAATCTGGCATAGGAGTGTTTGGGTCCTTGTGCCAGAGATCAATGTAATCGAGGATTGCTCTTGGATCCAAAAGTAGTGGCACAGGTGTGCCTTTGGCTCTAGCGGCCCTTTGTTGTCTGTCTCTGATGATTTCTACAAGTTCATCATCATCAGCTTCATCGTCAGATGGCACTTGGAAGGCAACCTGTTTCTTCTTAGGACTTGGCCGAGGACCTCGTCCAGCAGTTGCCTTTGTCTTCAGTAGAGTGGGGCCTGATGAACAATTTGGTGCAGCTGAGGAACTTGCTGAGACACCAGAGGCAATAGAGATGCCTGCAGTCCTTTGGCATGTGGCCAGATGCGCAGGTGCTGAGGACTTTGTCGGAACAGCCGAGGACTTTGGAGGAGCTGAGGATTTGGGAGGAGCAGGAGCAGCATGAGGAATTGGTCTTGAGGTCTTTGACGACTCTGGCCGTGAGGGCATAGCTGAGGAACTTGGCCGTGAGGGCACTGTTGGTGAAGCACTTGGCTTGCGCGCAGGCTTCTTTGCCATAGACCTCTTTCGCTTGACAGAGGCCTCAGTGGCAGCAGCAACAGAGTCTTCATTAAATTTTCTCACTGCTTCTTTTGCTTGTTTAGCCAACTTGGCTTGGCGTTTGGCCCATTCTTCAGGAAAGTCCTCACCGCGTTTGATACTAGTGGGATCTGCCCCTTGGACAGGTGGCAATGGGGCTTTTGGGCATGGAGGATTGAGTGCGAATTTATTCATATACTTTGGAGTTACATATATGTATTCCCTCCATTCTCGTGCCCATCTCCTTTCAATCCTCTGTATGCGCACCTTGCGCTGATTTTTGTTTTCTTTGCCAAACTTGGCCTCATCAAGTGTGCAGTATTCTTTGTAAATGTCCTCAGGGATTTCAAAAGCAGTCATGACCTCAGGCCTCTTTCCTCCTTTCTGCGGCTTCTTTCCGTCTGCCATATTCTTCAGTTGAGGAATTTGAACAATTGAATTTTCTGAAGAAGTATGCAATTTTTCTTCGAGGAACGCTGCGAATGAGTTAAGTTGATGAGAACCTAGTGATTCAGCAGCGGACATGAGTACCTGTGAACAGAGTATAGTTGCGAGGAATTTGGAGAGGTCATATGCGTTCTCAGAAGGGTTTTCAAAAAGAAACAAGTTGATGAATTTGACCAGATGAGTCTTGAAGAATTTCACTAAGCGTTTTGTCTTAGGTTCCAGAGTTTTATAGACCGAAGATCCACACAATTGAGGAATCTTGAAGAAAAATGATGCTTAGAGAAATGAATCAAGAACAGATGATTTGTGAGGTGTTTTAGTGTGTGAAGATATGAAAAAAATACCTTTGAAGATTTTGTAGGAAAACATTGAATCAAGGAGGGCAGTAAAAGTAACTTTTAATTACCCTGAACGAAGAACACGACGAACAAAGAGGTGGAGATGTGAAGGTCGTCGGTGTAGATCTTCCACGCCCTAACTCGGCGGAGGAAGACGGCTACGGCGGCGGCGGAGTGAAGATTTTCGTGGCCGGCGCGAGTACGACGGCGACGAGGTCGAGGCAGTGAAGCTCTTCCTCACCGGCGATGATGGAGTAGCGGCGGCGCTAGGGTTTGGGAAGCTCGAGCGGGAGAGAGAGAGTTTGAGCGGAGTAAAGGAAGTGAGGAAGGGGAAGGGGTATTTATAGCCACGGTGAAAAACCGTTCGCCCGAAGATTTGGGACGAACGTGCCCCTGACCCTTCTCCTTCGCACGACATGTGTCACCCACGTACAGTGAAGTGGAGATTGTGTTAGATCGTGGGTGAATAGAATAATGTATCCTGGGATGCAGAACGGTTTGAGCGGCAAAACCGAAAATTTGGATAAGATTAGTTTTAACGTCCCGTTCGCAATTTCTTTAGCTGACAAGGACACGGTGAAGATTTTGAACGAGTTTCAAATAGAACGCACATGAAGAATTTGTGAATAGATTGGGTTGAGTATAGCATAGAGGGAGAAGGGTTCGATCACATTCACTTAGCAGAAAAACCATATTGAAGAAATAACCATAAGTGAATGCTGTAGAGGACATATATATAGCCAATGAAGAAAAACAAAGGAACAAGTGAAGATTTTGCAAAGTTGAAGAATTTGAAAAATTGAGGAATTTCAAAAACTGAGGAAAAACTCAAAACTGAAGATTTTCAACTTTTTGTGGTGGCGTAACCCACCGTATAAGAATGATGATTTCAGACACCGCGTACAATTGTCGTAGGGTTCTGAGAATCAAATTCTTCATTAATTTCTTCACACTTAGAGTGTTATTCTTCATTGATTGAAGAAAAACATTTCTTCATGTGTTGCACATCTAAGTCATCAATTTTGCATAAGAGTTAGGATGAGTGCCTTTTTCAAAGTACATTCGAAGACTCTAAGATATTTAGCTCACACCGCAACTTGCTAAATCTCTTCTCATCCAAGGGCTTTGTGAAGATATCGGCTAGCTGTTCTTCAGTCTTCACATGCTCAATAGAAATGTCTCCCTTCAACACATGATCACGAAGAAAATGATGACGAATCTGAATGTGCTTTGTCTTCGAGTGCTGAACTGGGTTGTGAGCAATCTTGATGGCACTCTCATTATCACATAGGAGAGGCACATTCTTCACATTGACGCCATAGTCCTTGAGAGTTTGCTTCATCCATAGCAGTTGAGCACAGCAAGAACCAGCAGCAATGTACTCAGCTTCAGCAGTAGATAGTGATACGCAGTTCTATTTCTTCGAGGACCAACAGACCAAGGATCGTCCGAGGAAATGACATGTACCAGATGTTGACTTGCGGTCCACACGATCACCGGCATAGTCAGAGTGAGAATATCCAATGAGATCAAAAGCCGAGCCCGTGGGGTACCATAATCCTAGTGTTGGTGTGTGAGCTAGATATCGAAGAATATGCTTCACAGCCTTATGGTGTGATTCCTTCGGTGCAGCTTGAAATCAGGCACACATGCAAGCACTAAGCATTATATCTGGCCTAGATGCACATAAGTACAATAAAGAACCAATCATGGAGTGGTATACCTTGTGATCGAAGTCAATACCATTTTCATCAGTGCACAGATGGCCATTTGTGGGCATAGGAATTTTGACGCCTTTGCAATCTTGTGTGGTGCAAAAGTTTCATCGAAATCAATTCCTTCAACCTGTGTGTAGCCTTGAGCTACTAGTCGTGCCTTATTCCTCACCACAAGGCCATTTTCATCTTTCTTGTTGCGGTAGATCCATTTTGTGCCAACGATATTATGCTTGCGAGGATTTGGACATTTGACCAGTTCCCAGACGTTGTTGAGATTGAATTGATGTAATTCTTCTTGCATGGCCTGAATCCACTCAGGCTCCAGAAATGCTTCATCTACCTTAGCGGGCTCTGTGATAGAGACAAAAGCATAGTGCCCACAAAAGTTCGATAAATGTGAAGCTTTTGAGCGTGTGAGAGGACCTGGTGCTCTAATGTCATCGATGATCTTCTCCACTTGCACTTATTTTGCAACGTGAGGATGAGCTGGTTGTCGTTGAGGAATTTGATCAGCATTTTCTTCAGCACCAATTTCTTCAGCATTTTCCTCAGGTGCATCAGCTCGATGTTCTCCACGTTCTGGAATGAATTCTTCAACATTTTCTTCAGTAGGAATGACATCCTCAGTAGCCTTGAACTTGATAGAATCTTCAGGAGCGGGTTCATCTATCACAGAAGGTAGGTGTTCTCTTTGCGAGCCATTAGTTTCATCAAACCGCACATCTACAGTTTCAACAACCTTGTGAAGAACGTTGTTGAAGACTCTGTAGGTGTGCGAGTCCTTTCCGTAACCAAGCATAAAACCTTCATGTCTTTCGGTGCAAATTTTGAGTTGTGATGAGGATCTCTAATCCAGCATTTGGCAGGGAAGACTTTGAAATAACTCGCATTGGGTTTCTTGTCAGTGAGGAGTTCATAGGCAGTCTTCTTGAAGAATTTGTGAAGATATACTCTGTTGATGATGTGTCACGCAGTATCAATTGCATCAACCCAGAAACGACGAGGCGTTTTGTACTCATCAAGCATAGTGCGAGCCATCTCAGCAAGAGTCATGTTCTTGCGCTCCACGACGCCATTTTGCTAAGGAGTATAAGGAGCAGATAACTCATGAGTAATACCAAGTTGATCAAGATAGTCATCGAGACTCGAATTCTTGAACTCGGTGCCATTGTCACTTCTGATGTGCTTGATCTTCACACCAAAGTTGGTTGAAGCCCTCGAGGAAAATCGTTTGAAGACTTCCTGCACTTCATGTTTGTAAGTAACAAGGTGTACCCATGTGTAACCAGAGTAATCATTAACAATAACAAAGCCATATTGAGACGCATCATTTGAAACTGCAGAATAATGATTAGGACCGAAGAGATACATATGAAGCAATTCAAATGGTCGAGTAGTGGTCATGATAGTCTTCGCTGGATGCTTAGCCTTTGTCATCTTTCCAGCTTCACAGGCTCCGCATAAGTGATCCTTGAGGAATTTGACATTCTCAATGCCAATGACATGCTTCTTCTTCGCAAGCGTGTGCAAATTCCTCATGCCTGCATGACCAAGTCGTCGATGCCATAGCCATCCTTCCGAAGCTTTTGCAAGTAGGCACACGGCTGGTTGTGAACCTGTAGAGAAATCAACAATATACAAGTCTCCTCTCCTAAAGCCTTCGAAGACTTTGGAATTGTCAGCTTCCATAATCACAACACAATGATACTTGCCAAAGACAACAACCATATCAAGATCACAAAGCATTGAGACAGACATAAGGTTGTATCCTAAGGACTCAACAAGCATGACTTTGTCCATGTGTCGATCCTTTGTGATCGCAACCTTACCTAGACCCAATACCTGACTTTTGCCTTTGTCAGCGAAGATGATATGCTTCAGAGCCGATGGTGATAAGGGAGCATACATCAATAGATTCTTGTCACCAGTCATGTGATTTGTACATCCACTATCGAGGACCCACTCAGTGGCTTTGGGTTGATCATCCTGCAGATGAATTAGTGCAGCTTACAAACTTCATATACTTCATCAGTGAAGAATATGACATCACAATTCATCAGATCAATTTCATCAAGCAGTAAGACATATAAGCAGTATGAGGACGTGAGAAATGAAAGTTCATTTCTTCATGATTAGCCTGCGTCCTTTCAGGCAATTTCAGGTCTCCAGCAAATTCTTTAGACATTCATGCACGTCTGGAGACCTGACCCTGCAGAAGAAATTAGTTCTTGTTCTTCACCACCCACATCTGAAGGGGTGGCAAAGAGTTCATCACTCTACGAGCTCCATATGAGAATGGTGGCATAGAGGCCAAACCATTTCGTTTCACATAGGAGGAGTTAGGGTAAGCATATGAATAAGCAGAGAAATTCTTTGAGGACTTATGAACATAATGATTAGCACTTGGCTCTTCCCTGCGAAACAGAGTTGTTAGCACGATGATGTTCATATGAGGACTTTGATCCTTTTGAGGAATTTGATCCACGTGAGGAATTTGGTCCGTATGAGGACTTGGATCCATATGAAGAATTTGGTCCATATGAAGAATTTGATCTGGGGTTCCTATTCTTCACAGGTGGTGTCATGCGTACATTCACCTGAAGACTTTCAAGGCACCTTTTGGGAACCCAGATTTTCTTCATAGGGGAACCGTTCATGTAGTTAGTGCCAACATATCTAGCAAATACGTCACCATTCTGATTTTTGAACAGTTTATAGTTGGAGTCAAATGACTCATTAGAAGAATGAGAAGATTCACATGTAAAGCCAGATAAATTAGATGGATCAACTGGAGGTCCCTTTGCAGCAACCCATGAGGTTTTGGGGTACTGCTTGGGCTTCCAATATGTACCATCAGCATTGAGTTTCCTCTCAATACCCTCTTTCCTAGGGTTCCTGTTGAGGATATGCTTTTTAAGCACATCACAAAGAGTCTGATGCCTTTTGAGGCTTTTGTACATGCCTGTCATGTACAATTCCTTCAGCCCTGCATCGTCAGTGATACTAGCAATGTCCTCAGATGAGGAATTAGTGATAGCAGAGGCAGGTGAAGAATTTATAACATTAGAAGCATTTGAACATTCAGGTGATGAATTAGCAGATTCATGTTCAATGCATTTCAAACATGGAGGAACAAATTCTTCCTGAGCAGCGCTGATTTGTTGAGCAAGTAATGAATCGTGCTCCATCTAAAGATCTTCATAACTCACTCTTAGCTTCTCAAGATCTTGCTTTCTTTGAAGAAATTCATAAGAAAGCTTCTCATGATCAGACAAGAGAGTGTTATGATGATCTTGAAGGGAGTCATACTTAGTATGAAGTCTCTGAAGACTTTCAGCCAAAGCTTTTGACTGATCCATTTCTTCACCCAACATATCATCGCTCTTACTAAGCATGTTTTGAACCTTTTCCAAAGCTCTTTGTTGTTTAGCGGCAAGGGAAGCAAGTTTGACATAATTGGGTCCAAATTCATCACCAGATTCATCATCACTGGATTCTGATAGATAGCATTCAGTTACCTTTTCACCATCTGCCATAAGACATGGTGAGGATGATGATGATTCTGGTTCAAATGTCATTGATTTGAGAGATTCCTTGAAGTCCTCAAACCAAGGATCATGACAGGTTCGATGACCTTCATAGACATCAGAGAGACGGTCCCAGATAAGCTTCGCGTGATCGAGACGCGATGTTCATGAACTGATTTTGAGATAGACAGGAGCAGATGACGTCCTTCGCCGTGAGGTTGAGAAGAGTGTTCTTGCGAATGTCATCAGCTTCCGCCATCTTGCATAGATCGTCCACACCAATCTTAGTGACGGTCCACAGCTCGCTGTTCATCGCCATGAGGCGCTTCTTCATCATGGCCTTCCACTTGGGATACTCGTGACCGTCAAAGATAGGGCATGCCACTTTCTTCATACCTGCGGTCGACATAGCTAAAACTCCAGGTGGTTAAACCAAAATCACACAGAACAAGGGAGTACCTTGCTCTGGTACCAATTGAAAGTGCGTTATGACGACTAGAGGGGGGGGGGTGAATAGGCGATTTTTATGAATTCTTCGCTGAGGAATTTAATAGTGAGGAAATTCCTTAGCGAAGAACTACTTGCAGCGGAATAAGTACTCAGAAGTAAACATTACAGAAGACAAGCATAGTCATCATGATGAAATGAAGACAAACATAGAGTACAGAAAGCGTAATCACAGGATAACACAGGATGAAGACAAACAGACTGAAGAAATTGAATTGAGGAAATTGAGAAAGTCTTCAGTCAAAGTCTTCAAACACAAATATGACAAGCACACAACACAATACTGAGGAAATGAAAGAGTTGAGGAAATAGAACCAGTTGGCTTGGTGAAGACAATGATTTGGTAGACCAGTTCCAACTGCGGTGTCAGTTGTACATCTGGTTGGAGCGGCTAGGTATTTAAACCTGAGGACACACAGTCCCGGACACACAGTCCTCACCGTATTCTCCTTGAACTAAGGTCACACAGACCTCGTCCAATCACTTGTGGTAAGTCTTCAGGTGACTTCCGAACCTTCTCAAACTCGGTCACTCGGCGATCCACAATGCCTCTTGGATGCTCTAGACCATGACGCCTAACCGTCTGGAAGAAGCACAGTCTTCAAAGGTAACAAGCGTCAGATCCACGCAGGATCAATCTATTCAGTGATGCTCAATCACTTTGGGTTTGTAGGTGTGTGGGTTTGGCTTTTCCTCACTCAATGATTTTCGCTCAAAGTCCTCGGAGGATGGGATGCTCTCAAATGACAAGTGTCAGTTTCTCACGGAGCAGCCAACCAACTAGTGGTTGTAGGGGGCGGCTATTTATAGCCTAGGGGGCAGCCCGACATGATAAGACATAAATGCCCTTCAATGATATGACCGTTAGGTGGATAAGATATTTTGGGACAGCTGGCCCGTAGCACATCAACGGTCAGAAATTTGAGGTTCAAATTCCTCAGGGCTATCATGTTCCTCAGAGTGTAGGCAATCCGCACTAGCGAATTCCTAACTCCTCAGCCAGAACAAATTCCTCAGAGACCAGAAGAACTTCGTCTCTGTCACTGAAGAATATGACTGAACTGTATGAGATTTCCAATGGCTTCACTCGAAGGGATTGGTAGGTGTAGGATTTTGAGTTGAGCATCACATGGAAATTTTTCCTTAGTATTTCCTCGACCCCCTTTAACAATACGGTGTTTCCTATGACTCAAGAAAGAGAAAACGAAACTACGAAAACAAAAGTCTTCAGGCTTTATGTTCCTCGAATGAATACCAAGTCTTCAAGGTTACACCAATTTCTTCACTTTCAAAGTCTTCAGAAAGTCTTTGGAATACCAAAGTCTTCAGTCGAAGAACTTCATTTCTAGGGGTCGACTTTCTCTGTAAATATCAAACTCCTCATAGACTTATAGACCAGTGTACACTCATAAACTCATTAGTCCCTTAACCTATAAGTCTTCAATACACCAAAATCACTAAGGGGCACTAGATGCACTTACAATGGGCGGTCGGCCATAACAAGGGGTTGAACTAGAGTTGTGCATGCCTTCATCATGGAGGAGGGAACAATATGGGCATTCCGCTTCATCTTGTTCAGCAACCAAAATATATTTCGCCTCATTCTTTATTTGGTGCTTATGTAATTCTTGAACATATGCACATGTGAATAGAAGAATGGATTGGTTGCTTGAACCTTATGGATATGAATAAAGCTTATAACATAGTTTCAAATTCAAATTCGATACAATTTTAAATAGCAGTAATTAAATTAGGGTGAAATTACGCTATGCAGGTCGTTACGGTGCACATGGTTGGTAAAACACAAACGTGTGTGATATACACCATAATCTGACACGGTTCATAGAGAGGAAATGTGTGCGAGCATGCACACAGTTGCCGTGTGTGATGTCAGACAATATCACAAACTGTGCGAGCAAACTAACTATTTGTGACGGTTGCCTTATCGTACACGATTTACAATCATGAATTGTTTCTGATGTGGTACGCATCGTAAATGTTGCACCACAAAATAGCGTGTGCGATAGTTATCATGTATGACACTGTTACGACGGTTCGACGTTTCGTAATCCTATCCGACACTCATACAATGATTAACTAATCTTCTTAATTAGTTATCGCATACGGTTCGGGAAAAGTGAATGTGTGTGATTGTCTGCTTATCAAACACGTTCTATAATCGTGAACTGTTTGTGATGGGCCGCGCATCGTAAACGTAGCACCACAGAATACCGACTGCGATGGTAATGCCAGCACACATGAGTAGCAAGGATGGAGCGTTTGGGATATTAGATATATCCCAAACAGGTGTCTGAAACGCGTTTGGGATAGGTGCGGGCATCATATATGCTTTTTCTGGAAAACATATGCATCATGGCTCCCTATCCCCGACGGTTTCTAGGTCATCTGGGAAGGACCCCCCTATCACCCACACTCACTAGGCGATGGTTTAAAATGCCGTCGCGGAAAGGGGTTAAAAACTGTTTGTATAGCAACTCGATGTACCAGTACTTGTATTTGATTGCAGGGTTGTTTGAGAGAGAACCACCTTCATCTTACACCTCCCGCGGATTGATAAATCTTAGGTCATCCACTTGAGGGAAATTTGCTATTGTCCTACAATACTCTGGACTTGAAGGCCTAACAAAGTCTATAAGGATAAAGTTGCATAGTAGACATCAGCCCCATGAGTTGCTTATACATCTGCTTAATTGAGAATTGATCTTATTTCCAAATGTAGGACCACTTATCTGTTGAGCTATTTGTATAGTTCAGCTTTGGAATTAGTTTTGTGATCTGGTGGTAGGCTGAATCAAATAGAGGTATGTGGAAATGTCCTAGTACCTCGGGTGACTCTCTGATTCTGGCGAGGGAGAGATTCTCATTGACCGTAAAGGAATGGAGCTCAGGATATTGTTGGATCAATGGAGTTCCTTGCCATGGATAAGTCCATAACAGTACAGTATCTCCAGTTTTAGTAGAGCATGTTGCAACAATTTTGAATAAAGGAATGAGTTTTAAGTGTGATTTCCACCAGGATGAGCCTTCCAGTTTGCCTTGGGGAGGAGATGAGGTGTAGTATGTTTCCTAGAGGAGTTTCATCCAAGGTAGGTCATGCTTGTTGCAGAATTTGTGCATCTTTTTAAACAACAGAGCCTGATTTTGCACCAAAATTTCAGTCACCCCTAGTCCTCCATGAGTCTTTGGTTTGCAAACAACATCCCAGGCAATCATAGCTGTTCCTATCACCTCATAACCATATTTTATCCACATACAGTGCTTGAGATATTTATTTATTTGTTCCACTACACCAATTGGAAGTGCCAAACAACTCATGAAAATGGTTGGCAAGCAGGTGAACACTGATCTGATTAATTGCAGCCTTCCATGATATGATATTAAAGTGGAGCAACTAGAAATTCTTCTCTCTATTCTTTGCATCATGGGACAAAAGTCTTCAATTCTGAGTCCATTTATGCTCAATGGGACGCCCAAATAGGTAAAAGGGAAAGATCCCAACTTACATTGCAGAGTGTTGACTATGTTGTAGATTTTCTGCTCTACCACACTTATGGGAATGATCACAGACTTATCATAATTCACCTTGAGGCCAGTTTGAGCACTAAAGTGAGCTACTAAATTCTTGATTTGCACCAGTTGCATGTTCACTGCAGGAAACACCAGAATTGTATCTTCAGCATATTGTACAACTGGGAAGTCAGGGCAGCTTGCCACATTTAGGGTTGCATAGATGATCCTATTTTCCATGGCTTCATTTAAAATGGATTGAAGGAGTCATTAGCCAGGATAAAAAAAAGGTGATATGGGGTCTCCTTGTCTCACTCCCCTCTTGTAAATATAGACTTTCCCAACCTCCCAGGGATTCCATTCAATAGAACTATTGAAATTTCAATTTCAAATATCATTTTTAACCATTCCAACGATCCGTTTCCAAAACCTCTATCCTTTAAAATTTCCAAGATTGTACCATGATCGATGAGATCAAAGGCTTTTTCGAAATCAAGTTTCAGAATTATGATTTCCTGTTTGGATTGATGTCATTGATGCAGATATTCAAAGGCCCAAGCAAGACAAGCCTGGAGTGCTCTTGTTTTGAGAATACCATATTGATTTATGTTCGTGAGTTGAAGGATGACTGTCTGTAATCTATTTGCCAGAAGTCTTGATATAATCCTTATATAGGAATTCAATAAGGAGATTTGCCTAAAATAACTTGGCTGCATTGGATTATCGTTTTTTGGAATGGGAGTAATGAATGATGAGTTGATACTTCTGAGGTTGACTTTTCCCTAGTAGAAATCATGAATAAGAGCACATGAATCCTTTGCAATAATGCTCCAGCAAGATTTGATAAAAGCTCCATTAAAACCATCTGGCCCTAGGGCTTTGTCCAAAGGCAACTGAGACATCACACCATCAATTTCTTTTTTTGTAAAAGGCTTCTCCAAATCTGCTAACCCTTCATATTTTATCAAGATATCTGTTAGGGGAAAGGATTCATATGTGGTTGTGGAAGTGCTCAGCTTATCCTTGAAGGCCCTCCATAAGACAACAACTTTGACCTGGTGATCTATCACTTCTTGGCCTATTTCATCCAGCAGTGCATGTATATGGTTTTTCATGTACTTTATTGTTGCTTTTGGCCTGGAAAATTTTGTATTTTCATATCCTAGCTTGACCCACTTGATGGTTGCTATTTATTTCCAGTATGTTCTCTAGAAATATGGTAGCTTGATATAATATTGGCTTATGATGCATCCGCCATTCCACTCCTCATTGCCCAAGGGTCTGAATTCCTCAGTCAGATCAAATAGAAGGATCACTCCATTACATGCTTTGATTGTGACAGCCAGATTAGAGAAACTCTTACTCCATATTTTTAGCCCTTTCCTTAATCTTTTACATTTAACTGTTATTATTTTGTCACTGTCATGTTCCAGTACATTATGATCCCCAATGTTCTTAACCACCTCTTTAAATTCATTATGTTCTAGCCAGAACTTCTCAAATCTGAATACTTTGGACGTTGGAATTCTTCTTCCAATTTTAACCACACAAGGGGTATGATCATAGGCTGGCTTTGAGAGTCTTGTCATCTAAGTGTTAGGGTATGAGATAGCCCAAGATTCAGAGGAAAATACCCAATCAAGTTTTTCTAAGAGTGGTGTTGCCTACATATTGCTCCATGTGTAGTTCCTACTGATAACCCACAAGTATAGGGGATGGGAACAGTTTTCGAGGGTAGAGTATTCAACCCAAATTTATAGATTCGACACAAGGGAAGCCAAAGAATATTTGCAAGTATTAGCAGTTGAGTTGTCAATTCAACCACACCCGGAGATAAAATATCTGCAGCAATATGATCAGTAGCCTAGTAATATGATAGTTTTGATAGTAGTGATGATAGTAGCAGTAACGGTAACAATGATAGCAATGATTTTGTAGCAAGTGTAACAGTAGCAACAACAGTAGTAACTTAGCAAAAACAATATGTGGAAAATTCGTAGGCATTAGATCGGTGAATTTGTTGGATGCTATTCATCATATAACAGTCATAACCTAGGGCGATACAAAACTAACTCCAGTTCATAAATATAATGTAGGCATGTATTCCGTAAATAATCATACATGCTTAAGAAACAAACTTGCATCACATCGTTTGTCCTACCCTCCCGTGGCAGCGGGGTCCATGAGGAAACTAAGGGATATTAAGGCCTCCTTTTAATAGAGAACCGAAACAAAGCATTAACACATAGTGAATACATGAACTCCTAAAATAATGTTCATCATCAGAAAGTATCCCAATTACTGTCACACTGGGGTTTACGGATCATAACACGTAATAGGTGAATATGACTTGCAAGATCGGATCTAGAACATAGATATAATGGTGGAAACATAAACGGTTCAGATCTGAAATCATGGCACTCGAGCCAGAAGCATGTTCCTCGGGATGGGGACAGTGGAAGAGGAAGACTTGGATTGAGGGTTGGAGAAGACATGCTCCTCTTCTTCTGGTATGGCCTGAATTTCACAAGGAGGCACGGATATAGAAATTGTATTTCTGAGGGATGACAAAGCTATATGAGTGTTTGCTTTTAGATCCTTGTATGATAATAATCCACATATTAGATAAAATAAACCCTTTGGCCCATTAAAATCTATCAGGTGTTACCAATGCTTAGATTATAAAATTGGTCCATTCCAATGGTACATGTACAGTCTTTGCATTGTCCTCCCTGGGAGCAAAATGATCTGCCTAGAGCTTAGCACTTTCTCCCCCTAAACCGTGCAGTTCATCTTTAGGAGAGCTGATCACTTTATTATTCAGAGCTATCTTAGAAATCGTTGATGATGACATAGACCTGGGGTAGGGTAATAGGCCCGACCTATACGCCCTATCCAAGGTCACTATCCTAGAAGCAAAGAAGCTCAAGAGACAACAGGAAAGGCTCAACAAAGGTGTCAAGTGCAATCCACTCGACCTATCTGTTACTCGGAGACCGCTCCTTCCTGAAGTAACTCGACCACTCGACCATACAGGAATCCACTCAACTTATAGAAGACAAGGAGTCATCTAGAACAGCAGCGGATGAGCGTTCACTCTGTAGTCTTTAAGGCCATTAAGGCATTTAAGGCTAGCGTTACCAGTAACGCCTCCTCTTTATGTACATTGAACTCTTGGTAACGGAGGATGGCCGGGGTCCTGGAGCACTCTATATAAGCCACCCTCCTCCTCTGGCACAAGGGTTCGCACTCCCTGTAACACACACACATAATCCAGTCGACCGCCTCCGGGCACCGAGACATAGGGCTGTTACTTCCTCTGCGAAGGGCCTGAACTTGTAAAACTCGTGTGTACAACTTCGCCATAGCTAGGATCTTGCCTCCTCATACCTACCCCCCATTCTACTGTCAGTCTTAGATCCACGACAGTTGGCGCCCGCCGTGGGGCAGGTGTCTTAGCGACTTTTTGGTGGAGTTGCAATTTTTCCGATTCGCATCATCATGGTTTCCGCCGGCGGACTGGCTAAGGGCCGCGAGATCCGTCTCGACGCGCTCGTTTTCGTTGTCGACGACTCTGCTTGGCTTCAGGAAGCTCCACTCGGCGTTGAGGCGCTCCCCGTCCACGGGGCGACACACTTTCGCGCGCCCGTCCGCGACGTCCTTCTCCCGTAGCCGTCGACCCAATATCGGTCGGCTCCTATGGTGTCCTCACCCCAGCTGTCTACCGGCGCAAGCGTTCTGGTCGGTCGCGGCTCTAGCAGTGGGTGATACACGCGGTGGCCCGTCAGTCGGCCGCCCCACAAGTCGCGACAATCGAGCCCGACAAAACTCTCTATGGCCTGTTCGACTGGCTCCGTCGAGAATGCATCTGAGTGCGACAGCAGCAATCCCGCGGCGGAAGTCTTGATGGTCAACGGACCATGCAGTCCTCCTGGATTCCCCGTGACGATGGTGGTGATGGCGGCGGCGCAGCAGAGGGAAGAGCTTCGCCGCCACAATATGGATGCACTTCACACTCCTATCGTTGGAGAAACCCCCGAGGCACGGGCCTTGGAGGAGGCGCGCCTGGCTAACTTGGTTGAGCGCACTTGACTTGAAATCTGGAGCATGCACTCGACGAGCATGCTCTGCAGCGGATCCCTGAGTCCAGTCAATGACATCTTTTTCCGCCTCAAACTCAGGTATACCGCACTCCGATTCAAAATCTCAAAGCTACAGCCCGGATAGCAGAGTCGATTCAGCCTTCCTAGTCGGAAGCTGGCAGAGGTTTGATGCAAATCCAGGTGTCGGTGTCAAAACCGGCGGATCTCGGGTAGGGGGTCCCGAACTGTGCGTCTAGGCGGATGCTAACAGGAGACGAGGGACACAATGTTTTACCCAGGTTCGGGCCCTCTTGATGGAGGTAAAACCCTACGTCCTGCTTGATTAATATTGATGATATGGGTAGTACAAGAGTAGATCTACCACGAGATCAAGGAGGCTAAAGCCTAGAAGCTAGCCTATGGTATGACTGTTGTATGTTGGAGTCGTGTCCTATAGACTAAAACCCTTCGGTTTATATAGACACCGGAGAGGGTTAGGGTTACACAAAGTCGGTTACAATGGTAGGAGATCTGAATATCCGTATCGCCAAGCTTGCCTTCCACGCCAAGAAAAGTCCCATCCGGACACGGGATGAAGTCTTCAATCTTGTATCTTAATAGTCCAGGAGTCCAGTAGAAGGTATAGACCGGCTATCCGAACACCCCCTAATCGGGGACTCCCTCAGTAGCCCCTGAACCAGGCTTCAATGACGACGAGTCCGGCGCGCAGATTGTCTTCGGCATTGCAAGGCGGGTTCCTCCTCCAAGTTCTTCATAAAAGTTTGTGAACACTAAGGGTAGTGTCCGGCTCTGCAAAATAAGTTTCCACATATTGCCATAGAGAGAATAATATTAACACAAATCTAATCTGCTGACGTATTCCGTAGCGTGACATCACGCTACGGCCAAGCCTTTATTCGAATCGTTTTTACCCCCACCTCAGCGTATTTTGCGAGGCGGTTTCCTTGGCACGTCTTGTCAAAGCAGAGATCGCGTCCCCTTTATTTACGGGATTCTCATCAATACGGACGTGGGTAACCCAATCGTGCCCGTTAGTATGTTTTCTCGATTAAAGGCGAGTCCCAAACGGTTACGGGGAGGGCCCTTGGTATTCAACCTCTTATAAAGAGACCAAGGCCTTACTCCTTTTCAATCTCAAACGAGTTCGCCCGTCGCCTCGAGTTCCAACACCCTAGGCTCCAGATTCCAGGCGCTTCGGACCTTCGACAATGTCCGGTTCCGACCTTCAAGGCCGATGGATGCCCTCCTCCGTCACGGAGGAGGACGTGCTAAAGTTGAGAGAGGCCAAGTTCTTGACCGGCGAAATTTCGCACCGGTTGCCTGCTCAAGGGCAGGCCATTCCCAGTCCCCAGCCTGGTGAGAGCGTGGTGTTCGTGTCTCACTTCCTTCGGGGGTTAGGCTTCCCAATGGATCCCTTCGTGAGGGGGCTGATGTTCTGTTATGGGCTGGAATTTCACAACTTAGCTCCGGAGTCCATCCTCCATGTTTCCTCATTCATCGTCGTGTGTGAAGCGTTCCTCCGTGTTACTCCTCACTTCGGATTATGGCTCAAGACCTTTAAGGTAGAGCCGAAGATGATTGAGGAGCGGCACGCAGAATGCGGAGGCGCTGTTATAAGCAAGAAGGCCGATGCTCCATGGCCCGAGGGCCCTTTTCAAGAGGAGCTCGGTTTGTGGCAACGAGAGTGGTTCTACATCACCGCTCCCAGGGGCACCAAGTGGGTGGCTCCGCCTGCCTTTCGCTCGGGTCCCCCAAAGCAGCAAGGGTCATTGGTCAATGAAGGCCTAGATTGGGGGCCACCACAGGACGTGTCTTTGTTGCGGGGCCACATCAGGGATCTCTTAGAAGGAGGCCTCAGCTTGGTCAAAGTGACGCAAGTCATGCTGATCCGCCGAACACTGCCCGGCAAACGCCGCTCCCTTTGTCTATGGGAGTTTAATCCGGAGGGACCGCGAGATCTCCAGCACTTTATGGGCGCAACACCCGCGGAGATGTATAAACTGTTCTTCGGATCACAAGCAATGTGTCCGGATTTGACCGAGGATGCAGGTCTGAGCTGCAATCGCCCGGATACTCAAGTAAGTAGCCTTGTGCCCAGACTTGCTATCCGCATATTTGTCATAAACTTGCCCCTAAAAGAGTTGTCCTTTTAAATAGGAGTGGATAGCGAAAGCAAAGCTGATCAGGTGTCCGGCTCCCCTCCCCGAGACCAGGCCGGATCCCGTGCTAGTCAGGATGTTGAAGATTGTGCATTTGGAGGAAAGCGAGGGAGGGAACAAGGAAACTACGGCCTCCTCGAAGGAGGCTGTTCGAAAGGAAGGAACCGAAAATTCCTCTCCTCAGGGGAAGAAGAGGACCGCCTCTGAAGACCCGGAGACTATAGCCTCGAAGCGGGGGGGAAATCCTTGTCAGAGGGTCCTACGCCGGGGGATACCTCGGCCGAACAATGCCCTCAAGGGGACCAGCCCTCCAGCGAGCCGTAAGTAGAGAAAGATTATATTTTAGAGAGAGAAATCCTTGCTTTATATCTGTGAAGATTAACCGAAATTTTACCTTGTAGTTTGGACCTCAGCCCTTCTCAGTAGAGCTCATCTTCGGGGGACCTTCTTCCAGAGATGATGGAGAGCGGAACGCCTCCCCCTGCTGCACCACCTAGCGAGGTGGGTGACCCTGAGGTGTCGTCATGAAGGGTTTCTCCGAATCCGGCAGGGGCAGAAGATAGCTATGTGGCACCCCAAGGTTCTCTGCATCCGGCCTGCGAAAGAGGCCATAGGACGAGTCCGGCACCGTCTGGTGCTCGGTCGGAGGAGCTGACGAATCTGCTAGGGCGAGCTTCTATCTCAGAGGAGCACCGTGCATTGATGGGCACGGTGATTGAAAGGATTTCGTCCGCGGAAAGCGGATTGCACGAGGCCGTCAGAAGTTTACTGACGGGTTTTGAGGTACGTTGGATAATGTACACTTTTGTCAGTTGCGCATAAATAAGATGCGCCCTGTGTAGATAGTAGCCCCTGAGACTCTGTGCGTTGTCAGAAGTGACGGCGCGCAGAGGATCATAATCCCAGGTGTAAAATTCCGCCTTTGAATGTAGGTGGTGAAGTGTCCGGAATCCAGCCGGACTGATGATTTTGCCGAGCTAAAGCGGCAACTTGACGTGGCAGATACCGACATTGCGCTTGTCAACAAGCGGCTTGATGAGGCTCAAGGTATGTAATTCCTAGGGAGGCACCTGGTAAGAGGAGCTTTATGCCAGTATCTTACAATGTGTATGCTTGACGCAGATGGTGCGGCCACCGTGGAGAGTCTTCGGGCGGAACTTGCCCGAGCTAAGGAACAAGCCAGAAAAAGTGATGCGGCTGCCGAGAAGGCCCTTGAAGAGCTGAGAGCCGAACAGGCTGCTCACTGCCGAAGCAAGAAAGAGATGGCCGAGATGGCCGTGAAGCTAAAGAGCGCTGCTGACCGTTGCAAGCTTCTGGAAAAAGAAGATCGGGCGGAACAGAAGGACTTGAAAAAAGCCGTTGCCGATGCCAAGGATGCTCGCTCTACGATGAGAGCTGCGAGGGAGGAGCTTCATGAGGCCAGAGAGATCACGGCTGGAAAGCCCTTTATGCTGTGGAGGAAGTTTTGTGATCCTAAGCATGCTCCGTTGGACCGGCTATGGAGTACTACGGACACCTATCTGGATTTGGCGGCAAGTGCTGCTGATGCGGCCGAACACTTTCGGGATCAAGGAGATCGTGAAGTGGAGAAACTCTTTTGGTCGCAGTTCCACAATCCAGAGCGTCCACTGTCAGTGGCCGATCGTCTGGCCGAATGGGCCGAGATGAATAGGTTGTCCGGACTCGCCATGAAGTGCGTCATGGGTCATCTGTGGCCGGGGAGATCGGAGCCGAAGAGTTATTTCAGCTTGGTGCAGCAAGTCCTTGGTGCGGTGCCACGTATCAATGCAATGAAGAGGTCAGCATGCGTAGAGGGCGCACGGATGGCTCTTGCCCGTGTCAAGACATACTGGGCGGAGATGGAGACCACCGTTTTTGCATCCCAAGATTCGGACAAAAGCCGAGTACCCTCCAAGCACTATTTTCAGGAAGTCCTTGAAGGCGCTCGTGTAATAGAGATGTAGTGCTCGAAGGATGCTATGTTCTAATAGCATATTTAATTATAAAGCAATATTTTGATAAATTGTAGTAGCCTTTTATACTTGTGCCTTCAAGTATTTGAAACACCTCCTATGCGGCCGTTTAATATATATATAAAATCTGAAAGATGACAGTCGTTGGCTTCAGCCCCCACGCACATAGTGCGGGGGTGCTCGCAGAAGACGCATTTTCACACTTAATCCCACTTCTTGGTCCTACAAAGGAGGTGATAGCGCAGCGAGCTAGGCAACCAGACTATAATGCTTTAACACTTTCACTTAGCCATAGGAGCTTGACAGTGAGGCTACTTAAATAGCCCCTGGTGGCGCCTGCGCTCGCCCGAGAAGTTGGGGCGCATATGTGTCTGGCCGGGAAACGACCCTTCGTTAATGCGGAGGAATCCTATATATTCCGGTGAGTCATCGAGTGGTTGACCAGTCTCACGCTATATCATGACAGTCAGTTTTCGGCTTTCTCTACTGAGGTGCTGAATAGGCGGCCAGAGAGCAGAACACAGCGGTATCTCAGTCGCGGAATAGGATTCATAGCAGATATGTGATGGCACACACAGTTCAGTCGGCTCAGAGCCCAAGATCGCCCCCGAGGCGTGAGGGACATGGATACCGGCAAGATGGGTACAGAAACCACGAGCAGTATGATCACCGACTCGACCACGATGACCGTTGTCGAGTACCCACGCCTCCTCCGAGGAGTGGGTCATACGTGCCTCGGCGGCATGATGACAGGCTCCCCCATAGCGGCGAGCGAAGAGTACTAGTCGACCCAAGGGAGCCGGGCTTTGATGCGAGATCTATTCTCGTTCAAGGTCTGGTTGACAGGAACAGAGCACACAGAGAAGGCCATGACAGAGATTATCCGACTGGCAGCAGAGTGCACGTTTCCGGTCTCGAGTGTTTCAGCAGAGCCATCAGGGCCGCAGTGATTCCTCCCAATTTCAGGTTGGCGACTGGAGTCAGCAAGTTCACCGATGAGTCTAAGCCTGACACTTGGCTTGAAGATTACCGAGTTGCTGTACAAATTGGTGGTGCCAATGATGAAGTGGCCATGAAGCACCTTCCTCTGATGTTGGAAGGCTCGGCCAGATCATGGTTGACTCAGCTAGCACCTGGCAGTATATTCAGTTGGGAAGAACTCGCCCGAGTGTTTGTTAGAACTTTTGATGGTACTTGCAAATGACCAGTAGGGTTGACAGAATTGCAGCACAATGTGCAAAAGCTGAATGAAACCCTGAGAGACTATATCCAGAGATGGATCGCGTTGCACCATACAGTGGAGAATGTGTCAGATCACCAAGCAGTTTGTGCCTTCAAAGAAGGCGTTAAGTATCGAGAGTTGAATCTGAAATTCGGTCGGACAAGGGATATGTCCTTGACTCGGATGATGGAGATTGCCACCAAGTACGCTAACTGCAAAGAACAAGACCGACTCCGGAGTGGCAGGCACAAAACAGTCGCCCAAGAAACCGGTGGAGGTACTTCCAATCGGAAACAGAAGCGTAAGGCCGGGCCAGCTGCTCCTGGTGAGGCTTTAGTTGTGGCCCAAGGAAAATTCAAGGGGAAGCCCAAAGGGCCCTGGAACCCCAAGAAAGTGAAAGACCAAGCCGGGTGTTGGATCTACCATGCCACATTCATACCAAGAAAGATGAAGAGGGTAATCTGATTTACCCTAAACACACCACTCGACAGTGTCGACTCCTGATCCAGCAGTTCTGAGAGAAACAACCCAACGAGAAGGAACAAGAGTCGGACAACGGTGAGGATAAGGAGGAGGAGGATGATGGTTTTCCCAATGTCAACTCCACCTGATGATTTTTGCTGATGTTGAGAGCAAAAGTCGACTGAAAGTTATCAACAGAGAAGTGAACATGGTTGCTCTGGCAACGCCAAGTTATTTGAAGTGGTCCCAGACTGCCATCACATTTGACCAGTCTGACCATCCTGCACGTATAGCCACCCCTGGGAGGCAAGCGCTGGTGGTCGACCCAGTTGTTGAAGGCACTCGACTGACTAAAGTGCTAATGGATGGTGGTAGCGGTCTGAATATCCTTTATGCTGAAACCTTGAAAGGAATGGGCATTCCGATGTCCAAGCTAAGTGAAAGCAATATGAGTTTCCATGGTGTTATACCTGGCAAGAAGGCTGAATCACTCGGCCAGATCGCCCTTGATGTGGTTTTCGGTGATTCCAAGAATTGCCGCAAGGAAAAGTTGACATTTGAAGTAGTAGATTTCTAGAGTGCTTACCATGCTATTCTGGGTAGGCCTGCCTATGCACGTTTATGGCTCGACCATGTT
Source organism: Aegilops umbellulata (assembly GCA_032464435.1). Classification (NCBI taxonomy): domain Eukaryota; kingdom Viridiplantae; phylum Streptophyta; class Magnoliopsida; order Poales; family Poaceae; genus Aegilops; species Aegilops umbellulata. The sequence goes on along the minus strand of CP136057.1, from coordinate 180,176,949 downwards.
ACGTGTACCTCAAATTTAAAATGCCTGGTCCCAGAGGAGTGATCACTATCACTGGCAATCGGCAGAAGGCAGAAGAGTGCTTCCAGAAGGGCACAAAAATTGTCGATGCACAAATGGCAGCAGTCGAAATGCAAGAATACCGGAAAAATGCATACCCGAGTGATTTGCTGCGTTCCAAGAAGCCTGCCACAGATTCTGCATTTCAGTCGTCCAGTGAAACCAAGCCGATTCATATTCACCCGACCGATCCTAATGCTGCTCCTACTCATATCTCAACATCACTCGACAGCAAATAGGAAGAAGCGCTCATCCAGTTCCTCCGTGAGAACTAGGACATCTTTGCATGGAAGCCTTCTGACATGCCGGGTGTACCCAGGGGACTGGCTGGGCATCGTTTGTGAGTCGACCGGAAAGTAAAACCAGTGAAGGAACATCTTCGACGGTCCGCCGTACAGTAGAGAAAAGCAATTGGTGAGGAAGTGGCTCGGCTCATGGCAGCTGAGTTCATCCGAGAGATTTACCACTCCGAGTGGCTCGCCAATGTTGTCATGGTCCCCAAGAAGGACGACTCACTTCGCGTGTGCATTGACTTCAAGCATATCAACCGAGCCTGCCCGAAAGATCATTCTCCTCTCCCCCGCATTGACCAAATCGTCGACTCGACTGCGGGGTGTGAGCGATTGTCTTTTCTGGGCGCCTATTCCGGGTATCATCAGATCCGACTGTATGGACCCGATGAGATAAAAATGGCTTTCATCACTCCATTCAAGTGCTTCTGTTACGTCACCATGCCATTCGGCCTGAAGAACACCGGAGCCACATTCATGAGGATGATTCAGAAGTGTCTGCTCACTCAAATCAGTCATAATGTGGAAGCATACATGGATGACATTGTGGTCAAGTCACGTAAGGGTTCCGACCTGCTGGCTGACCTTGCTGAAACCTTTGCCAACCTAAGAAGGTATGATATACGGCTTAACCCATCAAAGTGCACATTCGGAGTTCCTGGTGGAAAGTTACTCGGCTTCCTCATTTCCGAACGAGGGATCGATGCGAACCCAGAAAAAGTTGGTGCCATACTCCGGATGAAGCGCCCTATGCGTGTACATGATGTCCAGAAGCTTACTGGTTGTTTGGCCGCCTTGAGTCGATTCATTTCTTGCCTCGGTGAAAAGTCATTGCCTCTTTACCGACTGATGAAGAAGTCTGCCAAGTTCGAGTGGACTCCTGAAACCGATGCAGCGTTTGCAGAACTCAAAGCCCTGCTTTCCACCCAGCCGATGCTCGCTACCCCACTCAGCAAAGAGCCTTTACTGCTTTATATTGCAGCCACTGGACAAGTTGTCAGCACAGTACTCACGGTCGAGCGGGAAGAAGAAGGAAAAGCCTACAAAGTTCAGCGCCTAGTATACTATGTTTCTGAAGTTCTGACTCCATCCAAGCAAAGATATCCTCATTATCAGAAGCTTGTATATGGGATTTACATGACCACGAAGAAGGTTGCACATTACTTCTCTGATCACTCCATTATAGTCTTCAGGGGTGCACCATTGTCAGAAATTCTGAACAACCGAGATGCAACTGGTCGAGTGGCAAAGTGGGCGATTGAACTCCTTCCCTTGGATATCAAGTTTGAGGCAAAGAAAGCTATCAAGTCCCAAGCAATAGCAGATTTCCTCGCCGAATGGGTCGAACAACAACTGCCGACTCAGATTCACTCGGAGCATTGGACCATGGTCTTTGATGGATCCAAGATGCTGAACGGTTCCGGCGCTGGGGTGGTATTGGTATCCCCCCGAGGTGACAAGCTCAACTATATTCTCCAGATTTTCATTTTGATTCCTACAACAATGAAGCTGAATATGAGGCACTTTTGTACGGGTTGCGTATGGCCATTTCACTCGGCGTCCGTCGGCTCATGGTCTACGGCGACTCGGATTTGGTGGTTAATCAAGTAATGAAGGAGTGGGATGTCAGAAGCCCGGCTATGACTGGCTACTGTAATGTAGTGAGAAAGTTAGAGAAGAAGTTTGAGGGTTTAGAGCTCCATCACATACCCCGACTGAAAAATCAAGCGGCCGATGATCTGGCAAAGATAGGTTCCAAGAGGGAAGCCATTCCCAACAATGTGTTTTTGGAACATATTCATACACCTTCAGTTCAGGAAGATCCTTTCACTGAAGAGCCCCCACAACCAAAGAGTGTCACTGATTCGACTGAAGTCGAAGTCCCAGCCATGGTCGACTTGATCATGGAGTTTTTGGTCATCACTCCCGACTGGACAGTACCGTACATCGTCCGTCGATCCAAAGCCTTTACTTTGATAACATGACAACTGTTCAGAGAAAGTGTAACTGGAGTCAGCCAGAAATGCATAACACCAGAAGAAGGTCGAGTGATCCTCAACGACATCCACTCGGGGACCTGTGGTCACCATGCGTCCTCTCGGACCATTGTGGCCAAAGCATACCGAGCGGGATTTTATTGGCCACGAGCAAATGAAATGGCGAAAGAAATAGTCGACAAATGTGAAGGTTGCCAGTTTTACTCTAATGTGTCTCTGAAAGTGCAACTATCCCTGGGTGGTTTTGGTAATTCCTAACAACATATAGCTCATTGAGCTAACACTATTCCAAGATGAATATTTCAGGAAAAGCTCAATGGATGGCATGGCATGGATGAGGAAAGTGGATTCCCTCAAAATTATAAGGACAAAGGATTGACTCAAACTTCAAGATCAAGACTCTGCATTTTATATTTTAGTGATCCAAGATCACATTGAGTCTATAGGAAAAGCCAATACTATTAAGGAGGGATGAGGTGTTGCTTAATGAGCCTTTTGCTTCATGTGCTTAGTGACACGCTCCAAAACCCTCAACTATCTTCCCACATCCACATTGACCTAAACCAAAAGTCAAACTCGGCCCCACCGATTCTTTCCATCCGGCGCCACCGAGTTTCACATGTCATAGCCATTGCCACAAACCCTAGCAATTCGGTTTCACCGATGGGGATCTCGGTCTCACCGAGATGGGATTGTAATTTCTCTGTTTCCCTTCATAACGTTTCGGTCTAACCGAAGTGAGCGATCGGTCCCACCGAGATTGCAATGTAAACTCACTGTTTCCTTTTCGTAACATTTCGGTCTCACCGAAAAGAGCGGATCGGTCCCACCGAGTTTACCTGACCAACCCTTGGTTAGCTTATTACCAAAATCGGTCCCACCGAGTTTGTGTAATCGGTCACACCAAGATTACGTTACGCCCAAACCCTAACCATATCGGTCCTACCGAGTTGCATATCAGTCCCACCGAAAATCCTAACGGTCACTAGGTTTGCTGAATCGGTCCGACCGAGTTTAACGATCCGGTCCCACCGAGTTTGGCAGATTGTGCGTAACGGTTAGATTTTGTGTGGAGGCTATAAATACCCCTCCACCCACTCTTCATTCGTAGAGAGAGCCATCAGAACACATCTACACTTCCAATACACATGTTCTGAGAGAGAACCACCTACATTTGTGTTGAGCTCAAGATATGCCATTCCTACCATATGAATCTTGATCTCTAGCCTTCCCCAAGTTGCTTTCCACTCAAATTTTCTTTCCACCAAATCCAAATCCTGTGAGAGAGAGTTGAGTGTTGGGGAGACTATCATTTGAAGCACAAGAGCAAGGAGTTCATTATCAACACACCATTTGTTACTTCTTGGAGAGTGGTGTCTCCTAGATTGGCTAGGTGTCACTTGGGAGCCTCCGACAAGATTGTGGAGTTGAACCAAGGAATTTGTAAGGGCAAGGAGATCGCCTACTTCGTGAAGATCTACCGCTAGTGAGGCAAGTCCTTCGTGGGCGACGGCCATGATGGAATAGACAAGGTTGCTTCTTCGTGGACCCTTCGTGGGTGGAGCCCTCCGTGGACTCGCGCAACCGTTACCCTCCATGGGTTGAAGTCTCCATCAACGTGGATGTACGATAGCACCACCTATCGGAACCACGCCAAAAACATCCGTGTCTCCAATTGCGTTTGAATCCTCCAAACCCTTCCCTTTACATTCTTGCAAGTTGCATGCTTTACTTTCCGCTGCTCATATATTCTTTTTGCATGCTTGCTTGAATTGTGTGGAGATTGCTTGACTTGTGCTAAGATAGCTAAAATCTGCCAAGAACTAAAATTGGGAAAATGATAGATTTTTATTTGGTCAAGTAGTCTAATCACCCCCTCTAGACATACTTCCGATCCTACAAGTGGTATCAGAGCTTTGGTCTCCATTTGCTTTGATTTCCATAGCTTTTGGTGGTCATAGCCTTGGTTTCACAACCTAGGAGAGTATGGAGTCTAGCGAGGGAAATTACCACCATAGAGGTCCTTACTTTGATGGTACTAATTTTGCTAGTTGGAAGCATAAGATGAAAATGTATATTCTTGGACATAACCCCGCCGTTTGGGCTATTGTGTGTGTTGGCTTGCAAGGTGACTTCTTTGATGGGAAAGAACCAAACCGTGAAGCTACCGCAGAAGAGTTGAAGATGCTGCAATACAACGCTCAAGCTTGTGATATTCTCTTCAACGGATTGTGCCCCGACGAATTCAACAAAATCAGCCGTCTTGAGAATGCAAAGGAAATTTGGGATACTTTGATTGATATGCACGAAGGTACCGACTCCGTCAAGGAATCCAAATTGGATGTGCTCCAAAGTCAACTTGACAAGTTCAAAATGAAGGATGGTGAAGGTGTCGCTGAAATGTACTCTAGGCTTGCTCTTATCACAAATGAGATTGCCGGCTTAGTGAGTGAGGAGATGACCGATAGATTCATCATCAAGAAGATCCTAAGAGCCTTGGATGGAAAATATGATACCGTGTGCACATTGATCCAAATGATGCCCAATTACAAAGATCTCAAGCCAACGGAAGTCATTGGAAGAATTGTTGCTCATGAGATGTCACTCAAGAATAAAGAGGAACTTCACAACAAATCAAGTGATTTTACAAAGGCTCATGTGAAGCCCCCACATCATCAAGTGAGAAGCAAACCTTCAATGAAGAATTGAGCTTAATGGTGAAGAACTTCAAAAAGTTCTACAAGAGTAGAAGTAAAGATAGAAGCTCCAAGTCAAGGTCCTACAATGACAAAAGATCTTCTAGTCGAGAGTGAAACTGCTACAATTGTGGAAGACCCGGACACTATTCCAATGAGTGTACGGCTCCCTACAAGAGAAGAGAAGACTCTCCCAAGAGAAGAAGTAGAAGAGAAGAATCACCCTCTAGAGAAAGAAGGAGTAGAGATGATTGTTATGAACGAAGACACTCACGGAGAAGCAAGGACTCGGAAAGAAAAGAAAAGTCATCAAGGAGCTACACAAAACGAAGACATCAAGCTCATGTTGGTGAATGGGTACCCGGCTCAGACTCCGACAACCACTCCGAGAGAACCTATCACTCCGATTCTGAATATACTCAAGATGAAGGTGCTGCCGGTCTAGCACTTGTGTCAACCAACTCCTACGACATATTTGACTCACCAAATGAAGGAGTTGAGTCTCTAACTAAATAACTAAACACTCTTAAGTTAGCTCATGAAACTATCTTAGGAGATCATCGAGAACTTTTAAGGACACATGAGAAATTACGCATTGAAAAGCTCAACCTTGAGCAAGAGCATGAGTTCTTAAAAGAAATCAATGATGATCTTCGTAAGAAAAGTTCTTCTTACATTGCCAAGCATTTACTCTTATCCACTTACATGCCTCAAGTCAAGTCTAGTAACAAGAACAAGAAAGATTCTTCCTCTAGTAGTAACAATGATCATGTTAAATCCAATATTATTGCTTCTAGTAGTTCTGTTGATTCCACTAATGATTCTCTTAGCCAAGTTACACTTGAGCAAGAAAATAGCCTATTGAAGGGAATTATAGAGAAAGGAGTTTACAAGAGCCTTGCCGGAAGTAAGCAATTCTAGGAAATTGTACGCAAGAAAGGAAGACATCGGAAGAATCAAGGAGTTGGTTTTGAATGAAAGTTCAATGCCAATGGAGTTGAGTGGGAAGAAGATCAATACCCCAAGAAAAAGTTTGTTCCTCAACAAGAGAAGTATGATCCCACTTCTTTCAAAGGGACAGAAGCTCAAGATGATCTTCCACCACAAGACTACAAGCAAAAAGGCAAGGACAAGCTTCAAGAGGAAGTTGATGCATTTGAAGAAGCTCCTAAGACCTCAGTCAAGTGGATTCCCAAGATTACTGCAAGTTCCACTTCATCAAGTACAACTACAACTCCAAGGATTCCCATCAAGATGGTGTGGATCCAAAAGAAGAAGAACTAGACAGTTCTTGAGGGTGACTCCTCCAACATACTTCACTCTTATCATTTTGGCAAGAAGAAGTGCAATCAACTTCCACATCTTGCACTAGTTCAAGGAGTCACAAACCCTCTTGTTGGTAAGACAGGGGACAAGGTAACCTAAAAGCTTTCATAGACATCATCTTGTATGTGCATCACTCTATGTCTATGGATGTTCTTGCTTGTTCCTTGTGGGACTAACCCATGTAGGTATTGAAAGTGCAACTCACTCCAATGGATAGCTCCACTTGATCTACATCAACATTGAGCATCCACATCTTCAACATCTACATGAAGTCATCATCGACAAAACCCAAGGTTAGTTCATCCCTCTTAGGGGGGATATCACATCTAGGGGGAGCTTTACTCTAAGACTTGAGCTAAAGCAACTCTAATGGTGTGAACACAACAATGCTTTATGTAAAAGTGGTAACCCCACTTGTGCTTAAACGATGAGTATGACCTATGATCAAATTTTCTCATTTGACTCCTAAGTCAATATACTCATATATAGATGACCTAGTCATCGCAAATTGCTTGATAGATGCTAGAATTGGTTGTGCATGCTTTGCCACATATTTCAATTGCCATTTTATTGTGTGACCATGTTGGTTGCATATTTTACTCATTCGAGGACATCCACTTGTTGTTTTGATTGATTGGTCTTCTTTTCCTTTGCCAAGTGGATGGACAAGAATGCGTAAGAACCCTCTCTAGCTATCTATGCTTTTCTCGTCTCAAACTCTATTCATGCTACATCACAAAATTCGATCAAGTCAGATTCAAACCACTCTGTGTGAGGAGCACTCGGAGTCCCCGATTTGTCATAGACTTAAACCTCCAAAACTTCTTTGTGCTTTTCGGTCTGACCGATTCTTCCATTTCGGTCATACCGAGATCACTAAGTCGATCTAGGTTTTCACCTCGGTGCAACCGATTTGAACTTTTCGGTCACACTGAGTTGCTGTAACTGTCAACAGTTATGCATCTCGGTGCCACCGAGTTGTTCCACTCGGTCACACCGACAGGGTCGGGCTATATATACTCACGGGCAAAATTTTGGAAATTTCTCCGAAACCTCTTCGCCCGCGCATAGCTCGCTCTGCCTCCTGGGTCTCCGGATCGTCCTCCTCATCGCCAGCCGCCTCCTGTCACTGGTCTCCGCCGCCGTCAACGAATTTCGCCTCCGCCGTTGCCGCCGTAGCGAGTCCACCGCCGAACTAGGGTATGGACTCGATCATAGTGATATCCCCGTCTGATTCCTAGCACATTGTGTTCATCATGATTCTTGCTACTATTGAAACACTCCTATTCAGTCAAATCAATCCATAGAATAGTTGCGATTCGAAAATTTAGGTTTAGGTTTCCGCCGAAACCATCTCGGACCCACCGGTTTGCGGAACTCGGTTCCACCGATTCGGCCACGGCCATTGCATATGTGGTTCTCGCTCTGACCGAGAATTACAAATCGGTGAGACCGAGTTCAGGACTTTGTGAAACCCTAGCAGTCTCGATGCCACCAAACTGTGACTCGGTCTGACCGAGTTCACTAGTTTTGGTTCTGAAAGCTGCTTCGGTATCACTGAGTTTGTAAATCGGTTGATCCGAAATGCTTTCCGTGGAAAACTAAAACGAAGTTTTTCACTCATTCTTTTGCAAAAATCTCTGCATTTTGTGATGCTCATCCACTCTATCTCATCTATAATCTATTCACAGGGTCAGCAGTCAGAGTTTGCAACATGTCTGATCAGAGTGACAGCCAGAACAAATCTGAGGAGCAGGTTCATATGAGTGAGGGCACTAGTCCCTCTAGCAGCTCTGATGAGGGTAGCAGGAGCACCCCAAGAAACTTGCCTAAGGCTGCCACTAGAGCTAGCAAGAAGAGAACTTCTGAGTCAGAGGATGAGGATTATGTGGCAGAAGAGGAAGCCACATCTAAGAAGAAGGTGCTTAAGAAAGAGTATGGGTCAGCTGCAGCCATCAAGCCTGGAATGCACAAAAAGGCACCTGCAAGGAGAGTTCCTACTTCTAAGCCTAGGAAGGCTGTAACTGAAGAAACCATGAAGCTTATCATGAAATCTGAAGAGGAAGCAAGTGGCCAAGATAAGAAGAAGAAGAAGAGAGTCAGAACTACCACTGCCAGAGTTCTTGGCAAACCCTCCATGAGGAGAGACTCTGAGGGAGAAGAAGAGGAAGAGGTTGCTGCACCAGCACCCAAGGCACAGAAGCTTATGGGTGATGCCATAAGGACAGGGGCTGCTTCATCTAAGCCCAAGGAAGCACCCAAAGCTGCCTCCAAAAGCCCAAGAGTGCACCTAAGAGGAACACCAGAAACATATCTGTTGCTGAAAAGAACAAGGCCCCAGTGCCTGATATTGCTTAAGAAGAAGAAGAAGGACAAGTTCTCAGGAAGCTCAAGCCCAAGATCCCAGACCACGATGATGCTCATACTGTGGCTGAGGACATGAAAATTAGAAGAGACTCAGGGCTGAGGAAGTGGAGAGAAGCGGATCCATATGCTTCAAGGAGAAGAACTGCTGTGGATTACAGGTTTCACACCAAGGAACAGCAGGATTTCTATGAGACAGTGCTGCTGGATAAGAAGCCCATAGTGTGTGACATGAGATGGGTTGACTGGGAATACATCAAGGAGAACGAAGAACACTATCCTGGAGTGTATGACAGCTTCAGTGCTTGTGGATTTTCAGACTTTGTTGGGCAAAAGCTCACAAAGTGGAATGAGGAGCTCATTATGCAATTCTACTCCACAGCACATTTCTATCCAGATGGCAGGATAGTGTGGATGTCAGAAGGAACTAGATATCAGTCTATAGTTGCTAAATGGGCACAACTGATCAATGCCCCAGAAGAGCAGGAAGATGACTTGGACATCTATGCCAAGAAGAAGATGGGTCACAATTCCATGTCAAATATGTACAAGGAGATCCCAAACAAAGCACTTGATACCTTCAAGTTTGACTCAGTGCACTTCCTTATGTCAGGGCTGCCCACTATCAACTGGATTCTAAGGCACACTCTCTTGCCCAAGTCAGGTGATCACAAGATGATCCGAGGCCATGCAATAAATTTGCTTCACATATTTGATGTGCCACAGAAATTCAAGGTGATGAGCCTCATGGTAGAGACCATTAAGAGGACAGCAGCTGATCAGAAGAGGAGCTGTGGATATGCCCCACAAATTCAGGACTTGATTAACTCAAAGATGGGCACATGCACATGCCTGCTGGATAAGGAACACCTGCCCATCCATCCAGACTTTGAGGACAATCAAGTTTTCATGAATGAAAATGAACCATCATCAGCACATGCTCAAGCAAAGAAGGAAAAGGCAAAGATGGAGAAAGCTGCCAGGATGCCAACTCAAGAGGAGGCATCTGAGTACTTCTTAAAGAACAAGCAGGAGCAGCTCAGTTACCTGATAGCATCCACTCTGAGGGTTGAGAAAGGATTGGCTACCCTGACTCGAAACCAAGAGAGCTTGGAAAGAATCATGGAACAAAAGTTCTATGACCTAGATGTGAAAGTAACTGAGATTCAGTCTGCCGTGGAGCAACTGCAGGATGATATGCAGGAGAGGAAGGGCAAGACCACAACTGATGCATTTGCCAGAGTGCCCAGAGCTCAGAGATCGTCTGCAGTGCCAGTTCCTGACACCAGAGCCACCACTTCTGCACCACCTATAGCCTTAGTTCCACCAGCTCCAGCTCCTACCCCAGCAGCTCCAACCACTTCTACTGAAGCCTTCGTCCTTGGTGTTATCCGGACTCCACCAACTAAAGACCAAGCCTGAGAGTCGTTTAGTGCTATGCATTTTATATGAACTTTTTGGTAACTTGTTGCCAAAGGGGGAGAAAAATGTATAGATCATAGGCTTCGAGAGAGAGAGAGAGTTTGCATTTGTTCTCTCTTGTCTTCTTGGTTGAAACTTTATTTGCTTTTGAGTGCTTGAGATACTATGCCTTAATTTGTGAGACATTGATGATCATGTGTTTGATCATAAGCTACACTTAATGCTTGTTGGATGTTACTATCAGTTTATCCTTATTTTGATCATTCACTTTGCTTGGTGATGAGTGCATGTATTTAACTCATATCATTTTGAGCGCTCCACCAAGATGTATGTGACATGGAAGAGTAACCCATGATCCTAACTCATTGTGCATTTGCAGTCCAAAGCAAATCTTAAAGTATGCACAAATTTAGGGGGAGCTCTTGCTTATCACATACTTCTCAAAGCGACGATATATTTCATTCTTATTATCATTTGTCAAAGCTTTGATCTATATGTTGTCATCAATTACCAAAAAGGGGGAGATTGAAAGTGCAACTATCCCTGGGTGGTTTTGGTAATTCCTACCAACATATAGCTCATTGAGCTAACATTATTCCAAGATGAATATTTCAGGAAAAGCTCAATGGATGGCATGGCATGGATGAGGAAAGTGGATCCCTCAAAATTAAAAGGACAAAGGATTGGCTCAAACTTCAAGATCAAGACTCTACATTTTATATTTTAGTGATCCAAGATCACATTGAGTCTATAGGAAAAGCCAATACTATTAAGAAGGGATGAGGTGTTGCTTAATGAGCGTTTTGCTTCATGTGCTTAGTGATATGCTCCAAAACCCTCAACTATCTTCCCACATCCACATTTGACCTAAACCAAAAGTCAAACTCGACCCCACCGATTCTTTCCATCTGGCGCCACCGAGTTTCACATGTCATAGCCATTGCCACAAACCCTAGCAATTCGGTTTCACCGATAGGGATCTCGGTCTCACCGAGATGGGATTGCAATTTCTCTGTTTCCCTTCGTAACGTTTTGGTCTAACCGAAGTGAGCGATCGGTCCCACTGAGATTGCAATGTAAACTCACTGTTTCCTTTTCGTAACATTTCGGTCTCACCGAAAAGAGCGGATCGGTCCCACCGAGTTTACCTGACCAACCCTTGGTTAGCTTATTACCAAAATCGGTCCCACCGAGTTTGTGTAATCGGTCACACCGAGATTACGTTATGCCCAAACCCTAACCATATCGGTCCTACCGAGTTGCATATCAGTCCCACCGAAAATCCTAATGATCACTAGGTTTGCTGAATCAGTCCGACCGAGTTTAACGATCCGGTCCCACCGAGTTTGGCAGATTGTGTGTAACGGTTAGATTTTGTGTGGAGGCTATAAATACCCCTCCACCCACTCTTCATTCGTAGAGAGAGCCATCAGAACACATCTACACTTCCAATACACATGTTCTGAGAGAGAACCACCTACACTTGTGTTGAGCTCAAGATATTCCATTCCTACCATATGAATCTTGATCTCTAGCCTTCCCCAAGTTGCTTTCCACTCAAATCTTCTTTGCACCAAATCCAAATCCTGTGAGAGAGAGAGTTGAGTGTTGGGGAGACTATCATTTGAAGCACAAGAGCAAGGAGTTCATTATCAACACACCATTTGTTACTTCTTGGAGAGTGGTGTCTCCTAGATTGGCTAGGTGTCACTTGGGAGCCTCCGACAAGATTGTGGAGTTGAACCAAGGAGTTTGTAAGGGCAAGGAGATCGCCTACTTCATGAAGATCTACCTCTAGTGAGGCAAGTCCTTCGTGGGCGACGGCCATGATGGAATAGACAAGGTTGCTTCTTCGTGGACCCTTTGTGGGTGGAGCCCTCCATGGACTCGCGCAACCGTTACCCTCCGTGGGTTGAAGTCTCCATCAACGTGGATGTACGATAGCACCACCTATCGGAACCACGCCAAAAACATCTATGTCTCCAATTGCGTTTGAATCCTCCAAACCATTCCCTTTACATTCTTGCAAGTTGCATGCTTTATTTTCCGCTGCCCATATACTCCTTTTGCATGCTTGCTTGAATTGTGTGGAGACTGCTTGACTTGTGCTAAGATAGCTAAAATCTGCCAAGAACTAAAATTGGGAAAAGGCTAGATTTTTATTTGGTCAAGTAGTCTAATAACCCCCCTCTAGACATACTTCCGATCCTACAGTCTCACAAACCTGCATCAGCTCTGAAGACCATTCCACTCGTCTGGCCCTTTGTAGTTTGGGGATTGGACATGGTCGGACCTCTGAGGACTGGCAGGAGCGGCTTCACTCATGTGCTCGTTGTAGTCAACAAATTTACCAAATGGATTGAAGCCAAGCCTATCAAAAATGTTGAAGCCAGTACTGCGTTCAACTTCATCAGAGAGTTAACATTCAGATATGGTGTTCTGCACAGCATCATCACAAACAATGGGTCAAACTTCGATTCTGATGAGTTCAGAGCCTTCTACGCTTCCCAAGGCACTCGAGTCGACTATGCTAGCTTCATTCGCCCACCCCCAGTCGAATGGACAAGCTGAGAGAGCAAACAGATTGATTCTCAAAGGACTGAAGCCCCGACTGATGCGTGATCTCAAGCATGCAGCAGGTGCCTGGGTTGATGAATTTCCATCAGTGCTTTGGGGATTGAGGACAACTCCTAATTGGTCGACTGGCCGAACTCCATTCTTCTTGGTCTATGGAGCTGAAGCTGTACTTCCGGGTGACTTGCTCCACAATGCACCCTGAGTCGAGCTTTTTTCAGAAGATGAAGCAGAACAGGCACGGCAAGATGTAGTTGATCTCCTGGAAGAGGAAAGAGAGATGGCCCTGATCCGTTCGACCATCTATCAGCAAGACCTGCGTTGATTTCACGCCAGAAACGTGAGGGCTTGAGCATTTCAAGAGGGAGACTTGGTTCTTCGAGTGGATCAGCAGAAACCACACAAGCTTGCTCCTGCTTGGGAAGGCCCCTTCATTGTCACCAGAGTGCTCCACAACGGAGCATACCACCTTTACAATGTCGAGCACAAGAAATACGAGCCACGCGCTTGGAATGCAGAGCTGCTCCGCCCCTTTTACACTTAAGCTTTTAGACAGTTGAGATGTAATAAGAAATACCTTCTATTTTGATTATTAAAGACACAGTTTTTACAGTCTCATAAATGATTCTTGTTCCTTTTTTATTCTCTAAATCCCCCAGTGGTTGGCTTAGCTACGAACCCGTTTCGCCTAAGTTTGAAAAGTCCTACCGAGTGGTGAGCAAGCCTCTCACTCGGGAGCTTAGCTGCGAATCCATTTCGCCTAAGTTTTAAAAATCTTACCGAGCGGTGAGCAAGCCTCTCACTCGGGAGCTTAGCTGCGAATCCGTTTCGCCTAAGTTTTAAAAATCCTACCGAGTGGTGAGCAAGCCTCTCACTCAGGGGCTTAGCTGCAGTCCAGTACTCGCCTAAGTTTTAAAAATCCTACCGAGTGGTGAGCAAGCCTCTCACTCGGGGGCTTAGCTGCGGTCCAGTACTCGCCTAAGTTAAAAAAAATCCTACCGAGTGGTGAGCAAGCCTCTCACTCGGGGGCTTAGCTGCAGTCCAGTACTCGCCTAAGTTTTAAAAATCCTTCCGAGTCGTGAGCAATCCTGTCACTCGGGGGCTTAGCTGCAGTCCACTACTCGCCTAAGTTTAAGAAAAAATCCTACCAAATGGTGAGCAAGCCTCTCACTCGGGGGCTTAGCTGCAGTCCAGTACTCGCCTAAGTTTTAAAAATCCTACCGAGTGGTGAGCAAGCCTCTCACTCAGGGGCTTAGCTATAATCTAGTACTCGCCTAAGTTTTAAAAATACTACCGAGTGGTGAGCAAGCCTCTCACTTGGGGGCTTAGCTGCAGTCCAGCACTGGCCTAAGTTTTAAAAATCCTACCGAGTGGTGAGCAATCCTCTAACTCGGGGGCTTAGGTGTAGTCCAGTACTCGCCTAAGTTTTAAAAATCCTACCGAGTGGTGAGCAATCCTATCACTCGGAGGCTTAGCTGCAGTCCAGTACTCGCCTAAGTTTTAAAAAAAATCCTACTGAGTGGTGAGCAAGCCTCTCACTCGGGGACTTAGCTCCAGTCTAGTACTCACCTAAGTTTTAAAAATCCTACTGAGTGGTGAGCAATCCTCTCACTCGGGGGCTTAGCTGCAGTCCAGTACTCGCCTAAGTTTGAAAAATCCTACCGAGTGGTGAGCAATCCTCTCACTCGGGGGCTTAGCTGCAGTCCAGTACTCGCCTAAGTTTGAAAAATCCTACCGAGTGGTGAGCAACCCTCACACTCGGGGGCTTAGCTGCAGTCCAGTACTCGCCTAAGTTTTAAAAATCCTACCGAGTGGTGAGCAATCCTCTCACTCGGGGGCTTAGCTGCAGTCCAGTACTCGCCTAAGTTTGAAAACTCCTACTGAGTGGTGAGCAATCCTCTCACTCGGGGGCTTAGCTGCAGTCCAGTACTCGCCTAAGTTTGAAAAATCCTACCGAGTGGTGAGCAACCCTCACACTCGGGAGCTTAGCTGCAGTCCAGTACTCGCCTAAGTTTGAAGCACATCCCTATCTGCTAGGACAACGAGGTGCAGGTCGACTGCAACCTTCTCTTTGGAGCTGCGCCACAAATACAACAAGCGCTCCATCCTCATCCGCAAGGATGACGAAGTGCAGGTCGACTGCAACCTTCTCTTCGGAGCTACGCCATAAATACAACATGCACTCCATCCTCATCCGCAAGGACGACGAGGTGCAGGTCGACTGGGACCTCCTCCTCAGAGCTGCATCTCAAGTGCAAAGACTATTCCGAGTGAAGAGCAAGTTCCACTCGAAGGCGAACACAAGCATATTCAGAGATAAACCAAGTTCAGATAAATCCTAAGGTTCCTGACCATGGATTAAAGTACTCGAACATCAAGCCCGAAGGAGTTTAACGATTACACGATCACTCGGCATTCCGAGGCAAATAAAGGTGGAGCATAATGTTTTTTGGTCATTCGTGAGGAGAAGGACTGGCTGGGTCGCAGAAACTGTCAAGGTCTATGTTGTCTGCGATGCGAGTGGCGGCGTCAAGGAAAGTGTCCATGAAGGACTGGAAAGTGTGACTTTTTGTGTTAGCAACCTTGAGCTCCGCCAGCTTGTCTTCTTTGACATCCTTGCAGTGCACTCGGACCAGGGACAGGGCGACATCAGCGCCGCAGCGAGCAGATGACTACTTCCACTCTTGCACTCGGTTAGGTATTTGATTCAGTCGAGCCATCAGAGACTCGAGGTCTTGAGACAGTTCCGCCTGAGGCCAGAGTTCAGCATCAACCCGAGTCATCGCCGCCTTCAGGCGGGCAAGATAAGCAACTATGCTGTCCATGCGAGATTCCAACTGCAGCACATTCATTGCGACGTCATCTTTGACTGGGTAATTTATGGGATCGAGACCCATCTCGACCCGCCCAGTTTCCGCTTCAAAATCCTGGCAAAGTTCTGCACAGTCGAGTAAATGGTGAGTTGACAATATAATAAGACCTATCAATCAACCACAACAAGTCTGTCGAACATCAGTACCTTCAAGCTTTAAGACTAGTTTTGCAGCAAGCTGGCCCAGATAAGATTCTAACTCGCCCTTCTTGGCTTTGAGGTTTCCAATCTCGTCAGTCAGCCTGTCCTTGTCTTTCTTCAGTTGCTCGACCTCCCGATTGGCGTCAGAGACAGTGGTCTTCAGTTTGGAGTTCTCTTCTTCTAACTTGCCGACTGAAGCCAGCATCTTGTCAGCAAGCGCCGTTTTCTCTTGCGCCTCCTTCTAGGCAGCAGCAAGATCCAGATCCTTCTTCTCCAGGGTCTGCTTCATTTTCTCTAAAGAAACAACATTCTTCATACGAGCTTGGAGTTGACGGTTTTCACTACGCACATCTGTTCGAGTGGAGTCACCCGGTTCAAAGTGACTAAAAAAAGGAAAAAACACATGGAAAAGTGTTAGTCATAAGATGGACAGTCGACGATTGGTTACCTCCCATGGCAGCTACTTCGTCATGAGTAGTCTTGAGATTCTTCTTGCCAGTTCCAGATCAAGGTTGAGGCTGATCTGCTGCTTGTTCAGTGTAGAAAGTTGAGCCCCAAGATCACAAGATTTCTGCAGTCAACATATAAGACATATCAGTCGACAGAAGCAAAAGAGCATCACAGTGAAAGTTACTCAAAGACTACTGCCGAATCAAATATTCAACCGTAGTCTCGGGGACTACACCCAGTGGGTGCACTTAGCGTGCCCCCACTGGTTTGATTCAACACTCGGCATGGTCTGCCCAGCTCGAGTCAAAAAAAGCGAAGAAAGTTGTTCTCAGACCATAGTCGACTGCCCGCAGTCGACCACGGTCTCACGGACTACACCCAATGGGTGCACTTAGCGTGCCCCCACTGGTTCAGGTTTTCACTCGGTATGGTCTGCCCAGGCTGAGTGAGAAAATTCATATTCTCAGACCACAGTCGACTGCCCGCAGTCAACTATGGTCTCGGGGACTACACCCAGTGGATGCACTCAGCGTGCCCCCACTAGTTCAAAAATTCAATCGACTCAATCCAAGTTGACTCAAGTGGAAGACCTATACAACTTTAAGGCAGACAAACCCCAGTGGGTGATCGGGTGAGAAATAAGATCAGTCAAAAATCAACTAACCTGGACATTGGTCTACAGAGCAGCGCCGTTGTTGAAGGCCACCTGGCTAGCCTTGTGCACCACTTTCATCTGCCCCATCACAAGATTCAACTGAAGAAGAGCTTCCTTGGCGGCACTCGGTGGGTCGTCTGGAGTTTGGTATGCAGTGAAAAGCGATGATGGCAGGGCAGTCAAAGCAGCCGCTAGGTCTGATGCGTGGAGTTGTATGGAGCAGCAGGGGTCTGAGCGGCTAATCCTGATGGGAAATCAGTCGACAGCGGGATAGCGAAAGTGACGTTGGTGCGAGCCGGATCTGTGGATCGCTCGACCGCCGTCCCAGGCATCAGTGTCGACTGAGGAACCTGAATCTCAGGTGCTTTCCCGCTTAGTCCCTTGTCCCTCCTCCTCCTTTCCCTCAGGGGCACTTCTTCTTCATCGTCCGGAAGCACAACAATGTCTCATGGATCTACAACGAACAGAAAAAATCAGAGAGGCAACTGACGAACAATCCAGTCGACCGAATAAATTCGAGTCGGGAAGACTTACTAGCTTTGGACGTAGCCGCGTCATTGGTTTCCTCATCGTCTGGGACCTTGTCGAAATCCATATCAGTCGCGGCAGAGGCCGGGCTAGAAAAGTTCATCATCCACTCGGTCAGGACAGGAGAATCAGTCAGAGCAAGAAAACACGGAAAGAACATTTACCCGGAAGCGACAGGGACATCCATCTTGATCTTAGGCAAGGTCTTCCGAGCCTTCGAGGGGTTGATCTTGGGCTGCTTGGTGACTTTCTCCGCCAGCTCGGGAGTTGAAGACCGAGTGCGCTTCTGCGCTTGAGCGCTCGAGGCTACAGCCTTACCGCGCCTGCCCGCGGGATCATGGTGTTGCTTGGGTCGACGTTCTGAACGAGGCGGTGAGTCGACTACCTCCTCGTCGTCTGACTCGTCACTATCGTCTTCATCATCGTCGTCTGGCGACTCCCAATCACCACTCTCCTCCGTGCTGTCCTCGCCCTCATGGTCCTGCTCCAGAGCTTGTTCGCCATTGGGCATTGAGTATATCTCTGTGTAAATCTACAAGACAAGAAGCCGAATGGAAATCAATCGGATTAACAAATAGTCAGAAAATGTATCCAAATGCAATCAGTTATAGCGGCCGAACCTTGTCTGGCTGGTTGTTGTCGCTGAAAGGATTGATTCTCCTGGCGCCCCTGGGGTTGTCCTTGTTTCCGGTGATACTCCTCAGCCATTGGTCCACTGTTTTGGCCGGCACCTCCTCTGGATGAACCCGAGCGGTGTCACCAGCTCCAGAGTACATCCACATAGAGTGGTCACGGGCCTTGAGCGGTTGAATGTGCCGACTGAGGAACACCTCCAACAAATCCATGCCGGTGACGCCTTGGTTGATCAGCTGGACCACCCTCTCGACCAGCATGGTTGTCTCCGCCTTCCCCTCGGCGGTCACTTTCAACAGAGATGGAGTTTGAACACAATCGAAAGAAAAAGGAGGAAGTCCAGTCGACTGGCCTGGGGTCGCGATATCCTGGCAGTAGAACTAGGTCTACTGCCAGCACCTGACCGACTCTGGAAGAGTCATCGAAGGGAAAGAACTCATCTTCCTCTTCTGGATGCCCAAGCCCCCACACATCTGGATAACGTGGGTTTTCTCGTTGTTCGAATTTGCTCTCTTCACCGTCTGGGAGTGGATGGTGAAAATGTGCTTGAAAAGACCCCAGTGCGGTCGACACCCCAAGAAATTCTCGCACATGGACACGAACGCGGCAAGTTATGTGATGGTGTTGGGAGAAAAATGATGGAGTTGGGCCCCGAAGAAATTCAAGAAGCCCCAGAAAAAGGGTGCGGAGGAAGTGAGAAACCGCGGCCGACATGGGTGGCGAGCAGAACACACTCACTCGGCCGCGGCTGTGGCTCCGTCTCCCCCTCCGGCAACCACGCAGCTTTGTGGACGATCAGCCCGGACTCGGCCAGCTCGTCCAAGTCTTACTGCCGAAGTGAGAATCGGATCCAATCGCCCTGGATCCAACCTGACGGCAGCCCCGACCGCGACAAAGATCCCCGATTCGTCTTCTTGCCTTTCGCCACCCCCGTCGCCTTCTTCGCGCGTTCCAGTGCTGCCGTCTTTTCCTTCCCCATGGTGGCAGAGCGGCAGCGTCGAGAGTGGAGAATCCGGATGCAGTGGAGGAACAGAGGAAGAAGAAGGAGAATGGACGCGCACAGTGCAGATGCCTCGGCTTCCCCGCTTTTAAAGGCCCACTTCCGAGTGGCTGACGCGTGGGCCTGGGCGATCCTGTCAAATCCCTCAACAGTCGCGCGCGGGATACATGGCGAAAAAGGTGGTGCACAAATCAAAACGTTCCTGTTTATCCACCCCCGCTTACCATGGCACGCTCCGCCCTGCGCGCTTCCCTGAAATTTGGAATCCCATGAAGTCCAGGATACGCCATAACCAATCACGCCAAAGGTTTCGCATAAAAAACAACAGTCGGCGGATGACGTTGTAAGTCCAATAGGCAATCTCTGAATCGATCAAGGCGGCTGAAACGAAGCCAAAGTTCAAGCACTGGCCTCCATTCAAAAATGAATAGTTATGAAGCACAAGAGTCAAAGCAAGATCAACTTCAACCTTCTTTTCACTCAGACCTCAATCCATTCGGGGGCTAATGATGACGACATGGACCTGGGGTAGGGTCATAGGCCTGACCCATACGCCCTATCCAAGGTCACTGTCCTAGAAGCAAAGAAGCTCAAGAGACAACAAGAAAGGCTCAACAAAGGTGTCAAGTGCAATCCACTCGACCTATCAGTTACTCGGAGACCCCTCCTTCCTGAAGTCACTCGACCATACAAGCATCCACTCGACTTATAGAAGACCAGGAGTCATCTAGAACAGCAGCAAACGAGCGTTCACTCTGTAGTCTTTAAGGCCATTAAGGCATTTAAGGCTAGCATTACCAGTAACGCCTCCTCTTTATGTACATTTAACTCTTGGTAACGGAGGATGGCCGGGGTCCTGGCGCATTCTATATAAGCCACCCTCCTCCTCTGGCACAAGGGTTCGCACTCCCTGTAACACACACACATAATCCAGTCGACCGCCTCCGGGCACCGAGACGTAGGGCTGTTACTTCCTCTGCGAAGGGCCTGAACTCGTAAAACTCGTGTGTACAACTTCGCCATAGCTAGGATCTTCCCTCCTCATACCTACCCCCCATTCTACTGTCAGTCTTAGATCCACGACAACATAGTTTGTAAATAAGGATCAGACAAATCAGGGGCCATAGAGGAAGAGATCCCTTGTGTGAAGAGATATTTACCCTTAACTTCAAAACCAGGAAGGCCATCTATAGAACTTGCAACCAACCCAGAAGTTGAGTCCATCTGTTGACTGTCCATAGGATATTTGTATTTATTTTGTAGTAGATCATTGTCAGAAGTTGCCATCAATTCATTTTCCAAAGTAGAGATATCTTGAAATTGATTTTCCTCTGCTAGATTTTTAGTATCTTGATTTTCAAGGTTGAGATCGAGATTGCAGTCTTAGCAGAAGATGTGCCCATCATATCCTGTGCAATGAGAGTAGGTTCAACTTGATTTAAGTTCTGAGCCTGAGCATCTCCACCCCATATTAGTCCCAGTTTTGCTTGCAGAGTACGAAAATTCATAAAATATATCCAGAGCTAGTTATTGCCTACCTGTTCCTGAATAATAGGTTCAGACTACAATAAAAAAATCTTGTTCCGCAACATTGGGAAGGATCTGTTGCACTAGATGCGCTATTGTTGCAATGTTAGGTTATGCAACAACCTAATTAACCTGTACTGCAACTTATATATATGGTTGTGATGTCGCTTGAAACTGCGTCGATTTTTCCCCAAAGAGGAAGGGACGATGAAGTACAACTACGGTAGGTATTTCCCTCAGTTGTGAAACCAAGGTATCAATCCAGTAGGAGAACCAAGCAACACTATGTAAATGGTACCTTACACAAAGAACAAATACTTGCAACCCGACGCGTAAGAGGGGTTGTCAATCCCTCCACGATAAAAAGATAGATAAATTTGTGGTAGATTGGATAAATAGCTCTCAATAAAACGCGAAATAAAATAAATAATAAAAAAGTGCAGCAAGGTATTTTTGTGTTTTTGGAATAATAGATCTATAAGAGCGAACAAAAATAGATCTCAAAGCAAATATGATAAAGAATAGACCCGGGAACCGTAGATTTCACTAGTGGCTTCTCTCGAGAAAATAGCATACGGTGGGTAAACAAATTATTGTTGGGCAATTGATAGAAGATTGAATAATTATGATGATATCCAAGGCAATGATCAATATATAAGCATCACGTCCAAGATTAGTAGACCGACTCCTACCTGCATCTACTACTATTAGTCCACACATCGACCGCTATCCAGCATGCATCTAGTGTATTAAGTTCATGTAGAAACAGAGTAATGCAATAAGAACGATGACATGATTTAGACGAGATCTATTCATGTAGGAATAGCCCCCATCTTATTATCCTTAATAGCAACGATACATGCGTGTCTTGCTGCCCCTTCTGTCACTGGGAAAGAACATCACAAGATCGAACCCATCAGAAAGCACCTCTTCCCATGGCAAGAAAAAACGATCTAGTTGGCCTAACTAAACCAAAGATTCGAAGAAGAAATACGATGCTATAAACAATCATGCATATAAGAGATCAAATAAGACTCAAATAATATTCATGGATATAGATCTGATCATAAAATCAAAGTTCATCAGATCCCAACAAACACACTGCAAAAAGAGATACATCAAATAGATCTCCAAGAGACCATTGTATTGAGAATCAAAAGAGAGAGAGAGGAAGCCATCTAGCTACTTCCTACGGACCCGTAGTTCTATGGTGGACTACTCACCCATCATCGGGAAGGTACCAATGAGGATGATGAACCCCTCCTTGATGGTGTTTAGATTGGATCTCGTGGTTCTGGAACTTGCGGCGGCTGGAATTGTGTTTCATCGACTCCCCTAGGGTTTCTAGAATATTTGGGAATTTATAGGGCGAAGAGGCAGTGCAGGGGGGCTCCGTGGGGGTGATAACCCACAAGTATAAGGGATCGTTTGTAGCCTTCTTCGATAAATAAGAGTGTCGAACCCAACGAGGAGCTAAAGGTAGAACAAATATTTCCTCAAGTTCTATCGACCACCGATACAACTCTACGCACACTTGATGTTTGCTTTACCTAGAACAAGTATGAAACTATTTTGCAAGAAATAAAACTACAGGTACTTTGCGAGAACAAGATTAGGAATAAATTGCAAGGTAATAAAAGTGGATAGCTTTTGTCAACAAGGTCATTTGTCCCTAGGCAATCGCTAACAAGTACTGGTAATCATTCTTGTAATTTTATATGAGGGAGAGGCATGAGCTAACATACTTCCTCTACTTGGATCATATGCACTTATGATTGGACCCCTAGCAAGTATCTGCAACTACTAAAGATCATTAAGGTCGTGAAACCCAACCAGAGCATTAAGTATCAAGTCATCTTTACTCCCATACGCCATAACCCACTTACCCACGTTTAGGTTGTTGTCACCCCCGCAAAACCGACAATAAGCAAACCATGAACATATTGCAACACCCTACAGCGAGAGCCCCTCTGTTTACGCGACATGGAGGGAACCGTAGGAAAGCACCATAAATAAAATATACAATCGTACCAACCAAGATCACGATTAACCCACAGGACAAAATTAACGGATCTACTCAAACATCATACACTACAAAAAAATACACTTCCGTGATGATACGTGTTTGTCATAGTAGGTCGCGTTTTCTGTCATGCATGTACATCCATGACGATTTTATGCCAGAATCAAGATAGTCATACCTGTGATGTCGTAGAAGTGTTCCATGACATTACCAAAATTATCATCACGGAAGTGTCCACTCCCATGACGATAAATCGCGCGTCACAGAAGTGCTTTCGTCAAGGGTGACTGACACGTGGCATCCACCGTAACGGAACGCCATTAAGCTATCGGGTCCGGTTTTGGATCCGATAACCCATTAACAGCCCCGACCAATGGGGATTTTCCACGTGTAAAATCATCATTGGCTGGAGCAAACACGTGTCGGCTCACCGTTGGGACAGATGTCATCCACTCATTGGACCCAAAGCGCCTATGATACGTCAACACGTGGCACGTCCCAACAAAGGCCCATTCCTGTGAAAAGGTTGGCCCGTTTGACTTGGTCAAAAGGTGGCGGGCCGGCCCACGACAAGCCTGTGAACGGCCTGTTCGCATATAGCCCATTTACAGCCCGCTAACCCAGGGCCTCCTTACGGCCTACCGAATTAGGCCCAGTAGCGTCATCTGGACCGTCCAATATAATTCCAGCCCGTTTTAACTTCCGGCCCATGTATGGCCCATGACGTCTGTCGGCCCATATGAGGCCCTTATTACTCTCGGCCCATTAACGACCCGTGGTAAAACTGGCCCGTAATGAACAGTGTATCACTTTATACCCATTAACGGCACGTGGTGAAACTAGGCCGTAATGAACAGTGTATCACTTCATACCCATTAATGACACATTATTCCGTTGGGCCGTTTCCAGCCCATGTTATCTTTCGGCTTTCTCGGGGCCCATTTATTCTTGGGCTCATTTCCACATTCGTTTACTTACGGCCCGTTACTATCATTTTCTGCTTGTGGGCCAAATTCAGCCCGTGGTTACAGTCGGCCCGTTTGTGGCCCGTTATTACGTTGGGCCATTTTCATAGCGTCATCAAAATACGATCGATTAACGATGACCCGTTATGGTCGGCCCATGAACGGACAATTTCAACTCTAGCCCATTTACGGCCATAATGTGGTCTGTTATTGGCCCATGTTTGGTCAACCGATCATACAACCCATAGAAGGCCCATTGATACGGCCCATAGAAGGCCCATTGTTTCTACAGCCCTTAGAAGGCCCATTGTTTCTATGGCCCGTAGGAGGCCCATGTTAACTACAGCCGGTGGGCATCAAAGTTCGCCAGCAGTGCAAATATAGGGAACACCCTACACTATACAAAGATGGCTTGCTATTTTCTTCAGCCGGTGGCTGCACGTTAAGAATAAATTTTGTATCACACCAAAACAAATTACAACTATAAAACAAAAGGAAGGTTGACAACAAATTTAATAGTCTAGCAGATAAATGCACCACCAGAAGTTCAGTTTATTTGACCTGACTGTTACGTTTTCATGCTGTATTGTCCGATGGAGCACCATAACCTTCGCCTTCAGTTCTCCTAGGCTCCTGAACAACATAGCAAATGTCTGATAGTCTGGTTTCAAAACCATGCATATCTTGACAACATCGAACAATGTCTCTCCTTGTTTCACAAAGGGTCTCTGTTAGGGAATGGACTTGTGTTTGGAGCGCAGATACAACATTGTTTTGAGCTTGCATATCTTGATCATGAGGCAGTTTGGACGAGATTGCCTTAACAACCAAGCCAGTATTACGCAGGAACGTGCTTTTGGCACTGTTAGTGGACAGGTACTGACCCACTGCAGCAAGAGCTGACATTGCGGTTATAGTTGCCTCGCCACCTTTAGAAGGTGGCGGTTCCACCATTTTTCCCATAGCTCGCTGAAAAGTTGAGGTTTTACATTAGTAGTACCAGAACAGAAGATATTAAGGAGGCAACAAAACCAAACAAAATAGCTTTGGTCTATATACATAACTTATTCTGGTGAACCCATGTAAAATAATAGTTGTATTTTATTGCAAAGTACATAATAAAACAAGGTTCCAAACATATGACCATGTACCATCGCTAATGTATTGTCTATTTCTTCACATTGTATTGAGGGCTAAGGATAAAGAGATGAAGTTTATAATACGGTAAGCATAGTATGACATCATTCATATCGCAAAACAACTGAGAATAGACAAATAGGCAATTGTAACGTTGTGTGGGCAAGTCCAGCATGGAACTAGATTGCAGGTCAAGATCAAAGGAACATCACTCCTCTCTTTTAAACCTTGTAAGGTGCAATGATACGCTAAGACAATTGTGTATAAAATTGAAAAGAGTAATAGACATTGGCTGCAAACCATGCAGTTCAAGGCACAAGTCAGAGTGAGTAGTAGTTAAAAGGCATGAGGATTAAGGACTTACAACATCGGCTTTGACTGGTGTAGTCATGCCCTTCTTCTTGCTGGTGTGACAGTCCTTGAAGATTTCCACAGCATTTGGTTCAGGTACTTTTTGGTCCTTGTGGGCTTTCCTCTGCATTTGGAACAAGTCAATATAGATCTGATAATATGGTACAGCGAAAAGAGTGAAACAACAGCTAATTACAAGAGCCTCGCAGTGTGCAATATAGCTATGAGATCATGTCGTCTGTTGGAATTTCACTTTCGTACGGTTGGCCTTGTTCTTTGAACAGTTCACCTACAAGAAGATAGATTTGTGTGGCACATGCGTAAATAGGACTTCAACATGTGATCTGATCACATATATATAATGTACCTAATACTTTGGATCGGGCCAGTGTTTAACGAGGCCTCTCCAGTCTTCATCAGATATATTTTCCACTGGAGATGTTTGGGCAAGTTCACTGTTAGCCTTGCCTTCAAAGTGAGTTTTCCTCAAGTTATACTGATACTGTCACAGAGCAGACTTGAAAACATGGGTGCAAGCTTGTGGGGTTGCATCATCTTGGCTATCCAACTTGAACCTCATGTGTTGAAAATTATGGGAGTCTCATTATCAGCAACCTAGAAAGTGAAGTTTGTTCCTTGTTGGAACATGGACTTGTTGTTCCTTGTTGGAACATGTTTACTTGTTGGGATATCACAATACCGCTTATTTAATTAATGCATCTATATACTTGGTAAAGGGTGGAAGGCTCGGCCTTATGCCTGGTGTTTTGTTCCACTCTTGCCACCCTAGTTTCCGTCATACCAGTGTTATGTTCCCGGAGGTTGCGTTCCTTACACGGTTGGGTGATTTATGGGACCCCCTTGACAGTTCGCTTTGAATAAGACTTTTCCAGCAAGGCCCAACATTGGTTTTACCATTTGCCACCTAGCCTTTTTTTCCCTTGGGTTCTGCAGACTCAAGGGTCATCTTATTTTAACCCCCCCCCCCCCCCCGGCCAGTTCTCCTTCGATTGCTGGTCCAAACTAGAGCACCGTGCAGGGCCGTCCCTTGGCAACTTGGGTTATGTTGGCTCCTGTACGCTTAGCTTATCCGGATGTGCCCTGAGACCGAGATATGTGCAGCTCCTATCAGGATTTGTTGGCACAATCGGGCGGCTTTGCTGGACTTGTTTTATTGCTGTTGAAATGTCTTGTAGTCCGGGATTCCGAGATTGATCGGGTCTTCCCGGTAGAAGGAATATCCTTCGTTGACCGTGAGAGCTTATCATGGGCTAAGTTGGGACACCCCTGCAGGGTATTATCTTTCGAAAGCCGTGCCCGCGGTTATGAGGCAGATGGGAATTTGTTGATGTCCGGTTGTAGAAAACCCGAAGTCGACCTTAACTAAAACACATCAACCGCGTGTGTAACCGTGATGGTCTCTTCTCGGCGGGGTCCGGGAAGTGAACACGGTTGTTGGAGTTATGTCTGACGTAGGTCGTTTCAGGATCACTTCTTGATCACTTCTAGTTTCACGACCGTGCTTTGCCTTCTCTTCTCGCTCTCTTTTGCGCTGTAGCCACCATATGCTATTCGCTTGCTGCAGCTCCACCTCACAAACCCCTTTCCCACCTTTAAGCTTAAATAGTCTTGATCTCGCGGGTGTGAGATTGCTGAGTCCCCGTGACTCACAGATATTATCACCTCAGTTGCAGGTACCAACGATGTCAGTGCAGATGATGCAAACGAGCTCATTTGGGAGTTCGACGAGGAACGTGGCCGTTACTATGTTTCTTTTCCAGATGATCAGTAGTGGAGCCCAGTTGGGTGATCCGGGGATCTGTTAGCATTTGGGGTAGTCTTCTTTCATTTTGGTACCATAGTCGGACCTTGAGTGTAACCTGTTTGATGGATGTTATTTATGTACTTGTGTGAAGTGGCGATTGTAAGCCAACTATGTATCTGTCCCCTTTATTTTATTACATGGATTGTGTGAAGATTACCTCACTTGCGACATTGCTTTCAATGCGGTTATGCCTCTAAGTCGTGCCTCGACACGTGGGAAATATAGCCGCATCGAGGGCGTTACAGTATTGGACAGAGCAAGACGATATTACTAGTTTCCATACATAACCATACTTATAGATAAATGGTCGAGGAAGGTGTTGAACTGTGTTTCATCTTTGTCATTCCTGTACTGAATCCATGTTGGGAGGATACGTACATGACACCTAATAGCAACCGCTGCCACTCATACTAACTTGGCTGACTCTGTAGCATCACATGGCCTTTTTAAACCTGCCTCAAAACGGATCTCCATTCTTCCTCCTCTAGATTTAGTTAACCTATCGAGCATTATCCCTGATGTTTGTTTTCTCTTGCGCCAAGGTGCTAGTCCAACAACAAACATAGGAAGTTATCGGATGTGGGGTTCCGGCAAACACTTGAGGTTCGAACACTAGGGTGCGCGCGAAGTCTCTCCCTCCTACCGATCTACGCTCTAGCTCGCTAAGATCTCGCAGACGAACTCGACGAACTCGCAACACAGAAAGACACGAGGTTTATACTGGTCCGGGCCATCGTTGTGGTGTAATACCCTACTCTAGTGTGGTGGTGGTGGATTGCCTCTTGGGCTGATGATGAACAATACAAGGGAAGAACAGCCTCCTGAGGTTGGGGTGTTCATGTGCTTGTGTAGTTGAGGATGATCTGAACCAGTTCGGGATCAGTTGCCTCCTACTGTGGTGGCTAGTCCTATTTATAGAGGTCCTGGTCCTCTTCCCAAATATCGAGCGGGAAGGGAGCCAACAACGGCAGGCAAATTTGAAGGGGGACAGCTAGTACAAGCTATCCTGACAAAATCAGTCTTCCCTGCGAAAAGCTCTGGGGTGACGCCGTCTTGGGCTCCACAATGACCTCCTTATTGCCGTCCTCCTGGTCTTGGTCTCGTTGCACCAATATGGCAACCTTTAGATGATGCCTCGGTACTCTTCGCCTGCGCTGGCCTCCTTAGCACCAAAGAGGAAATAAGGACGCTCCGCGCGCTGGCACCCGCCTGGTGTCGTTCGTCATGGCTCACATCACGAGAGCCTCGTGAGGTTTGCCCCGCCTTGATATCTCCGCTCCTTGTGAGCCTGCCTGGCTAGGCCACTCCAGAGGAGGTCTTGCATCGTTCGCCTCGCGAGGCTTGGACCCTCGCGAGGGTCTTGGATGCCTTGTTGATGAAGATGGATCGTACGGCCTACTGGCTTAGCCACGCTGTGGGCCGCAGGCAGGCAAGTCTGGGGACCCCCGTTAGCAGAACGCCGATAGTAGCCCCCGAGCCCAAGGTGCGCTCGGGCTTGGCCTCACGGCGAAGCCAAGGGTCAAGTTCGGAGCACCGCGGGCCCTAAAAGCCCGCGGCCTCGGTTGACGCGGGGCGGTTGATTGGACGTGGGCGTCTCCGCTTCCCCTCGCCGCCTCGGCAACTGCACGACTTGACAAGTCCCTGCGACATGCAAGGAAAACCATGATTACCTGCGATCATGGGAGATGTCAGTTGGCCTTCTCTTGCTCTAAATGGGGAGGGGGCAGAGCCCCCGTTGCCCATCTCTTCTTCGCTTGCTTGATTATATGCTTCATTGCTTGCAGTGCCATCGATGGCACCACGAAAGAAGTTCTCTGCTGCCGAGAAAGGAAAGGCCCCTCGTGAGGGCCCCGGTTCCCCGGCGCCCAAGCGCGGCCGCGGTCGTCCGTGCAAGCATGTCGCGACCCCTGTCGTGGCCCACCGTCGAGGTGGCGCCGCGACACGCGGAGGGGATCGTCCCATCCATGGTGGTTCAGCCGATGAGGGGAGGCGCACGATGGTGGCGCGGCCCCCCCGCACGCGCTTCCATTCGGCTAAAGTGTCGCTGGAGTTCATTGTCTGGTCGGAGAGCCCGGCCGGCAACTGGTTCCAACTTCCGCGCTTCTTCGCCGGCGAACTGTCGTCCTCTAGTCCGGGCGGGCTCTGGCTGCAGGCGGACGGCTGCTACAACATGGCCTCTTGGGTTGCAGTCGAGTCTTCTGCCGCGGACAACATAGCCCTGGCCCGCGGCTGGCAGACGTTCGCCCGCGCGCGGGGCCTGGGCAGGCATTGCACCCTCCACTTCAGGTACGATGGTGAATCGACCCTCTATGTGAGGGTGTTCAGGGAAGATGGTCGCCGCATCGGGTGCTGCCCCGAGACGAACGACGGTGAGGAGGTGGTCGGCCTTGGCGATGGTCGCGATGAGGACAAGGGCGAGCCTGCCCTCGGCGGCGACCACGTCTCCTCCAGCTACGGCGACTCTTCCTTCGGTGACAGCTCCAACAATGGTGGCTATGACCAGCCGCCGCACCCGCTTCGAAGGAGGCAGCGGGTCATCTCGTCATCGCGCCTCCGTGAAGCGCGAGGAGGGGTCTGGCTAGGCTCGGGGCGTCGCGAAGGGCCTGCCTCTGCAGATTGCTGCAACACTGCTTTGCGTAGCTTTTTCTTTCTTTCCTGCATCAGAAAACTAAACCAGTATGGGCCTAGAGGGGCGTGTATCGAACTGCGGTTCTTTGGTTAATGCACTGAGCGTGTTGTTCCCATGTCGTGTCGTTGTTTTGCACAGAGATAACTTAACCTGGTGTGTTTGGGACGCCCTTTCCCTCACGTGGTGTCTGCGTTGCTTGGAAACTGCAAAAAATTCGTTAGGGGTGAACTAAAGGATTTGCCGTCCACCCAAGCCTTGACTTGGCGCCTTGTATCGCAGTACCCGAGGGTCACGGATTTAGGAGAGATGTGCCAGCTTCCACACTCAAATGAGGGTGGCTCGCGAGAAGGCAAAGAGAAGAGAAATGCTCGCAAGGGCACCTGCCTAGGCCCCTCGCGAGGTATGCGAGAGAGAGGACATTAGCAAACTAGGGTCAAAAAGCGGTAAAAGGCCAGGGAACCAAATCAGCAACGAACACCAAGAGCAACTCTGATTGAGGAAAAGTGAGCCTACTACAGAAAGCAAATGAAAAGCCGCGTCCGGCACCTAATCTAGTCTTCAAGTCTTCTCACCAGCACGGAGCTAAGTGTTGTCCACTAGGCATGGGAGGGAGCCCCAGGGCCTGAGGCCGGCGCTCCTGGGACTCCCGGGCATGTACAGCCCCACTCATTATTATGTGAGAGTGTCACGGGTGGCGATTCTTCACAGGCACCGGGCCTTCTTCACAGGCTTTGGGCCTTTCTTCTTAGGCTCTGGGCCTTGCTTCATGGATAGAACTTCTGAAGGTGCTGGATGTTCCAGGCGTTCTGGATGGGTATCCCGTCCCGCGTTTCCACGCGCGCTGCACTCGGCCTGGATACATGGACGACCCTGAACAGGCCCTCCCACATGGGCGAGAGTTTGTGCAGTCCTTCCCTGGAAAGGACCCGCCTTAGGACGAGGTCACCCACCTCGAGCATCCTGGAGCGGATGTTGCGGCAGTGGTACCGCCGTAGCGCTTGTTGGTACCTTGCCGCCCTCAATGCGGCTTCGCGTCGGCGTTCCTCCCCCAGTACGAGATCCATCCCCCGCATGGCGTCCTGCTACGTTTCGTCGAACGCCAGGACCCGCGCGGAGCGATGCTTGACCTCGTGAGGGAGGACTGCTTCGGCTCCGTAGACGAGGAAGAACGGAGTCTCGCCCGTTGGCTTGGTAGCGGTGGTACGGATGGACCACAGCACGGACTGGAGTTCCTCGTGCCAGCCCCTGCCGCAGGCCTCCAGCTTCTTCTTGAAGGTCCTGGTCTTGAGACCCCTCAGGACCTCAGCGTTGGCGCGTTCGGCCTGACCATTGCTCCTGGGGTGGGCCACAGAAGCGTAGCAGATCTGCGTTCCAAGGTTAGCACAGTAGGTTTTGAAGAGGTTACTAGTAAACTGTGAGCCGTTATCTGTGATGATGTGGTTGGGGACCCCAAAGCGGCTCACGAGGCCCTTGATGAATTTGACAGCAGAGCCGGCTGGAATGGTACGGACGGCTTCCACTTCCGCCCACTTGGTGAACTTGTCGATGGCGACGTAGAGATAACGGTAGCCCCCTGTTGCTCGTGGGAATGGGCCTAAGATGTCCAGCCCCCAGACCGCGAATGGCCACGTGAGCGGAATGGTTTGGAGGTCCTGAGCGGGCTGATGGATTTGCTTGGCGTGGAATTGGCAAGCCTCGCAGGACTTCACCAGCTTGGCTGCATCGTTGAGTGATGTAGGCCAATAGAATCCGCTGCGGAAGGCCTTGCCAACGAGGGTCCTTGACAATGAGTGATGCCCACAGTCCACGCCATGTATGTCAATCAGCAACTCCCTTCCTTGATCGTTGGAGATGCACTGCAGCGTGACGTCGTTCGGCCATCTCCTGTACAACTCGTCGTCCTGAATGCAGTATGCCGTGGTCTGTCGGGCCACGCGCTCTGCGTCCTCTTCCTTCTCCGGCAGCATCCCATGCATCAGGTACTCCTTGAATTCCTTGGTCCAGCACTCCTCCTGGGGCTCGAGCGCCAAGATCAGCCGCGCTCCTGAGGTTGGGCCGCAAGCTGGGGCTCCCGTGGCCGGGGGCTATGGGAGCTCCTCCCGAGGCTGAGTCGTGCTTGAAACAGGTGGCGTAGCTGATGGCCTGAAGAGCTGCTCTTCGAAGACGCCGGGCTCTTGCGGTTGCCGCTTGGATGCTCTCTTGGCGATGTCATCGGCTTCCTTGTTGGTGCCCCGGGGCACGTGCTGCAGCTCCAGGCCCGAGAACTGCTTTTCCATCTTGCGCACCTCTGCAAGGTAGGCCTCCATGTGCTCATCCTTCGGCTTGTACACTTTGTTGGAGAAGTTGACGAGGAGCTGCGAGTCGCCCTGACGGTAAGGCGCCTCACCCCCAGAGCCACCGCAGCTTTCAGGCCTGCTATGAGGCCTTCGTATTCTGCGATATTGTTGGAGACCTTCTCGCCGTGCTGGAAGCAGAGCTGCACGGTGTAGTAAAGCTTGTCCCGAGTGGGCGAGATGAGCACTGCTCCAGCCCCCGCGTCCTGGTGCGCGAAGGCACCATCGAAATGCATGACCCAGCCGTCTGGTGCCTCACTTCCTGGGGAGGTGGACCGGTCTTCTCCTTCCTCAAGAGCCGGGGCATCTGTCCATTCTGCCACAAAATTGGCGAGCGCGGCCCCCTTGATGACCCTGGTAGTGCTGAACTTCAGCTGGAATGCTTGTAGCTCGATGTTCCATTCAGCGACCCTTCCGGCTGAGTTTGGGCTCTTGAGTACCCTCTCCAATGGGTAAGATGAGATGACCTTGATGGGGTGGCCCTGGAAGTGGTGTTGCAGCTTGCGTGAGGCCACCAAGAGTGCGAGCGGGAGTTTTTGCGGCATGGGGTAGCGTGCCCTTGCGTCCCGCAGTACGGTGCTGACGAAGTACACCGGGTGCTCGACAAGGGCTGGCACACTGTTGAGGCTCGGGTCCTGCGGAGATTGTTGCATATCTTGAGGTGGAGGGTTTCCTGAGACCTAACCGTTCTGAGGAGCTTCTGCGATGTTGCCCTACTGAGCTTGGTCTCCCGCCGCTGATGGATCTGATGCGCCTTCTTGACCCTGCGCTGAATTGGTTCTAGCTTGGTGCGGCACACCCTTGTCTTGGCGCTCCTCCCGAACCGGCACCAGCGCCGCTGGCGGAGTACGGGGTGGCGGCAAGGTAGAGTACCAGAGGATCGAGGGGCCGTGGTGCCACCATCACCGGGGGGCTGGTGAGGTATTTCTTATTCATGAGCTTAAAGAAGGGTAAGGCGCGCTCTCCTAGCTTGGAGATGAAACGCCCTAACGCGGTCACTCGCCCTGCCAGCTTTTGCATCTCCTTGAGGGTTTGTGGTGGGCTCATGTCTTCGATGGCCTTGATCTTCTCTAGTTCACCTCGATCCCTCTATGGGATACGAGGAACCCTAGTAGCTTGCCGGAGGGGACGCCAAGCACGCACTTCTCCGGGTTAAGCCTCAAGTTCACCCGGCGCAAGCTCTCAAGGGTCTCCTCCAAGTCTTGAATCAACGTCCTCGCCTCGCAAGATTTGACCACTATGTCATCGACGTAGGCCTCTGTGTTCCTGCCGAGCTGCCGCTCCAAGGTGATGTGCATCAGCCGCTAAAAGGTTGCGCCTGTGTTGCGAAGGCCGAAGGGCATGTAGGTGTAGCATTACACCCCACATGGTGTCAGGAAGGTCATCTTCTCCACATCCTCCACCGCCATCTTGATTTGATGGTATCCAAAGAACGCATCCAGGAAACATAGCAAGTCACACTCGGCGGTGGAGTCGACGATTTGATCGATGCCCGGAAGGGGGATCGGATCTTGGGGAAAGCTTTGTTAAGGTTGGTGAAGTCGACGCACATCCGTTCCTTCCCAACTTTCTACGGTACTACGACGGGGTTTGCCAGCCAATTAGGGTATCGAACTTCTCGAATGGTACCAGCCGCCTCCAGCTTGCGTGTCTCTTGGACGATGAAGGCCTGCTTCTCAGTGGACTGCCATCTCGCCCGCTGCTTCACGGGGCGCATGTTGGGGCACACCCTTAGATGATGCTGGATCACCTCTCTCGGGACCCCTACCAGCTGATTGGGCTCCCACGCGAATATCTCCTTGTTTGCGCGCAAAAACCTCACCAAAGCTTCCTCTTGTCCCCGGTCTAGGCTGGTTCCTATGGTAAAGGTGGCTCCTGAAGACCCGTCCTCGTCAACCGACACCTGCTTGGTCTTCGCCTTGTCTTGGGTGAACAACTGCTTCTTCTTGGGGGGCGCGGTCTCCTTGGCCTCGGGCGTACTGGCGCCAGCCGGCTGCGCTACTGCCGCAGTCTTGAAGGCGAGCCTGAGCGCCATCACTGCCTCCTTAGTGTCCCCCTTGATGGTGAGGACGCCCTTGCTCCCTGGCATCTTCATGAGGTTGTAGGTCGGGTGAGTCGCCGCCATGAACTGAGCAAGAGATGGGTACCCGAGTATGGCATTGTACGGGAGACCGATGCGGGTGATGTCGAAGTCCACCAGCTCAGTGCGGTAGTTGTCGCGCGTGCCGAAGGTGACGGGAAGGCGGATCTGCCCGAGAGAGTGGGCAGCTCCACCACCCACTCCCGAAAAAGGTTTGCTGAGGTTGAGCCGCTCGGGCGGCACGTGGAGGAGGCTGAAGGCTTCTATGGAGAGCAAGTTGAGGCCGGCACCGCCGTTGATGAGGGTCTTGGTGACGGCCACGTTGCAGATGGTAGGCGTGCAGAGCATTGGGAGCATGCCAGAGTCGGGGGTGGAGCCGGGGTGGTCTTCTGAATCGAAGGTGAGGTCGGCCTCCGGCGCAGCCCAACCCTATGGAGCCCCCGGGCGCTTGGAGGCTGCCCCAATCTGATGGAAGAAAGGCTTGACGTGGCGACCTGAAGGCGGTGCTTGAGAGCCACCCAACAGCGCCGCAACTGCGAGGTGCGCCAGCACCGCGTAACGCGCGGTGAAGAGGTCGCGGAGTTCCTCCCAGGACGCCATCATGGACCCCGGGAGGTTGAGCAGCCAGGCACGTGGCTCGCCGGCGAGGGTCATGGGGAACCAGTTGGCCATGATCTTGCCGTCGCCACCGGCATCGAGGACGGCCTCCTCGTACGCCTGCAGGAACGGCGTCGGGCCTGCCGCGTTGTCGTAACACGGCGGCATCTTCGGCTTGAACTTGGCTGGCCACTGCACCCGCCGGAGGGCGGGGGCCAGGGCTCGGTACCCAGACTCCCTGCTGCTGGTGTCGGTCGCAGAGGCGGGTGGCGGCGCACCTGCCATGGGAGCGAAGTGCGGCGGCACGGGGCGCAGGTTGGTGGAGAGGAGTTTTGGCACACCCCTACCTGGTGCGCCAAATGTCGGATGTGGGGTTCCGACAAACCCTTGAGGTTCAAACACTGGGGTGCACGCGAAGTCTCTCCCTCCTACCGATCTACGCTCTAGCTCGGTAAGATCTCGCGGACGAACTCGACGAACTCGCAACACAGAAAGACACGAGGTTTATACTGGTTTGGTCCACCGTTGTGGTGTAATACCCTACTCCAGTGTGGTGGTGGTTGATTGCCTCTTGGGCTGATGATGAACAGTACAACGGAAGAGCAGCCTCCTGAGGTTGAGGTGTTCTTGTGCTTGTGTAGTTGAGGATGATCTGAACCAGTTTGGGATCAGTTGCCTCCTACTGTGGTGGCTAGTCCTATTTATAGAGGCCCTGGTCCTCTTCCCAAATGTCGAGCGGGAAGGGAGCCAACAACGGCGGGCAAATTTGAAGGGGAACAGCTAGTACAAGCTATCCTGACAAAAGCGGTCTTCGCCTGCGAAAAGCTCTGGGGTGACGCCGTCTTGGGCTCCACGATGACCTCCGCCTTGCCGTCCTCCTGGTCTTGGTCTCATTGCACCAATATGGCAACCTTTGCCTGATGCCTCGTTACTCTTCGCCTGCGTTGGCCTCCTTAGCACCAAAGAGGAAATAAGGACGCTGCGCGCGCTGGCGCCCGCCTGGCGCCCGCCTTGTGTCGTTCGTCATGGCTCACGTCACGAGAGCCTCGTTAGGTTTTCCCCGCCTTGATATCACCGCTCCTCGTGAGCCTGCCTGGCTAGGCCACTTCAGAGGAGGTCTTGCGTCGTCCGCCTCGCGAGGCTTGGACCCTCGCGAGGGTCTTGGGTGCCTTGTTGATGAAGATGGGCCGTACGGCCTACTGGCTTAGCCATGCTCTAGGCCGCAGGTAGGCAAGTCTGGGGACCCCCGTTCCCAGAACGCCGACAGAGTGTTAGTGTACATCAAACTGTGAGACTATATATAAAGAATCATGCAACTGTACACTACTAGGGAAAAGCCTAGCAGCAGCGCGGGTTCTAGGTATATCAGTAGCGCGGGGACCGGCGCTACTAATAAGGCACTATAGCTAACCCGTAGCAATAGCGTGTGCACACCCGCGCTACTGCTGTACAAGTGTAGCAGCGGCGTTCTTTTTGGAAGCTCGCTACTGCTAATAGCTCTAGCGCGCTTTGCCTGGACACGCTATTGCTAGTGTGACGCTGCTGCTAACTTTTCTCCACTCGCTACTGCTAATTTTAGTAGTTTTTTTTTGCATATTTGTTTTGTATTTGAACAGGCTTTATGCAAGAATCTTTAGCTGATACAAATGTCATCATGATACACATACAAATGGCTGCTAGACCACAAATGTAATCATAGCATATACATACAAATAGACTCATCATAATCATCATCCAACGCAAAGTGGTATCTCGTCATCATCTCGAAAATAGCGATACATGCAAGTCTCAAATACTTGCAACTACAACGTCATCCATCTAAACGATGGCATACACGAGAAGAGCTATCACTATGAGTGAGAGCGGAACTATGCAGTACATGAGGCGGCGGTTACGAGTCCTCTCTCGCGCTAGCGTGAACCTCAAGTAACTAGCTTCTCCTTCTTGTCTGCTTTTGAAGCCTTTATGGCTGGTGCCCGAGACCCCATTCACTTACGCCTAACACTCAGGCTACTCATTGTACACCCCCAAAACCTTCCCTTTGTACACGACATAGCACTCCCATCTCGCCATCAAGAAACTAGGTACCTGTTAGAGATGCATCTTCATCAAGAGGATGTACAATCATATGCAACAAAATATAATAGAGCAACACGAAAAAGAAAGGGTTAGCAACTAGATGCAACATACAGTACGCAAACTAATTAACTAGAGCTACGTAAACCAACAAAGTAGCGTTACGCAGGTTCGGCAGGGACCGTGGACATCACAAAGTTTCATCAGTACAGAAAGTATACAAGTTCAACCGACACATATCATCATCGTCGGCATCGTAAATCACTAGAAGTTCCATCCTTCCATATCATCAAGGATGGACCATAGCTTCTTGAACGGCGTGAGGTCTTGACGTTGCATGCCTATGCGAGTTCGGACGTCAGCTCGCGATATAGGGCCATGGTGGAACATCCCCTTCTCATCGACGACTTCTTTCACGATGATCGTCGCAATGTCCCTTTGGATGCGAAAGAAGTCATCTCTAAGTTTATAATCCGCTTCTCCATGAGATTCTAGCCACTTGTGGATATGATCACCATTTCTGCTTGTCATGCGAAGCTTTTGGTGATCCGTGCTGAACTGAATCATGAGATGGACGGTGTAGAATCCATCCTTCCTGCTTGGTTTGGGACATGGATGCAGCAGAAGTTACTTTTATGCGCGAAACCCATCTTCTTGTTCCTTTGTTTCCTGATCTGCATGTGGCCACCTCTAATGTTGAAGCCTTGGAGAGCATCATCTATAATATTCATTATGTGGGTGTAGTCCTTTTTCTCGTAGTCTCTGGAAGGGTCGAAATACACGGCGTGGGAGACTCGTGGGTAAAGAACGATAAGGACGGCGCGCCCGTTGCTTCGGGGAAAAGACACCTCAAATTATTCTCCATATATGCGAGAAAGAATGATTTAATTGTACGAAAGGGTTGTCCGAAACTGACTTATTTTAGATGATAAGGAAGGAGGACAATTTCCTGGTCCTTATTCTCTACCATGAAGTTTTGGAGGTAGTCCCTAGCAGTTTCACGCTCAAAGTCGCTGAGACTCAAGAAAGACTCATGCATGTAGTACGTATCCGCCACACAGATTGGCGAGACTTCTTCTCTCTTCATGACGGAGCTCATATGTAGCGCAAAAAGGCGGACGATTGTAAAATCGAGCCGCCTTGTTAGAAACATCTCAAAGATATGGTCAAACCGTAGGAAGAGCACCTCCGCGGGTTGTGTGTCGACGTAGCACTTCCCCTCAGGC
Organism: Aegilops umbellulata; assembly: GCA_032464435.1. Taxonomy (NCBI): domain Eukaryota; kingdom Viridiplantae; phylum Streptophyta; class Magnoliopsida; order Poales; family Poaceae; genus Aegilops; species Aegilops umbellulata. The sequence continues at coordinate 180,139,175 of CP136057.1, read as the reverse complement.
ACACAAGCCGCGTAGGTCGGATATCCTGGATCCTTCGAGGCTAGTAGGATTTTCTTAGTTGACAGCACATTGTCGTGCAGTCTCCTGAGATCCCCTGATAGTGCCTCCAGCGGTTTCGGCGGTAGCATCGGCTCGCCCGTGAGATGGAACATGGCCGCACCTTTCACGGGTACACGCTCTTCAGAATCCATCATCTGGCTGCTATGTGCTCTGGCTTGTTTGAAGGTAGCTATCTTCCCCGATCTCTTCCTCTCCTTTTTCTTGGGCACACCTTCCAGACCCTTCCTTAACCCCTGCCCCAGTGTTCCCGTGCTAAGCACTGTACGACCCCCGGCTAGTTGAGCCTGTGTTGAGGCGGCATCTTCAGGCGTGTCCTGTGAGGATTTCATGAAGAGAGACTTTTTGCAATCCCTCTACGACCTTCCTGCCCGGGCAGATCATCCATATCCTCATTAGCATGCTGATAGCCCGATTCGTCATATGGTTGACTCATCATATCTATGTTACAGTCATATGCGTTTGTATTAAGGAAACCCATAGGGTCGACCTCTGTCTCATCATCCATTCTCTATTCTACAGGATCGATTACATCAGCCAGTACTATTGCACCCCCTTCATCACGTCATCCGCCGCTCTCACCTGGCACTACAGGAGCTGGTAATTGCGTAGGCGGGGTGGTGGTCTCCGCACATGCTTGTTGATGTGTGGTTATTGGTGTGCTCTCGGCCGGCTCCAGACGAATAAGATTATTCGGCCATAGCAGCACCCAACCCTTGCAACTTCCAATCCGCGGCGAGGTCTCGTCGTCCTCTCCCACATGCTGTACTAGAGGAGGCAAATGCTCGTGCCCCGATTTCACACTGGACAAGTTAACCCTCAAGTGCCCAGCGGGGATCGGCTGGTTGTGGAACATGGGTTGCAAGGGGTTCATTATCATCCCCTTTCCCATGTCCACCTTCTGGCCTTTGATCAAGTAGAGTATGGTGCACGGGGTTTCTTCGGCCTGCAAACACGTATGTATGTGGCATAAAACATCCGGAAGGCAACGAAAATGGAATATTGTGCGACATGTAATTACCGTGAGGGCGTCGAGCTCAGCCAAAGACGAAGGCCCACCTAGCACGCCAGAGACTGAGGACGGGCTGCTATGAGCGGGAGCGACTGCGAGAGGAGGCCCGGTTGCGTGAGCAAGTGATGGTGTGGTGGTGGTGTTGTTCATGGAGTTGCTCCCGATGAAACTAGGCAACAGGAAATCATGTACCGTCTTGTCTGGATTTTCCTTCGTCCAGTTGATGATAGCTGGAACCAAGCTAGTAGCGAAATCATTTCTGCAGGCAGTTACAGCTGCACTGACTGCCTGTTGTAGCAACTCATTTTTCTCCTCGGCTGTTTTTTTGCGTCCTCAGCTGCTTTTTTCTCGACCGCGAGCTTCACCTTCTCGTCGATGTCCGCCTGACTAAACTTCTTTTTCTGCTTCTTGGCCTCCGGGCCCTCGTTGTAAAACACCTTCCATGTGGTGCCGTCTCCAGTGCCGTGCATACGACCATATTGCGGTCACTGGCCCAAAGGGAGTCTCTTAAGTTCGTTCAAGGCCCGGTTGAGAGGGGCGTCCCACTTGGGCCTCATCGGAGAAGTAGGGTTTTCGGTTGCAAGCTGATGTTGCTTCTCCTGCAGAAGGAGCGTGAACCGTTTAGGAATGTGTAGTCGACTAGATATGGAGCTAAATGTAAGGTGGTAAAAGAATAATTACCAGTAGTCTAATCAATTTCCTCGTGATCTGGTCCATGTAAAAAACCTTCTTTTCCTTGTCCCACTTGTAGCGGGCCCTGATGAAGTCACACTCCAAGGGGTTGGTGAACTTCGTGAAGGGGTCTGGGATACCCGCGGCTTCACGTTCCGCGTCCTCCTTATCCCATATGGGCCTTTTACCGAGGTAGCCACGGCTTCCGAGGTGATGCTTCCCCGTGTTCATTTGCTGAAGGCTCTTGAATTTCGCAACCTTAGCCTTGGCTGCCTCAGTGGCGCAAGTGTCCTTGAACTTTTCGAACTCCTCTTCCGTAAGTGTCAGATTTTCCTCCAGAATCTTGGACAGGGGTTCCTCAACCTCAATAGCTCGTTTCACCCTCCCTTTCCAGGAGGCCAAATCATTGCTGAACATGCCCATGGCATGATTGTTAATCTTTTTCATCTTCGGATCATCCCACGGTTGTTCTATGTTATCATCCCAGTCGGGGAACTTGAATCTCTTGTGCAACTTCGTCAGCAGCAGCTGCGTCAAACGTTCTATACTCCTTAAGTCATCGTCGTTGATACTTGCGCATTCCCGTAGGATGCATCCTACTTGGTTCCCATAGCACTTGCGAGGTTCTTCCGGCTTTAATGGCTCAAACTTGCCAGGTGCCATCTTTGTGATCACCAGTCGTCCAATCCCTAGTTTGTTAGGATTTCGTATCCTCTGCTTCTTCTGCTTCTTCCTTTCGGTAGCGGCATCAGCGCCGGTACCTTCCCCGCTGGTATCTTCCCCGCCGGTACCTTCCCCGCCCGTCTCGGCGCCGCCATCGGTGTCGGCGCCGTCGGTGTCGATGTCGGCGTCAGTACCATCATCGAGACCGACCTGCAAACCTTGACTTTGCATTTTCTTAGCAGTCAAATAGTCGAGGTACTCTTGTTCACCCTCATAATCCATCTCGTGTGCATCTTGGTCAGAAGGCCCAGTTTCTTCATTGTTCGACATTTTCCTATGATTAAGTCTCCTCGTTTAATTCTAAAACTATGAAAAATATTAGAAATGACATAAAAAAGAAATCTATGTTTGTCGGAATGTCGTTTCCCAGCAACTCGCAGCACTCGATATGCCTACTGTCTAGCACAAATCATGCCAAAATTCACGGAAAATTTCGGCATGACCTTTGCTAAAAAATGGACATATCGACCGCCTGAAATTCACCGGAACGGAAATGAATCAACATTCCGGCGTAACATAGGCCACTCGGATCATTTACCCTGCACATAATCATCACGTCCAAATGACATGTCCAAATTCCAAATATGACATGTCCAAAATATCACATGTCCACATATCACATGTCCACTTCAAATTTGCATATAAAAGGAAGAAAAATATAGAACTTGAAGAAAAAGCCTAGCTAAATTTACCTAATTAACCATCTGCCCTAACTAAAACCTAAGTAAATTAACCAAAAAACCTAGTTACCAAAGAGAGGAGGAGCGGTGGGGGGCTTATAGAGGGTGCAGGGGCCGGAACCGTGGGCGAGCGTCGGGCCCGGTTGGGGTCGGGGGCGGGGCGGGGCCGGAGCCGGGGTCGGGGGAGGGGCCGTGGGCGAGCGCCGGGGCCGGTCGAGGTCGGGGGCGGGGTCGGGGTCGGTCGGGGTCGAACCGGTGCCGGGGTCGGTCGGGGTTGGGGTCGGGGGCGAGCGCAGGGCTCTGGCGCGCGGCACGACGGGGGATTTGGGGGAAAAGAGGCGGGATGAATAGAGGAGTGGGGATCGATTTTGGGGGTTAACTGGGCATAGCAGTAGCGCGTTTAGGAAAAACGCGCTATAGCTACTCCAGGTAGCTATAGCGGTTTCACGTAGAAACCGCTACTGCTATCCTGACTAGCTATAGCTCTTTTCTCACAAAAGCGCTACTACTATAACACCTATATAACAGTTTTCCTATTTGTTTCCTTCTATTTTCTCTCACTTTTCTTTTCTTTTTTTCCGAGAACAGTGAACGAAGGGAAGGCGATATATATTGCATCATTTGACCGTTAAATATGTATACAAACTAGGAACATATATATTACATTATTGGACCCATGCATAATAATGGCTAAGTGTGTATACAAAATAGGAACATATATATTACATCATTTGAACGATAACATACATACGGTTCCTCAGCGTTGACGTTTTCGTTTCTGAGTCAGCTTCTTTCCCTTCTTGTTTGTTGAAGAATAATTGAGCCCCTCATTGTGACTTTGCCTTTTCCATGGAGTATGATTTTTCTTAGGTAATGTAGTATTGATTCTTCTTTTGACGTATACTTCATCATCATCGTCATCTTCCCTCATTGGGTTGCCCTACTGATCGTAGTCTTCCTCGTTGGCGACTCCATCCATTCCAATGATGTTCCTTTTGCCTCTCCTCACGACAACACAGCTGGGATTGCGCGGGTCGGTTATGAAGAACCATTGTGTCACGTGCTTTAGCGTGTACCCATGGCTCGTTTTTTGCGATAGCATTCACGGTAGTGCTCTTGGCATCGGGTATAGTCATAGTAGTGAAATTCTAGTTTTCTCTTTTGGCATCGTCGTGTTGTGCAGTCCAGAGTAGTCAAGCTCCCAAATCTCCTCGACCCTTCCGTAAAATCTTTCAATTGCGTCGTTGACACTGCCGGTCATGCATTCCATCGTCACCCCTGAGTTCTGATCATCATTGTCCATATCTTTGGCCTCCGTGTAGAACGTGTATCTGTTGATATCGTATGCCTGATAGGTTAGTAGGTTGGGGGAGGGGCCATGTGCTAGGCGTATATGAGCAATCCGTCTTAGAGCCCTCCTCCGGGGGATTAGCAATAATATGCTCTTTGAACCAATGCAGGAAAGTGGAGTTGTGCTCTCTAGTAACTTCGGCGTCCGTCCTGCATACCTCCCCCCCCCCCCCCGTCATGATACTTCTTTGCGATAATTTCTTTGTGCAGTGCCACGAAAGGATCTACCTCGTCTAGGTGTTGTAGCACTGCCAAGTTTGCTATGTCAAAGTCGCTGCGTCGATCTGAGTATGCCACGTGTAGTGCCCTGCGAGTGTTGGAGTGACCTTCTCCTTCAAGCCTCCCATCGTGCTTGTTAACGGGCAAACCAACACTAACACCAGGCGGCTGGTCTGCGCCATATAGAAAATTCTCGCATAAAGACATGCACTCTTGTGTCAGAAAGCCCTAGCTGATGCTTCCATCCGGACGGGACATGTTACGAATCAATCCTTTGATGATCCCATTCATCCTCTCAAACGGCATCATGTTGTGCATAAATGACGGCCCCAGGTCTATTATGTCATCCACAATATGGACACACAGATGCACCATCACGTCAAAGAATGCGGGCAGGAAGTACATCTCAAGCTCATTCAGTATCACAACAATCTCTTCCTGTAGCCTTCAAAGCTGCTTCAGACTGATCGACTTTCAAGAGATGACGTCGAAAAAGTTGCAGAGACCAATAAGCGTGTCACGAACGTCCTTGTCCATTATCCCTCTAAGGGAAACAGGTAGTATCTGCGTCATCATCATATGACAGTCATGGGACTTCATCTCGCTGAACCTTTTCTTGTCAGTATCTAGATATCTACTTATCTTTCCATAGTAACCGGAACTAACTTTGACTCCGGTAAGGTACTTAAAGAATAAACCGATCTCAGCCTCACTTAAGGTGAAGCAAGAAGGGGCAATAATCATCTTTCTTTATTTTCTTGCCCTTCTTCTCCCGCACCTCTGTCTCCGTCTCTGTCTTGTCTGACATTTTACGAGGCGGCATGTTCAGATCTTCCCTGATTTTCAAATCTTGCAAGTCTTTTCTTGCCTTCGGCCCATCCTTGGTCTTATCCGGCATGTTCATCAGTGTCGCGAGCAAGCTCTCAAGGACATTCTTACAGATATGCATTTGATCAAGGCAATGAGGTGTGTCGAGTTTGTGCCAGTACTCCAAGTCCCAAAACACATACCTCGTCTTCCATACCTTCAGCAGTGGCTCCGGCGCCTTTTTCATCGTCTTTCCCGACGCGGGGCACTCCTTCCAGTTTTTCAACAGCTCATCGATTTCGGCACGGCTCCGCTTACGTGGTGGTCCTCGATGCTCAGCGTGACCATTGAATAGATCTCCACGGTTTCTCCATGGGTCCTCCTGTTCGACTCATCTTCGATGCCCCATGTACACGATTTTCCCAGACCTGCCATCTTTCCTTGACGTTAGCTGCTGAGACGTCCTATCATCCATGCACCGCGTGCATCCGCAATATCCATGGCACACCTGGCCTACGACATATCCGTAACTGAGATAGTCGTGCACCATCATGATCAGCGCGGCTCTCATGTAGAAATACTTGCCTTTGTTGGCGTCCCATGTCTTGGCCGGTGTTTTCCATAACGTGTCTAACTCCTCTTGAAGTAGCCCCAGATACAAATTAATATTATTTCCTGGTTGTTTCAGCCCTTGAATAAGCATGCTCATGTGAATGTACTTCGACTTCATGCACAACCAGGGGGAGGTTGTACATCCATACAAACACGGGCCATGTGCTGCGGTTGGTGTTCTGGTTGCCAAACGGATTCATGCCATCGGTACAGGCGCCGAGCATGATGTTCCTTTGAAAGCACAAGTGCTCCCCAGGTGGTTTTGGTAATTAATGTCAACATATCTCTTGTTGGACTAACACTTTTATCTAGTATATTTCATATAAGTTCAACAATGGAGTGGCATGGACTAAAGGTTGTGAGAACTCCTTCAAGATGCTAAGGACAAAGGATTGGCTAAAGCTTCAAGCTCAAGACTCTTCATTTTACACTTTTAGTGATCCAAGATCACATTGAGTCCATAGAAAAAGCCAATACTATCAAGGAGGGATGAGGTGTTGCTTAATGAGCCTTTTGCTCCATGTGCTTAATGATATGCTCCAAAACCCTCAGCTACTTTCCCACTTCCACATATGACCAAAACCCTAAGTCAAACTCGGACCTACCGATTCTTCCTATCCGGCGCCACCGAGTTTCACTTGTCATAAGCCACTGCCAAACCCTAGCAAATCGGTTCTACCGATAGGGATCTCGGTCTCACTGAGATGGGATTGCAATCTCACTGTGTATGTCCATTGTCAAAATCGGTCTCACCGAGTTTAGGCAATCGATACTACCGAGATTACAATGCAAACTCTCTAGTTAACTCATTACCAAAATCGGTCCAACCGAGTTTAGTAATCGGTCCCACCGAGTGTGCCTGACCAACTCTCTGGTTAGCCTATTACCAAAATCGGTCTCACCGAGTTTGTGTAATCGGTCTCACCGAGATTACGTTATGCCCAAACCCTAACCATATCGGTCCTACCGAGTTGCATGTCAGTCCCACCGAAAATCTCTAACGGTCACTAGGTTTACCTTTTCGGTCCGACCGAGTTTGTTGATTCGGTCCCACCGAGATTGGTAAATTGTGTGTAACGGTTGGATTTTGTGTGGAGGCTATATATACCCCTCCACCTCCTCTTCATTCGTGGAGAGAGCCATCAGAACACATCTACACTTCCAACTCATATGTTCTGAGATAGAACTTCCTACTCTGGTGTTGAGGCTAAGATATTCCATTCCTACCATATGAATCTTGATCTCTAGCCTACCCCAAGTTGCTTTCCACTCAAATCTTCTTTCCACCAAATCCAAATCCTGTGAGAGAGAGTTGAGTGTTGGGGAGACTATCACTTGAAGCACAAGAGCAAGGAGTTCATCATCAACACACCATTTGTTACTTCTTGGAGAGTGGTGTCTCCTAGATTGGCTAGGTGTCACTTGGGAGCCTCCGACAAGATTGTGGAGTTGAACCAAGGAGTTTGTAAGGGCAAGGAGATCGCCTACTTCGTGAAGATCTACCGCTAGTGAGGCAAGTCCTTCGTGGGCGATGGCCATGGTGGGATAGACAAGGTTGCTTCTTCGTGGACCCTTCATGGGTGGAGCCCTCCGTGGACTCGCGCAACCGTTACCCTTCATGGGTTGAAGTCTCCATCAACGTGGATGTAGGATAGCACCACCTATCCGAACCACGGGAAAAACATCCGTGTCTCCAGTGCGTTTGAATTCTCCAAACCCTTCCCTTTACATTCTTGCAAGTTGCATGCTTTACATTCCGCTGCTCATATACTCTTTGCATGCTTGTTTGATATGTATTGTGTATGTTGAAATTGTGCCTAAAACTCCACTCAAACCGAAAAAGCTTAAAAATTGCAACTTTAGCACTAAGTGTCTAATCACCCCCCCTCTAGACACAACTACTTCTAGATCCTACAAGTGGTATCAGAGCCTTGGTCTCCATTGCCTTGGTTTAATCACCATTGGAGGAAGATGGATGTGTCTACTTTAGGGAGTATTAGACATAGAGTGCCTATTCTTGATGGAGAGTATTTTCATGAATGGAAAAATGAGATGCTTGTGATTTTCAATCAATATAAATTGAACAAGTATATTGCTAGTCCTTGTGCTCCTCATATTGATCCTATGCATCCCACCCTAGATGAAGATATTGACATGATTCGCAATCTTAGAACCGTTGAGCTCATCATTAGAGGATTGCCCAAAAACTTGATTGCTAGTTTACCTACTCTTAATTGTGCCTATACTATATGGAAATTTCTTGAGGAACGATTCCTTGATTATTCCTTGAAAAATTTGGATGAAATTCTCCATAAATCTATTGCCTTGAGTAAAATGAACTCTAGTGATCCTAGTTTTGGTGATTGTCTATTTGAGCTTACTAATCTCATGCATGCTAAAGGAAATGTTGGAATCATTAGTGATATTATATCCAAAGCTATAAGAATACATAAAAGTGACCACTTTGATGATCATTTATCTAATGAATCACTCTCTCTAGGAAATGATGAATCACAAGATCATGTTGAACATGGATACTATGATGAGAATGATGATAGTGACTTCGATCTTGATGATGCAATGAGACATTTTGGTCTTATGGCTAATCTTCGAGGATATGTGTCAGGAGGAAAGGAATGGGTTCTTGATAGTGGATGTACCGATCATATGACCGGAGACGAAGAGATGTTCCGTGAGCTTGCTGAAAATGACGGCCCTCGAAAATATGTCACCTTTGGTGATAATTCAAAGGGTAAGGTGGTTGGCCTTGGTAAGGTGGCCATCTCACACGATAGCTCCATTCAAAATGTCATGCTCGTTGAATCTCTTGGCTACAACTTACTTTCGGTATCTAGACTTGCTGATTTCGGTTTAAATGTCTTATTTACTGAGGTAGATAGCCAAGTGTTTCGTCGAGATAATCATAAAATGGTTTTTACCGGTATACGTAGAGGTGACCTTTACATTGTCGATTTCTCTAAAAAGGCACAACCTAAAACTTGCTTTATTGCTAAATCCTCAAAAGGTTGGTTGTGGCATAGACGACTAGGTCACGTTGGCATGAGAAACCTTGACAAGCTTATTAAAGGAAATCATATCCTTGGAGTTAACGATGTCATATTTGATAAGGATAGACTTTGCAGTGCTTGTCAAGCAGGTAAACAGGTTGGAGGAAGGCATCCCGTGAAGAACATCATGACCACAAGGAGACCACTCGAGCTACTTCATATGGATCTTTTTGGTCCCAATGCCTACAAGAGTCTCGGTGGAAATTCTTTTGGTCTAGTTTTAGTTGATGATTTTTCAAGATTTACGTGGGTGTTCTTTCTTGATGATAAATTGCAGGTCCAAAAGATCTTCAAAAGCTTCGCTAGGAAGGCCCAAAATCAGTTTGACGTGAAGATCAAGAAGGTTCGGAGTGACAATGGAACGGAGTTCAAGAACGCGAATGTGGACACCTTTCTTGACGAAGAAGGGATTTCACACGAGTTCTCGGCTACGTACACACCTCAACAAAATGGAGTTGTTGAAAGGAAGAACCGGACGCTCATCAAAATGGCGAGAACGATGCTTGATGAGTACAAGACACCGAAGCACTTTTGGGCAGAAGCGGTTGAGACGGCTTGTCATGCAACAAATCGCTTGTATCTTCACAAGCTACTCGGCAAGATGGCATACGAGCTCCTCATCGGTAACAAACCCCAAGTTGGATATTTTCGAGTATTCTGCTCAAAGTGCTACATTCTTGATAAGCATCGTCGTTCAAAGTTTGCTCTTAAATCTCATGAAGGTTTCCTACTTGGTTATGGCTCAAACTCTCACACTTACCGTGTCTACAACAATTTCACCCGAAAGGTTGAAGAAACGGTAGATGTGAAGTTTGATGAATCTAATGGCTCGCAAGTAGAGCAATTGCCAATTGATGTAGGAGACAAAGACCCTTCAGAAGCAATCCAAGACTTGTCTATTGGCAAAATTCGCCCAACGGAGGTGAAGGAGAGTACCTCGTCCGTCCAAGTGGAAGCTTCTACATCACGACAAGGTGAACCAAGAATTGACCCGGAAGCATCCACAAGTGGGACACACCAAGATGAAGGAAAGGAGGAAATGCGTCAAGACGAACATCAACAACCTCCTTCTCCACCACGACAAGAGAACGACAATGCCAACAATGAAGAAGACCAAGAAGAAGAACAAGATGAAGAAGATGTTTAACGAAGACCCAAGCAAAAGCTTTCACGAGTTCGAGCAAGAATTGCCAAAGATCATCCCGTCGAGCAAATCTACAATGATATCCAAACCGGGAGAATTACTCGCTCAAAAACTCGTTTAGCTAACTTTTGTGAAAACTATTCATTCATCTCTAGCATTGAACCTATGAAGGTTGAAGAAGCATTGGAAGATCCAGATTGGATAAACGCAATGCATGAAGAGCTACACAACTTTGAGAGAAACCAAGTTTGGACATTGGTTGAGAAGCCCGACAACAACCACAACATCATTGGTACCAAATGGGTGTTTCGCAACAAGCAAGATGAAGATGGACAAGTGGTTCGCAACAAAGCATGTCTCGTCGCCCAAGGGTACACACAAGTCGAAGGTATGGACTATGGTGAGACATATGCTCCCGTTGCTACACTTGAGTCCATTCACATCTTACTTGCCTATGCTAATCACCATAATATCACCTTGTACCAAATGGACATTAAAAGTGCTTTTCTAAATGGTGAAATAGAGGAGGAAGTTTATGTCAAACAACCTCCCGGCTTTGTCAATCCTAAGAAACCTAATCATGTTTACAAACTTCACAAAGCCCTTTATGGTCTTAAATAAGCTCCTAGAGCATGGTATAAATGCTTGACCAAGTTCCTTATTGCAAGTGGTTTTGAAATTGGAAAAATTGATTCTACACTTTTTACCAAAAGGGTTAATGGAGAACTATTTGTATGCCAAATTTATGTTGATGATATTATATTTGGTTCAACTAACCCTCTTTTTAGTGAAAAGTTTGGAAAGCTAATGTCAAAGAAGTTTGAGATGTCTATGATGAGTGAACTCAAATTCTTTCTCGGTCTGCAAATCAAGCAAACTAAGCAAGGTACATTTATCTCTCAAACGAAGTACACCAAAGACTTATTCAATAAGTTCAATATGCAAGAATGCAAAGGTATGCCTACACCCATGCCTACTAGTGGACATAATGATTTGACCAAAGATGGTGAACCGGTTGATCAAAAGGTTTATCGCTCTATGATTGGTTCATTGTTATACATATGTGCCTCATGTCCCGATATTATGCTAAGTGTGTGCATGTGTGCACGATATCAAGCTGCTCCTAAAGAATGTCATCTTAAGGCCGTGAAAAGGATAGTGAGATACTTAATCCATACACCAAATTTTGGCATTTGGTATCCTAAGAGGTCTTTTTTTGATCTTGTTGGCTATTCCGACTCGGATTATGCCGGAGACAAGGTTGATAGAAAGTCCACTTCAGGTACTTGTCAATTTCTTGGTAGATCTCTTGTGTCTTGGTCCTCCAAGAAACAAAACTCGGTATCCTTATCTACCGCCGAAGCGGAATACATTGCCGCTGGTTCATGTTGTGCTCAATTACTTTGGATGACCCAAACTCTTAAAGATTATGGGGTCTATGTGAAACATGTTCCATTGCTTTGTGACAATGAAAGTGCCATTAAAATTGGTCATAATCCTATACAACATTCTTGAACTAAGCATAGTGAAGTTCGTCATCATTTCATTCGAGATCATGTTGCTAAGGGTGACATTGATCTTAAGCATGTTCGCACCGATAAGCAATTAGCAGATATATTCACTAAACCACTTGACGAGAAAGTGTTTTGCAGATTGAGAGGAGAATCGAATATCATTGATGCTTCGAACTTGGAGTAGAAACTCCATTGGATACATGCAAGACATGAGCCTATGGCTAATCCTTGATATATCTCTTATGATGACTATCTTATGTCTTGGATACATTTGTACCTTGCATGTTGTCTAACCCATGTAGGTACTTGGTTGAATCTAATTCTATGAGATTGCAACTCACTCACAACTTGAGCAATCTCTACATCACCAAGTCTCTACACAATGGTGGATGAAGACAAGGAAGCACGAAACCATTCAAACATATCCTTTGACAAATTCTATGTTGAGCTTCATGATTGTCATTCTTGGATATACAAGTGCTTTTCCTTGCAAGAACTAACCCATGTAGGTAGATGAACTCAAATTCCAAGGGGTGCTCCCAACTCATGATGAGCTACATCAACTTCGAGCACCCACACAAGTTCAACTACATGAGCAAGACCCACACCACCACCCAAGGTATGATATTCCATCTTAGAGAAGCTTTACTCCAAGTCATGAGTCAAAGCAACTCAACAAGATGAGAATACATCAAAATGCTTAAACGAAAAATGGTAACCCCATTTTGAGCTTAAACGATGAGTATGACCTATGATCAAGTGTTCTCACTTGACTCCTAAGTCAATATACTCTAACATAGGTGACTATGTCACCGCCCAATTCTAGATGAAGTTCTCTTGTGTTCTTTTCTGTGTTATTGCATTTGTCCCTCGCATATTTGTTTCCCTCTTTTTTTTCAAAAAAAACTTCATCTAGAACTTTCATTCTTTTCTTTTTGATTCTTGTTCTGCATGTTTCTGAATCAAATTCCTTGCAAATCTTTCAGTTAATTCATTGCAAATCTTTGTGAGATCTTACTTGACTAGTGAGCTGAGGTGACAAGTGTTTTCTCTGTGATGAACTCGGTTTCATCGAATTGTAATTTTTGGTCCAACCGAATCCCTTCGGTACCACCGAAACATGCCACTCGGTGTCACCGATTTCGTAACAGGAAAAACAGTTTGTCACATATTCTATATTTCTTCTGATCCAGCTCCACTCAATGAATCTTGTCCTCTACAAGCATCACAGTTTTATCCATTGCTTTGTGCTGAATCTCAAGGACCAAACCTATTCGACAGATTCCAGAAAAACCTTCTTGGAAATTGATGTTAAAGGGGGAGAGAGAGATCACATCAAAGCTTATCATCAGGGAGAAAGAGAGAGAAAGTATTAAGGGGGAGAAAGAGATCTCCAGGGGGAGAGAATACTCAAGGATCCCAGATGCTTGATGTTCAAGAGGAGAGATGCCACATGTCTTTTTGGGGGAAAGACATGTTCATATGTGCTCATTTGCATTATGCTCTATTCATTCATATCTTTCAGCTCTGATTTTCTGTTCCCTATCTTCTCCCAATAACCCTTGTCACAGTCAGGGGGAGCAAGACATCTAAGGGAAAGAAATCATTCGAATTCATTGCATATCTTTACTCTTGGGGACATGTCTAATCCAATGTGGTACCTTGTACTCACTCTCTACATGTCATCCCAGTCTTGGTATTCTTGTGGTTTATTTTGTTTGCTCTGGCCAGTGGATGTATCTGTGTTATCTAACCTTGTTTGTGCAGGTTCATTCCATCCTAAGACAACTCAAGACTACAAGGTAAGTATATGCATCAGAATCATGAGTATGAGGAATTCTTGCTCTTGTACATACTGTTTGCAAGAAGGACTCATAAGCATGAAGGTATTTCTCTTAATAATCTTTTGCTCTCATGCATATGGCCAAGATACATGTAACACATTGCTTACTCTGTCATGATTATGCTCTCACATGCTTCAATATTCTATATTCACATGATTGCATACATGTAGGGGGAGCCTATGTTTGTTACATGTCCTTCCAAAGCTTTACTTGCTATTCTTTGTATCTTTATCTAAAGCTTTGATGTATGTTGCCGTCAATTACCAAAAAGGGGGAGATTGAAAGCACAAGTGCTCCCCAGGTGGTTTTGGTAATTAATGTCAACATATCTCTTGTTGGACTAACACTTTTATCTAGTATATTTCAGATAAGTTCACCAATGGAGTGGCATGGACTAAAGGTTGTGAGAACTCCTTCAAGATGCTAAGGACAAAGGATTGGCTAAAGCTTCAAGCTCAAGACTCTTCATTTTACACTTTTAGTGATCCAAGATCACATTGAGTCCATAGGAAAAGCCAATACTATCAAGGAGGGATGAGGTGTTGCTTAATGAGCCTTTTGCTCCATGTGCTTAATGATATGCTCCAAAACCCTCAGCTACTTTCCCACTTCCACATATGACCAAAACCCTAAGTCAAACTCGGACCTACCGATTCTTTCTATCCGGCGCCACCGAGTTTCACTTGTCATAAGCCACTGCCAAACCCTAGCAAATCGGTTCTACCGATAGGGATCTCGGTCTCACCGAGATGGGATTGCAATCTCACTGTGTATGTCCATTGTCAAAATCGGTCTCACCGAGTTTAGGCAATCGGTACTACCGAGATTACAATGCAAACTCTCTAGTTAACTCATTAACAAAATCGGTCCAACCGAGTTTAGTAGTTGGTCCCACCGAGTTTGCCTGACCAACTCTCTGGTTAGCCTATTACCAAAATCGGTCTCACCGAGTTTGTGTAATCGGTCTCACCGAGATTACGTTATGCCCAAACCCTAACCATATCGGTCCTACCGAGTTGCATGTCAGTCCCACCGAAAATCTCTAACGGTCACTAGGTTTACCTTTTCAGTCCGACCGAGTTTGTTGATTCGGTCCCATCGAGATTGGTAAATTGTGTGTAACGGTTGGATTTTGTGTGGAGGCTATATATACCCCTCCACCTCCTCTTCATTCGTGGAGAGAGCCATCAGAACACATCTACACTTCCAACTCATATGTTTTGAGAGAGAACTTCCTACTCTTGTGTTGAGGCCAAGATATTCCATTCCTACCATATGAATCTTGATCTCTAGCCTACCCCAAGTTGCTTTCCACTCAAATCTTCTTTCCACCAAATCCAAATCCTGTGAGAGAGAGTTGAGTGTTGGGGAGACTATCACTTGAAGCACAAGAGCAAGGAGTTCATCATCAACACACCATTTGTTACTTCTTGGAGAGTGGTGTCTCCTAGATTGGCTAGGTATCACTTGGGAGCCTCCGACAAGATTGTGGAGTTGAACCAAGGAGTTTGTAAGGGCAAGGAGATCGCCTACTTTGTGAAGATCTACCGCTAGTGAGGCAAGTCCTTCATGGGCGATGGCCATGGTGGGATAGACAAGGTTGCTTCTTCGTGGACCCTTCGTGGGTGGAGCCCTCTATGGACTCGCGCAACCGTTACCCTTCGTGGGTTGAAGTCTCCATCAACGTGGATGTAGGATAGCACCACCTATCCGAACCACGGGAAAAACATCCGTGTCTCAAATTGCGTTTGAATTCTCCAAACCCTTCCCTTTAAATTCTTGCAAGTTGCATGCTTTACATTCCGCTGCTCATATACTCTTTGCATGCTTGCTTGATATGTATTGTGTATGTTGAAATTGTGCCTAAAACTCCACTCAAACCGAAAAATCTTAAAAATTGCAACTTCAGCACTAAGTGTCTAATCACCCCCCCCCCCCCTCTAGACACACCTACTTCTAGATCCTACATCCTTGCATCACATTCGAAATACCGATAAAAGTTGTTCAATGCTCTCCACTTGCTTCCATCCTTGACGTGTCTCAGCTTCGGATCATCTCCATCATCGGGCTTCTTCCTCTCTGCGTGCCAGCGCATTAGCTTTTCTTCCTTGGGATCTACAAAATACCGCTGGAGACGGGGGGTGATCGGTAAGTACCATACAACTTTATGGGGAGATCATTGTTGACGATCTTTCTACCTCCCACCAGTCATTGTTGACGATCTTTCTCGAACCTCCAGCGACCACCGGCCCAGACCCCTGCCTCCGCCGCCCCACCCTCCCCTCGACCTCACACCACCGTCGTACTTGGCAGCGCCCCCAGGCCATCCCTTTAATCTCGGCCGACCTCCAGATCGGGCGCCAGTAGCTCTAGGCCCCACACGCACCTAAGATAAACACCAAGGCGCTGCTTCCCCGGCGTAATAGGCAGACTAGCGCCTGTTGTGCCGGGGAATGCTTCCATTAATTGGGAATCAACTGACCAGGAATTGAAATTTAGGGGGGTGACGGACCTCTAGCTAAGATGAAATAGTATATGAGGAGAAACCTTGTGCATCGCGAGTTACTAGGAACATCTAGTATCAAGAAGAAGCGGTCAACTAGTGTCTTCTGTGGGATAAATACCGTGCAAGCAGTCACGTAAGATTTGGACGAATAAGGGAAGAGGAGTACCATTTTCGGTTGTCGGTGTGGTCGCCTCCACATGTCGCGCCAATCTTCTTCTTTTTGTCGGGGAAACCGATGTTCTGGAGGAGGGTGCAGGCTTGGAAGAACCCATGGCCAAATTGTTGAAAGTTTTGCCGTAGCCGTATGTCGGCGGAGGGGAAGTAGATCTGAGGCGGCGAAGGACTGCGTAGCAGGAACAACTCCGGTGCGGTGGAGGGTGGCGAAGTTGGAGCGGAAGCGGTGAGGCACAGGATGGCGTGGTTGAACTGGCTCTGGTACGGACGGCTCGGCCTCGGCTTCAACTACTAGCCGTGGAGGGCGTTGCGGTTAAGGTTGCGGTGGACAACGACGTCGGGGTATCGGCTCCGGCGTGATGGAGGAGGGCGGCGGTTGATGGGTGGAATGGGGTGGCGGACGGGGGACGCCGGGGTTTCGCGGCTGGTGGAGAGGTAGTTTTTGCGCCCATGGAGTACGAATGGGGAATCGGACGGGTGAGCGGGGGGAGGGGGGAGAACCATGTTTCCGTCTGGTACGCGCTTGTTTTTGGCTTTTTTGAACAGAAGATGGGACGCGCTTGTTTGAAATTTGGGGAAAGTACAAACTTTGCCCCCCTCTTAAATTTCGGACTTACTGCGGGTCGGGGGTAGGATGGTAATCCCAGGTGTCCCAAATGGTGGGCGGGAGCGATTTCGGCCGCGCGCATGTGTGCTTAGGCGGCCATTGTGTATGAATGTTTTTCGGAGGCGGTTGCGTGGCGTCTAGATGAAGCTACAAACCTATCCCGGTTTAGACCTTTGGACGTCGGGCCGGTAGGTTTCACGGGTCGGAGTTATTAGAAAAGTAATTTCCTTTTACTACTAAACATTGGTCTCACGCGGTTTCGGGCGAGTAGAGGCTCTTTTTGGCGCTTCGTTCGAAATTTTGAAACACAAACACTCACGTTTAGAGTACTCTTGAACTTTGAGGATTGACCTAAATAGACAATGTTAAATTTGACCTTGTATGTTTGAAAACCTCATTAAATTATCCGCTTCTTTTTGAAATTTTGACACTTGAAAATCCTATAACTACGATTATTTTGGAATGGAGGAGCTAAATCTGAATCTATTTTGTACATGACTACATATGCTATTATGTACAAAATCAAAGCAAAGATTGGTGCCCCCATAATTTAGGTATGATTTACAAATGCCATGATATCAAATTCAAATAATTGAATGGACTTCATGTTGAATTCCATTTTTTTAAACCACCTTAAGTTGAATTCAAATGTATGCTAGTTCATAGGTAGCTACTTATAATGTTCATTGTGTAACTTTCGTATGTATAATGTGCTTTACACACACAACATGAACTATACTCACGTTTATATTCGATTGCTAAAGCGATGCAGTGTCTGGAGTTCAAAATACTAACTATGTGGATCAATTGTGTCGAATAATAACATAGACATGCTCATTCGATAGAATCTAGAAGTCTGATGGATCAATGACCGTTCCTTACGCGAATTGCAAATATCATGATCCCATCCTAATATTTGGATACAATTTATATCTTTAATCAATGTGTACAGCAGTCTTGTACGTGTAGTTTCACTCTCCATCGGTGGTCTCTCACACATGCTCACACACTCTCTCCCGAGGTGTATTTCTCGCACACATGCTCTCAATATAACCCTCCCTCCCTCTCATAACCATTTACGACTATTTTCACTAACCTTCATCACAAGCACTCTTCCTCTCGCAAGCATACACACACACATCCCCATCGACCCTTTCTATATACATAGACCTGCCTACGTGTCTCCTGTACGCACATTATCTTTAGGCATGTCTCTCACGCATTGTCTCACACCTCTCTTCCTAATCAACGAGTATGATTCTAGCAGAGCATTCTGTAGGATGCCCCTTAAAGCTAGGTTGGATGAATAGTAATATCAGAGATAAAGGGGTTACCTTAGTCCGAGAACCTAGGGTTACAAATCCTAGCCGGCTTTGTCAGTGGACATAGAGTCCTTCACAATTATGCGATCTTTGTCTTGTACGACTAGTCATCCAAGGGTCTCCCTAAATGCGTCACGGACCGACCAATGTGGCGCAGGACGGAACCGAACGAAGGGCCTCACCTCGACCCATCGGACCTCACGCGGTGACACACCCACTGCCCCCACGTCTCATTATCTTCTCACACCCACACATACCAACACAGACATGCTACCTCTTGAGCACTGCGTTGGTTTTCCTTTGAAGAGGAAAGGGTGATGCAGCAAAGTAGCATAAGTATTTCCCTCAGTTTTTGAGAACCAAGGTATCAATCCAGTAGGAGGCCACGCACGAGTCCCTCGCACCTACACAAACAAATAAATCCTCGCAACCAATGCGATAAGGGTTTGTCAATCCCTACACGGTCACTTACGAGAGTGAGATCTGATAGATATGATAGGATAATATTTTTGGTATTTTTATGATAAAGATGCAAAGTAAAGAAAGTAAAATAAAAACGGCACCAAAAATAGCTTGTTGTCGAGAGATTAATATGATGGAAAATAGACCCGGGGGCCATAGGTTTCACTAGTGGCTTCTCTCAAGAGCATAAGTATTCTACGGTGGGTGAACAAATTACTGTTGAGCAATTGACAGAATTGAGCATAGTTATGAGAATATCTAGGTATGATCATGTATATAGGCATCACGTCCGAGACAAGTAGACCGACTCTTGCCTGCATCTACTACTATTACTCCACACATCGACCGCTATCCAGCATGCATCTAGAGTATTAAGTTCATAAGAATAGAGTAACGCTTTAAGCAAGATGACATGATGTAGAGGGATAAACTCATGCAATATGACATAAACCCCATCTTGTTATCCTCGATGGAAACAATACAGTACATGCCTTGCTGCCCCTTCTGTCACTGGGAAAGGACACCGCAAGATTGAACCCAAAGCTAAGCACTTCTCCTATTGCAAGAAAGATCAATCTAGTAGGCCAAACCAAACTGATAATTCGAAGAGACTTGCAAAGATAACCAATCATACATAAAAGAATTCAGAAGATTCAAATATTGTTCATAGATAAACTTGATCATAAACCCACAATTCATCGGTCTCAACAAACACACCGCAAAAGAAGATTACAACGAATAGATCTCCACAAGAGAGGGGGAGAACATTGTATTGAGATCCAAAGAGAGAGGAAGACATCTAGCTAATAACTATGGACCCGAAGGTCTGAGGTAAACTACTCACACATCATCGGAGAGGCTATGGTGTTGATGTAGAAGCCCCTCCGTGATCGATGCCCCCTCCGGCGGAGCTCCGGAACAGGCCCCAAGATGGGATCTCACGGGTACAGAAGGTTGTGGCGGTGGAATTAGGTTTTTGGCTCTGTATCTGGTAGTTTGGGGGTACATAGGTATATATAGGAGGAAGGACTACGTCGGTGGAGCAATGTGGGGCCCATGAGGGTGGAGGGCGCGCCACCTACCTCGTGGCTTCCTGGTAGCTTTCTTGATGTAGGGTCCAAGTCCTCTAGATCATGTTCGTTCCGAAAATCACGTTCCCGAAGGTTTCATTCCGTTTGGACTCCGTTTGATATTATTTTTCTGCGAAACTCTGAAATAGGCACAAAATAGCAATTCTAGGATGGGCCTCCGGTTAATAGGTTAGTCCCAAAAATAATATAAAAGTGTATAATAAAGCCCAATAATGTCCAAAACAGAAGATAATATAGCATGGAGCAATCAAAAATTATAGATACGTTGGAGACGTATCAAGCATCCCCAAGCTTAATTCCTGCTCGTCCTCGAGTAGGTAAATGATAAAAATAGAATTTTTGATGTGGAATGCTACTTGGCATAATTTCAATGTAATTCTTCTTAATTGTGGTATGAATATTCAGATCCGGATGATTCAAGATAAAAGTTCAATATTGACATAGAAATTATAATACTTCAAGCATACTAACTAAGCAATTATGTCCTCTCAAAATAACATGGCCAAAGAAAGTTCATCCCTACAAAATCATATAGTTTAGTCATGCTTCATTTTCGTCACACAAGAATGCTCTCATCATGCACAACCCCGATGATAAGCCAAGCAATTGTTTCATACTTTAGTAATCTCAAACTTTTTCAACCTTCACGCAATACATGACCGTGAGCCATGGATATAGAACTATGGGTGGAATAGAATATGATGATGGGGGTTATGTGGAGAAGACAAAAAAGGAGAAAGTCTCACATCAACGAGGCTAATCAATGAGCTATGGAGATGCCCATTGATTGATGTTAATACAAGGAGTAGGGATTGCCATGCAACGGATGCACTAGAGCTATAAATATATGAAAGCTCAACAAAAGAAACTAAGTGGGTGTGCATCCAACTTGCTTGGTCACGAACACCTAGGGCACTTGAGGAGGCCCATTGTTGGAATATACAAGCCAAGTTCTATAATGAAAAATTCCCACTAGTATATGAAAGTGACAAAACAAGAGACTCTCTATCATGAGGATTATGGTGCTACTTTGAAGCACAAGTGTGGTAAAAGGATAGTAACATTGTCCCTTCTCTCTTTTTCTCTCTTTTTTTTGGGCCTTCTCTTTTTTTATGGCCTTTCTCTCTCTTTTTTTATCCTCACTTGGGACAATGCTCTAGAAAATGATGATCATCACACTTCTATTTATTTACAACTCAATGATTACAAATCGATACTAGAACATAGTATGACTCTATATGAATGTCTCTGGTGGTGTACCGGGATATGCAATGAACCAAGAGTGGCATGTATGAAAGAATTATGAATGGTGGCCTTGCCACAAATACTATGTCAACTACATGATCATGCAAAGCAATATGACAATGATGAACGTGTCATGATAAATGGAACGGTGGAAAGTTGCATGGCAATATATCTCGGAATGGCTATGGAAATGCCATAATAGGTAGGTATGGTGGCTGTTTTGAGGAAGATGTAAGGAGGTTTATGTGTGAAAGAGTGTATCATATCATGGGGTTCGGATGTACCGGCGATGTTTGCACCAACTCTCAATGTGAGAAAGGGCAATGCACGGTACCGAAGAGGCTAGCAATGATGGAAAGGTGAGAGTGCGTATTATCCATGGACTCAACATTAGTCATAAATAACTCACATACTTATTGCAAAAATCTACAAGTCATCAAAAACCAAGCACTACGTGCATGCTCCTAGGGAGATTGATTGGTAGGAAAAGACCATCGCTCGTCCCCGACCGCCACTCATAAGGAGGACAATCAAAGAACACCTCATGTTTCAAATTTGTTACATAACGTTTACCATACGTGCATGCTACGGGACTTGCAAACTTCAACACAAGTATTTATAAAATTCACAACTACTCAACTAGCACAACTTTAATATCACTACCTCCATGTCTCAAAACAATCATCAAGCATCAAACTTCTCTTAGTATTCAGAACACTCATAAGAAAGTTTTTTACTAATCTTGAATACCTAGCATATTAGGATTATTTAAGAAAATTACCATGCTATTTAAGACTCTCAAAATAATCTAAGTGAAGCATGAGAGATCAATAGTTTCTACAAAACAAACCCACCACCGTGCTCTAAAAGATATAAGTG
This sequence comes from Aegilops umbellulata, assembly GCA_032464435.1. Taxonomy (NCBI): domain Eukaryota; kingdom Viridiplantae; phylum Streptophyta; class Magnoliopsida; order Poales; family Poaceae; genus Aegilops; species Aegilops umbellulata. The sequence goes on along the minus strand of CP136057.1, from coordinate 180,117,187 downwards.
AAGTGCTATAGCAAAAACTATATAACTCAAAAGATATAAGTGAAGCGCATAGAGTATTCTAATAATTTCCGAATCATGTGTGTCTATCTCAAAAGGTGTGTACAGCAAAGATGATTGTGGTAAACTTAAAAAGCAAAGACTCAAATCATACAAGACGCTCCAAGCAAAACACATATCATGTGGTGAATAAAAATATAGCTCCAAGTAAAGATACCGATGGAAGTAGACGAAAGAGGGGATGCCTTCCGGGGCATTCCCAAGCTTTAGCTTTTTGGTGTCCTTAGATTATCTTGGGGGTGCCATGGGAATCCCCAAGCTTAGGATCTTGCCACTCCTTGTTCCATAATCCATCAAATCTTCCACCAAAAACTTGAAAACTTCACAACACAAAACTCAGCAGAAAATCTCATGAGCTCCGTTAGCGAAAGAAATCAAAAGACCACTTCAAGGTACTGTAATGAACTCGTTATTTATTTATATTGGTGTTAAACCTACTGTTTTCCAACTTCTCTATGGTTTATAAACTATTTTACTAGCCATAGATTCATCAAAATAAGCAAACAACACACGAAAAACAGAATCTGCCAAAAACAGAACAGTTTGTAGTAATCTGTAACTAACGCAAACTTCTGGAACTCCAAAAAATCATACAAAATAGGACGACCTAGAAAATTTGTTTATTGATCGGCAGCAATTGGAATCAATAGTTTATCACGTTCTGGTGATTTTTAACAGTTATTTTCGTGAACAGAAAGTTTCTGGAATTTTCTGCAAGATCAAATAACTATCATCCAAGAAGATCCTATAGGTTTAACTTGGCACAAACACTAACATAAAAACACATATAACCAGAGGCTAGAACAAATATTTAATCCTAAACAGAAGCAAAAAGAAAAAAATAAAAAATAAAATGGGTTGCCTCCCAACAAGCGCTATCGTTTAACGCCCCTAGCTAGGCATAAAAGCAAGGATAGATCTAGGTATTGCCATCTTTGGTAGGCAATCCATAAGTGGCTCTCACGATATATTCATATGGTAATTTTATTTTCTTCCTAGGGAAGTGTTCCATGCCTTTCTTTAATGGAAATTGGAATCTAATATTCCCTTCCTCCATATCAATAATTGCACGAATCGTTCTAAGGAAAGGTCTACAAGAATAATAGGACATGAAGGATTGCAATCTATGTCAAGAACGATAAAATCTGTGTGCACGTAGTTCCTATTTGCAACAATAAGAACATCATTAATTCTTCCCATAGGTTTCTTAATAGTGGAACCCGCAAGGTGCAAGTTTAAATAGCAATCATCAAAATCATGGAAACCTAGCAAATCACACAAAGTTTTTGGAATCGTGGAAACACTAGCACCCAAATCACACGAAGCAAAGCATTCATGATCTTTAATATTAATTTTAATAGTAGGTTCCCACTCATCATAGAGTTTTCTAGGGATAGAAACTTCCAACTCAAGTTTTTCTTCATAAGATTGCATCAAAGCATCAACGATATGTTTGGTAAAGGCTTTATTTTGACTATAAGCATGAGGAGAATTTAGCACGGATTGCAACAAGGAAATACAATCCATCAAAGAGCAATTATCATAATTAAATTCCTTGAAATCCAAAATAGTGGGTTCATTAATATCTAACGTTTTGATCTCTTCAATCCCACTTTTATCAATTTTAGCATCAAGATCTAAAAACTCCGAATTTTTGGAACGACTTCTAGGTAAAGGTGGGTCATATTCAGTCCCATCATTATCAAGATTCATATTGCAAAACAAAGATTTAATAGGGGACACATCAATAACTTTTAGATCTTCATCTTTATTTTCATAGGAACTAGAGGAAGACGCTCTTATAAAGCAATCTTTCTTAGCACGCATCCTAGCGGTTCTTTCTTTGCACTCATCAATGGAAATTCTCACGGCTTTGAGAGACTCATTGATATCATGCTTAGGAGGAATAGACCTAAGTTTCAAAGAATCAACATCAAGAGAAATTCTATCAATGTTCCTAGCCAATTCATCAATCTTAGGCAACTTTTCTTCATGCAATGCAAATCGAAATTCTTTTGCGGATTTATAAATTCTTTAACACTAGTCTCAAATTCAGAGGGCATCTTATTAAAATTTTCATAATAGTTGTTGTAGGAATTACCATAATTATTAGAGGAATTACTAGGATACGGCCTAGGATTAAAGTTTCCTCTATACACGTTGTTACCAAAATTATTCCTACCAACAAAATTCACATCCATAGATTCATTATTAATCTCAATCAAAGTAGACAAAGGCATATCATTAGGATTAGAAGAAACACTCTTATTAGCAAATAATTTCATAAGTTCATCCATCTTTCCACTCAAGACATTAATTTCTTCTATCGCATGCACTTTTTTATTAGTAGATCTTTCAGTGTGCCATTGAGAATAATTAACCATAATATTATCTAGGAGTTTAGTAGCTTCTCCTAAAGTGATTTCCATAAAAGTACCTCCCGCGGCCGAATCTAAAAGATTTCTAGAAGCAAAATTCAATCCGGCATAAAATTTTTGTATAATCATCCACAAATTCAAACCACGCGTGGGACAATTACATATCATTAATTTCATCCTCTCCCAAGCTTGTGCAACATGTTCATGATCAAGTTGCTTAAAATTCATAATATCGTTTCTAAGAGAGATAATCTTAGCGGGAGGAAAATACTTAGAGATAAAAGCATCTTTGCACTTATTCCAAGAATCAATACTATTTTTAGGCAAAGACGAAAACCAAGCTTTAGCACGATCTCTAAGCGAAAAAGGAAATGGCTTCAATTTAACAATATCATTGTCAACATCTTTCTTCTTTTGCATATCACACAAATCAATGAAGCTATTTAGATGAGTAGCGGCATCTTCACTAGGAAGGCCGGCGAATTGATCTTTCATGACAAGATTCAACAAAGCATCATTGATTTCACAAGATTCAGTATCGGTAAGAGGAGCAATTGGAGTGCTAAGGAAATCATTATTGTTGGTATTGGTAAATTCACATAATTTGGTATTATGTTGAGCCATCGTGACAAACAAGCAATCCAACACACAAGCAAACAAGAAGCAAGAGAAAAAGAGGCGAACGGAAAAGAGAGGGCGAATAAAACGGCAAGGGTGAAGTGGGGGAGAGGAAAACGAGAGGCAAATGGAAAATAATGTAATGCGGGAGATAAGCGTTTGTGATGGGTACTTGGTATGTTGACTTTTGCATAGACCTCCCCGGCAACGGCTCCAGAAATCCTTCTTGCTACCTCTTGAGCACTGCATTGGTTTTCCCTTGAAGAAGAAAGGGTGATGCAGCAAAGTAGCGTAAGTATTTCCCTTAGTTTTTTAGAACCAAGGTATCAATCCAGCAGGAGGCCACGCACAAGTCCCTCGCACCTACACAAACAAATAAATCCTCGCAACCAACGCGATAAGGGGTTGTCAATCCCTACACGGTCACTTACGAGAGTGAGATCTGATAGATATGATAAGATAATATTTTTGGTATTTTTATGATAAAGATGCAAAGTAAAGAAAGTAAAATAAAAATGGCACCAGAAATAGCTTGTTGTCGAGAGATTAATATGATGGAAAATAGACCCGGGGGCCATAGGTTTCACTAGTGGCTTCTCTCAAGAGCATAAGTATTCTACGGTGGGTGAACAAATTACTGTTGAGCAATTGACAGAATTGAGCATAGTTATGATAATATCTAGGTATGATCATGTATATAGGCATCACGTCCGAGACAAGTAGACCGACTCTTTCCTGCATCTACTACTATTACTCCACACATCGACCGCTATCCAGCATGCATCTAGAGTATTAAGTTCATAAGAATAGAGTAACGCTTTAAGCAAGATGACATGATGTAGAGGGATAAACTCATGCAATATGACATAAACCCCATCTTGTTATCCTCGATGGAAACAATAGAATACGTGCCTTGTTGCCCCTTCTGTTAGTGGGAAAGGACACCGCAAGATTGAACCCAAAGCTAAGCACTTCTCCTATTGCAAGAAAGATCAATCTAGTAGGCCAAACCAAACTGATAATTCGAAGAGACTTGCAAAGATAACCAATCATACATAAAAGAATTCAGAAGATCCAAATATTGTTCATAGATAAACTTGATCATAAACCCACAATTCATCGGTCTCAACAAACACACCGCAAAAGAAGATTACATCGAATAGATCTCCACAAGAGAGGGGGAGAACATTGTATTGAGATCCAAAAAGAGAGAGGAAGCCATCTAGCTTATAACTATGGACCCGAAGGTCTGAGGTAAAGTACTCACACATCATCGGAGAGGCTATGGTGTTGATGTAGAAGCCCTCTGTGATCGATGCCCCCTCCGGCGGAGCTCCGGAACAGGCCCCAAGATGGGATCTCATGGGTACAGAAGGTTGCGGCGGTGGAATTAGGTTTTTGGCTCCGTATCTGGTAGTTTGGGGTACGTAGGTATATATAGGAGGAAGGAGTACGTCGGTGGAGAAACATGGGGCCCACGAGGGTGGAGGGCGCGCCCAGTGGGGTAGGCGCACCCCCTACCTCGTGGCTTCCTGGTAGCTTTCTTGACATAGGGTCCAAGTCCTCTGGATCATGTTCGTTCCGAAAATCACGTTTTTCATTCCGTTTGATATTCTTTTTCTGCGAAACTCTGAAATAGGAAAAAAACAACAATTCTGGGCTGGGCCTCCGGTTAATAGGTTAGTCCCAAAAATAATATAAAAGTGTATAATAAAGCCCAATAATGTTCAAAACATAAGATAATATAGCATGGAGCAATCAAAAATTATAGATACGTTGGAGACGTATCAAGACACCACACACAAAAAACAATATTCTCCTGGTGCCTCTATCCACTCCCTCCTTGCATACACACACTCAAGGGAATCTCTCGCGGTGATGTCATATTCGTCTCTCTCTCTAGACCACTCTCATTTCTCGTGCTATCTCTCCCACGCCCCCCCCCCCCGGGCCCCTCTATCCATGCCTCTCTCGAATATGTAATACACACACATACCTCTCTAGGCCCTGCCAAATGCATCAACTACACATTTACACATGTTACATCACGTACTCCATTGATCTAAAAAGCCCTCTCTTCACGTTTATTTCGCATACAACATTCCTTTTGAATAAAGTGTGGCCAAAAAAATATTTTAGAATTTCTACATATATTCAATATTACAAAGTTATATGGAGGAGTATGAACGCTTGCATTGCATGGTGCCCACAATGATATTTATTCCGCACTGTGAATTTGTATATTTTTATACTATATATAAAGTTAGTCATAATAAAGAGAAACGAAGAGCATCTCTCTCTCCATCGCATACCCCCCCCTACGCCCCTTTCACGTACGCACACAAACTATCTCCGGGTCCTCTAAAAGTAAGCCCCCAGCACATTCACGCATGTTTCATCTTTCTCTCGCGATATAGAAAGTGACGATCATTGTATTTGAAGTGAAAGCATGATACGTACATTGGACTTCAGAATCCACTCATTACAGTCACCATTTACGTTTTGTGGTTATTATACAGTCACGGGCTCACCGTACAACTCTGTATTTGCTCAAGACATGACTAGTTGACCAGTTAAACGCTCCACGTGGCACCTCTAGTGTTGCATCACATTATCTCACTACCATCGGGCCCACCTGTCGGCTTGTATCTACTCTACATCTACACTCTTATAAAATAGGGTTAATTATCCTTTTGCCCTCAGTGGTGTCCGTGTGCTTAGTTTTGCCCTCAGATGCGAATTATGCTCAGTTTTGCCCCTAGTCCGTGTGCACCGACTCGTTCCATGAACTTTGCCGTCTCCGTCGGGTCAACCTTTTGACTCGGCCCTTACAGGTGGGACCAGGCGGCAGAGACAACCAATTCTATTCAGACCGTTGCACGCGTGGCTTGTGGGACCTAGCAGAGAGCCGTTGCGGGTGTGCTATATAAGCGGGCGACACACAGCGGGGGTGACCACGGCGAGAGAGAGAGCACGGCGGTGACCACGGCGAGAGAGAGAGCACGGCGGTGGGAAGCTAGCTGTGGAGGGCGCGGCGGCGTTGAGATCCCCTTCGACTCCGAGCTCCATGTCTTCCTCAAGCTCCCGCGCCACCTCATGGATGCAGAGCCGGGCGCGTGTGGACATGCCTGTCTTCGTCTGTCCACGGTGCCGGGCGGGCGTTGATCGGAGGGTTTCTCACACACCCAGGAACCAGAATCATCCGTTCTACGTGTGCAGCGAGAATGGGGTAAGAATTGGGGCAATTGCACCATTTTCGTGGTTGGGATCTTTGAGCAATGGGTTGATCTGTTTGGTGTTCATGCAGGTGACATGATTCTTTCTTTGGGTCGATGCTCTGGCCAAGACACTGATGAATGAAGTGCAAGAAGAACATGAAGAATGGTTGCGCATGCTGCCACGAACGGCAGTGGCCGCAGCACGAGCTCCGGAAGAAGAGATGGAGGGCGAAGCACGAACTGACAGAGAGCTAGCTATTGAGCTTAGGATGTTGAAGAAGAAGGTTAGGAAGCTTGAAGATCAAGCACTATCAATACCCATTTGCAAATACTTTTGGGCATTTGTAGGTATTGTAATCGCACTGGTCGTAATGTTGAAAATGTATGGAAAGGCATGAATTATGAAGGAATTTGTAATCTTGAAATTGTATGAGAAATTCACCTAGTTTAAATGTTGGTTAAAGTTGTTTAAATGTTGAAACAAAAAGAAAAGAAGAGGCCAACATTTAAATATGTTGAAAAAAAGAGAAGAAATGAGGAATTCATAAACTTTTGATCAATAAAATGCAGCTCTCTGCTCTGCCTTTCTGTCCAAAAAAAAGGTTGCTCTTGGGCCAAATTCAGAGCGTAGAGCCAGGTGCAGGCTAGACTAATGGGCCAACTGCATCCAATTAGGCCCATTCGGGGGTTCTCTTGCGTATTTTCCTATTTTCTATTCTGATTTAATTTAGGCAGTAAATCATAGGAATAATGCTGAAACTTTTTGTGGAAGCTAATTGAATTATTCCGGAGCCAAACAATTAAGGTTAGAAATTTTTTGGAGCTGTTAATTATTCCAATTCAAATACACCGTGAAAATCAAAGACCAAAATGTCATGGAAAATGTGCGTCAGCTCTGGTAGAGGTTTACGCCTAGTGCCAAAATAAATGAACATTTTTTAAGGGCATTACATTGATAAAAACATAATTTGTCTAAAAAATGAAGGGTGGAAAATGCACAAAAAATTGGTGCGGCTGGGGACTCGAACCCAGGACCGCGTGGGTTTGTGGTGTTTAGGGCTGCGCTGGTAACCGCTAGGACAGATGGCAAGACTTTGGCATGGGTAGGGAAGGAAGGTATACATAGTGAGACTGTGAATTTTTTTTAAAAAAAATAGTGAGACCGTGAATGTTTGCACACGCGTGAGAGTGGTTTTCCTTTGTTTTGCACTTAAATTTTGGAGGGTTGGAAGGTTGAAAATGTATGTTGCCCTACCACATGATTTTGGTCAGAGTGGCACTTGGTTTAGGGTTAGAGTGGCACTTGGTTTAGGATTTAAAGGGAATAAATTTGCATATTAGTTCATGAATTTTTTTGAATGAAACAGAGGGATTCTCACCCCCTCCGATTTTCATTAATGAAAACCACAAGTTCTCGAACTTCATGACTTGTTTAGGGAAGAAATGATATGTTTGCGCACGGACATTTTTTAACACACATAATAAACCCTAATAACTTAGATAAGATGGAACACACCGTACCATTACAATAATAAGTTTATGGACAGTTCAAGGACACATGAAGAAACATGACACGACACGACACGACATAGAAAAGCAACAAAAACGAAACATGACGAGCTTGACTCCGGGCTTGAACATCTTCGTCTTGACCTCCTTCTTCCACCTTGGCCGCGCGCACCCCTTCAACACCGTCTTCATCTTCACACCTCCTCCTCCTCGTCGTAGGGAAGGGAGTGCATCTGGCCTGGAGCGGGGAAGATGCGCTCGTAGTTGGTGTAGATGTTGTAGACGGTGAAGAAGATGGCCTTGCAGCCGCACCAAAAGACTTGGACGAGGAGCTCGCGCGCGTCAAACGGGTTGGTGAAGGTGACCGTGAGCAGCAGGAGGATGTCGCCGCGGTCACGAACCTCGTTGAGGGTGAACATCCTCGGCGAGCCCCGTGGGAGGCGGGCATAGACGGCTCTGAGGAAGGCGCGGGTGAGTTCGACGAAACCCCTCCACCTTGAAATAGCCCACACACGGAGCTCCCTCTCCACGAGCATGCCCGGTGGGTAGCGCAGCTCCGGCACGATAGGCAGACGGTTGAAGGTCGGCCCGTTGAACTGCATCTTCACTTGGTCTCGCTTGGGGAGGGCTCGGTCGCTTGGGTGTTTGAAGTTGGAGAGAATGGATCAGCTCTGGCTTGTGGGTGGGAGAGGAAGAAAGGCACCCCATTTATAGGCCTGTGGGTGGAAGAGAAAGAGAGAAAGGATGAGAATGGTGCGTGTGTGAATCCGGACGCGTGTGTGTATCCGGACGCGTGTGTGTATCCGTTACGTTTTGCACTCTTAAATTTTTGCACGAAAACGATGCATGGGGCGCGTGCGTGCATCTGAATCACTGCATAGCTCTTTGACCGGGCGGTGCATCTGAATCGCTGCCCTGAACCACCTAGCTCGCCTAGCGCGCCTCGCTCGCATGCATGCATGTCGCCGCCCCCACGCATGCAAACCAACGTCGCCGCCTCCCATGCATGCAAGGCCTGGAAAGGCTGAGACGGGCTATTTACTGCGGTCTCAGGCCCAGACAACGAGATGGCCCAACGGTCCATCCAGCGCGCCCGGTATTTGTTAAAAAACAATCTCCCAGCCAATCAGGTTGCATCTCGTGGGTTGCCCCCTCCTCCCCGCAGATTCCTTCTAGAAGGGTTAGATCGACGACCCTTGATCGCTGCTAGGGTTAGATGAATGGCCCTTGTTCAGCGCTAGGGTTAGCAGGGTTTGGGAGGGGTTTGGAGCAGTCAAAGCTATGTTTGACCGGATTTCAAATGAGCATAATAAATTAAATAAAAATCAGAAAAATAAAAAACCTGCGCACATAGTCTTCTTATGTCATATACTAACGATTTAAGTTGATAAACAAGGTTTACATACATTTAAACGATAAGTTCATGTGTGTTGTGTGATATCTCGAGTATCTCAAACTCTCTTGTATGAAGTGAAGAGAAGTGTATTGGGGAAATGAACATGAAAATTTCAAAAAACTCACCACACCTTCATTTTGGAGTGACTAAGAAGGATCCAGGCTTAGTTTTTCATTTTGATGTTTTACCCTTTGTTTAAATCTTGGTCAAAGTTAAGTTTGACCAGAATTCAAATGAGCAAAACAAATTTAAAAAAATCAAAAAATGGAAAAACCAGCGCACATAGTCTGTATATATAGAATATATGTGTAGGAAAGTTATTTGGCTGATTTAGACAAGTTCAAAAAAAACCTTGCTTACAAATGAGGCCGTTTACCCTACCTTTGGACCCCTCTTTTTAGCACATTTTTCATGAAAATTTCAAAAACCTCACCACAGCTTCATTTTGGATTGACTAAGAAGGATCCAGGCTTAGTTTTTCATTTTCATGTTTTAGACTTGTTTAAATCTTGGTCAAAGTTAGGTTTGACCAGGATTTAAATGAGCAAAACAAAATTCAAAAAAATCAAAAAAAAAGGAAAAACCATGTGCTCATTCAAACATCATCCAACAGATATTTAAACATCATGTCAAACACACTTCTAACATAGGTCCAACATCATCCAACAGAAATACTACATGTCAAGTGATAAATGTTTTATAATACAACATCATCCCTTATTTATAATGTTTCATAATTATTCAAACATAGCGTCGGGGCTTCTGTCTGTTCCTTAAGCTTCTTGCCATCACTTTGCTCCTCGTGCACCTTGTGCTCATTGCTTCTTTTCTTCTCCTCTTGGTTGTCAGTGCCTTGCACGCCTTCTTCAAACCTACCATAGAGCTGTGCAAAACATAAACGGTAATGAGATCATGTCAAGTGATAAATGTACAGTAGTATTTGACTCTTGCAAGATTTACATACCTAGCAGAATTCATAACAACAGAAAGTTGGTCACCATTTAGAGCCTCATTTGGATCATCATTTGGAGCCTCACTTGGATCACCATGATCACCATTTGGAGCCTCACTTGGATCACCATGATCACCATTTGGAGCCTCACTTAGATCACCATGATCACTATTTGGAGCTTCACTTGGATCACCACGATCACTATTTGGAGCCTCACTTGGATCACCATGATCACTATTTGGAGCCTCACTTGAATCATTATTTGGAGGATATTTTGGACCATCATCATTTGGAACCTCGTCAAAATACTCATCTGATGCAACCGACTGTTGACCATCATTTTCATCATTTGTTGAGGCAACCGGCTGCTGACCAACATTTTCATCGAAACTCTCTCCGAACGCTGGATCTACTGTGTTATCACAATACTTACCGAAATGACCAAACCCACCACACCTTGTGCACTTATGCTTCCTGGCTCCAAGTCCAGCTCCTTCACTGCGAGGACTGGTTCGACTCTTCCTTGGTCTACCTGCTGCTCTCTTCAGAACTGGAGCGCAAAGCTTGAATCCAGGGTCCACCATGTCCCATTGTTGTTTTCCCTCCATAGCAGGCAAGGCATAAGCATATGTGGCTTTGAACCTTGCAACAGAGTAGTAATCATGCACATACTGTTGTATGTTCCCTGCTGGACCTGGGAGAGAAGTGATGAAAAACAAGGCATGAATGCATGGCAACCCAGTTATCTGCCATTGCCTACAACTGCAAGTTCTAGCTTCTAAATCCACTGGATATCTCCATTCCCTCTTCTCTTTATCCAAATATGATATCTCTGCTGTGGTACCCGAGCAAAGAGTCATGTTCATTTCCAAGCCTGTTGTCTTCTGCTTCAGTTCATTCATTACGGCAGGGATGATAATGTGGCCCATGAATTTTGCCTCGGCTATTCCTGCACGATAATGAAATTTCTGCATGTATTCTATCCTTATCCTGTTAAGAAAATCCACAACATAATGACCTTTTAGTTTCCGGATCATTGAGTTGAAAGACTCTGCTAGATTATTGTGCACATAGTCAACTTTGCTCACTTCACTGAATTGGCTTCTGGCCCATAACTTGGAGTGGTGTGTTTCCAAGTATTCTTTCACTTTGGGATTCATGTATAACTACCCCAAGTGGTAGTTGTGCTTCTTCACACTGCAAGTCAAAGATGCTGGCCATAAATTGTCGGTATACACCTTTCCTTTGAATTTCTTCATGAAATTTGCAGCAAGGTGACGCATGAATTCCCTATGCTCTACTCCAGGGAACACATTGTCCATGGCCACTTCTAAACCTTTGCAGGCAGTTGTATGAATGACCAACCCATTGGGATGTGCAATAGCCCGGCGCAGATTATGCAAAAACCAAGTCCAGCTCCACTTCAAGGGGGACCCTACTGCTGTTGCCCACACTTGTCGAGCCACCACGTCGATGTGCACCAACTGAACTGTTCTGGCTACAGATGCCATTACGACGACTTGGTTCTCCTCGAGATGTTGCACCTGTCATCCTAGGTCCAAATGCCTGCTCAAGCACATCAACTTGTAGCCTCACATGAAAATTATCTTTCTCTTTATGCCTAAGAAACATGGTAGCTAGATCTTCATCATTACTAACTGTCACCCAATTCTTTTCCCCATCATAGTATTTGTATACCACTTCATCAAGCAAACCCCAAGGATATTGGCTACAAATTACCTCTCCAAATTGTCTGAAACTCCAATTACTAGCCATTGGCAACCGATAATCAAAACCTCCTTGGTATTTCTTCTTATCCTTTGCATCGAACATGTACCAGTCCCTTCTAATGTGCACCATGAAAGCAAACCGCAACTCCATCCTAACTGGCGAAAAACAGAGACACAATCAGCACACTAATTGGGCAAACCTACTCGAATCGAGTGTTCAAATGCACAACTAAGCTCAATCTAAACAAGAGGCGAGACTTAACCCTCGGGAACCCAGTCATGGACGCAGCGGATCTCCGCCCCGATGTCTGCCTCGCCAAATACTCCGGGGTCGCCGCTGCTCGCCATTTCGCCCTAGCGTTCTTCCTCCTAGTTCAAATAGCTCCAGCAGACCCCCCACCTTTGAGCGCTCCGTCCGGGCGCACGGAAGGAGGCCGCGCCGCGGGTCGAGAAGGTGGCGGGCGCCCCACCCGTGGCGTCGCAAGAAGGTGGTGGGCGTCGCAGGTAGCCGTGGAGCGTAGGCGCAAGACAGTAGCGGCGGAGCAGGCCGTGGAGCTGGTGGCGGGGCGGGTGCTGGCCGCGGCGCAGGCGGCAGCGGCGGCATAGGACAGCCGGCCGGCGGATGGGCAGAGTGAGCTGAATGATTTGGGGATTTAGTTGCACGGGCCTACATGTCAGCTCCGGACCCACGTCCACGCGGTCCCACGTGTAAGCTCCGGACCCACAACCACTAACGCTGGCGGACGGAATGGACTCAAATATGGCCGTTTGGCCTCGTCATAGTTGTTGTGCATGGACTAGGGGCAAAACTGAGCACAATTCGCATCTGAGGGCAAAACTGAGCACATGGACACCACTGAGGGCAAAAGGATAATTAACCCTATAAAATACTAGCAAGATGCCCATGCGTTGCACGGAACATCAAGATGCATTTGTATGAGTAGTTTATCTTGTGGGAGAAAAGGATGAACAAGGGAAGGCCTTATTTGCAAGTGTGGAGAACGGTGTGGGTTTCTTTTTCCAAAATTGCCATAGTTTCCTTCCTATCCATCAGATATAGATCGAACGGCCTATATTGCAGGATGGCAGGCACACGATCATCACCGACTATGTTTTTTATAAGAGTAAGGATAAAATACACTCTTATAAAAAACAGAGTTGGTGATGATGGTGTGCCTGCCATCCTGCAATATAGGTTGTTCGATTTATATCTTACGGATAGGAAAGAAACTATGACAATTTTGCAAAAAGGTACCCACACACCTCTCCACATTTGCAAATAAGGCCTTCCGTCGTTCATCCTTTTCTCTCAAAAGATAAACTAGTCATACAAATGCATCTTGATGTTACGTGCAACGCACGGGCATCTTGCTAGTAAGAATGAAAACAAACGACAAAAAAATATTGGACGGTGGTTCGAAGTCATGGCCGCGGGCATAGCGGACAAGGTGGCCTTGTATTGGTATGTTGAGCCGTCTGTTTTGACACACAGGAGCTGGTGTGGTGATTACACACACACGCACACATGCACACGAACTGCATGCACGCAACACTCACACGAACACATGCACCCACGCACGCACGCAACACTCACACGTACACACGCAGCCACGCATGCACGCAACACTCACACGCGCGCATGCATGCACACACCAGTACACCACACGACCAACACACACTCTCACGCTCAAGTGCTCAACCTACACGTGCATGCGCACACATCAGGCCCTGACAGACACATACACAACCAGGTGATTCCCGCGCACGGGGTGGAGTCTTGTCGCGCCTGCATAAATTTGTGTTTATCTGACCTTTTACCTATGCAAACTGACAGGTGGGACCCACAAGGAACGTGGTAAATTTAACTAGTCAACATGGTGCCACGCAGACTATTTTGTCGGTCAACAGAGTGCAATCCCATGCTGAACCGTGAGCAAGTGACCGTATAATCACCGCAAAACATATATAGTGACCGTAATCAGCTTATTCTGAAGTTCGGTGAATGTATTACGCTTTTCCCTCTGTAGGCCCTCCAAAACTAAATCTCTACACGTTTTGTCAGGACCCCAATCCTAAGCCACATCGATCTAGCATATAACACATCATATCACTTTGCGGCCCCACGCACGGTATTCCCACGGGTGCCACCTTACCTGGCCCGGGACCGTTTGCGCCTTTTGGCTCACGTATATGATAGTGTCGCTAGCATCCATAAGACAGAGAACCCGGGACAACATGACTAGTCGTGAACCCAATGTGGCACTAACTTACAGGGACAGGCATACATGACCCAGCAACAAACGTGTCGGTCATCAGCGAGTGAATCCGGGTTGTAGCAACTGGGCTAGCAGGACTCCGAGAATCCGGGATGTAGCAGGCTAACAGGACTTCGAAATACACCGCATGACATTTCCCCGAAGGGACAGACACAGGATCGAAGAAGGACACATGCCGGCCAGTCTAAGTGTTCTGGAGCAGTAGCAATTGGGCTAACAGGACTCCGGTAAACCGGGTTGTAGCAGACTACCATGGCTCAGTGGAAGCACTAGACTACACTTCCCCATAAGAGAGGCTACCAAGGATAGACAACTAGGTTGTCGGATCCCACACATACCAAGCATTTCAATCATACACACAATATGCTCGATATGTGCAAATACAACATGGCATCACAACAAAACTCTACAACTCAAGTACTTTATTTAAAAGGCTCCGGAGAGCCATACATAACATGTTCAAACAGGTAGGGGTCACATGACCCCACACTCAAGTCATACAAACATACAAGCACATGCGGAAGCAAACTTGTCTGAGTACAGACAACTAGAAAGAAAGAAGGCTTGACGAAGCCTGTCTATCTACAAAGGCCCTTCACGGCTCAGGATCACCACCTGGGCATCAAGCTACTCATCAACGTCGAGATCTACATAGAACCCATCGGAAGGTGCGGCATTCTCTTCTGCAATAGTATTTAAGCAAACTTGAGTACAAAGGTACTCAGCAAGACTTACATCAGATCCTACATACATGCACATTATCAACAAAGGGATAGTGGAGTTTATTGTAGCAAGCCAGCTTTCACTCTTGGCTAGACTATCCTACGAGACAACAACTTGTAAATGTTTTGCGCACACGAGTCCACTAATCACCATCACAATACTCCACCGTGGATCCCCCCTCGTCATCCCACGAGAGGGCCATCCGCGGTACTCACACTTATCTTGAGTCTTTTAGGAGTAACCATTGACTTGTCTATGAACTGTATAGGAAACCAAGTAGTCCTTTACCGCGGACGCGACTATTTGAATAGATGATGTTAACCCTGCAAGGGTGTACTCTTCACACACGCTTCCACCACTTATCGCGGTTTACACGACATGTACTCGGCAACCTTCAAGCGGAAGCCCTACGAGGGTGTCGGCCACGGCCTTCCTAAACACTTAAGTCTCTAGTCCAGGTTTATCGCCTATCTAGGTTCCATCCGCAGGGAGTCCGGCCGAGGTTTCCACATACGACCATGAATGATGTGTGCAGGGTTCCCGAGACACCAAACGGGCGCCCGGTACACCGTGCCACGTACCTACTGCATCACAGCCCACCCCGAGGGTCAGCGCTGCCCACGTCCTCCAGTATACTACAAACACCAGAAACTACTTGCAACTCCTGGACAGAGGACTAGGGTGGTTAAGAAGCCGAGAGGGTCAATTAAGGATCTCAATGCATGGTAGTAGCTGATTCTTAAATCACACATACAGATCTCGGTGCTTAAGGACGGTTCCAATGAAACAACCCACCATGTACTCCTACATGGCCTCTCATCGATACCTTTACCAAATCGTGTTCAACACATCACTCTCATTACTGACATGATCATTTCACTCTAGCCCATCACCCAGATGAACCAGACCTGACATGACTCTAAGCATAGCAGGCATAGCATGGTAGGAAACACAAACATGGCTCAATCAACTCCTACACATGCTAGTGGGTTTCATCTAGTTACTGTGGCAAAGACAGGTCATGCAAAGGAAATGGGTTCAACTACCGCAACACACAGCAGTTTGAAACTTTGTTGTCTTAAATGCAGTAAATGAGAGCAGGAGCAAGAACATGGGATTGTATTGATATGATCAAATGGGGAGGTTGCTTGCTTGACAGAGTGGTCGAGGGGTACTTCCCTTCAACTAGATACTCGTGAATATCCTCGGGAGCAGAACCTACCACGGAGATCACACCGGTAACACAATCAATACATGGCAATATGCAACATTATGATGCATGCAAATGACATGGCAAAATGAGTGTGTTCGGCTAATGCAACTAAAACCAGGGTGGTTTGAGCTTATTTGAATCAAAGATTCAAATACAAGCCCAAATTATGAACTCATATAAGTGCATTATCATGTTTCATCTAAACAGCAAGGTTAGGTTGCTCTAACATGCATGAAACCAGTACAGATGGATAGATTGAATTTTTTGATCATTTTTCATACATAAAACTTTGGACTCTAAGCTATAGATTAATTTCTGTGATTTTTTGAAGTTTGTAGCCATTTCTGGAATTTTCTAAATAAGTTTAAATCCATAAAATTCTTTACTGCGTCACTGTGACGTCACCAATCAATGGGGCCGGTCCAGGTCAAACTGACCAGTGGGTCCCGCATGTCAGTGGTTAATTAGACTAACTAAAATTAGTTAGCCCTAACCTAGGTTAATTAGCAGGGCTGGGCCCCACCTGTCATAGACCCAGGGGAGGTCAAACCCCTGGTCAAACCGGGGCTAACCACCAGCGTTTAGCCGCCGGCGGCAGCACACGCGGCGGAGGGGCGTGGACTTCGTGCTTCGGCGACCAAAAGGACGATGGAGGCCATCTACGTGTAGCTGGGGGCGAGCCGCGTCGAGTGGTGGTAGTGGTTGAGCTCGGGGTCGCCGGAAACGACGCCAGCGACGAGCTTGGAGGCTGCCGGAGCTCGGGCGAGCTCGGGCTCGTCGCTAGGAGGCACGACGAGGTGCGTGGAGTGGCGTTGTGGGCTCCTGGGGATGCGGTGAGTGCGGTGGCGTGCTCGGTTTCAAGCCAGCGTGGTCGTGGCCACGACAGCGACGTGCAGAGGCGGCGGCGGGTGCGGGAGAGCTCGGTGCGGTCACTGTGGTGCGCGGTAGAGAGAACGAAGAGGGGGAGAAGGGACAGGAGCTCACGGAGGTTCCAGGGAAATGAACGGCGAGCTCGGAGGAGGTCGGACGGCAACGAGGCGGCGAGGGGGATCTCCGGCGACGGGCGGTGAAGATGGGGTCGGTGCGGTGGCTTCAGGGCGAACGAGCGTTCGGGGCTCGGTCTGCTCGACGGAGAGGACGATGGCGAAGCTGCTGGACACGGTGGGGCGACGAGGGGGCGACGGTGGCCGCGGTTACGTCGGTGGTGCGGTTGCAGCTGCGTCGGCCATGGTGGAAGAGAGCGAGGGAGAGGTGCAGGGGGGCGAATGGGGTGTCGGTGAGGTCGGGGTGGCACCGAGGAGGTGTTTCGAGGCGTCGCCGCGCTGTCTAGGCAACGAAGACGAGCAGGGAGCTGTGTGGCGAGCTCGGCGTGCATGCACCGCCCCCTCCTCTGCCTACTGGCAGAGGTGGGTGATGACTGGCACAGGCCAGGTGGGTCGGCCCAGCCAGGTAAGTGGCCTCTGGCCTTCTCTCTCTCTCTCTATTTATTTCAGTTTTCTATTTTCTGCAAATGTTTTTGGCTTTATTAAAAATACTAAAACATTTCCAAAAATCCTGAGAATAATTGTGGGCTCTGTTAGGATTATTCCTAACAGCCCACACTTAAGTTCAGAATTAATTGAGCACTTAAAATAATATAGAACATTTAAATGCCCAATTGCAAATAGCATATGATTTAATTCAGTGACCTTAGGAGTCCTAGGAAAATGTGAACCAATTTTGGCAGAGGTTCCTAACCAAGACAAAGTTGATGGACATTTTTTAAGGGCATTTCAGGTTCATTGAGAAAATTATTTAGTAACCCTAGTTGGTTTAGGTGGTGCTGGGGGGTTAGTTCATCCCCATTTCAAGTTTCTGAGAAAATTTTTAGACATGATGCATCACTCTAATGCAACACTGACTAGGGTTGTGACACGTTCTCGCATGTTACATCTAACAACTATAAAATACAGCACTACTACTACACTCTAACACAATAAATCGTATGTGTTTTTAGTTTTACTAGATATCATATTGTTACTTAATTATTCAGTTTGCATACATTAAAATTGCCTTTGAAATGTATGGCCAGTATCATATACCGTGCGGGAAAAATCTCGCCCTTTCCTGTTTAATCGGGTTTGTATCGATGGATCATGCGAAACAACAAAACTATAGTACTATATACAGTACAAGTGATAGTTCACTGGGCCGTCGTGTCGTGTACTCCTCCGTCGTAAGAGTGGAGCGCTCACTTTCATAAATCTTCTAGTCCCTTTCGCCGACATGTGGGACATCAAGCTACCGGGTCCACGTGCCATACCGGAATACAGTGCAGAGCAGCCGGGGTGAAGCACCCAGTCATGGCGCCCGCGTAGTAATGAGCAATGAGGCGTCAATTCACAAAGATGCACCTTTCCCGCAGTTAAGTTGGAGGCCATAAGTAATAATGCTAAAAAAAGAAGTTGGAGGGACGAAGCAACAATCATTTCACTCGTTGCTGAATCTGCTTCTCCCTCATTTTCTTCAAGTTAACCATGTGTTGCTTCTGTCGTTGTTCTGCCTCATGTGGAAAGTGGATTGGCTTAGTAAAGCACTGACACGTGGGAACGCATGTTAGCAAACCGCCAGGAAAACATCCTCTAAAAATAAGAAACCTCCCCCGCCATCCGAGCGGCAAAATCACCTCCTTTTTACTAATCTTGATTCTATAATTTTTTAGATCAATCTAATTGAAATTTGTATAGATAGCACACTAGAGAAAAACCAAGTGGTACGGTTAAGGGCATCCACAATGTGTAGCCAAATGTGAAATTGATATCATAGGAACCATTGTGGACGGTGTTGCCAAAGCCAAAAGGATGGAACCGAAGCTCCCTGATTAATTGATTGAAGGAATAGAAAAATGCAACATCTCTCCTCTTTCTCCCGTGCTTGGACGCATGTATAGTATAGAGGACAGAGTCTACTCCCCTGTCCCTTCTATCACAAATCACAAAGCAGTGAGGCGTCAAATCACAAAGCACGGACGAAGCAACCATCATTTCACTCTCGCTGACTCCGCTTCTCCATCGTCTTCTTCGAGAAACCATCTCACCGCACTAAGTTGGATGGATGACGCTATTGTGTACGAGTAGTACTAGTACATTTACGCGTACTTTGGTTCAACGGACTTCCTGGATGCAAATAAGGCGGTCGTCTCGTCTTGCAGGCGGCACTTGCGAACGACTTACCGTGGTCTCCCTCAATGGTGTTCTCCGTCGAACGGACTTCGCCAAACTACAACGTTCGAGATATCGTCGACGTCACCGCAATGGGGAAGGAAGTCAAATATAGTTACTACCTCCATTTTTTTGTACACAAGGCCAGTATATCAAAATTACAATTTGCAAAAGGCCACTAACACTAATCGAGGCAAAATTGATGGGGTTTGCCTCATAATAGCAATCAAGGACATTAATATCCCTTGCATGCATGCGGAAGTGAGAAGGTTGGTTTGCATGGCGCTGCATTAATGAAGCGATGAGGAGTGAGATGGTTAACTCTTTGGGCTTTGGAGAAAAAAATACACATTAATTTACACGTGAAACGAGTATTTGTATCGATTAATCCCATGAAGGAAAACCCCGCCTTTCTTTTTAACACTAGTACTCGTAGTACGTAGTACTACGTACTTATCCTATTTGGGTCTAGGCCTTGCATTGCCATACTTCGCCACACATTTTTTCCAAGCTTGCCTAAAGTTTTCAAAATGAAAAGGAGGTACACTTGCGCACGGCTATCGCGGTCGCACCGCACCCTCACACGGTCGCTCCTGCACGCCGCGGTCGCACCACACCCTCACATGCATAGTCGCTCCTGCACGCCGCAAACCCAACCAAGGGAACACACCCTCACTGACACGTGCTATCGCATGTGAACAAACCAAACTCAGCCATCCTACCGCTGACACATAATTTTTGTTCATAGAGTATGTTTATCCAACCGCATGTTGGGGAGTATCCGTACGACCCGTGCGGTGGTCTGTTGGGGAAGAAGAAGAGGTGAGTAAGAAGGGTTAGAAGACGTAGGATATTCATCCAACTGCCTGAAATGGTAGACTGACCCAAGTCAGGCGACTTGCATAACAATATATGTTTTTAGACAGCAAAAGATCCATAAAATCAACAACATAAAGAAAAACTATCACTGCTCATGGAACGAGGCGGCCTCGTCGTCTTTGGCTGTCGGCATGAACCAGTCGTAGCTGCCGACGTGTGTCTCCGCACCGTGGTTATCCTCGGCCTTGTTCACGTAGAGCGTGCGGGCGCTCTGCACGGACGAGAGCACCGCCCGGTTCAAGTCGAGGACGTCCGGTTCTGCCTGTAGGAGGGCCTCGATGGCAGCGGCATCCGCGCGCTCCATGTCGAGTCGAGCCTCCGCCGCCTGGTTCAAGTCCAGGACGTCGGGTTCCGCCTGCAGGAGGGCCTCGATGAGAGCGGCATCCGCGCGCCCTGCGTCGAGTTGAGCCTCTGTCGCCCGGTTCTAGTCTAGGGCGTCCGGTTTCGCCTGCAAGAGGGCCTCGATGGCAGCGGCATCCGCGCGCTCCACCTCAAGTTGAGACTCCGCCGCCCGGTTCACATCCACGACATCCGGTTCCGCCTGCAGGAGAGCCTCGATGGCAGCGTCATGCGTGCGCTCCGCGTCGAGTTCAGCCTCTGCCTCCCGGTCCTCCTTTAGTATCGCTAAGTTGAACCGCTGGTCCGCCTGCACCATGGGGGACTCGGACGCCGGCACGAACTCGACGTCCATCGTCTCATACCCATCGGGGGCCTTCTGCGCCGCGACCTCCGCCATGAACATTGGATTTGGCTTCCTCCTCCTCGTAGCTTCGCTCCAGAGAACTCGGGGATTGGCCCGCCGCAAAGCGAGCTTGGGAACGGAGGTTTCTGGCGCCGACCGCCGCCGCAATTTCTGTGCAGCGCTCTGGAGTTAGCATCTTGTAGTACGTGATCTTGTGGCGCACCATGGCTTTCCGGTTAACTAGGGGACGCTTGATGCGGGCTAGGGGATCAAAAGGTGCGGGAAGGGGCTGGAGATTAGGTGTGGTTTTAGGGCAGTGGCTGGCATAGGCCGAGCACCGAAGGTTCTAGTGTGAATAGTGGTTTCGGTGAAGACCAGTCAATCGGTTTTGACTGTACATCGCTCTTGTCGCGTTCGCGTTGCAGCCCGGCATGCTGGACCCTCCACGTCGCTCACCAAATGGAATGCGCTTCGTCTTGCGTTTTCCCTCGCTTGTGGGACCGCAGTTGAGAGCAAACCAACGTCCCTCCCCCTCCCCCGCCCGCGTCATTTTATGCGGGGTAAATAAAAACAGAGGGAGTATACTACGGATGAGGATCCCCTGACGTGGCAGAACCCATTGAGTAACTGACATGCGGGGCCTAGCAAGCATGGGGTCCGCCAGTAAGTGACCGAAAGGGAGGGTAAGGCAGGGATACATATGTGAAAGGAGCTTCCAATGATATAACTTTTACATTATACATCTCATGTACTATTAATCTTGTCAATAGTCAAATGCGGTTTTGAAAAACGCATTAGAGCATGGTTAATAATATAGCCAGTCGATGGCTATAAGGAACTGCCATGTCATCTATAGCCATCATCTATTATATGCACTCATACAGTAGTGTGGGCTATAAGGTTGGCTATTTCCCGCACAAAAATTATAAGGTTGGTTATTGTATTAGTACTTTTTTCCATCTCCTCTCCATCTCTTTATTCATGTTTATTGTATGTATTTAACTAGGAATGTGTATATAGCTAGGCTCTTGCATGAGAGCTCACTCCCCTTACTTTTTCACATCTCTCTCCTCCACATAGGCCCTATATAAATGGAAGGAGGGATTACAACTATGAGCACCGCATACTCTAGTACAGATGTTGTCGGTACTCCACTAGTACTATCGGACAGGGAGCTTAAAAAGTTACTATTGGACTGGCTATAGGTGGCGAAATCCTAGTAGGAAGAGCATGCGTGAGAATAAGCACATTCACATGGTTGAAAACAAATTGGAAACCATCTCGAGTACAAATCTAGGAGTACGTACGAATCTAACAATATTGATTGGGCGTTGTTGAATGTTGATACTTTTTTATCAAAGTAGAGATACTTTGACTACACATAAAACTTATATGTAAACTAGAAAAACGAAACAAACATTGAATACCCTTTATATATGATTTGTGGATGCTATGATCACCGGTTAAAAATTTTGAATCCGCCTTAGGTATCACACATGCCCCCACTCGTTCTCTCTCGATTTCATCTTGGGGTCCGAAGATCGATTGAAAGAGGACTAGGGTGGGTACAATACATTCGTTTCGCTTATGAACATACAATATACTCCCTCTGATCCCCACAGACCCCCCCCCCCCCCCGCGCGGGTCATTTCTATCATAGAAACATACCAAACCTTTATCTCCTTGCACGACACGCAATTGATCTCTGAACATCAATCGATCTCGTCAACATGTGTCGGGGCATGAACCGAATGGGATGTCAAAACTAAGACGCGAAGCGACACGTAGTGGGGGCAAAGTGAAACTTTAAACGAACCGTTTGTTTGTATGCATGTCGGACAAATTACAAATAAACATTGGAAATACAAGCATGGTCTAGGCCCACATGCGAATGATACTCGGCAGAATGTTCAAATGAGGCATGCGGGAGGATGGACTCGACCGGAGGGCGACATGATCGATAGAGAAGAGGGTTGGAGAGGAATGAGAAATAAGCAAACGCCACCTGAACTTGAACGGCTCAAATAAACAATAAGTTGTCTCGCTTGGCCTACATAGTGAAAGGCCTAATGCGCAATGAGGAGCACTAACGCTCGAATATGGCCGGGAAAACAGGGAAACCGACATGTGGGGCACACCTGTCGGGACGACGTAGCGCAAAATAGTCCAATGGAGGAGCTGGCCCACGACCTCCTCACCACCGGCAACCATTCATGTGGGTCGTGGGGGCCAACGTGGCGCAGCTCCAGCACCGCCTCTGGACACGACGACCGTGGTGAGCGACACGCTCATCGTCGCTAGACACGGTCGGTTTTAGTGTGCCGAGGGTGGCGTTAGTGTTGTGGCACGGCCAACAGTATGTTTGGTTTGTGCCCAAGGTTTCCCCATCAAAGCATTGGGTAGCCAAAATTTTGGTTGAGGTTTTGGTTGCCCATGATTTAGCCGACAACGGCAAGGAAAATGAACTAGAGTTGGCTAGAGTTCATTGGCATGCCAAAAAAATGGCAATCATCCAAACAAAGACCAATCTTTGGGTCATGACCAAAATTTTGGTAAGGTGCACTTTGGCAACAATCCAAACACACCCCAACACCCGGCTCGTTGAGGATGCACGGGGCGCCGGGACGCGTCCGCGGAGTGGTGTAGCACGGCCAACTGCATCCTCAGGACCTGAGACCATGTTGGGTCGTCTTGCTTTTTCAATGACATGCGTCGATCGCATGTGAGCAAAGGGCATCTCCAACGTTGCCACGACCGCAGCTGACTACCCTGGCACACCAAAAACCGTCGTCCCTCGCGCTACCGCGTGGTGCGTTCCCAGCCGGCGCCAGCTGCCCGCATTCATGTCGTCCGTCCGTATGCCGTCGTTACGAGGATCGGTGCCCAAGGAACCAACTTCGGCGACTTAATGACGCACCAGGACGCTTGGCCTCACTGGAATGCGCTACTTAAAGCAGCAACGCCCAGCTAACCTCCACACCATAGCGCATCGTCCTCCTACCTGGCACCACATCCGCCATGACCGCAAGCGCGAACGCTCTACGGGAGAGCTTGTCGTCGGGGATGAAGCTCAAGGTCGCCACCCTCGCTCAAGTCCCCGCACAAGCAGTGTCCGCGCTGGCGGTTGACAATGGGAGCACCGTCAGCCACGCGTCCTACTTGCCGCCGTCCAACGTCTGGCACCGCTGAGGTCAGGGACTCCTCCGAGGATGAGTAGGGCATGGGAGGCGGCAGGGCATGGTGTGCCAACTGGCCGGTCCGTCTCCCATGTTCTACTTTTCCTCGCCGGAGACCGCACCTTCACTTCACGGGTCTTGAACCCCGCCCCCGTACATTGAGATCGCAGGTGGAGGACGTCGGTCACCGCCGTAGAATAGGTTTAGGGTCGGGTTTCTTTTATTTTTCTGTCCTATAAAAGTTCGAAATGTAATGAAAATCTACCGTGTTTGCATTAATCTCGGCCGGTGTATATGAACTTTCACAATAATATAGTATATTGTAGGAGTACTAGCAAGATGCCCATGCGTTGCATGGAAGATCAAGATCTTGTGGGAGAAAAGGATGAATGAGGGAAGGCCTTATCTGCAAATGCACATTCACGCATTTCACATCTTTCTACATCTACGAGAACCTACGAAAGGGTTAACGTAAATTTCCTCTCTCTCCTCCCCTGATTTTCATGGTGGTGGGCCCCTCCCTCCCCCCAATCTACAATCAACAGCTCACACATTTCACATTAAGTTAATTACATAACTGGGACTACGTAGGTGTAGCATTACTCATCCTAAAAAAACCAACTAAGCCAATCTCCCAGCATATCGCGCGGGAAAAGACCCGGCCGCGCCGTTTTAGTCGGGATTACTGGATTCCTAGTAGTAGCATCGATGGATCGCGCGAAGCAACAAGTTTTTTTTAGGGGGCGAAGCACCTAGTTTCAAAGAAAAAAGGCGGTACACTCACAACACCCCTGTCGCGGTCGCATTGCACCCCACACACGTTCGGTCCTGCACACGGCTCACACAAACAGAACGTGCTTCAGCTTGCCTCTACACTGACATGTGGGACTGCACTTGGAGAGACAGACCATGCGCCAAACTCCCCCCGCCCACCGCGCGGAAATCCTCCCCCCACCCACCCAAAAATTCCACCCCAAATCCTAGATTCAACCGCCCTTCGGCCAACTAGCCAATAATATTAGCCAAACCCCCCTCCCCCTCATCCCCCTCCACTCCATTCGCTCCGCCAAAGCTGCCCTCCCCGCCACGCCAATACGTCGGCGCCGCAGTTCGTCGAGGGGATGCACGATGATCCTATCGCTCCCACAGTACGCTCTCATAGACTGTCGTCCTCTAGCCGCGCCGCCACCGCTGGCGACGTTCTTGTGGAGGTGCACGGCGGTCAGCGCCGCCACCGCTGGCGATGTTCGTGTGGAGACGAACGGCGGTCAGCTTCTCCCACGGTACGCGCATTCTAGATTGAGGCCCCATGCATGTCGGTGTAGCACTGAATGGTAGCTGATAGACGATGTTAATCTCACTGTTTGCCGAAGTAGTTTACAATCAATATGCTCTTCTTAAGAAGCTTCCTTGCCCTGTTCTGGACTCAATCTGCTTAGCTGAGATGGCATGCTAAGGCCGATTAGTTGCTAAAATATCCTGCCATATATTTATTGTGACATAGAGTGACATGGTCTAGTAGCCAATCTATTAGGTGAAATAGCTCTACACCGTTTTATACTCGATCATTGTTGCTGCGATGGCCTTCAATAGTTCGATGGTTATGTGCTCAGCCTCATTGACTGCTGAAATAGCCTGCCATAATTTAGCACTCAAATCTATTTGCTGAATTAGCTTTACATATATTTCGTTACTTAGATCTGCTCGTCCAAATATCTTGCCATAGCTTTAGACATCGACCTAGGTATTTTCTTCTGGACTTCATAAAAAAAGCATATATGTTTTTCCTGTAATATCTAGTAGAAGAACTAATTTGTATGTCTAACAGATGGACATGACTTGGATAATTTCTGCTCGAAGATTCTCCGCTGCATACGTCAAGGGGGTTGAAAACTTCATGAACTTTATCAGAGCTGAGTACGGTGGTCCGAAATCAGATGTGCTCTGCCCGTGTAGCAGTTATATGAATTCAGTTACAAGACCCCATTCAACTATGCAAAATCATCTACACTTGTATGGGATGTCGGTCACATATACTAGGTGGGTTCATCATGGTGAAGTTGCGAACGTCAATGTTATTGACTACGTGGAAGCAGCAGATCACCATCTTGATCTGCCTGATGCTCAGGTGGAAGAGGAGGAGGAGGATGTGGTGGCGGAGCCAGTGCGTTTGACCAACATTGAAACAATGCTACGAAATGCTCGTGCATTCCGTGAACTTTCACCTGCAGAAGAAAAACGGTGGGCCCGCATGTTGGAACAATGCAACGTGGCTGTCACCCCAGGAAATAAGCTGTCAGTATTCTCAGCTATGGTCACCTTTCTTCAGGTGAAGACATCTGAGAAGATGACCAACAAATCATTCGATGGGATGTTGGCTGCTTTCCGCAAAGCTTTCCCAGATGCGTCTGAGCTGCCACACACCTACAATAAAATGAAGAATTTCCTTCGTGCAGTTGGAATTGGATATGATATGATCCATGTTTGTAAGAATAATTGTGTTCTGTTCTGGAAGGATTATGCCAACTTAAGTGAATGCCCAAAATGCAAATCATCAAGATGGAAAGATGGCGATGCTGTGAAGAGGATTCCTCATAATGTTCTAAGACATTTTCCAATTACACCAAGATTGCAGAGGTTGTTTCATGATGCTGAAACAAGAGAGGATGTACTGTGGCATTCTAGGAACCAGGAGTACAGAGATCAAAATGTAATGAGCCATCCCACCACATGGTAGTGAGTGGAAAAGCTTCAATCAGAAACACGAAAAGTTTGTTGCTAACCCGAGAAACATTAGACTTGGCTTAGCTTCAGATGGATTTAACCCATTTGGCCACCAGAGCGCCACATATAGCTTGTGGCCAGTGCTTGTTATCCCTTACAACATGCCTCCAAATGTCTGCACCAAAGAATCAAACTACATGATGGCCTTGCTCATCCCAGGTCCAAAAAGTCCTGGAAAGGATTTTGATTTGTTCATGGAGCCTCTTGTGGAGGAACTTCAATAGCTATGGAGGGGTGTTCTCACTCGAGACCTATATAGCACCCACTAGCTGATTTCTTTCTGCGTGTTGTTATAATTTGGTGCATCCATGATTATCCGGCTTTGGGAACTATGTCAGGGCGAATGACACATGGTTACAATGCATGTGTTCACTGTGACCGGAATCTGGTGTCATACGCAATACTTAGCAAGATTTGTTACATTGGACACCATTGTTTCCTTGCCAAGGACAAGTCGCATCCTAGAAAATACCGAAGACATGTGTTCAATGCAAAGCATGAAAACCATGATGCGCCAAAGAGGCTCACCGCCGATGAGTTGCAAGTGGAATTAGAGAAGGTCAGGCATATTACACCAAGAAACCATCTTGATAATGGTAGCGGGAAAAGGAAGCGTGGCAGGGCAGAAGAGAGATTATTGTTTACCCGCAGGTCCACTTTGTGGGACTTGGAGTATTGGAAAGATTCGGATCTACGGCATAATCTTGATGTGATGCACATCGAGAAAAATATATGTGACAGCATTATCGGCACACTTCTTAATATTGAAGGCAAGACGAAAGATACCTTAAAATCTAGGATTGATTTGACACACCTGGGTATCAGACAAGATTTGCAGGTGCAAGATGAAGGTAAACCACGGGATATGGCACCAGCTGTGTATGTCTTGGACAAGGTAAAACGAAAAGAATTCTGCGAGGTCCTATCACGTGTGAGATTCCCACATGGATTTGCTTCCAACCCTGAAAGGAGAGTCAGTGCAGATGGAAACAAGGTACAAGGGTTGAAAACTCATGACTGCCACGTCCTACTTCAAAGGGTTTTACCTGTTATCCTTAGAGGATTGGGACGCCCTGACTTATACAGAGCAGTTGCAGAGTTGGGACAATTCTTCAGGGAACTCTGTAGTAGAAATATCAGGATAAATTCTTTGGAGCATCTTAGAGACAAGATACCAACTATCCTACGCAACCTTCAGAAGATATATCCTCCACCCTTCTTTGATGTGATGGTGCATTTGGCTGTTCATCTACCTGATGAGGCACTACTTAGAGGTCCAGTACAGTATGGCTGGATGTACCCTATTGAAAGGCGGCTAGGCACTTTCAAGGGCTATGTTAGGAATAGAGCTAGACCTGAGGGTTCCATTGCAGAGGCCTACATTGCTACAGAAGCGTTGACATTCTGCTCAAAATACAATGGAACCGCTGATCAGCTTAGCAAAGAGGTGGATGAAGACAATCCCGGGCTCAATGTTTTCGATTATTCTGTTCGAGTTACAGGGAAGAGTCGATAAGAGGACAAACCTAAAGATTTGGACAAAATGGTTTGGTATGTGTTGAATAACAGTCCTGCGATACTACCTTATATCAAGTAAGTGCTAAGTACTGCAACTTATACATCGTAATCTACTAAACTTGCAGCACATTCTTATATATTTAGATGTTTGACGCGATCACTATGTTGTGCAGCATCTACAAAAAGGAGTTACTGCCGCAAAATCCAAGAAACATTGACAAACTGGTTATGGCAGGATTTTTGAAATGGTTCAAGAGCCATGTAAGCTTTTGAATTGCATTGTCAGTTTTTTTAATATATTGAGTACATACAGCTTGTCTATTTTCTAAACATAGGTTAAGAAGATGCGGGAGGATGGGCAGGCAGTTGATGATGCCCTTTACTCACTAGCAATGGGTCCTGATACTCGGGTAAGACATTATGAATCTTGCGTTGTTGGAGATGTGCGCTACAACACCCTTGCACGAGACGAAGGCAGGAAGACACAAAATAGTGCCATCATGAGCACGGATACGTATGACAAAGAGACAGCTGAAATGTATGCTAACATAACAGACATTGTTCAGTTGCAGTATATATCCAGTTTCAAGGATCGTCAGTGTGTGGTTCTGTTGTATTGCCGTTGGTATAACCTGTTTTCCAGGATCGCAAAACCCAGAGCTGATGATTATTTCAAATCCATCAATGTCAAGGCAGCGTACCAGACCAACAAGCCTTTTATTTTGGCAAATCAAGCAACACAGATATTTTTCTTGGAAGACACATTTGCACGTAGCGATTACTAGAGAGTATTGCAAAGGTTTGAGCAGAGGAACTCGTTTAATGAAGTTGCACAACAAGATGATGCTTACACTGCTCCTGATGTACAAGATAACACAGATGTTCCTAATATTTTTCAGAACCATCATGTCAATGACGCCGGCGAAAAGATTGTTTGTCGTGTTGTGGACATACAAGAGTTGATCAAGAAGAAGCCAACGTTCGAGGACGTTGAGGACGAAGAAGAAGATGACACCGTGGGGAATTACGATTCAGACTGATACACATGGCGAAGATGTTGATGCTGCTGCTGTGGATGATGATTACATTGCTTTTGTCGTATTTGCCTGTCAGAAGACATTTTTAATCTACTATGTGAAACTGTGCTTGCTATGACAACTGAAACCTGATGAACATGTTGTTTAGTATTTTCTTGTGAGAACATCACTTGTTATGTATGTTGATTTGTGTTTGGTGATTGTATGACGACTAAAACATGATGACATTGTTGTTTAGTTGTACTCATATTTGGCTGTGAAACTTGAATTTGATGACATAGTTTGCTGTTGGCCTGCAATTTGCTCGACGTCTTCGAATGAGAACAAAGCTGACCCGGCAGGGCCTCTGCTAATTTATTTATTTATTTCCAAAAGGGCCTCTGCTATTTATTTATTTATGAGGAAAATGGGATACCCCCTGATTTCCGTTAATAGAAATCATTATATGTTCACAACACTACGCCCAGCCTGCTACACAGGTTTCATTCATTACTAGTTTCAGCAAAGTGCTCATGTCATAGCTACTGAATACATCACGAGTGCTACATACACTGCAAATAAAGAGACAATCATCCTACAGAGCACATCGATTTTGCCCATTATCTTCACAAGCTCTTTCATCTCCTCATTGCTGTCAAGGCCGTTCAACAGCTGTTGCTTGGCCATGATCAGAGGAACTGCATCTTTAACCTTCTGCTCCGCATCTTCCTCTTCTGTTGTTCCTTCAGTTACTTGTCCAACACCCCAACCTACTAGTATTGGGATTCCTCGGCTAACCAAATAATCAGCATAGTTGCACTCCCCCACATCAGCAACTTCCCAGAAATACAAATCACACGAATCTTCCCTTTTCTGCACGAATCAAATTGGAAGATCATCAACCAAACTATTAAAAAAATCAGCAACTGAAAGCAGCAGAACAACACTTAAACATATTATTACCCCATGATTCGGGCATTTGTAGAAGACTCGGCCAGGGTTGAGGATTGTGGTTGAGACGCGACGGATGACTCTGCGTGATTTGCAGCAGTGGCACCACACCAACGGCAGCGGGTTGCGATGAGCAACCGGCTGCAGTGTGTGTGCCGGCGGGGGTGTGATGAGACCCACAGGCGATGGTACGGGTGGCGACTTAGCGCATATTTGGTTGTTGCCTGCTGAAGAGCAGGTGGACGAGCAGCCAGCGGACATGGTTGCTGCGGCCAGAGCTTCTGATGCTAGGCAGAGTAAGTAGAGAAGAGGAGAAGCGAACGTTGGATATTTCAGTTTCATTACTTGCAGAGTAGCATATCAGCATATATAGTCATAGTCTAGGTTTGGATTCGAACCAGCTACAGGAGCACGTCTCCCTTTTTTCTAAAACTCAGCAATGTCCCTTTATTGGTACACTAGCTTGTTCTGTACGCCTTCTCAAGTCTTTGATTCCTCCACCTGACATTTGGGACCCACCGGAAGGGCCTATGTATTTCGCGAAAAAAATGTGCCCCCCGCTGACAGGTCGGACCCACTAGCTATCTTCGCACGCAAGGACTGCCTCCTTATTACGCACAGAAAAAATGAATACTCCCCCTGCCAGCTGGAACCCAGCATAGTGGAAGGTTGACTTGTGGGCCTACCAAGTTGACGGGGACGGAGGGCTTTGTCAACTTAGTCAATATGAACGATTCTAGCTCCAGTTACCGTACGATGTTCATCCAACGGCAGTAGTGCTTCTTCAACCTCTAGTCTTCTTGCTCCAGCTGCCCAAACCAGCGCCGGTCGTGCCGCGTGCTCCTGCCTCCCGTGGCCGGTTGTGATGTCGCGGAGGCCTCACCGCCCCCTACTACTTCCACCGCTGGCCAGGGCATCCCTCTACTCACCCACACCCCCTGTTATTCTGCGGCGACGGCAGCCTCACTCCACAGCCGAACCAGTGAACCCTCATACTCCTCTCCGCGTGGGCATCCACTGCCGCGTCTTCCCCGGCTCCGCGTCGCCCCCTTCCTAGGCCTCGCCGTCTTCCACCGCCTTGGTGCTCTCGGCGCGGCGTGGTTAATGTGGTCAACGACCGACTTCCATCGGAAGAGTACTGTATGTGGAGAGGCTGACAGCTGGGTCCACGTCCACAGCCCAGTTTTTTTGTGATTTGCCAAGTAAGTCGCTTTGTCACGCCTGTTGGGCTGCAAATCTTTCAAGACAAGGAAAGCTTCATTCGGCTGGCCGAGAAAATGGTCTATCAGTAATGAGAAATGGGTTGTACATTTTTAAAACACATCAAACCGGCAATTAGTTTCAAATTTCTTTTTTTTTCATTTCTAGATTTTAAATTGCATTGATTTTTATGCATGGACAATTTGTTGGATTTTATATTGATATACATTTATTTTTAACATTAGTATGAATGTGACTCAAAATTTTGGGATTAAAAACAATTCGGACCACACCGAAATATGCAAAATTTCGTATAATTTTTTAACTGTGGCCACAATATGGGCTGTAATGCTAACAGAAAGAATATGGGCTCCAAAAAAACCTTAAAAATTAGAAAATGGGCTGTAAATTATTAGGAATAATGGCAGATGGGCTGTATGATGTTTTCCACAGATTTGAGGCTTTCCTAAAAAAAGTTGACGCACAAGCAGTGACTGTTGGATGTCCATCCAACGGCCGTCGTGCTTCTTCAATCTCTGCTCTCTGCTCTTCCTGCTCCAGCCGCTCAAACAAGCGCCGGCGAGACTGCCTGCTCTCTCCTCCCTGCGGCCGGCTGTGCTACCGCGTAGGCCTCACCATCCCACCATACTCCCATCGCTGTCCTAGCCATCCCTCTACTCACCCACACCTGCTGTTATTCTCCGGCGACGGCAGACGAACCAGTAAACCCTCGTACAGTCATACTCCCCTCCGCGTGGGAAACAACTGTCGAGTCTTCCCTGCCTCCATGTCATTCCCTTCCTAGGCCTCGCTGTCGTCCACCGCCCTGGTGCTCTCGGCGCGGCCTAGTCAACATCGTCAACGACTGACATGCATTTGAAGTGGACTGTACGTGGAGAGGCTGACAGCTGGGTCCATGGCTACACGCAAGGAAATGCCTCCTTATTACACGCAAAATAATGATTCCTCCACCTGACATCTGGGACCCACCGAAAGGGCCTCTGTATTTCGCGAAAAAAACATTGCCGCCGCTGACAGCTTGGACCCACCAGCTATATCTTCGGACGCAAGGAAGTGCCTCCTTATTACGCACAAAAAAATGAATACTCCCCCTACTAGCTGGGACCCAGTATAGTGGCAGGCTGACTTGTGGGCCTACTAAGTTGACGGGGACGGAGGTCTTTGTCAACATAGTCAATATGCACGATTATCCATCGTATCTACTTTTTCTAACACTTTTGCGCTTGTTTTAGACTCTAATTTACATGATTTGAGTGAAACTAACCCGGAGTGACACTATTTTCAGCAGAACTGCCATGGTGTTGTTTTTGTCAGAAATAAATGTTCTCATAATTGGATGAAACTTTTTGGAGAATTATTTTAGAATATGTAAAAAATATTGGAACCAAGAACCACCGGAGAGGGTGCCTTGGCTGGCCACAAGACACCAGGGTGCGCCACCCCCCCCCCCCAAGCACGCCCTGGTGGGTTGTGGGTCCCTCGGGGCTCTGCTAACCCTAATTCCAACACTATAAATTCCTATTTTTGGAGAAAAATATAGGAGAGGAAGTTTCATTGGGTTTTACAATAGGGAGCCGTCGCCGCCTCCTATTCTTCATCGGGAGGCCAGATCTGGAGCTCGCTTGGGGCTCCGGAGAGGGGAATCTTCGGTCTTCGTCATCACCAATTCCATGATGCTCCCCACTGGGAGTGAGTAATTCCTTTGTAGGCTCGCTGATCAGTGAGGAGTTGGAGGAGATTCATCATGTAATCGAGTTAGTTTTGTTAGGGCGTGATCCCTAGTATCCACTATGTTGTGAGATTGATGTTGCTATGACTTTGCTATGCTTAATGCTTATCACTAGGGCCTGAGTGCCACGATTTCAGAGCTGAACCTTTTATGTTTTCACCATTATATCTATGTTCTATATCCGATGTTGCAAGTCATATTCACCTATTACGCGTTATGATCCGTAAACCCCAGGGTGACAGTAATTGGGATATTTTTCGGTGATGACCATAGTTTGAGGAGTTCATGTATTCACTATGTGTTAAGGCTTTGTTCCGGATCTCTATTAAAAGGAGGCCTTGATATCCCTTAGTTTCCTTATGGACCCTGCTGCCACGGGAGGGTAGGACAAAATATGCCATGCAAGTTCTTTTCCATAAGCATGTATGACTATTTACGGAATACATGCCTATATTATATTTATGAACTGGAGCTAGTTCCGTGTCACCCTAGGTTATGTCTGTTAGATGATGAATATCATCCAACGAATTCACCGATCCAATGCCACGGTTTTTCCACATATTGCTCTTGCTAAGTTACTACTGCCATTGCTACTGTTACAACTGCTACAAAATTATTGCTATCACTGTTACCGTTACTATTACTATTACCACTTCTATCAATACTATCATATTATTGTGCTACTGATCACTTTACTGTAGATATTTAATCTCTAGGTGTGGTTGAATTGACAACTCAACTACTAATACTAACAAATATTCTTTGGCTCCCCTTGTGCCAAATCAATAAATTTGGGTTGAATACTCTACCCTCGAAAACTGTTGCGATCCCCTACACTTGTGGGTTATCATGACCTTTTTCTGGCGCCGTTGCCGAGGAGCATAGCTATATTTGTTGAGTCACTTGGGATTTATATCTATTTATCACTATGAAGAATCTGAAGGATACGAAAACCAAGATCGTTCCTTTTAAGACGAGGGGAGCTAAGGATTTGCCATCACACTCTGCACTTGATTCACCTTCTATGTTGAGTAAACTTGCAACACCACCGCATGCTATTAATCCTGATATGTCGCAAGTTATTGATGCTACTTCTGTTATGGATGATGCTTATGATGATGCTAGTACTATGCTTGATGATAATGTGCCACTAGGTGAATTTCGTGATGAACAAATTGCTAGAGCTAAAGATATTGAGAATGCTGAAACTGATGAAATTACTGAAACGGATGAAGTCTTTCAAACTAAGAATTATGAAACACCTATTAGACCTAGCTCTCCTAGAGTTGAATTTCCTAAGATACCTGAGGGTTATGTTATGGATGAGGAGATAGCTAGAGACTTTCTTGCTTGCAATGATAGGGATTATCTTAAGAAATTATTATGCAAACTGAAAGAAAAATCTTTGAATGCTAGAATGAAATGTGATCCTAAGTTTGCTACTTCACCTATCTTTGTTACCGATAAGGATTATGAATTCCCTGTCGACCCAGAGTTAATTACTTCGGTTGAATCTGATCCTTTCCATGACTATGAAACTGAAACTGTAGTGTCACATCTTACTAAATTAAATTATATAGCCACCCTTTTTCTCATGATGAGAAAATTTACTACTACTATATTCTCAAGTTATTTCCTTTCTCATTAAAGGGTGATGCTAAGATATGGTACAATACTCTTGCTCTTGGTTGTGTGCGTAGTTCCCAGGATATGATCTACTACTTCTCTGAAAAATACTTTCCTGATCATAAGAAACAAGCTGCCTTATAGGAAATATTTAACTTTGTGCAAATTGAAGAAGAGAGTCTCCCATAAGCTTGGGGAGGATTCTCCAGTTGCTTAATGCTTTGCCT
Source organism: Aegilops umbellulata (assembly GCA_032464435.1). Classification (NCBI taxonomy): domain Eukaryota; kingdom Viridiplantae; phylum Streptophyta; class Magnoliopsida; order Poales; family Poaceae; genus Aegilops; species Aegilops umbellulata. Next base: position 180,082,108 of record CP136057.1, on the reverse strand, counting down.
GATCATCCTCTTAAGAAAAATGAAATACTTGATACCTTCTATAATGGACTAACCGATGCTTCTAGGGACTTCCTAGATAGTTGTGCTGGTTGTGTTTTCAGGGAACGAACTATTGAACAAGCTGATGAATTATTGAATAATATATTGAAAAATTATGATGATTGGACACTTCCTGAACCACCACCTAAACCCACTCCGAAGAAGAGGGGTATTTTATTTCTCAGTCCTGAAGATATGCAAGAGGCAAAGAAATGCATGAACGAAAAGGGTATTAAAGCTGAGAATGTTAAGAATTTACTACCTATCGAAGAAATACATGGCCTTGACGCACCACCACCTCCGCAGGTGGTAGAGGTAAATTCTTTATTAAAGTTTGATGAAGGTGACATCCCTTACAACAAACATCCTAGTCAATGCTTATATGAATTTGACAACTACATTATGAAACAAGATCACTTCAATGTAAATGTTATGAAACAATTAAAACAAAACTCTCATATGATTGCTCACTTGAGTGAATTGTTATTTAGAATCACTAATGATGTTAGAGGTGTAGGGAAACATGCCTCTATGGTACAAACCCAGCTAGAACAAGTCGCCAAATCTCAAACAGAGTTGCTTAGTGAAATGAATAATAATATGAATGATTATGCTGTTAGAGTAGCAACTAGAGGAGGGAAAATGACTCAGGAACCACTTTATCCTGAGGGACACCCTAAAATAATTGAACGAGACTCTCAAAGAGTTAATACTAATGCACCTAGTCCTTCTAAAAAGAAAAAGAAAAAGAAAAAGAAAAATGACAGGACTTTGCATACATCTAGTGAACATGAGAAAGAAAAACCTTCTGAAGATAACAATGTTGTCTCTGTTTCTGATGCTGAAACTCAATATGGTAATGATCATTCACCTAGTGATAATGATAATGTTCATGAAGACACCCAACCAGACAATGATAAAGAGCCAGATAATGATGTTGAAATAGAAATTGTTGATCTTGATAACCCATAACCTAAAAATAAACGTTATGATAAAAGTGACTTTGTGGCTAGAAAAAAATGGTAAAGAAAGAGAGCCATGGGTTCAGAAACCCACGCCCTTTCCTCCTAAACCTTCTAAGAAAAAGGATGATGAAGAATTTGAATGCTTTGCTGAAATGCTTAGGCCAGGCTTTTTGCGTACTCGCTTGACTGATATTTTAAAGACGTCCCCTTATGCAAAATACATGAAAGGCATCATCACTAATAAAAGAAAAACACCTGAAGCTGAAATCTCCACCATGCTTGCTAATTATTCTTTTAAGGCTGGAGTGCCTTAAAAACTTGGAGATCCGGGAATACCAACTATATTGTGCTCCATTAAAAGAAATTATGTTAAAACTGCTTTGTGTGATTTATGAGATGGTGTTAGTGTTATGCCCTTCTCTTTATATAAAAGACTTGATTTGAATAAACTCACGCCTACTGAAATATCTTTGCAAATGGCTGACAAATCAACTGCCATACCTATCGGTATTTGTCAGGATGTGCCCGTAGTTGTTGCAAATGTTACTATCTTAACAGACTTTGTTATACTTAAGATGCCCGAGGACGACAACATGTCGATTATCCTTGGTAGACCCTTTTTGAATACTGCATGAGCTATTATTGATTGCAATAAAATAAAGTTCACTTTTCATATCAATGGTAACGAGCATATGGTGCATTTTTCGAAAAACAATTCCAAGTGAATGGTATTAATATTATTGAAAAATCTCCGACACTCACTATTGGAAGTTTTCAACAACCTCTACCTACCGCCAAAAAGAAATATGACATACTTATTGTTGGGGATGTGCATATCCTCGTTGAGGTAACTTAGTGTTTTATGGAAGTTCTTCGGTTTCATGCTAATCGGAGATGGTTGTTAATAAAACTTGATCAACCTTATTAATGGATCATTTTTTAGAGGTATGAAGTCAATGAATTTAGTAGGCACAACCTTCTGCTCCCACCTTTTATTTTCTGTTTTTCTTAGTTAAATAAAATTAAATGTCGTGTTTATCCTGTATTCTGAATTCTCTGTGCAATAAAAAATGACCCAAAAATAGAAGTTCTCAGAATGCCCTGAAATTTTAATATGATTTTTTCTAAATATTTTTGATTTTTTGGTACAAATAACATCAGAGGGGGGTGCCCCTGGTGCCCATAAGACACCGGGGTGCGCCAGCAACCCCAAGCGTGCCCTGGTGGGTTATGGGCCCCATGTGGCCCCTCTTACTTATCCCTTTAGCCCATGTCATCTCCTACCTCCAGAAAAAAATCACCATAGCTATCTTTCTCGTGTTCTTGCTCTCAAACCCGCAGATTTCGATCTCTTTGCTCGAAGCTCCATTTTCGAAACTGTTTTGGGGGATTTCTACTTGGTATGTGACTCCTCCATTGTTCCAATTAGTTTTTGCTTTAGTGGTTTATATTTTGAATAATTAGCTACTCTTGGTGCTGTTGTAAATGGGATTGCATGTTGAATTCTTGGAGTTCCAAGTAGTTTGAATGCTTGATATAGCCTTTAGACATCCATATGAGTAGTTGCTATCAATCTTGTGAAGTTTTGTTGACAAAAAAACTGTGTCCTAATTTTTTTCAGAAATTGTTCGCAAATAAAAATGCAACTCTTTAGGAGTTATTCGAGGAGGAGGTCCTTGGAGGCATCACCAAGCGGAAGCTCGGTTCGACAATCTTATGTTGAACCAAGTGCAAGCTCGAAGCGGGACAATGACACCAAATCGTGCCTTTGGCTGTGTAATGTGTTTATGGTTGGTGCAGGTATCAAGGAAGAATTTGAGCAATATGTTCACAACACCGAGCTCGCTCCCTTCATCGAAGATAAGTGCATCCAACATCTCAACCTCACAGAGACATTTACTAAAAATTCAAATTTCATCCTCGTGAGTCTAGAGTTTCATTTAACCTCTATAATAATTCTTTCAACATGCCTCTAGAAGATTTATGTGTTGCTTGTAAAATTCCATATTGGTGTTCACTGGACGAGCCACCAAGATCTGAGTATGAGTCATTTTTTACTAGTCTCTGTTATGGTGAGGATAGAGGAGTGTCTCAAGCTAGAATAAAAGGTATTCATTTTCCATCAATTCATTACTTTGCACTCTTTAATGGCAAATGCATCATGGGCAAGCAAGATTGTAGCACACTATGTGCCCCTGACTTGAGCCTCATACACAGTGCTCTAACATGAATTAAACGTTATAATCTTGGAGCGATTGTTGCACGGAGATTGCAACATAACACTAGTAGTGGTCACTTTTATGGTGGGATTTATGCTTCCTGAGTAGCTAAGGAGCTGGTTTTGTCACCTTGGCCTAACGATCCCCTTTTACCTACCCAGTACTTAGACTTTGGGGCCATGAAGCGCCATAAGTTCCTTAAGGGCACAATCATTAATTATACTTATAACTTGAGATTCAATAAAGAGCCCATTGTACCTATTGTTTTGCCTGCGCCTGCTCTTTTTGATTATCACAGCAAAAGAAGACATTATGTTCTCCAGAGCGAGGCCCGCGAGTACAAGGCGGCGGTCGAGGTTGCTCGACGGGCTAAGGACGCTGCACTAAGAGCCTCCGTGAGCGACCACTCAGACTATTATTCAGGCTACGGGTGGTGATTGCCAAGCCAGGACAAAAGCCTAAGCTTGGGGGAGTACGTATTCCCACCGACATTATATTCATGTTCACACATTTCATTCCAGTTGTCGGTGTCCACACTTTTTCATTGTATTATCCATGCTAGATTTATTTTCTCGCTTTCTTCTTGTGTGTTTGAAAAACTTTGAGAAAATCCAAAAATATTTCTTGCTTCTTTTTGGTTTTTCTTTATAGTTTAATTAGTTGTAGTAATAGAAGAAAACCCAAAAAGATTTCTCAATTCTTATTTTGCTTGTTGGGAGCTTTCCCGTGTAAATAGTTTTTCTCATTTTTGTTTTTCTCCTTTAATTTACTTTCTCCAAGAAAAACTAAAAATTCCAAAAATATTTTAGTGTGTTTCTCTGAATTTTTTTCTATTTATTGAGTCGTACCAAGGAGAAGACCACGATGAAAATGTTGAGTGCCTCTCATATGCATTACTGTTGATCTAACAAAGATCCCATATTACCTTGTCATCTCCTTTTGAATAAAACGTTTGCATATTCCAGTTTGGTCCACGGCACTCTTGCACTATTAATATTTTCATATCATTCAGTCATGCAAGTGAAAGGCAGTCAAGGTAGCCCAATCCTTTTTGTAGCAAAGGACAGGTCGGAATGGTCACTTATAATAAGCAAAGTGTTCTTGAGGACACACGGGAATTTCATCTAGTCACTTTCATCATATTTGTTTGATTCGCGTTTGCTACTTTGATAATTTGATATGTGGGTGGACCGGTGCTTGGGTGCTGTTCTTACTTGAACAAACCTCCCACTTATGATTAACCCCTCTCGCAAGCATCCGCAACTACGAAAGAAGAATTAAGATAAATCTAACCATATCATGAAACATATGGATCCAAATCAGCCCCTTACCGAATAATGCATAAATTAGGGTTTAAGTTTTTGTCACTCTAGCAACCCATCATCTAATTACTACTCCAGAATGCCTTCCCTTAGGCCCAAAGATGGTGAAGTGTCATGTGGTCGATGTTCACATGACACCACTAAAGGAAGTAACAACATACATATCATCAAAATATCGAACGAATATCAAATTCACACGATTACTTATGAAAAGACTTCTCCCATGTCCTCAAGAACAAAAGTTACTACTCAAAAATCATATTCATGTTCAAGATCGGAGGGATATTGAATAGCATCAAGGATCTGAACATTTAATCTTCCACTAAATAAACCAACCAGCATCAATTACAAGATGTAATCAATACTACTAGCAACCCACAGGTACCAATCTGAGGTTTTGAGACAAAGATTGAATACAAGAGATGAACTAGGGTTGAGATGAGATGGTGCTAGTGAAGATGTTGATGAAGATTGACCCTTCCATGATGAGAGGGTTGTTGATGATGTCGATGGCTTCGATTTCCCCCTCCCGGAGGGAAGTTTCCCCGGCGAAATTGCTCCGCCGGAGAGCAAAAGTGCTCCTGCCCAGGTTCCACCTCGAGAAGGTGGCGCTTCATCCCGAAAGTCCTCTCCTTATTTTTTCTAGGGCAAATGGGATCATATACCAGAATATGGGCCATGAAGGATGGCCAGAGGCCCCACAGGCCACCGGGGCACGCCCTAGTGCCTTATGGGCACTTGTAGGCCCCCTCTAGTACTTATTTCTTCCAGTTTTTTTATGTATTCCAAAATAATTCTCTGTGAAATTTCAGCTCATTTGGAGTTGTGTAGAAATAGGTATCTCTGACATAGCTTTTTCAGGTCCAGAATTCCAGTTGCCGGCAATCTCCCTATTCATATAAATCTTGCAAATTAAGAGAGAAAAGGGATTAGAATTGCACCACAAAGTATTATATTGATCAAAAAGATCATAAATAACAGTAGGAAAACATGATGCAAAATGGACGTATCAGCGCGCCCCAGGGGGGTGCCCCCTGAGCTTGTGGGCCCCTCGTGGCACCTCTTGACCTAATTCCGCCTCTATAAATTCCCAAACATTCCCAGTATACCAGAGAGCCACCCAAAACACTTTTTCTACCGTCGCAAGCTTCTGTTCTTCCGTGATCACATCTGGAGGCCTTTTCCGGTACTATGTCAGAGGGGGAATCGATCACGGAGGACTTCTACGTCATCCTTGCTGCCTTTCGATGATGCGTGAGTAGTTCACCACAGACCTACGGGTCCATAGCTAGTAGCTAGATGGCTTATTCTCTCTCTTTGACCTTCAATACAATGTTCTCCTTGATGTTCTTGGAGTTCTATACGATGTAATCTTCTTTTGCGGTGTGTTTGTTGGGATCCGGTGAATTGTGGGATTATGATCTAAATATTTATAGAAGTAATGGAGTCTTTTCTAAACTTTATTATGCATGATTGTTATAGCTTTGTATTTCTCTCTGATCTGTCCGTTTGGTTTGGCCAACTACATAGATTTATCTTCAATGGGAGAGGTGCTTTGTGATGGGTTCAATCTTGCGGTGCTCTACTCCAGTGACAGAAAGGGACAAGACATGTATTTGTACTGTTGTCATTAAGGGTAAAATGATGGGTGCTACCTCTTGAGCTTGCGTTGGTTTTCCCCGAAGAGGAGAGGATGATGCAGCAGAGTAGCGTAAGTATTTCCCTCAGTTTTTGAGAACCAAGGTATCAATCCAGTAGGAGGCCACGCTCAAGTCCCTCGTACCTGCACAAATCGATAGCAACTCGCAACCAACGCGATTAGGGGTTGTCAATCCCTTCACGGTCACTTACGAGAGTGAGATCTGATATAGATATTTTTTTTGGTATTTTTGGTATAAAGATGCAAACTGAAAAGTAAAAGGCAAAGTAAAAAAGCAAAACAAGATTAAAGTGATGGAGATTGATATGATGAGAATAGACCCGGGGGCCATAGGTTTCACTAGTGGCTTCTCTCAAGAGCATAAGTTTTCTACGGTGGGTGAACAAATTACTGTTGAGCAATTGACAGCATTGAGCATAGTTATGAGAATATCTAGGCATGATCATGTATATAGGCATCACGTCCGTGACAAGTAGATCGAAACGATTCTGCATCTACTACTATTACTCCACTCATCGACCGCTATCCAGCATGCATCTAGAGTATTAAGTTAAAAACAGAGTACTGCTTTAAGCAAGATGACATGATGTAGAGAGATAAATTCATGCAATATGAAATAAACCCCATCTTGTTATCCTCGATGGCAACGATACAATACGTGCCTTGTTGCTAAGCACTTCTCCCATGGCAAGAACTACCAATCTAGTTGGCCAAACCAAACGGATAATTCGAAGAGACTTGCAAAGATAACCAATCATACATAAAAGAATTCAGAGAAGATTCAAATATTTTTCATAGATAGACTCGATCATAAACCCACAATTCATCGGTCTCAACAAACACACCGCAAAAAGAAGAAGATTACATCGAATAGATCTCCACAAGAGAGGGGGAGAACATTGTATTGAGATCCAAAAAGAGATAAGAAGCCATCTAGCTAATAACTATGGACCCGAAGGTCTGAGGTAAAGTACTCACACTTCATCGGAGAGGCTATGATGATGTAGAAGCCCTCCGTGATGACGACCCTCTCCGGCGGAGCTCCGGAACAGGCCCCAAGATGGGATCTCGTGGATACAGAAAGTTGCGGCGGTGGAATTAGGTTTTTGGCTCCTGTTCTGATCGTTTGGTGGTACGTGGGTATATATAGGAGGAAGAAGTACGTCGGTGGAGCCTCGGTGGGCCCACGAGGGTGGGGGCGCACCTGGGGGTGTAGGGTGCGCCCCCTACCTCGTGCCCACCTGGAAGCTTCCTTGGCGTAGGGTCCAAGTCTCCTGGGTCATATTCGGGAAGAAAATCACGTTCCAGAAAGGATTATTCTGTTTGGGCTCCGTTTGATATTCAGTTTCTTCGAAACACTGAAATAGGCAAAAAAAACAGCAATTCTGGGCTGGGCCTCCGGTTAATAGGTTAGTCCCAAAAATAATATAAAAGTGGAAAATAAAGCCCAATATAGTCCAAAACAGTAGATAATATAGCATGGAGCAATCAAAAATTATAGATACATTGGAGACGTATCAGGCATCCCCAAGCTTAATTCCTGCTCGTCCTCGAGTAGGTAAATGATAAAAAGAGAATTTTTGATGCGGAGTGCTACTTGGCATAATTTCAATGCAAAATTTCTTAATTGTGGTATGAATATTCAGATTAGGAAGATTCAAGATAAAAGTTCATATTGACATAAAGAATAATAACACTTCAAGCAAACCAACAAAGCAATTATGTTTTCTCAAAGTAACATGGCCAAAGAAAGTTCATCCCTACAAAATCATATAGTTTAGTCATGCTCCATTTTCGTCACACAAGAATGCTCTCATCATGCACAACCCCGATGACAAGCCAAGCAATTGTTTCATACCTTAATAATTTCAAACTCATAAACTTTCACGCAATACATGAGCGTGAGCCATGGATATAGCACTATGGGTGGAATAGAATATAATGATGGGGGTTATGTGGAGAAGACAAAAAAGGAGAAAGTCTCACATCAACGAGGCTAATCAATGGGCTAGGGAGATGCCCATCGATTGATGTTAATGCAAGGAGTAGGGATTGCCATGCAACGGATGCACTTAGAGCTATAAATGTATGAAAGCTCAACAAAAGAAACTAAGTGGGTGTGCATCCAACTTGCTTGCTCACGAAGACCTAGGGCACTTGAGGAGGCCTATTGTTGGAATATACAAGCCAAGTTCTATAATGAAAAATTCCCACTAGTATATGAAAGTGATAACTCAAGAGACTCTCTATATGAAGAACATGGTGCTACTTTGAAGCACAATATATGAGACTTGCTATATCATGGTGCTACTTTGAAGCACAAGTGTGGAAAAAAGGATAGTAGCATTGGCCCTTTTTATTTATTTTTTTGGGCCTTCTTTTTTTCTTTGGCCTTTCTCTTTTTTGGGACAATGCTCTATTGAATGATGATCATCACACTTCTATTAATTTACAACTCAATGATTACAACTCGATACTAGAACAAAGTATGACTCTATATGAATGCCTCTGACGGTGTACCGGGATATGCAATGAATCAAGAGTGAAAAATATGAAAGAATTATGAACGGTGGCTTTGCCACAAATACTATGTCAACTACATGATCATGCTTAAGCAATATGACAATGATGAATGTGTCATGATAAACTGGATGGTGGAAAGTTGCATGGCAATATATCTCGGAATGGCTATGGAAATGCCATAATAGGTAGGTAGGGTGGCTGTTTTGAGGAAGATATAAGGAGGTTTATGTGTGAAAGAGCGCATCATATCACGGGGTTTGGATGCACCGGCGATGTTTGCACCAACTCTCGATGTGAGAAAGGGCAATGCACGGTACCATAGAGGCTAGCAATGATGGAAGGGTGAGAGTGCGTATAATCCATGGACTCAACATTAGTCATAAAGAACTCATATACTTATTGCAAAAATCTACAAGCCATCAAAAACCAAAGTATTACGCGCATGCTCCTAGGGGGATAGATTGGTAGGAAAAGACCATCGCTCGTCCCTGACCGCCACTCATAAGGAGGACAATCAAATAACACCTCATGTTTCAAATTTGTTGCATAATGTTAACCATACGTGCATGCTACGAGACTTGCAAACATTAACTCAAGCACTTCTCAAATTCACAATTACTCTACTAGCATGACTTTGATATTACTACCCCCATATCTCAAAACAATTATCCATCATCCAACTTTTCTTAGTATTCAACGCACTCAAAAGAAAGTTTCACAAATCTTGAATACCAAGTAAGTTATTATTAAGCAAATTACCATGCTATTACGACTCTCAAAATAATTTAAGTGAAGCATGAGAGATCAATAGTTTCTTTAAAACAAACCACCACCGTGATCTAAAATATCTAAGTGAAGCACATAGAGCAAAATTATAACGCTCAAAAGATATAAGTGAAGCACATAGAGCAAAACTACATAGCTCAAAAGATATAAGTGAAGCACATAGAGTATTCTATCAAATTCCAATTTATGTATGGATCTCTCAAAAGGTGTGTACAGCAAGGATGATTGTGGCACACTAACAAACAAAGACACAAATAATACAAGACGCTCCAAGCAAAACACATATCATGTTGATGAATAAAAATATAGCTCCAAGTAAATTACCGATGGAAGTGGACGAAAGAGGGGATGCCTTCCGGGGCATCCCAAAGCTTTGAATTTTTGGTGTACTTGGATTATCTTGGGGGTGCCATGGGCATACCCAAGCTTAGGCTCTTGCCACTCCTTGTTCCATAATCCATCAAAAGAATTCACCCCAAACTTGAAAACTTCACAACACAAAACTCAATAGAAATCTCATGAGCTCCGTCAGAGAAAGAAAACAAAAGACTACTTCAAGGTACTGTAATGAACTCATTATTTATTTATATTGGTGTTAAACCTACTGTATTACAACTTCTCTATGTATCATACCCTCCAATACTAGCCATAGATTCATCAAAATAAGCAAACAACACACGAAAAACAGAATCTGTCAAAAACAGAACAGTCTGTAGTAATCTGTAACTAACGCAAACTTCTGGAACTCCAAAAAATCTACCAAAATTAAAAGACCTAGACAATTTGTTTATTCGTCAGAAGCAATTGGAATCAATATTTTATCACGTTCTGATGATTTTTAATAATTCGGGCACTGAACGCAAAGTTTCTGAAAATTACAGCAAGATCAAATAACTATCATCTAAGAAGATCCAATAGGTCTAGCTTGGCACAAACACTAATTAAAACACAAAACCACATCCAAACAGAAGGTAGATGGGTTATTTATTCCCTAACAGAATAAAAACACAAAAAAACTAAAAATAAAATTGGGTTGCCCCCCAACAAGCGCTATCGTTTAACGCCCCTAGCTAGGCATAAAAGCGAGGATAGATCTAAGTATTGTCATCTTTGGTAGGCAATTCTTCAATGAGGCATCTACCTTCCTTAGAGATCTCTTTCTTTTTAGTAATTATCAAACTTTTAGGCACAAGATCGAAAAATTCATTTGTAGCAAATGGTTCCTTAATGAAATCAAAAATATCGGGATGAATACTTATAGATTTAAGATCCGCAATTTCCTTACTAGATGATTCACCCTTATTCTTAGGAACATACATAAGCTTAGCAATTTTAGTGGGAGGACTAGGAGTATTCTTTACGGAAGAAAAAGTGGTTCCCAAATTGGTAATGATACCCTCAAGTTTATCGATTCTAGAGGAATCTAGATTTATTTTCTCATTGACCATGGGTTCCTTCTCCTTAATATTTTTCAAAGTCATTCCTACCTTAGATCCATATTGAGTAATTTGATTATGGATCTTTCTATCTAGATTTTCAATTGATTCAATAGTAGCAACTTTGTTTTCAATAATTTCAAGCCTTTGCATAACATGCTCCAAAGTTAACATAGTTCCATTAACCAAAAGAGGTGGTGAGACAAATAAATCTATCATAGCATAATAAGAATCAAAAGTATGGCTACCCAAGAAATTCCCTCCGGTAATGGTATCAAGGATATATCTATACCAAGGACTAGCACCCACATAAAAATTACGAAGAAGAACTGAAGTAGATTGCTTCCTGGTAGCTCTGTTTTGAGCAATGCAAATTCTATACCAAGCGTCTTTCTGATTTTCTCCCTCCCTTTGTTTAAAATTTAGAACTTCGTTCTCGGGAGATAACGGAGAAGATATAAGACTAGCCATGACGACAAGATAGGCGAGAAAAAGGCAAACGGAGAAGGAGAAGGAGAAGGAGAAGGAGAAAGAGAGGGCGAATAAAACGGCAAGGGTGAAGTGGGGGAGAGGAAAACGAGAGGCAAATGGCAACTAATGTAATGCGAGAGATAGGGATTGTGATGGGTACTTGGTATGTTGACTTTTTGTGTAGATTCCCCGGCAACGGCGCCAGAAATTCTTCTTCCTACCTCTTGAGCTTGAGTTGGTTTTCCCCGAAGAGGAGAGGATGATGCAGCAGAGTAGCGTAAGTATTTCCCTTAGTTTTTGAGAACCAAGGTATCAATCCAGTAGGAGGCCACGCTCAAGTCCCTCGTACCTGCACAAATCGATAGCAACTCGCAACCAACGCGATTATGGGTTGTCAATCCCTTCACGGTCACTTACGAGAGTGAGATCTGATAGAGATAATTTTTTTGGTATTTTTGGTATAAAGATGCAAAGTGAAAAGTAAAAGGCAAAGTAAAAAAGCAAAACAAGATTAAAGTGATGGAGATTGATATGATGAGAATAGACCCGGGGGCCATAGGTTTCACTAGTGGCTTCTCTCAAGAGCATAAGTTTTCTACGGTGGGTGAACAAATTACTGTTGAGCAATTGACAGAATTGAGCATAGTTATGAGAATATCTAGGCATGATCATGTATATAGGCATCACGTCCGTGACAAGTAGATTGAAATGATTCTGCATCTACTACTATTACTCCACTCATCGACCGCTATCCAGCATGCATCTAGAGTAGTAAGTTAAAAACAGAGTAATGCTTTAAGCAAGATGACATGATGTAGAGAGATAAATTCATGCAATATGAAATAAACCCCATCTTGTTATCCTCGATGGCAACGATACAATATGTGCCTTGCTGCCTCTTCTGTCACTCGGAAAGGACACTGCAAGATCGAACCCAAAGCTAAGCACTTCTCCCATGGCAAGAACTACCAATCTAGTCGGCCAAACCAAACGGATAATTCGAAGAGACTTGTAAAGATAACCAATCATACATAAAAGAATTCAGAGAAGATTCAAATATTGTTCATAGATAGACTTGATCATAAACCCATAATTCATCGGTCTCAACAAACACACCGCAAAAAGAAGAATATTACATCGAATAGATCTCCACAAGAGAGGGGGAGAACATTGTATTGAGATCCAAAAAGAGAGAAGAAGCCATCTAGCTAATAACTATGGACCCGAAGGTCTGAGGTAAACTACTCACACTTCATCAGAGAGGCTATGATGATGTAGAAGCCCTCCGTGATGACGGCCCTCTCCGGCGGAGCTCCGGAACAGGCCCCAAGATGGGATCTCGTGGATACAGAAAGCTGCGGCGGTGGAATTAGGTTTTTGGCTCCTGTTCTGATTGTTTGAGGGTACGTAGGTATATATAGGAGGAAGAAGTACGTCGGTGGAGCCTCGGTGGGCCCACGAGGGTGGGGGCGCGCCTGGGGGTGTAGGGCGCGCCCCCCTACCTCGTGCCCACCTGGAAGCTTCTTTGGCGTAGGGTCCAAGTCTCCTGGGTCATATTCGGGAAGAAAATCATGTTCCAGAAAGGATTATTCTGTTTGGAATCCGTTTGATATCTCATTTCTTCGAAACACTGAAATAGGCAAAAAAAGCAATTCTGGGCTGGGCCTCCGGTTAATAGGTTAGTCCCAAAAATAATATAAAAGTGGAAAATAAAGCCCAATATAGTTCAAAACAGTAGATAATATAGCGTGGAGCAATCAAAAATTATAGATACGTTGGAGACATATCAATGGGGTTTATTCATATTAGTTGAGTTTACTTTGTCTACATCATGTCATCTTACTTAAGCCGTTACTCTGTTCTCATTAACTTAATATCCTAGATACATGCTGGATAGCGGTTGATGGGTGGAGTAATAGTAGTAGATGGAGACAAGAGTCTGTCTACTTGTCTTGGACATGATGCCTATATACATGATCATTGCCTTGAATATCGTGACAACTATGCACTTTTCTTGCCCAATACTAATTTGTTCACCCACCGTATGCTATGTGTTCAAGAGAGAAGCCTCTAGTCAAAACTATGGCCCCAGTTCTACTTTTATCATATATAAAATCCAAAATATCCTTGCTGTAATTTTACTTGTTTTATTTTGTTTGCAATTTACTTTATGTGTCTATCACTATCAGAATTAATCCTTGCAAGTAACGATATCAAGGGGATTGACAACCCTCTTGCCCGCATTGGGTGCAAGTATTTGCTTTTGTGTGTGTAGGTGCTATTCATGCGGCTTTGCGTGATTCTCCTACTATATTGATACTTTGGTTCTCGCTGAGGGTAATACTTATCTCTATTGTGCTGCATCTCCTCTCCTCTTCAGAAAAATCCCATCACAGCTCACAAGTAGCATTGTGTCGGCATATTGCATAATAGATAGGAAACCATCCATAAGATGTGACACTACTCCTGCAAACTAGCCTTCCTTCTTGGCAAGCTCAATAAGAATAGCCAACATGTCAGCAAAAAAGTCAAATAACATTAGGGACATGGGGACACCCTGTCGTAGTCCTTTTTTTGTTTCGAGGTTTTTTTCTCAAATACGCACGAGTGTGCGTACTATATATTAAAGAACGGATGATGTAAAGATCCCCTCCACGTTGGTAGTTACAACCCCAACTCCACCATCAACACAAGACCTATGCTATTTTGTCTCGTCAAGACCTACCGCTAGCGCCACAAGGAAGGCGTCCACATCGACCTTTAGAAGGCCCGCCGTTCTCCACGTTCTCCCCTCGGTCACCAGTGATCGAATTACACTTGTGGGTGAGGGGGTTGCTCCATCGAACACGATCACGTTTCGGTGCTTCCGCAATTCCCACATCTCAAGAATTAAAATTTCTCATGTATCCTTCGCGCTCATAATGCCTCCATTCTTTTCATTGCACCATTCTAGCATTTCTACTCCGGATGTCGATATCCACTCTAGCTTGCTCATTGTGATGCACACACGGGTCCACACCTCTCCCGAGAAAACACATCAAAGTAAGATGTGGTTTATGCTCTCCCGATCCTGGTCGCAAAACGAACATCTTCCTTGATGGTCTCTAGTCCCTGTCGCGCGAGTCTACCAGAGGTCCAACATCTGTCCTGGAGGGCGAGCCACACAAAAAACCGGGATCTGAGCGGGGCCTTGGATTTCCACGTGAAGCTGGCAGCTGGCGCAACCTCCCGTCGCCAGAAACGTGATGCGTAAGCCGATCTTGTTGAGTACCATCCATCCTTTTCCCAAGTCCACATGAGAGAGTCATACGTCTCAGGTATAAACTGGACCTGCGCCACGTGCTCCCATAGCGTGATATAATCGCTCAGCACGTGATCTGATATGTCCGTCCCAACATCCAAGGCCCATGCTCCGTTCAATAACCCTTGGCATACCGCGTGTGTACTTCTAATAGCTGGCGAGATCTGGGCATAAACGACGGGCGCAATCTCGTCCACACGGCGGCCATGGAGATACCTATCTTCCCAGAATAATGTACTATGTCCATTGCCAATTGTAGTCCAGGCAGTGACCTTGAATAGCTGCATAGATTCCTCCGTTACCAAGATTTCAAACTCCGCCCAAGGTCTCGATGAGTCCGCTCTCTTCAACCATGGGCACCTTGCTTGCATTGCCACATTGAGCCACTTGATATTTGGGATACCTAGTCCACCAACCCACCTTGGTGTGCATACTTTCTCCGAAGCAACGGAACACCGGCCTCCATTCGCCTCCGCTCTTGCACACCACAAGAATCCTCGGCGGGTTTTCACCATGGCCTTAATCGTTTTGTGAGGGATATCCAACACCATCATCACATGAATTGGGATGGCCGAGAGCACAGATTGGACAAGCACCATCCTTCCACTCTTCGGCATGTTCACAACCTTCGAATGTGGCATACAGGCAGTCAATTGGTCCACGAGATCCAATAGTTGTGCCGCAGTCTGCTTCCGGATAGTAAGCGGCAAGCCCAAGTACTTGCACGAGAAGGTACCCACAGGGCAATGCAGAATTTGTGTTACTAGTTTTATTTGGAAGTCACACATCCTTTTTAGTATGAGTACCAAGATAAGCATGGTCATTGACGAATTTTTAAAATGAGCATCAAGATTTTCTCTTGATGAGTGGTTCCATCACACAACGAGATTGATTCTCAATAAATGGAAGAAAACCCTGTGCATCACCTATCAATTTTAGAAATTGAATCAGGGTAATTGGGTTGCACAACAACATGTCTAACCACTGAGCCTCGTTGAAAAATGATCCGAAGCTTTTTTATTCAGTGTCACTATCGCCACCGTCGAAAGCAAGACGATGAACGCATCGTCCCGGAAACCCAAACTACTAGGGTCTAACATAAAATTACACAACCCACGTGTAGATCCGACGACCTCCTCACCACTGACGACCGACGCCGTCGGCGAAGGGGAGCCGCCGGAGGAAAGGGCGGGAGGAAGGCTGCGACTAGGATTTCTAGTTACCTCCCGAGAGAAAAAACGACTCGACTATGACCTGTACCAGAAACCACCAAGCTGGCCCTCCGTCTCACCACCAAAACCCGGAGCGCCGCATTGTGGGCATACGATACGGACCATGCGGATGCAGCGCGTGCGTGCCCATGATGTTCGCACCTAGGCAGGCGAAGCATGTCGGCACGCGACCACTACGAGGCCGGCCGGATGACCCAAAACGGAGGGACGGGAGGCCGCCTCACGTGGTCGAGGCGGGTAGATATGGGCGCTCCGGGAGGAGGATATGTGCGCGACGGCACAACCTTCCTCTCGCTTCGTTCCATCTTCAGCTTTCATTTTCGCTGGCTCGGCACGCATACGGCCCCTAATCCATCCGATTAAGATATTTCGCGGTTAGTTAGTCCACGCACTCCACTAGCAGGACCCGCAAAGCCAAAGCGTTTCTGTAGATATTTTCCTCCGGTCAGCGACCGCCAGCCTGGTCCCCCAACCAGCCAAGCGGCTCGCTCTCTCCGTAGGCTCCAGCCTCAGCCGCCGTCGCTCTCACGGCGGCCGTCCGTGTCGCCACGACGCGACCCGGAGCCACGCCAGCCTCAGCCACCGGAGCCGTGACCCGCGGAGCGGCTCGGTTTACCATCTATTCCAACCCGCCGGCGTGGTTTGGCTTTTGCCCTTGCGGAGGCGGGCGGGCCGCGTGTTCCCCCACCCCATAGTGAAAAGCGAGGAAAAAAGGCGACGGGAATATCTCAAAGAGTGGACATCCCACCGTCGCAGACCAGCCACCGCCCCGAATAGTTTAGCATACCATACCACCAGATAATGGAGCGGGGTGGACTGCGACGGGCGGAGGCAGCCGCCGCCGGGCGCGGCCGCCGTTCCTAGCACTGGTCACTGCTGAACCGGCCGCAACCCATCATCGTCCGGCCGCGGGAGCTCGCCGGGAGCCGAGTTGATTGGGGGTACCGGCGGCCGCATACATGGAGGAGGACGCGTCCGCAGATCCAACAGCCGCCTCGTCCTCCTGCGTCTAACTTCTCTGGCTGCGGGTTCTGCTGATTCGTCGTAACGCGCGCACGGGTGACTGCCTGGGGCTTGGGTATGGTGGGCGCCGGCGAGGGGTGTCGCGTTGGCGGCAGCGGCGCCGGGGCAGGGGCAGGGCAGCCGTTCGTCGACCGGAGCAAGGTGAGGATCCTCCTCTGCGACAGTGACCCTGACAGCTCCCGAGATGTGCTTCGCCTCCTCTGTAACTGCTCCTACCAAGGTCAGTTCACCTTAGGCTTGTTATTAATCATGTGTTTGATGCTTGCTGTGCTATTATTATTACTGATACAACTAGTATCACCATCTTCTCTTCTAACGATTGATGTCTCTGGTGCTCGGTGCTGCTGCTTTATTTTTTCAGTGACCTGCGCAAAGTCTCCACGGCAGGTGATCAACGTGCTCAACTGCGAGGGCGCTGAGATAGACATCATCCTGGCCGAGGTCGACCTGCCAGTCTCCAAGTGCTTTAAGATGCTCAAGTACATTGGCAGGAACAAGGAACTGCGCCACATCCCCATCATCAGTAAGCTGTCTTCCAGTTTCCATAGTTCTGTCCAATTCATGCGCCATGCTTGTAGTGATGATATTCGTACGGACGCAATTGCGCAGTGATGTCCAACAGAGACGAGGTTTCTGTTGTTGTCAAGTGCTTGCGCCTTGGGGCAGCAGAGTACCTGGTCAAGCCGCTTCGCATGAATGAGCTGTTGAATCTCTGGACCCATGTGTGGCGAAGGAGACGCATGGTAAATCGCAATCTGTTTTTTCACCTTCACTAGTAGTGTTAAAAGAATGCTCTAAGCTGGTATGCCTGTGGTCGTTGCTGTACTGTTTATGAACTGAATATTGCTGTTGGCAGCTTGGTTTGGCCGAGAAAAACTTCTTCATTGACAATATTGAGTTGGTGCTGTCGGAACCTAGTGATGCCAATACCAATAGCACCACACTCCTTTCGGATGAGACAGATGATAAGCCAAAAGGAAATAGAAATCATGAAACAAATATCTCGAGTCAACATGAGTATGAGGTAATCAACTAATTTACCTGTTGGAAGTTCTACAACTGTCCTATGATTGGTTTTCTCTTTCTTTCTTTGTAGTATCTTACAAAACTTATGTTGCTGCAAATATGTGTTTTTTACCACATATGCTGTACAATGATGAGATGCTCATTGCTGTGCATTAAGTTACTTATTAAACCGTTGCTTTTCTTATTATGCCCAGTCTCCTGCCATGGACCCCCCAAAAACAGACCAATTGGAAAATTTACCTAGCATTGCGGAAGATGATGATAAAGCATGTAAGTGCCTTCAGTCTGACCTTTGTTTTCCTCAGCAGCTGTTTGTGTTTTGTCCCCTCTCATACTACCTACTCATTCATAGTTCTCAGCCGGTTTCTAAAGCTTATCTTTTTACCAGCATCTCCAGGAGGAATGTTTTCACGCCCAATAAAGACTAATTTGAGGATAGCCGAGTCATCTGCATTTCTAGCATATGTTAAATCAAGCACTCCAGCAAACAACCCATTGGATAATGAACTACAGAGAGAGGGTAATCAGTTAGATCTTATGGATCACCAGGGTAATTTCTCTGGTGCGACCGACAGAATCGACATTAATAGTAGTATAAATATTCAGGATGAAAAAGCTTTTGAGACACCTATGCAGTATCCTTTGGTATGTTTTTCTTCCTCTAACTTGCATCTGGAGCAAAGGAATGAGGGCCAACAAGATGTTTCAGGAAACCCTCCTGTATATCATTACCCATTTTATTATCCAGGGATGGTAGAGCATGGCATGGCACTTCATTCAGTTCAAAGTTTCCAAGGAAACATAAACACTGCTCAAGCTCATACACCACCAACAATGCTCCATCAATACAATGTTTATCACCAATCCCATGGTGCATCGATGCAATCATATCAGTATAGTCCTGCTGGTATGAATGTGCATTCAAGTCATTTGTCAACGCAGAATGTGTGGTCGTCGGTATCGAGCACACCAATTCCTGAGGAAAGACATAGCCGATCTGGCAGGAGAGCTGCAGCACTTGCAAAATTCAGGCAGAAAAGGAAGGACCGCTGTTTTGACAAGAAGGTGAGGTATGTTAATCGGAAGAAAGTTGCTGAAACAAGGCCGAGGGTGCGGGGTCAGTTTGTTAGGCAGGCAAGCAACACGGATATAATTAGCACTGGTGATGATATATCTGAATATGAAGACGATGATCCATCCTCCAGGGACGTTGAGTTGGTTTCTTCACCAGAGTAGCTGAAAGGTCGTATTATATGTGAAATGGTGTGCGGATGATCATTGCTTACTTTGCAACTCAGTACACATATGCAATACATTATTCCCGCTAATAGCAATGCATCATTTTGCTTTCACAATACATCATCAACCCCCAACCCCTCAAAAGAACTTGTGGCATATGTATGGATATTATTGTGGACATTTTGAGCAATTGTATTTTGACAATGTAAGTTAGTATCACTAGTCAGTGATACACATGGCATTGTGACAAACTCTATAACCTCTTTGTCTCTGCGCTTGTCTAGTTTCATTGTCTCTGTTCTTTAATACACATAGTATTTGTTTTCACCAAATGCAAGTTGAAGAGCACCATCCAAATTTGCCTAGCGGCAATGATTCTTGTAATAGGAGTTGTTTGCTATTGCCTGTGTGCATTTTAGGTGAAAGTTGCAAAATTGGAAATTGTGGTTGTCTGCTACCTTGCCAGTCACTCCTTACGTAAGCTGGTATTAGACATGAACACACATCATGGTTCCTCATAACAGGCAAGGTGAGGATGTCAGCCCCATTTGCGAATAAAAAGAAGCATAGTGTTATCTTCTCTAGCTCATACAATAGGTATTCAGTCCAACTGGGTTAGCATGCAATTTCAGTTCAGTTCGTAGATGCTACAACTGAAAGTTCAGACAGTCCATTAAGATGACTGGGATAAACGACCTAGTTCAATAAATAAATATTTTTTACTTCGCCGCTTCAGGCACACACATCGACAGTTGTTCCCCTAGTGCTTATGTTTTTGATAAGTTAGAAACAGGCAGTCGGCTATCGTGTGGTTGTATTAAAAAAAAATGAGACCGACCTAAGGACTAACCCTCGTTGGCTTTTCTTTATAGGAGAAACTCCGTGAGCACCACGCGTCCGTGCCGGGACTCA
The DNA here is from genome assembly GCA_032464435.1 of Aegilops umbellulata. Classification (NCBI taxonomy): domain Eukaryota; kingdom Viridiplantae; phylum Streptophyta; class Magnoliopsida; order Poales; family Poaceae; genus Aegilops; species Aegilops umbellulata. The sequence continues at coordinate 180,061,954 of CP136057.1, read as the reverse complement.
AACTCGGGTGGGCTGGCAGCAACCTCAGCTGCCCAACCAACAGGTCGACGCCCCGTCCTCGTGTGTGGTTGTATAGGGGGGGAGCTCTTTCAACCAATCAAATTTAGTAGTGTTTTCTGCAGTGGCACTGCCGTTCGTCTAAATAGAAAAGAGAACATGATAACACTAATCTTTGAACAAACAATAACTACAGATAACAAGTTTCAGATTTGAACTCCAAAGTTAACAAGTTGTGAATGAGAAAACTGGACAAATTTCAACTCCAATACAAATGATTTTCAGTCAGCGAACATCTTGAAAAGATCAAGAATGAGAATGCGAAAAAAAATCCACCTGCTCGTGTGAAGATCACAAATTAGCGATTTCGCTGAACATTACATATTCAGCAGAATAGCTAAGCAAGAAATCCTCTCCTTGTAGCACAGAAAAAAAAGAGCTACTAGTCTGATTCTCATTTCAGTAGCTAATCATGCAAAAGTAGCAGTTCAAACTTCAGGGCAAGGTAGATCCCAAATGATTTAGTCACACAGAGAGCACATAGTACAAAAGAGTACGATCCATCGATAGCATAGCATTACATTCAGAGGTACTGCGATAACAAGCAAGATAAGTAGCAGTAATGATTCTCTCTTCACATAGCTAATCTACACTCCAAACAGCATTCAGCAAAGAGAACAGATCTCTTAGGAGGACCCATCCAGTGCTTCAGTACTTTTGTGCTGGCTGTTGGGTTGGCAGCAATCCAAACCTCTTCTTCAACAGGTAACGCTGACGGGCGTACTTGTCATCCGGGGAGAAACGAGCTGCATCACAAGCAATTATGTAAGTACCTTCTTTAGCATGAGAATACTCATATATGTTCAACAAAAGAAAACTAAATATCACAACTCATCTACATTCTCCTATAAGAGGATCGCTCACCACTACATTTATTTTATGCACACAGGGACTATGATCCTTAGGAGTACAGAGTTAATAGATTGTTGGTATGTCAACAATACAGATGTACTCATCTACAGGTTAAAAGGACATTAGATCAGCGCTTTAAGAGGATCACGGCGCTCACAACCCAAGAACATAGAATGATTCAACGTATTCTACAAATATCTACCACAGTACCTCGGTGCTCAAGGGTCAAGGCAAGCAGGATGGGTAATTTCTGGACTCTTTACTTTTCAGAATCAACCATAATAGAAATCATAGGAAGTAAATCTTCCAGCACCGATGGGTTCAAAACAGAAACAATTTCAGATTGGAACTTCAATTCTTACTGTGATCCCTGGGTGATCAATTATAATTCTAGTAAGAAAACATTGCTGAATAACGAAGCAACATCACAACTAATGGTACATCGCAATGCTCTTTAAGAATCAGTTCCTAGTTCCAACACTCAAAACAATAATACAAAGCAGGTCAAGCAAGCTGAAAATTTGATTAGAGTTGTAGCAATATGTGTATCCTTTGGATAACTTATCGTACAATGGATAAAAAATATATTCTCACGAACAAATCTTCATTCTCCTAAAAGACCAAGACCAACATAAAAACACTTACAGTTTCTCCAAAAAGTACGTGTATATACCATGCCTACATGTCTGAAGTGTGAGACAAGCAGAACCGGACATAACAATCAGACATGTGTACCCCTCTTTTACAGCACAAGACGCTGGCATACTGTGTCCAAACTCTAACGAAGGCACATAATGTACATGTAACAAGATCCAACAGCCAAGACAAAGTCAGGGAAAGGAAGTTGGCATACCTGGGTGGGCAGACTGCGTCGGCACACCGAGAGGGGATTCCTTCTGCAGTACAGGAGCGAGAAAAGCATCAGCACGGGGTAAAAAGTACAGTACAAATCATCAACGAGTAAGCGCGAGGGAATATATTATCGGACCTTGGTGGTGTAAACCTTCTCGCCCTTCTCGTTCATGTAGAACTGGAGATACATCTTGGCTCAAGGCGCGGGGATCAGCCCTGAAAAATCCGACGGAGCGGAAGCAACCCTATCTGTGAGACCGTCGAGAATCGCAATCGCTAATGGAGGCGGCAGGCGGGAGGCGGGATTGGGGGGAGGGGAGAGAAGAGAAATTACCAGCAGGTTGGCGGAGGCGGCGGGGGGGAGGGCTGCACGGGTATCTGGCGGCTAGGGTTTGTGGGAAGCAAGGGTATAAGAGGAGGACAAGGATTTGTAACTGGTAAGTGGGACCAGAATTGAGGGTACTAGTGGGGTAGGACCACGAGGCAGCGGTGTTTTTTCTTTCCTGGAGCTACTACACGACGAATTAACCAACGTGATTTTGAAAGAATTTTTTAGGCATTTTTTTCCTTTTTTTTGGATAAACGGACATGATTCCGATAACAGGCCTTTTTTAGAAGAGATTTCGGTAACAGGTTGCAGGCCCGCTTGTGTTGCGCGTCTTTTTGGGCTTTTAGTGTTACTAGCCCGTGATAAATGGGCCTCCTACATACGTCGAGCACTTTGTTAAAGTCGGCGAACCATATTTGGGGCTTCAGGCGCCGGTTGCATTTATTTTTTGAGATGAACTAGGAATTTTATTCATCAATCAAAACTGAAGGAATAGAAATGATGTCTGATAAGTTCCCTAGCCACACATGTCGACCAATAGGGAGTTCGAGGCTAGCTTTTAGTGTTACTAGCCCGTGATAAATGGGCCTCCTACATACGTCGAGCACTTTGTTAAAGTCGGCGAACCATATTTGGGGCTTCAGGCGCCGGTTGCATTTATTTTTTGAGATGAACTAGGGATTTTATTCATCAACCAAAACTGAAGGAATAGAAATGATGTCTGATAAGTTCCCTAGCCACACATGTCGACCAATAGGGAGTTCGAGGCTACCTTTGCCAAGGCATGAGCCTCAAAGTTTGCCTCCGTATTTTCAAAACGAAAGCTAACTTTAACAAAATCTAAAGTTCTATCTCTGATCTCATCAAGAACAAAAGCATAAGGAGCCAAACCTGTGAAGGTTGTGCGCCAAGAGTTGGTGATTAACCTGCCGGCGCACAATATGCTTCAATTCTGGGCCGACCCATTCAACATTTGGATTTTCTGTTTAAAAAAAGGGTGCGCGCGGACTATGATCAACATGGATCGAACAAAAGATCGCATCGTTCCGAGTGAACTATGCTAACCTCTACGCCATCTCAACGCTTTGTGAATACCAACTTCTTGCTTTACATTTCTATGTATAGGAAATGCCCCCTACGTTTTTATGTTTTTTCTTTTCTTTTCTTTTTGTTTCCTGTTTCTTTTTTCTATTTCTTAAATTCATCAACTTATTTCAAATCAATATTTTTTTTTCAAAATTGATGAACCTTTTCAAAGTGGATTAACTTTTTTACAGAATCAGTGAACTTTTTCAAAAATTGGTCAACTTTTTTTCAAAATCAATGAAGTAATATTTTGGTGAACCTTTTTACAAAAGTTGATAAACTTTTTTCAAGTCCTATGCACTTTTTTTAATTCGATGAACTTTTTTCAAATCCGATGAACTTTTTCCAATTTGATGAACTTTTTTTCAAATCTGATGAACTTTTGTGATTTTTTTTGTCAAAACCTATTAACATATGGTTTAGTTTCAAAATCCTTGACACGAGAAATCCAATGGTGAAAATTGTTCGCTTTTTCAGTGCACGGTTCAGGAGATAAAATATCTTGAATAGACGAATCTACGAAAAAAAGGAAAACTCAGGTTGCGACAAGTGGTGCACATGTAGTGTGGCACTTGTCATCACCTAAGAAAGTGAGGGGTGCCCTTTGCAAGGGATAACCCTTTACTAGTGATTTCGATAAAAGAGACTATGTGTTGCAACAGGGAGAAAATACCACACGTCCCCTAATAGGTCCACGTCCTTTATTTAACCATGGCATGCCATCTACCGTTTATCCTCCTCACCCTCGCTGAAGGTGGGCTAAGTGCTCATATAACCGCACCGCGTTTGAATATGGTCAATCCTAAAGCGTTTCTCTCTCGACATTCGACGAGGAAAATACTTTCTTTTCTCCCCTATAAGGACTAGTAGAGTGCCCGTGCGTTGCCACGGGCCTTAAAAAAATTAAGAACATTCTTTTGTTAATATTGGGTTATTAATAGCATTAGTATGTCTTCCTATTCATTGTGGGTTGGTTGTTACTGATTGCATATCAAATTTCGCACGTATAAAAAAGTTAGCCAATAACATACAAAAAACAATTGAAATCCTCTTCACTTGTAATCTATTTTGATAAAAATGTAATTCACTAACATATACTGTCAGATCTAATGCAGAAAATAAAGAAAGTGGTACAAAAACATAGAACTCGGTATTGTGCATTACAAATGATAGGTGGCACATGGATGGCTTTTTATGCTTAAGACCAATCATCCCATGAAAGAATACAGGTTGCGACACATACCTAACCATTTAGAACCATGGCATCACAAAATATTTTAACATTCCCCCATATACTATTCAAAGCTTGGACAGGCCCCATCTACTTTTCTTGGCTCAGAAGGACTAAGGCCCCTCTAACTGCACTCAACTTCTAGTATATCTCTTCTTTGAAGGCCATGAGAACAGTCATTCAGTAAGATCATTCGTGATCATAAATGGCAATTATAATAACTTTGCATATAATTTTTTACAGTAGGCTTTTAACCTAGTGTTTTCCTAAAAAGATACTTAAGTGAATAAAGCATTGCTCGAGATAACATTGTGAGTTGGTTCGTGCTAAGATCATGCGAACTTTCACAAGGATGTCGACAACGACCACCTCATCTAGTAGATTCTCAAGGAAAAATATCCTATTCTACACATATACCAAACCTATATTATTTTTTAGTATTAATTAAGGCTTGAGATTCAACTTTGGCTTATATTTTGTTCAATCTGTAATTCCGTATACATGGAAGAATATTGCATTTACAAATTAGAACTTTCTCATTATTAGCAGCAAATATTTTCCGTACAAAATTAAATAGGTCAAACTCTCGGCATGAAATTATGTGTTGGGTCTTGCTTTATTCAGCAAGCTACCATCGACCATATTGAAGTCCATAACAAAAAGACACAAACTATCATGTTCAGCTGAAAAACAACAAAGTGAAGTTTGTGGATATACGATATTTCTCATTGCAATTAATGCCACTAAATTTATTGATCCATCAAAATCATGCATAATTACAAAATAAAATTAATCTGAGTTGAGAGGAATAAGGAAGGATCAAACGAAAGAATGAATGGATCACGCACATACCATTCATAAGTTCTCTCTGGTTGAAAATGGAACCCAGTATGTGTCGGTGTCGCTGCAACATCCTTCTCTTCGGTGCCGAGGAACCCAATTTGGCCATTACCTCCGGTGCCACCCTCAACATCTTCTATAACATGTCCACTTCCACCACTGACATCTTCTTCGCCAGCTCAGTCATGAAGCCCTGTCCACCATGTTTCATTTTGTATTACATTACTCTCACATATGACACATAGTACTATTCAACCATGCATATCAGTGAAAATATCGGAATGGATCTCTAGTACAACAATAACTACACACTTTTTCCAGAGTGACTTATATGCTTGCTACAACTATCTTCTACACACCACCCTTGCAGCAGAATCGGCTGCGGTCTCAGGTTCCTTCTCCCACTAACCACCTGTGTCAGAATTCTGTTGTGGTTATTCTGAATAGTTGTCGATGTCTGCCTCTCTGAGACTTGTGCGTGAGAAGAGGCTACCCCATTGAACACGCATTGTTATACGCCAGGCAAGAAATCTCCGCACTGCACCATGCACCGCCGACCACAATGTCAAGTCCATGACCAAAATTAAGAAGTGTTCTTGGCTTCCAGCCTTGGCCAAAAGCTGCCACCAGAACGCCATGTGGTCTCTCAAGAGGCGGGAAAGATTCTGGGGAAGCACCAGGACATACCTTGTACAACTCGGTGGTCGTGGTGGGTGGCGTTGATCTCGTCGCTCCCTAGCAATGGCTCCATGGAGGGTTAGGGATTTTTTGGAGCGTGCTTTTCCATTGGATGAGATGTGTGCCTCCTCCGGTGAGCTTGCGACAATGCGCTCGTGACCGTCATCCTCCACGCGTCATTGCCACATGAAACTGAATGAAGAAACAGTAAGCATATTGCTTCATGAAAAATCAAATACTATTGCAACTAAATATAAAACGCATTAATGAGAGTTTCGAGGTTCTTGTGTGTATAGTCAGCCGGCAATAAGGTACAAATATGTTCTTCTTTCATCAGTTTTATGTTTGTAGAACTGACAATACTTTTAAGCCACTGACTATTATAATCTATGAGAGAAACCTCCTGAGCAAACAAACTCGAGCCATGCGAGTCTTTTTTTTGCAAGAAACCATGTAAAGTCCATTGATATTTGATAGATGAAAAATTGGAAACTAAACATTAACATATTCTAGGGGACCAACACAAGTGAGATATGTGGCCAGTGGTAAAGAATATTTACCACACTCACAACATAAACAAAATTGTTCAACCTGATGTAACAGGAACTTATCGGCGTGGACGAGGTCTGTTCAAATTTTCCTAAAGCACAAATTCAAAGTCCTAGTATACTGCTTACTGGAGAAATCATAATATTAGATTATTCTATAATTAAGGCATGTAAAGGTTGGAACACGCTGAATAAATGTCACTTTAAACAAATAGCCTTGATTTTTTCTATAGTTAATTGCCCATGCGTTGCAACAGAGACATACATATTTGAGTGGCTCAACGACAATTGTCCTGTAAATCTCCCCTCCCTCTCTGATCTTCCTCTCTCTACATATATGTCCATCTCCCTTCCTTTGATCTCCCTCTCTCTACATATATCCCCATCTTCCTTCCTCCGCTCTCCCTTCCTGTAACGCCCCGAGACCGATGCTTGAGAAGACTTCCATATATTCCGGGTTTCGCCGTGTGTTTCATTTGTGCTTGCTCTTTTATTTTTGCATTGCATCATGTCATCATGCCATCATCTCATAAATCTTTTGCAACTCAACTAAATAAATGGCATGGATCTTTGTTCCATTTAAATCGAGGGAATTCACTCGTGATTTATCTTTATAACATATTAAAGCCTCTTAATATTATTAGGGAGATATAATAAAATTATTCCATTTATTTGGAATTAACCACAACACACGTGCATGTTAAATCCCGTGGCCTTTCCTTCTTCAAGTTTTGACTCTCTAACCTTGCCTATAATTCTTTTCCCACTTTTCGAAGCTCTTCCTAAATGTTCAACATTTCTGGACACTCCTAAAACCTCGTCCTAGTTCAATCCATTTGAATTAAATTCAAATGAGTTTGAATTCAACTTCACACACGTGCCCACTTATATTTTTCCGTGATCAAGCTCATTTTTGGGAGTCCAGGAAAATTACCCGCATGCTCAAATTTGTTCCCTAAACCCCTCGTATTTTTTTCCTTCTCTGTAATGTTTTGTGTTAAAGAAGATTTAAGAGGGGGAGAGAAGAGAGCCAGCCCAGCCGACCTCTTGGGTCTGTACATCTAGGCCGGCCCTTTTGCGCAGCTAGCCCAGCCCACCTAAACCCCCCTCTTAACCCTAGCCTGCACCCAGCGCCCGATCTTCAACTCCCTCGATCCCCTCCTCCTTCCCTCGCGCCGCCACTCTTCTCGTTCTCCATGCCCAGATCCATCCCCGCAGCCCGCCTCGCTCGACCCCAACACCAGTGCCGCCACCCCTCGTCCTCCCCATTCGCCTCCTCCCTGGACTACGCCGGCCACTAGAGCCGTTGCCGGCTGCGCCATTTCCCGCCTTCCCCCTCTTCGTCAACTGCCAGGAGCGTCGCCGCCTCTCTTCGTCGCCACCAACAGGAGCTCCATGGTCTCCCTCAGCGCCATGGTCTTCTCGAGCCCCGCCATGGCGTTCATCTCTTTCACTGGCAGATCCAAGTCCCTGCGTGCCTCGCCCCGCCGCCGCACCGTCTTCTTCACCTCCTGCCGTGAGCTCTGCCTCCTCGCCATGGGCCCTCGCAAGTTTCCTCGTCCTGCCACCAGCCGGGTTGGACGCCCATCTGCCGGATCCGCCCGTCCCGTGGCCGCCCTCTTCATCTCCGGCGTATCTCGCTTCGCTGCAAGCCCCTGCCCCGCCTCTGCTTCGTTCGAGCAGGGAGGAGGACGTGCCTCCGCTCGCCCGCATCGTCCAGCGTCAAGTCCCTGCTGCCGGCCTCTGTTTTCCCTGCTCGTCGCCTGAGCATCAGCACCCGCTCGCTCGCCCGTGCGTGAGTGCTCGCGTGGGCCACTTCGACCGTCGACCTCCTCAAGTTCAGGACCAAGACTCGAGACCTGAGACCCGTGGCCTCCGCTGTTAATTTCTGTGGACGTCAAGTACCTCTTCCGGTGATCCGAACATCTACGAGCCGTGTACCACTACAACCGGTGTGTTTTTCGTCAAGTCTGACTACGACACAAACGGCTACACAATGACTCCGAAGTACATGGATACGCCAAGTTCTGCTTCGAACGTGTACGACTACACCCGGTGATGCGACAAGTACCCCGACACCGTGTACCTCTACCGTCGTCTCCGGAAACGCCAAGTACCCCTACGCACGAAGACGCCAAGTCCGTTTCGGGATTCATCAAGTACCGCTACCGATGGCTCGAACGTCTACGATACGTGAACCACTACCGTCGCGAGAACGACTACTTCCCCTCTGAACCGATTCACTTCGAAAATGCATGCTTCGAAGGTATAACCCCGAGACGACCTTGCGAGAACAAATGTGGGTTGTATGCGATGCCCGTGTTTGCACCATGTCCGAGTTGTTCCTTGCGCGTTCCTCTTTGCCTTGCCGTCGACACGTGGGAACCCGGTAACCGGGATCACCCCACCATCTTGCATGGCACGCTCTTCACACTTTCTTTTGCACCGACATCTTAATCGAGTTATTGGAACCGATATGTTGCCGTGGCATCATTTTCGGATTCGTTGCCGTGGCACCCCTTTCGTTTCCGCCACGATGACAAATGCTTCTTAATGCTCTTGTCAACTTTTAATAATAATTGCATAAAACTTGCATATGTCATCCGCATCATAATAACAACATTTAAAACGTTTATATTTGTTGTTTCCATTAAATTTGATAAATGCATATGGGGATTTACCGGATTTGTTGTTTGTTATATCCGGCCCCATTTAAATTGTTTAGATAGTTAGTTTTCATATGCTTCATCTCTTGCCATGGTTAACAACATTTAATATTGTTGGGTACATAACTAAGAGAGAACTAAATAAGTCATGTGGTGTTTCGTCAATATGCAACTCGTTGCATATTGAGCTCCACTTAACTTGTAGTGTTGTTTGTTACACTTTGCCATGCCATGCTCGTTAAACCTGACATGCATCATACTTGATTGTGCATCATGCCATGTGTATGTGGTGGTTGTTTACTATGTTGTTTGTTTGTTTCCGGGTTGCCTCTCGTTAGCTTCGGTTTCGTCCCGGAGTTGTGAGGATTCGTTCGACTCCGTCCGTTTGTCTTCTTCATGGACTCGTTCTTCTTCCTTGCGGGATTTCAGGCAAGATGACCATACCCTCGAAATCACTTCTGTCTTTGCTTGCTAGTTGCTCGCTCTTTCGCTATGCCTATGCTGCGATACCTACCACTTGCTTATCATGCCTCCTATATTGTCAAACCAAGCCTCTAACCCACCTTGTCCTAGCAAATCGTTGTTTGGCTATGTTATCGCTTTGCTCAGCCCCTCTTATAGCGTTGTTAGTTGCAGGTGAAGATGAAATTTGTTCCTTGTTGGAACATGGAGATGTTGTTCCTTGTTTGGAACATGTTTACTTGTTGGGATATCACAATATATCTTGTTTAATTAATGCATCTATATACTTGGTAAAGGGTGGAAGGCTTGGCCTTATGCCTGGTGTTTTGTTCAACTCTTGCCGCCCTAGTTTCCGTCATATCGGTGTTATGTTCCCGGATTTTGCGTCCCTAACGCGGTCGGGTGATTTATGGGACCCCCTTGACAGTTCGCTTTGAATAAAGCTTTTCCAGCAAGGCCCAACCTTGGTTTTACCATTTGCCTCACCACCACCTACTTTTCCCTTGGGAGTCGCTCTCTCGAGGGTCATCTTTATTTAGCCCCCACCCCCGGGCCAATGCTTGTCTAAGTGTTGGTCCGAACCGAGCAGCCTGCGGGGCCCCCTCGTGGAAACTCGAGGCCTGGTTTTACTCGTAGCTTGACTTATCCGGTGTTGCCCTGAGAACGAGATATGTGCAGCTCCTATCAGGATGTCGGCGCATCGGGCGGCTTTGCTGGACTTGTTTTATTACTGTCGAAATGTCTTGTAGCCGGGATTCCGAGACTGATCGGGTCTTCCCGGGGAGAAGGAATATCCTTCGTTGATCGCGAGAGCTTATCATGGGCTAAGTTGGGACACCCCTGCAGGGTTTGAACTTTCGAAAGCCGTGCCCGCGGTTATGGGCAGATGGGAATTTGTTAATGTCTGGTTGTAGAAAACCCGAAGTTGACCTTAATTAAAACACATCAACCGCGTGTGTAACCGTGATGGTCTCTTCTTGGCGGAGTCCGGGAAGTGAACACGGTGTTGGAGTTATGTTTGACGTAGGTTGTTTTAGGATCTCTTCTTGATCACTTCTAGCTTCACGACCGTGCTTTGCTTCTCTTCTCGCTCTCCTTTGCGTTGTAGCCACCATATATGCTAGTCGCTTGCCGCAGCTCCACCTCACAAACCTATCCTACCTTTAAGCTTAAATAGTCTTGATCTCGCGGGTGTGAGATTGCTGAGTCCCCATGACTCACAGATACTTCCAATACCAGTTTGCAGGTGCCGATGAAATCATGCAGGTGTCGCACCCGAGCTCAAGGCGGAGCTTGATGAAGACCTTGTTCATTGTGTTGTTTTGTTCCAGTTGATCAGTAGTGGAGCCCAGTTGGGACGATCGGGGATCTGTGTAGCATTTGGGGTAGTCTTCTTTCATTTTGGTTCCGTAGCCGGACCTTGATTGTATTTGTTTGATGTAATGCTTTACTCATGTATTTGTGTGAAGTGGCGATTGTAAGCCAACTATGTATCTCTTTCCCTTTTATATTACATGGGTTCTATGAAGATTACCTCACTTGCGACATTGCTTTCAATGCGGTTATGCCTCTAAGTCGTGCTCCGACACGTGGGAGATATAGCCGCATCGAGGGCGTTATACTTCCTTCCACCCTCTCTCGCTCATTGTAGGCATCACAGGGGACAGACATTTTGTAGAGTACTAATAATTTCCAAGGACCATTGTTCGGCTACACCTATAGCACAGGCCTCCCTTCCTCCCACCCGCTCTTCCTAAGGTCTTCCTACCTTCCTAAGGTATTCCCTGCCGATAACTATTTTAACCAATTTGCCTACCCATGACAAATGAAAGGGAACTGAGAAGTAGCGGAGGTTTGCTTCGGATATTCTTCCCTTAACATACCATGCTGAACAGAAGCTTCTTCGTTGATTCCTTCACCTATATAACAATCATTAAGCATATCAAATAGGGCTTGGGATTCAGTAAGCAGCTGGAAAGGATTAAATGGAGTCTGCCTTTCACGAAGTCCCTACCCATGTATCCCGTCGGATGTCTCTTGCGTCAACTCTATAAAATGCTTGTAACAAACTTCTTCCCTGCTCAATATATTAGAGCAACTATGCTGCATTTTTAGAAGAAAATGACTCACAAGGAACAATCATTTTCTCCAAATAAAACATAAGAAACAAGCTGTATGTTGACTTACTCCTTTTAATCAAACATGCTCCATGGCATGGCACAAGTATTCATGTTCCTATCAAAACCGCAACCGAGTTGCAGAAGCACTTGGTTTTATCTCGTAATCTAGCAAACAATCAGAAGGACCGCCAAATGTGACTACCACGGTACCACATATGCTATGTCATGGGATCGCACATCACTATATCAATCTGTCACGAGTCATAAGACAAGAATAATATTAGAGCCAAGATCTAAATGGGGCTTCATTGCAATCTACAACTGGATTTTCAAAGAAGCATAACTGAAGCATGTTGAATAAGTAAATATATTGTAGAAACAGATTCTAATGGTGTATATCTGTATATGCAGCAGGTTGAAAAGTAAGAGATGCAGACAGTAAGCAACTGTCAGAGCAGTTCAAAATATCATGATTAACCGGCGGCAAATAAATCATGAAACATGGGCTGTAACTTTCAACAAATAAACCAAACATCATAATCTCAGCACGGGATCGAGGGGAGCGGGTTTTCTGCGGTGGTGGGATTTTTTGGTGCGTTCGTATGGGGGACTCAAGACGGAAAAAAACCAACGAAAAAAAAACGGACGAAAATGGTGGGACGAAAATAAACCCAGAACAGAGACTATGGGCTACAAATCTATCACATATGTGAGGAAGAAATGTGATTGTCCGGATTATCCGTGATGTTATCTCGAACACGTGGTCCCAATGAAAGAAACTCACCCCACGACACTCCCTCTCATTTCCCCAGACCCTTCCCTTCCCGCTCGGTTTCTCGTCGTAGCGGGACATTTCATGTTGGAGCCCTCTCCTTTAAAGCAGGATGACGCCCATCCCACTTTCACCATGTCACCCTCTCTCCTTCACATCATACTTCCTCACGGGCCGTCAAGGAGGAGTCCCCAGTAATGCCTGCCCCGCTCTCCGCCATGATCCCGTCCCCCCATGTTCGTGTCGTTCGACCACCGCCATCAAAGGGGAGGAGGCATGCGCCGCCCATGACGCCCCCAACACCAAGAAGGCAGATCCGTAACTAAGTAGACCAACCCCAACACCCATCCCGTTCACTCTAAACCCTCAAATTTATTCACTAAAATCCATCAACTTGTGTTTTAAGTGAGCAAGTGATCGACGTCACCGTGGTCGGCCAGTAGCAAGGGATAAGGGCGGCAACTGCATTCCCATCTTAGTGTTAGTACCTCCTGGTTCTATACTGACCCACCCTTCATCCCAGGCTCTGCCACAACAGCGTCACGCTCGTGTGTTCCCATGGAAAAAGGAAGTTATGAATAAAAATGTTCGTCCAAAGCATGAAAAATATCAATGTTTATCTCCTCTTCCCTCCCTTGCGCGCACATGCCTGATTCAATCAGATATTAATGTCTGAAGTCCTTCCAACATATATCCTCCACCCAGAGGTAGTTACCCTAATGTCACATATACTATCGTGTGGCAGTATAGCTACTTTATCATTCTAAGTATGTTTATATAGTATATGTAAGATGTATTTCAAAGCAAGCTATACGAACAAATTGTATGTTAGTCTACATTTTTTTAATAATTTATTTAGAAACACCTTCATATTTGTACGTATAAAACAATAAAAAAATACACACTACCTAAAAAGTAGGATACATATTATCCAAATATTCTTATATACTTTTATTTGGTGAATGCTATGGTAGCACCATACGTCAATCATCTACATATTTTCGCACCAGTTGGATTCTACATGCGACATCCTATTACTTCTCCCCTTCGTCTTCACCCACCCTCTGACGGTAGGCTAACCCCCCCCCCTCTTGCCTGTGACGGCTCATCCGTATCTCAACACCTAATTTTTATAGACTTACAGTGCAAGTATGCATTGGTAGATAGAAACGTATTACTGTTGTATGTTATTTGTGGACAGTATAATTATGCAGTGCACAAGCAAGACGTGAAGACAAAATATTATTTTTCTAGAGCATTTTTAAGTGCCACATACACCATCCCTACCAAAACCCTTAAAACAAATAAATTTGAACTAATCAGCCTGTGTGTTGCACCTGGGGTATAAGTATGCTAACGCTTGAATGTTAATTGTCTGAAACATACATCTTTGTTAGCTAGATCAGGAAGGCTAAGGTTTTCAACAATTCCAATCTGCAAGCACAATCAGACCCCATAGCCTACAAAAATAAATAAAAGTCAATCTAACCATTGGCAAGAACTCGTGATTGCAGCTTTGAGAGAGATCTAGTCCATTTGTAATTTGGCTAGAAATAAAATCAATCAAACAGGAAAACATCACTTCAAGCTGGGAATGCACTACATCTTGATATAAACATGCTTTTTGTTTGTATTCTAGGCTCTAAGTTTGTATTGAGAAAATAAATTTAGAAATATGAACCTCAATATTTACATGAGGATTATGCTCTTTTGCTGGACATGACTCTTTTTCAGAAAAAAAAACATGTGTGCATTATTTCAGTAATATACATGAAAGGCAAAATTGCAAAATGATACAAGTAATCCCAACGAACTGGTGTAGTCTGGACCAAGCATGCCATTTCTAATGTTTTTGTAGACCTTGAACTGATCATTCTTTCAGAAGTATTCAAGACCTCTTCCCAAAGCTGCACTCTCTCCTCCATGAAACATATTTCCTTCTCTAACTACGCACATAAGCAAACACTACCAACTATAACATATAATTGCAAAAACATATCTACCAACATAACATATCTACTAACGTAAAATGGAACACTGATTATTAGTAAAATACAATTACCTGGACCTAACTTTGCCACACTTAGACCTAGTGACTCCAAAGTAGGTATTGTCCCCCACCCTCCAATCTCATCCACCATGAAAAATAGGGGGCGACCTGACCGAAGGCGACAACTTGCTTCAGCTCTGAACGGAGGAGTTGGACTCGACTGCGTGGCAGAAACACTTTATGAACAATAGACACCAATATTACAATTTACCGACCAATCAAAATGAATGGAGCTCCTAACTTTCTAGACAGTGTGTATACCTCTGTCAAGTTGCTCACAGGGAATGGAGATCATCAAAATGGTACATTGTTGGTCCCCATATGAGATGGAGCTTTGGGCTAGAATGTTTATTCTGGTTAGAAGATCCTCCTCGAGGAAAACCTAACTTCTCAAAGCCTCTCCGCATGAGGTGCTTGATGAGAAAGTTCTTGAAGTTCGGGTCTCTGGGATGAGTCGGCATATGCACTTCTCATGGTGCAGGTGCGCACCTCATCCTGCAACCTACGTGGCAACAAAGAAAGAAAGAACAAAACACATCAGCCTATCCACCCATACAAGAGGGACCAAAAGGCACCCTAAACCCTAACACTGACGGCGAGCACCATGCATAGAGGGAGAGGAAGACAAGAGGGTGGTGGTACTAACCATATGTTTGGATGTTGCGCATCCTTGAAGAGGGAGATCTCACAGATGGCGATGGAATTGATGCATAGTCCTCCTGCTCGGAGCAAATCGAGCATGATCATAGTGGTCCTTTCCATGTACACACCCATACGTGCCCTCCTGGTCGCCTCTACTTCTGTAGAAACCAGGAGCACACTGACCGGCATCGACATATGGGAAGAGGGGCAGACCAACCCTGGAGGCAATAACAGGGACGGTGGCTGCCACCCATACAGCCAGGCATCCCAAATAATTTACTGGTTGCATATATAAGACATGAGATATGACAGGTCAGTGGATATGAGATACACAGATGTGGATTGGATATGAGATACACGGATGTGGACGGCGATTTTTGAGGACTGGCCGGACAGTGCTTGCAGACACATCCGCACGGCGTTTGAGTCACCCGGATTTGCCACTCCAGCTGTAGGTGCTTTAAGGCACGTCAAATTTCCAGCTTGGCATACAAAGTGATCATAGTCTAAAATTTTCAAGCCTTGCAGTATCATTATCCTTGTTGAATCAAGTTAGGCATTGTATAAATCTGCAAAAAAAACTCACTACCTAAACTGCATAATAACATGAAGAAAAAATTGCATAGTTATTATGATAATCTTGCTTGTACAGATATGATAGCCAGGATAATCACCTAGGTGTTTTAATTTTTGAAAGCAAAATTATATCAAGTACTTGTCATATGATCTTTAGGATGAGGATATGAATAAGTTAACATCCAATATCTCTGCAAAATCACTGTTATACAGAACACTGAATTAGCTAAAACGAGGAAGATCTCAAGATTTCACAAAGCTTATATAGTTGGAAAATATGACCAGATAACCAATCATCTGGAGATGTCTCGTAATCAGTAAAACCAAGCACAAGCATAATTGCAAAAGTCCAAATATATCCGCACCTTGGAGAAGAATGACCAAACCAGCACCTATTGGATGAACACATTTTGTGGTACATACCAAATAAAAATATTCCTTGTTCAATTTTAAGGCAATACTAATGTGTATAGTCACAAAAACATATAATGCTTTCAACTTTCATCTTCCTTTCTCTGTTTCTTACATTGCATGTGTATCTCATTCCTACATTTGTGTCATTGGCAGAAGATCACTATGAACGAGCTCTGCTCAATTAAGCATACAAAAACAATGAATTTCTAAAACCACAGAAGGTGGAATCAACTAAAATAAAAGTTTGGTTGAAGTTGCCAAGGACAATACTGGTAAGCAGATGCATAGGTTGCAGCATATTTTCAATAAATGATGGCCACACCAGCTTAATTACTCATAGTGCATTGCTATCAGTAAAAATATGCTACATTTGTGTCTGCTAAAGCACTTAATAACACCAGAATGAAGTGTTGAGTGATATCTCCGAAGCTCGCATTAAACCAAACACCAAACATGTTTGCTCTAGTTGAATGAACATGGCAGGAAAAATAATAACTGGGATCATGCGTTGTATTCTTACTGACCATTGACTGTAGCACTTGATGCACATGTCATGGCTGCAGTTGGGCAGCACAACCTTGCCGTTCCACTCAATGTAGATTCTTCATCTATTTCAGCATTGATCTTGGAGGCCGGCCTCTTGCTCTCTTCTTGTACTTCTTCGAGCAAATAACCCTCTACCTCCGGTCGTCGGAGTTGCTGGTCCCCTGTTCCAGTTACACGAGGGAAGGAAATATCACAACTGTAGTAGATAAACAGTGGGAATTTTCAGTATCACATATCCAAACCACAAATGCTTTTTTGTCCTGTTTTTCTACATTCTGCAGGACGTTTGTTTAGTTACCATAGAACTCCCTGATGTTGGCTTCCCTTTTTTGGGTGGACATGGTAGTGGTTCCTTCGAGCTAAACATGCTGAAACAATGTAATCAGAGGATGGATTTCACGAGAACACAAGTAGTCACCAGAATATGCCTGTCAGGGAGTCTCGCCAGTGCCCCAGCGCACACACCGGCCGTCTCGCCACACTGAACTGCTGCCGCCACCGGCAGCGCGTTGTTACAAAAAAAATGTATGGCCAGATAACTAAACCAAATAAAATATTTTAGATGTGTCATTATCAGTACAAACTCATATGCCCTACTCCCTTTTATCTTCCACACACAACAACAGCAACAAGTACAGATGCACACATTAGACAATGCAAATTTTTTTGAAGATAAGTACTTAGTATATAATTATGTGTGTTCTAGCATCAATCATAACATGGCTACCCGTACATTACTAAACAGTAGAACTCAGCTAGCTAGGAGCCTCCACAGCGTTTTGACGCTCTCAGCCATCGGATCGCTCAAACGTACGATTGAGATCAGCTCTCGGCGTCCCAGGTCGCTCACGCACTACACACACGTCTCGCGGGCTGCTGCTCCGCAGAGCGAGTTAGTTTTGCTCTCCATAACCGGGCCTTCGAAGGCCCACATCTTTTCATTTTTTGGAGAAAGAAGTATGGTTTTCCCCCTGAAATCCTTTCTGATGGACCAATTTCTCCCTCAACTTTAATACCGGATCAATCAGCCCCTCAAATCTTTAAAACCGGATCAAATTCTCCCCAAGGTGGTTTTGGACTTGATTTTGAGTGGTTTAGACCCATACCGTGCTCTTCTCGCTGACTGACTAGCTGACCGTGCTCCAAGGCGCCGGCATGGCGGACGCCTACTCCTGGTCCTCCAAGCGGAGTTACAAGACCGACTACGTCTGACACGACCTCACCACCAACGACCCCGTGCACCCCGCCAGCGGCGTCGAGTACGTGCTCAAGGGCCCCGAGCTGCTCCACCTCCTCCCTGTACTTGATTTTGCGCAACATCTCCGCCAAGGCATCCTCGTCCTCCTTCACCTCCAGCTGCCAGGCCGGGAACGAGAAGAGATGCCTACAGCGGCCATCAGCAGGGCCCACGACCGGCGCAAGAAATGGAGCTCCTTCGACCTCGGCCAGTACGGGGTGGCAGCCGCGCGCATCGGCACCAGGCCGGACACGGCCATGCAGACCGGCGAGAAACACGGCCGGCACCGGGGCCTCGAGCCGTCTCCGCCGCGACACCCTACGACGAGCTCGGAGCCGACGAGATATCGCCGCCGCCGCCGTCCAGCAGGCCCGACACGCTGGAGACGCTCATCGAGAACGACGCCCACGTGGCCGCCGCCTCGAACACCGTCGCCACTTGGCGGGAGGGAGAGGATGCGAGCTTGGCGCAGCACGGCGTGATCGCGGGCCGCCACATGCGCGCGTCGGCGGTGCTGATGCGGCTCATCTCCTGCGGCAGCCAGGCGGGACGCCGGTCCGGGCGGTGCGAGGCGCACAAAGCGTTTCCCGCGCGGGCGGTCAGACCTGAGCAGCAGCACGCGAACGGCTTCACGGGAGCATCGGGAGTCGTCGTATGCATCGAGCGGGAGTACTTCAGCTGCAGCCCGATGGAGACCAAGAAGACGACGAGCTGGGCGCGTGCACTGAAGCGGTCATCTCCATCCAACTGTTGCGACGCGAAGTGCACGGTCA
Organism: Aegilops umbellulata; assembly: GCA_032464435.1. NCBI lineage: Eukaryota > Viridiplantae > Streptophyta > Magnoliopsida > Poales > Poaceae > Aegilops > Aegilops umbellulata. The sequence continues at coordinate 180,043,224 of CP136057.1, read as the reverse complement.
ACCCAAGAAAAATGCACGGTATGGTTCAAAACCACTCAAAATCTAGTATGAAACCACTTTAGGGGGTGATTGATCTGGTTTTAGATATTTGAGGGGGCGATTGATCCGGTATTAGAGTTAAGGGGGAAATTGGTCCATTAAAAAGGATTTCAGGGGGAAAACGATACTTCTTTCTTTTTTGGATGCTAACGCTAACAGCCCACATCGTCCACGTTCCATCGCTATTCTCCCCAACCGAGCAGTCTGTCTGTTCGCTGCGCGCCGCCGTTTCTGGCTCCTCGATGCGCGGCCGTTCTTTATGTGCCGCCGACTGCCGTTCTTTCCTCCTCGATGCGACGTCGTTCCACCATCGGCGAGCTTCGTGACTGCCTCCGCAATGATTCCCTCCCCCACTCTGTACTCTTCCTCCGCAGCCCCTTCTTTACTGTATTTTAATTTCGTGTCTTTTATCGTTCGTCCGTGGCGGCTGCGGCGGCAGCCGCGCCGTCGACGACCTCTCTCAAAATACGGCGGCACAGATGGGCAGCAGCGGGATGTTTTCTCACCTTCCTGTGCGTGGCAGTGTTGCTGTGATGGCAAGATGAGGCAGTGTTGCTGTGATGGCAAGATGATACGGGCGACGAGGGGATGGGGCTGACAGTGCTGGCGTGCTGCTCTTCTCCGTTGAGATCCAAGTGAGCAGTTATCATATTGCAACTGTCCTATATCGACATGAGTACATGTACTGCATCTGCTTCACTGTTTATTTATTTTTCTTTGCAAGAAATAATGAGATGATCTTCCATATCTTTTTGTTTAGGCTGTCAGCTGTGCTTGATTAATTAAGGTGTGGGGTGCCTAGAGTAATCACAAAGCGTGGATAAGTGACCATCCAACACTTCTGGTCTGCTGCTTAGACGTCATGTCTTATCCATGATTTGGAGGTTCAACATATACACGATTGAAAATGGGTGACCAGAACGTAAGTGGATGGAGAGAGTTATGATTCAATTATATATACATTGTTGTATCATGGTATCTTAGTGGCAGGAAGATATATTTGTCCCCAGAAGTGACCCATTCACTATTGTTGATGGGAATTTTTATTTCAAAAGTTTTGATTGGAAAAGGAGATACAGTTCTGTATCTCATATTTTTTGCAACCTGCAAAAACTAAGATCCGCTGTTGTATTTATATTTTCTGTGGTATTTGATCTAACTTCCAAGCCATAGTCGTAAAATATCATATATATGCTATTAATTAGTATAATTGTCAATGGTAATTATTCATTCCATTTTCAGCTAATCTTTATTCGACCAATAGTTTGACATATACAAACTGACAAAATTGTTGCCGAGGAGCGCAATTATGCTACTTTATTTGCAGCTGTATGTCTCCTCCCTGTTTTTCTCACAATGAATAATTTCTAGTTCCTCTGTTTCAAGTGTTTGTTTCCATTCCCCTGCCAAGACATGAAGATATGGTGAGTATATTCACTGATAGGCTCGGCAACCTGTGTATTGAATGTATGACTTCAGTTTCTTTATACTTCTATGATGTTACTTTATCTTATCTTTTCTTGCTTACAATTTCATTGGGACCTTTTGTAGCTTCCACACGGGGATGGTCAGAGGTAGCATTGTAGGGACGTAGAGCATACACATTATTTATCCATATTAAGACATCAACCAGTTTGTTCATCTTAGTATTCACCATGTGCTGATATTTGCATTTCACTATTGTTCATTTTTGTGCAGTGAAAAGGATTAGTGTCATGTGGGCATACGATGATGTAGGCAAGCTCCTGCGAGGCCTGCGTGCATCATTTTTCTTATTCAGAAGGAGGCGATATCCCTTTATATGCTGGCTCGCTACATTGTTGGTAATTTGAGCCTCTCTTGCCCATACCCTCATATTATTGCATGTGTTGCATTGTACAGAAATAGCCTCTTTATAGAAATGTGATTCTCTTTAGGGAACATAAACATTAGGATTGATTTATTTCCTGTATATTACATTGTGCACGATATATTATATCTCCCTTTTTGGATGTTGTGGTACATGATATTTTGAACCATACGATCTTTGCTTTCTGTTGTGACAGCTCAACATTTAATTTCTCAAACAATTCTATTGTTACTCTTCTTAAGATGGACGGGCGCGGCAACGCGCGCCTATATGGTCTAGTACATTTTATAATTTATCTATTGCTGAGAATGGCAGGAGAAGAATGCAATACAGCTTACTTATAAAAACAAACCTCCATTTCCAGACCTTATCCTTAACCAAATATGCCAACAATTTCTCAGTGCTAGCGTCTCCACAAAAGATGTAATTTCACACCGCTAATACTACTTCTATAACTGACTAAGATAGTTACCAATTTACACAAAGTCCCCAAGAGAGCGGGCATCCTGAATGGAGAGGTCGAAGCCTTCCTTGGGGCTTTGGCAATGTGGGCAGACGCGAGATTTAGAGCTTAGATAATGCGGGCAGTTGGGATTGTATCTCTTTACCCCATCCCATCCTTTAATATTGTACGCACACTCGTGTGTATTCGAGGAAAAAAATTAACAACCATGTGTGCATTTGTAGTATCACTCAGAGTTAGTGCATGCCTGAATCAGTATGTACATTTGCTAAAGCTCTATAGGTGCAGAGATAAACAACATAAGGAATAGAGCACCATTTGCTAAAGCTCTATAGATGCAGAGACAAACAACATAAGGAACAGAGCACCATCAGTGATCTAGCAGTACTCACGGCTGGCAAATCCAATATATTAATTTCACACATCCACCCACCCTACATTACTTTTCAATTCAGCAATTTCAAGCATGCCAGACACAAGACAAAAAGTTTTTGGGAACACACCTCTTTGTCCACCATGGTGCTTGTGGGTTCATCTTGCCGGTGGACAGCTCAGGCAGCTAGAGCTAGGTCTCCCATCTTCCATCCATGTCTGCATGTTGCTTCCCCACAGATCTGCGCGTCTGTACTCACGAATCACACCCACGGTTCTTCCGCTGCCCCTAGAGACGCCGCGACTGAGTGAATTGTAATAGCTTGAGTTAACTGAACTGCAACAAAAGAATGGTTGGTTTCAGACTGACAGTTAAGCCAACTGATTGTTCCTAAATCTTGAATTGAAGATATTTTCTAACTACTGAACTGAAGTTGGTGCTGTTAGAAGAAACTTCAATTTTTTTTAATAACTTCAACTTGTTACAACAGAAATCATAACAACAATTTAGTTTATTGTATTGTCAAGTCACTACTGCCTGTTATGTTCTTGGCACTTTCTGGTTCTAGGTGTGCTATGAATCTGTATGTTCTCGTGTAGATAAAAAGTCTGCCGTTGTGTCATTTAGTCATGAGAAAAATCATAACAATCCTTCTACTCTCTCAAGATTGATTACCCATCAAAATTCTTAGCACATAAGTACCTACTGTGTATGCTCTCAAAAACTGAAGCCGGTCATCAAAAAATCATCAGAGATACACACTAAAAGGGACAACGAAAACAAGCTCCAATTGGCATAGATATTTGACGCACCTCTACCTTTGAACTGCATGTCTGTGGCGCACACGATGCCCATCGGAAGTTTGGCGAAGTTCCTATAGGCAGAGGGGAAGCAAAGAGTAAGCCCAATTTGAGCGATTTCAAGAGGAAATTCATCGTCTCTTTCTTTTTGTGATGGAGCAAGACTCAAAAGAACAAAATCTTGCACTCACTGTGTCACGAGGTCGTGCGTGGATGCCATCCGCGGCGACCAACGCATCCACCTCCCGAAGCGCCGTGCGCGGAGCGTGCCCATGTAGGCGGCCGCGTCGAAGCCCGCGTCCCCGCTGGCGTCGAGCGCGAGGGAGACGGCAAGCTCGCACCCGCCCTCCCCCGCCCTCCATCCAGATCCGCCAGAGAGATCGGGCCCTGACCACAACACCACGACTTCAGCAAGAGGTAGGCCAGAAGATGGGGCGCGGATCTGGATCGGGGAGAGGGCGGCGGCGCTCGACGGGGATGGAGGAACAAGAGGTAGGGAGGGTTCGACATAGGGTCTCCCTCCGCCAGATCTGATAGGGGGAATTCCTTGTGAGGTCCGCGGCGGCGAGATCGCCCCTCCGCTGTCAGGTCCGCGACGGCGAGAGGAGCGTGCGTCGAGGAGATCGAGAGGAGCGTAGTTTTTTTAGTGCGTGGGTAAGGGAAGGACGGCGGAAAAAAACCAGCGAAAAAAAACCGGACGAAAATGGTGGGACGAAAATGATGGGACGAAAATAAAACCCGGAACGCGACCTACCAACTGAGACATTAGGAGTAGAGATTTGACGAGGCGTGCATACATGGTTTATCAATGTGTCTTCCGACTCCAATCTGGTTTTGCTGAGGTGTTTGTTTGCAATTTGGATCGGCGCGGTTACGAAAGAAAAATGGTTCATGCGCTATTGATTAAGGTTGCACCCTTAAATAACATTTAAAAATAGTCAACACGTGAAATAACGTCATATTCAGATTACACACAATTTTTAATCAAATTCCATACATAACATGTTAAAAGTAGAGTTAGGGTTTAAAAGGTATGTATATTTTTTAAAGCATTTGTTCTAGATGGACTGTGGTTTGACTAACTCAAATATCAGGGACTTTGCTCTTTAATTCCTGTCACTCAAAGGTAGACTGCAGGTTAATTACCAAAAAAGGCAGAGGGTTTCTGTAAAAATGTGAAAAGGTTCGTTTTATGTCAGTTAAGGATGGGCTACGGCTTAATTACAAAAAATAGAAGGGTTTTTGTGTAAAACTACAAAAAAATAATTCGGCTTTTGCACTCCACACTGGTAGAAAAAGAGGCTTCCGTCCAGCCCCATTAGTCGCGGAACTGTAGGAACCGCGACTAATGAAGCCTTTAGTCCCGGTTCGGCAGACGAACCGCGACCAAATGCCTGCGCCCAGGACGCTCGGTGGCCAGCTGGTGCACGTGAGGGGCTTTAGTCGCGGTTGGCCAGGCCAACCGCGACTAAAGGTGCCCAAAGGCCTTTAGTCGCGGTTGGCCAGGCCAACCGCGACTAAAGCTCCTCCCCTATATATACCAGTTCAGCGCACTCACTTAGCCATTTGGTGCCACTTCTCTTCACAAGCTTCACAAAGGGGTGTAGGTTTGCTTTTGGTTCCTCTTATGCACACAAGGTGTTTGATGAAATGCCCCAAGAGCCACACTTGAGGTTCCTCATTCATTTTTTTCCTCCTCGATCGCGGTTAGCAACTTGAACCTTTCATGCATGTGTGTCATTGATTAAATATGCATGTGTGTTGTTCATTGTTTAATTTCTATTGTTTATAGCTAGTTAGTTTAACAAATGCATGATGGTTAATTATATATTTTATATTATAATAATGCAGATGAATCGGCAATGGATGTACGGTAACTGACTCTCCCGCGAGTTCACTACGGGTTTGAAAGATTTCCTCGTAGTGGCTAATGCGAACAAGCAGAAGGGTTTTGTTATCTGTCCATGTGTTGACTGTAAGAATCAGAAGGGTTACTCTTCCTCAAGAGAAGTTCACCTGCACCTGCTTCGGCACGGTTTCATGCCAAGCTATAATTGTTGGACCAAGCATGGAGAAAGAGGGGTTATAATGGAAGAAGATGAAGAAGGGGATGATTTCATCGATGAAAGCTATCTTGCTGATTTCGGTGATACTTTCATGGAGGATGCTGAAGGTGAAGGGGAAGGTGAAGGGGAAGGTGAAGGGGAAGGTGAAGGTGAAGAAGAGGCACGTGATGAGACCGTTGATGATCTTGGTCGGACCATTGCTGATGCACGGAGACGCTGCGATACTGAAAAGGAGAGGGAGAATTTGGATCGCATGTTAGAGGATCACAGAAAGTCGTTGTACCCCGGATGCGATGATGGTCTGAAAAAGCTGGGCTGCACACTGGATTTGCTGAAATGGAAGGCACAGGCAGGTGTAGCTGACTCGGCATTTGAAAACTTGCTGAAAATGTTGAAGAATATGTTTCCAAAGAATAACGAGTTGCCCGCCAGTACGTACGAAGCAAAGAAGGTTGTCTGCCCTCTAGGTTTAGAGGTTCTGAAGATACATGCATGCATCAACGACTGCATCCTCTACCGCGGTGAATACGAGAATTTGAATGAATGCCCGGTATGCACTGCATTGCGTTATAAGATCAGAGGCGATGACCCTGGTGACGATGTTGAGGGCGAGAAACCCAGGAAGAGGGTTCCCGCCAAGGTGATGTGGTATGCTCCTATAATACCACGGTTGAAACGTCTGTTCAGGAACAAAGAGCATGCCAAGTTGTTGCGATGGCACAAAGAGGACCGTAAGTCGGACGGGGAGTTGAGACACACCGCAGATGGAACGCAATGGAGAAAGATCGACAGAGAGTTCAAAGTTTTTGCAGCTGACGCAAGGAACATAAGATTTGGTCTAAGTACAGATGGCATGAATCCTTTTGGCGAGCAGAGCTCCAGCCATAGCACCTGGCCCGTGACTCTATGCATCTACAACCTTCCTCCTTGGTTGTGCATGAAGCGAAAGTTCATTATGATGCCAGTGCTCATCCAAGGTCCTAAGCAACCCGGCAACGACATCGATGTGTACCTAAGGCCATTAGTTGATGAACTTTTACAGCTGTGGGGCCCTGGTGTCCGTGTGTGGGATGAGCACAAACAAGAGGAATTTGACCTACGAGCGTTGCTTTTCGTAACCATCAACGATTGGCCTGCTCTTAGTAACCTTTCGGGACTGTCAAATAAAGGATACAATGCATGCACGCACTGCTTACATGAGACTGAAAGTGTACATTTGCCAAATTGTAAGAAGAACGTGTACCTTGGGCATCGTCGATTTCTTCCGAAAATTCATCCAGTAAGAAAGAAAGGCAAGCATTACAACGGCAAGGCAGATCACCGGCCGAAGCCTGCAGAACGCACTGGTGCTGAGGTATTTGATATGGTCAAGGATTTGAAAGTCATCTTTGGAAAGGGTCCTGACGGACAATCAGTTCCGAAGGGAGCTGACGGGCACGCAGCCATGTGGAAGAAGAAATCTATATTCTGGGAGCTAGAATATTGGAAAGTCCTAGAAGTCCGCTCTGCAATCGACGTGATGCACGTTACGAAGAATATTTGCGTGAACCTCCTAAGCTTCTTGGGCGTGTATGGGAAGACAAATGATACAAAGGAAGCACGGCAGGACCAGCAACGTTTGAAAGACCCTGATGACCGGCATCCGGAATGGTTTCAAGCTCGTGCCAGCTACGCTCTGACCAAAGAAGAGAAGGTCATCTTTTTTGAATGCCTGAGCAGTATGAAGGTCCCGTCTGGATTCTCGTCCAATATAAAGGGAATAATAAACATGGCGGAGAAAAAGTTCCAAAACCTGAAGTCTCACGACTGCCACGTGATTATGACGCAATTGCTTCCGATTGCTTTGAGGGGGCTCCTGCCGGAAAATGTTCGAGTAGCCATTGTGAAGCTATGTGCATTCCTCAATGCAATCTCTCAGAAGGTAATCAATCCAGAAGATCTACCACGGTTACAGAACGATGTGGTCCAATGTCTTGTCAGTTTCGAGTTGGTGTTCCCGCCATCCTTCTTCAATATTATGACGCACCTCCTGGTTCACCTAGTCGAAGAGATTTTCATTCTCGGTCCTGTATTTCTACACAATATGTTCCCCTTTGAGAGGTTCATGGGAGTATTAAAGAAATATGTTCGTAACCGTGCTAGGCCAGAAGGAAGCATCGCCAAGGGCTATGGAAATGAGGAGGTAATTGAGTTTTGTGTTGACTTTGTTCCTGACCTTAAGCCGATTGGCCTTCCTCGATCGCGGCACGAGGGGAGACTAAGTGGAAAAGGCACGATCGGAAGGAAATCAACGATATATATGGACGGCCATTCTCTGACTGAAGCACACCACACTGTACTGACCAATTCCAGCTTGGTGGCTCCGTACTTTGAGAAACACAAGAATATTTTACGCTCGGACAACCCGGGGAAGCCTGAATCCTGGATTAGGAAGGCCCACATGGAGACTTTCGGCAGTTGGATGAGAAAACATTTAATGAATGACAATGATGTTGTAGATCAGCTGTACATGTTGGCCAAGACACCATCTTCGACTATAACGACTTTCCAAGGGTACGAGATAAATGGGAATACATTTTACACGATCGCCCAAGATAAAAAAAGCACCAACCAAAACAGTGGTGTCCGCTTTGATGCAGCAACCGAGAATAGGCAAAAGGTCACATATTATGGTTACATAGAGGAGATATGGGAACTTGACTATGGACCCTCCTTTAAGGTCCCTTTGTTCCGATGCAAATGGTTCAAGCTAACAGGAGGTGGGGTAAAGGTGGACCAGCAATACGGAATGACAATGGTGGATTTCAATAATCTTGGTTACCTTGACGAACCATTCATCCTAGCGAAAGATGTCGCTCAGGTTTTCTATGTGAAGGACATGAGTAGCAAACCGAGGAAACGGAAAGATAAGAAAACGATCAGTACATCATGCGATGATCCAAAGCGCCACATTGTTCTTTCAGGGAAAAGAAACATCGTGGGAGTGGAGGACAAGACAGACATGTCAGAAGATTATAATATGTTTGCTGAAATTCCGCCCTTCAAAGTGAACACCGACCCAAGCATTAAGTTAAATGATGAGGATGCTCCATGGATACGACACAATCGTAAGCAAGCAGGGACACAAGGGAAGAATTGATGTGTAATAATTTATTGTACCAAACTTTGTATTTGGTCGATGAACTGAATGATGTATCAAACCTTTTGTCAAACCTTCAAGGGATTTTAAAATGAATTAGTTTTATTTTTCTGATTTTTTTGATATATAATTGTATTTTTAAGATTTTAAAATGAATTAGTTTTATTTTTCTGATTTTAAAAGGAAAAAGGAAGAAGAAGAAAGAAGGAAAAAGGAAAAAAACAGAAGGAAAAAGGAAAAACAGAAGAAAAAAACAAACAGAAGAAAAAAGGAAAAACAGAAGAAAAAACAAACAGAAGAAAAACATAAGAAAAAAACAAACAGAAGAAAAACAGAAGAAAAAAGGAAAAAAGAAGAAAGGAAGAAAAAAAAGAAGAAAAACAAGAAAAAGGAAGAAAAAAACAGAAGAAAAAAATAGAAGAAAAAAGGAAGAAAAAAACAGAAGAAAAACAAGAATTTAAAATGAAATAGTTTTATTTTCTGATTTTTTGTATATATAATTGTATTTTTAAGATTTTAATAACATAAATAAATAAGTAATTAGAAACTTTAATAGCAAAAATAATTATCATAAAGTAAAATAAATAAGTAATTAGAAACAAAATAAAATAAAATAAATAAGTTTTTTGTTGTAAGTAGAAACAAAACAAAATAAATAAAGCAAAAATGAAAACAAAAAACAGGCAAAAAATAAAAAGTATGCCACCTACTGGGCCACCACGGCCTGAATACGACTAGAAACCCATTATTGGGCCAGGATTCAGGCCCGCAGGAAGGCCCAGTAGGCCCACAGGCTAGTAGTAACAGAATAGGCCCGTAAGCCTGCATTTGAGAGGAGCTCGAAGTGGTCAGCGCAGCCGCGCTTATAAACCACTGTCGAAGCCTCTCGGCTAGCGAGGTGGGACTAAACATCCCACCGCACCGCGCCAGTGCCAGCACAGACCTTTAGTCGCGGTTGGTGTGGCGGACCGCGACTAAAGCTAGCCTTTAGTCGCGGTCCGCCACACCAACCGCGACTAAAGGCTCTTCCTGCGCGGGAACGAAGCGGCGCCAAAACCCTTTAGTCGCGGTTGGTGTGGCGGACCGCGACTAAAGGCTAGCTTTAGTCGCGGTTGGTGTGGCGGACCGCGACTAAAGCTAGGCTTTAGTCGCGGTCCGCCACACCAACCGCGACTAAAGGTGCGTCTATAAATACTGCACTTGGCAGTTTTGCCACTTCCCATTCTCCTCTCTCTCGACGCCGAAGCGCTGCCCCGACGCCGATCGACGCCGACGCCGACGCCGAAGCCCTGCCCCGACGCCGAAGCCCTGCGCGCCGCCGCCCCCCGTCCCCAGTGAGCGCCGCCTCCGCCCTTGCCCGCCGCCCGTGCCCTGCGCCCTTGCCCGCCGCTCGACGCCCTGCCGCCCGCCGCCCGCCGCGCCCGCCGCCCGCTGGCCCTGCCTGCCGTCCTCCGCGCGCCGCCCGCCGCCCTGCCGCCCGCCGCCCGCCGCCCGTCGCGCGCCCTGCCGTCCGCCTGCTGGCCGGCGCCGGCCGGCCCTGCTTAAGGAAAAAGAAGAAGAAGAAAAAGAAAAAGGAAAAAGGAAGAAGAAGAAAGAAAAACAAATTAAACAGAAGAAAAAACAAAAGAAAACAAAAAAACAGAAGAAAAACAAAGGAAGAAGAAAGAAAAAGGAAGAAAGAAAAAAAACAAGAAAGAAAAAGAAAGAAGAAAAAAGAAAGGAAGAAGAAAAACAAAGGAAGAAGAAAAAAAGAAAGAAGAAAAAGGAAGAAGAAAAAAAGAAAAAACAAGAAAGAAAAAGGAAGAAAAAAAATGAAAACCAAATAAAAACCAAATAAAAACCAAATGAAAACCAAAAGAAAGAAGAAAGAAAAAGGAAGAAGAAAAAAAGAAGAAGAAAGGAAGAAGAAAGGAAGAAGAAGAAAGAAAGAAAAAAGAAAAAGGAAAGAAGAAGAAAGAAAGAATAGAAAGGAATAAGAAGAAAAGGAAGAAGAAGAAAGAAAGAAGAAAGAAAGAAGAAGAAAGAAGAAGAAAGGGAAGAAGAAAGAAAGAAGAAGAAAAGGAAGAAGAAGAAAGAAAGAAGAAGAAAGGAAAAAGGAAGAAGAAGAAAGAAGAAAGAAGAAAGAAGAAAGAGGAAGAAGAAGAAAGAAGAAAGGAAGAAGAAAAAAATGAAAACCAAATGAAAACCAAAAGAAAGAAGAAAGAAAAAGGAAGAAGAAAAAAAGTAACTTAAAACTTGATAATTAACAAAAAACCGTAAAATTTGATAATTAACCAAATGGCGAGGGTTATACATGTGTGTTGTCCTCGCCTCCCTCTCCGTGACGCCGTCGTCTGCCGCCCCGTCTCGCGCTCTACCGCGACACCCTCTCCCACCCCTTCCTCGCCCCCTCCTTTTGCCACCGCCCTTTCGCCACCGCCACCGCCACCGCCCCCCTTCTTCACTTAATTAATTTGTTTTTACTACATGTTTTCAGGACTGACATAATGGCGGACGATAGAGCTGACCCGATTATGGACAACTATGATCCGGACGGTGAAGCACATATGTTCGGCATCATAAACGGCGATATTCAATATGTGCCGACCGGACAAGAAGAAGATGATGTCTCTTCTTATCTGAACCTTGACGGTGAAGATGAAGGGCGCCGTCAGCAAGATGATGCCGAACAAACGTCGATAAACGACGATCTTCAAATGGAAGTAGCAACCACCTCCGGCGCCGAGGTATATATATACATTGAGCCTCTGGTGATACAAACTAACTGATTTGAATAAATATGTGTGTACTAACGGGCGCGACTCTCTTTCTTATTTTAGCCCTCGACCGGATCGTCGAAACAATCGAGTACGTCGTCAAAGCGTGGCGCAACCAAGACGATGAAACAAGGAGAAACATGCACCATCGAGGTTATCGACAGTGCAACCGGCAGGCCGCTGGAGCCCCGCAAGAACGCCATCAAGTTTGTCAGCCAATGCGGAGCCGTTGTTAGAGACAACGTCTCGATCACCGTCCAGGAGTGGAATGAGCCAAAGAAGGCACGAATTGCTGGTTTCACTTTTGTCGATAAGAGAACAAAAAAAGATTGCTTCAAGAAGCTTATGGAACATTTCGTTCTACCTCCGGAATACAACAAATTCGATGAGGAGGGTAACAAGATTGAGGAAAACAAGGAGAGGAGGAGGCTAGTCAAACAGTTCGCTCTTCATAAGATGGCCGACGCATTCCGGAAATTCAAGCAAAATCTAAACCATGACTTTGTCAAGCAGAACAAGACTCCGGATTTCAAAGGACAATATGAGAAACTGAAACATGATTGGCCAGAATTTGTGAAGCAAAAGAAATCGGAGCAGTTCATTCAAATATCGAAAAAAATAAGGAAAATGCGGCTAAGAAGGAGTACAATCATATTATGGGGCCAGGAGGGTATCGCCTTTGGCAGCCTAGGTTGGAGAAGATGGAGAACGAGCTGAGGGAGCGAGGAATCCGTCCAGGTACGGAGGGATGGGACCCAAGGGCCAAAAGCTGGTGGTACGGGCATGGGGGAACGCTGAACCCGGAGACAGGGGAGTGTGTTTACCAGGGCAAAATAATGAAACCCACCCAAGCCCTTATTGACGCAATGAGGGATGCTCAAGAGGGGAAGATCAAGTTCAACAGAGAGAACGACGCACTGACAAAAGCCCTCGGGAATCCTGAACACGGAGGACGTGTACGAGGCATGGGGCACATTCCGTGGAAAATAGGGTTCCCCCAGAACGATGACCCGTACGGTTACAGAAGCCGTAAGAGAAAGATGGATCGGGAAGCAGATGTTGTGGCGCGGTTGGCATCGGAAATGGATGTGATGAAGAAAACCGTGAGTGTACTAGTAGCCGAAAGAGATGCAGCTTGGGCGCAGCATGAAGATCATCCAGCGGATCTCGATAGCCAGCAGCGGAGAAGCAGCGTGGCTTCCACGGAGGCCCCACCGGCTGGTGCAGATGCACCGACGATCGAAATTACTGCACCGGAGCCTCTGGTGGTCGAAATTACTGCACCGGAGCCTCCTCGCTACCCCGTGGACGATATAAAGGAGAGGAAAGAATGTCATCTGTATTATCCTATCGGGAACATGTCCATGAAGGTAGCCATCGGCAGTGCTTTACCATGTTTACCTGGAGCACTCCACCACAACAACCCCATTCAAGATGGCTATGCTCGTGTCACGGTGGAGGACATAGTCCAAGGGTTTGAGGACCTGGAGATTGACATTGCTACACCTGAAGGGGAGAAAAGACTTGGAGATGTCAAGCGCCATTTCATTCTATGGCAAAAGAAGTTTATCAAGTTTCCAGGCGAGGCGCCAAGGACAACAAGTCCACCCCCCTACGGTGGTGGTGGTGGCGGTGGCGGCGGCGGTGGTGGTGGTGGTGGTGGCGGTTCACCTACACCTCCGTCACGTCAGCCGACGCCTCCCAGTCCACAACGTCCGGCGGGTGATCAGACGCCGCCCCCCAGTCCTCGTCCGGCGGGTGATCAGACGCCGCCCCCCAATCCACCTCCGGCAAAGAAGCAGAAGTAGTCCTGGATTATTAACCCGGACCCTTATATACCTAAAACCACAAAGGTACCGGAGCCATCACTGAAGCCTCTCCCCACAAGGCCTTGGGAACGTAGTGCCGAGGAAACTGCCGCGGCCGCGGCTGCTGATCTTGAGAAATGGAAGGCGGACTGCAAGAAGAAAAGAGAGCCCGAGCCCAAGCCAGTATTTTCTGATGAGCAAAAGAAGTGGGCTAAGTCATTTTTGAGCACACCGTCCCAAGCCGCGAAGAATCTGCCTGAGGACTATGCACGTGAACTTCGTAGGCAGGCACTCATGTTGAAGGAGAAGAAAGGGCGGGCGGATGACCCCGATCCGGAACAAAGTAAACGAGTTGCCCAGCTCGGGGAACAAAGTAAACAATCGATTGCCCCGCTTATAGTGAAAGCCGCCGGTCCGGATGACCCCGATATCATAGCAGCTGCGGCAGCACTTGGATTGACTGCAACGAGTGCCAGAGAACAAGCGGCCAACTTAGGTATTACTCTTCGTGAACTGTTAGGCCTTGATGAGGCGCCAGTGAAGGAGGTAGTAATTACATATGTGAAGAATGGGCCTCTCGTCGAGCCTGCGCAGGAACAGGATCTACCTCCACAAATGAAAGGTCTGCTGAAATGGTACAAGGGTTACATAAAAAATAAAAATGCCAACGAATATATTTATGCGGAAGTTAGATATGAGCATCACTTCAAACATTACTATGTACAAATTCATCTGAGTGAATTGTTCCAGCTTTTCAATCTGCGCGAGCTCGACAAATCTATCATCAGTTGCTACGTTCTGTAAGTGATTTATTTCTACCCCATCTCGTTCATATTGCCTGCACTATATATATGTCCTAACTATATTGTTGTGTCCGCTATTATACATGCAGAATGAAGATTAAGGAATGCAGAGTAAGGAACATCCATGATGTTGGGTTCATTGACCCACACATCGTTAATGGATATGTGTTGCGGCATCACCCCGACGACATGGAGGCAGACCTGTGGCAGTTTCTTACAAAGCAGGAACTCAAAAGTGATATTCTATTTCCTTACCATTTTGGGTGAGTGTTTCTGTCTTGAGCACATTCTCTTTTGTTTACTCCATGCATGGTATGTGGCCGGCTAATCGATGAGTTATGCATGACGAACTGTGCATGTATCGTGTCCGCAGGTTCCACTGGATTCTGCTAGTATTTAAAGTTGACACCTCAGAATGTCTCGTCCACGACTCTCTGAATATGGATCCAAAGCTTTGGGGCGACCTGAGAAAAATGATGCAGAAGTAATTATTTTCATTCATTTGCGCTCTATATCGATCGGCCTATTTCGTTCATTTCCTAATATCAAGTAACTAATAACTCTCTTGTTCATTTAATTTTCTTTGCCTCGTAGGGTCTGGAGACGGTTCGTAGATACAAAGGTCGGTGAATTCAAAAAAGAGCTAGAATTCAAAAAGTCAAAGGCTAAGAATGCTGGGGATATTCAGCCAGCGGGGACCAATCTATGTGGATACTATGTCTGTGAGATGATCCGGAGATACACCTCTGAGCGGGTTCCGAGTGATACCAATGCTCAGAGGAATAACCTCCGGATGATGCTTAGTCCAGAAGCTCGCTTCCGACCACTTCAAGAGGAACTAGCTGGATGGTTCAGGAGGGAAGTCTTCCATCCTAAAGGAGAACACCATTACGAGGACGTAGAACTTTATATGCCTTAAATTATGTATGGAAACTTGTTCAAAATTGTATATGGTCATCCGATGATATTTAATATATACTGTATATTCCTCTTGAATTTTTTTTGGTTCTAATTTCAAATTTGTTTGAAATTGTACAATCATATGCATGTATGTAGTAGCGTAGAATATGTGAAACTCCTTCAAAATTAAAATAAAGCATAAAAGAAATAAAACAATACAAATTAAACAGAAAACAGGTTTAGGGGAGGGGGGCAGGTTTAGGGGGGGGGGGGCTAAAACCCTAAACCTGCGGCGGTCTTTAGTCCCGGTTGGCCAGAAGAACCGCGACTAAAAGTCCTCCGCCCCGACGGCCACCTGGCGCCCACGTGGACGGGCCTTTAGTCGCGGTTCTTAAGCAACCGCGACTAAAGGGTGGAGCCTTTAGTCCCGCCTGTTTGGTCGCGGTTGCGCAACCGCGACTAATGGTAGTTGTGAACCGCGACCAAAGGCCCTTTTTCCACCAGTGTCAGGCCGGACTTCTGAGTATTTTTACCAGAAAAGGCAGGGGGTTCTATAAAAATGTGTGACGGACGGGCAGAAGCTCTCTTCCCTTTATTAGTAGGTATATAAATGACTTCAAACCACATGTCATGTGCAAAGAACTACATTTTTTAGCTGAACAACTCGCTATATTCCATAACAGATTCACACAAAAGATAGTAACATTGTGGGCAAATTGTTCGGCAATGACTGAAAGATATAAACAAAGCAGTGTTCCAGAGATATGCTCCACAAATGGTTTTTTGCGGTAATATCTCTCTGAATTGCAAGCTTAAGCTACTTCAAAAATAATTACAACAAGGGTAGGACGGAGTACTGATCATTGTTGGTTGCCTCCGCCAGGAAACTTGGTGAAAGCTAATATGGACTATGTAGGGAGAGGTGTAATCAGAGGCAGATGCAGATATCACACAACAACTTATTTGGGTTCTTCCATTTGTCTTCCAGTGGAGCACGCGATCATGCATGCTTGAAGCTCTTGCATGCATAGAGGCTCTCTCTATATTAGGCGATGTATAATTGAAGAATATGTATGTTGTGCCGGACTACAAGAATGTGGCTGATGATATCAAGGAAGGCTCGCTAGGGAGGTATGGGGCCATCATCAAGGAGATTAAGGAATGATCATCAAATTATGCTCGATGCTCTTTTGTCCATAAGTTGAGGAATGTCAACTTCGAAGCTCACAATATTGCTAAGTGTTCTTCGTTAAGTGTTGGACGCCATGTTTGGCTCGCCATGCCTCATGATTTTGTATACATGAACATCTTGAATCAATAAACCTTAGTAGGGTTGTCAAAAAAATAGTCACTAGTGAGCAACATGTCCTCACCTTGCCTATAGTGCTCATATATGGATTAGTATTTGGTGAGGACCATATTTGTTTTTAATGCAAATCTCGACAACATATTTATTGATTATTAATTTTATGCAATTTGTTTAATAAAAAATCATGTGTTGTAGAATAGGAGTAGTATACATGAAAAGAAATATTCATGTGTTGCAAAAAATAATCACATGCTTAAAAATTGTTTATGAACAACCATATTTTTTCTAAAATGTTTACACTTTTTTATAAAAAATTATTGTATGTTTTTCCATTGATCTAAAAAAAGAATTCTTCATAGTCTTGGAAAAGTGTTCACATTTTCAAAACTATGTAATTAATATTTCTTTCAAAAATATAAACGAACTAACCCGTAGGGAGCTACTTGTGTCAGTCCAGTAGTAGCGCTGAGAGGGCACTTTGAGTCGAGACCTTCTTGGATCTCACAACACCGGATACATAACCGCTTCCTTTCTTTAGGGTGTCAGAATATAGATAGAGCCATAAAAAAGCGAAATAAAGGAAAAAGGACGGAACAGGCACAAAGGCCCAACAAGGCAATATCATGGCACGAATAACAAAAATAGATACTGCACGAACAAGCCAGTGTGAAATATGATTTGTTAGAATAGAACAAAGTTGATTATGACAAAGAGTATAACTATTATTGTCCAGAGTATATGATATGTCAAATACATAGTGGCATAAGTACATGAGCTTAGATAAAAAGGTATTCCTTTTGATATGCATAATACACCATCTGTTTTTAAATAAAAGACGTCTTGTTGGTTTAATTTAAACTGACAAAATATTTTATATTTAGAAACGAAGGTAGTAGAAGTTAGACGCAGAGTAAAATGTAACAGAGAGAATACGTGAGCTAGGTGGCTCAAGTGCACCTTTGAACACCTGTCTTTTCTTCCATTGCCTTCGCAAAGGAAAAAATAATAACTACCAGTATAGTAGATTATTTTCTTTCCCTAAAAAGTTGCTCTAAAAGGGGCTAGACATGCCATCGTGGCAGGCTAGTTGAAGTGGGGGCTATAGTTGGCGACGCATCCTTATCCACCAACACCACACGTACATAGCCGCTACGTGTACCCACCACAGCATAGGCTTTGCCATTGTACTCTGATATGCTAGGCTAGTAGAAAGCGAGTCCGTGATCTTGGAGCAAGGCGAAGCTGCCCCAGCCGCACGCGCCGCCACCATCGACGTCATCTACAACGTCGACGTCGTCGAGGTTCCACAGGCTGCCCCACGTGGCGCCGCAGGTGTCGATCTCCCCGCTGGACCCCGCGTCGCTGGCGGCGCCGTCGCCGCCGTCGAGGAGGAAGTAGGCTGACGTCGACATGGGGTGGTGGTCGTACTGCAGGAAGTCGTCCATGTCCGCCATGTCCCGCAGCATCGCCAGGTCGTCGTCGTCCTGCGCCGGCGGCGGTGCTGGCCGTGTCGTCGCTTCATCTGTTTGATGGGTAGCCGCGCTGCCGTTGCCGATGTTGTCCGCGCTAGCAGCACCGTCGTCGTCCTGGACGTCGCGCTGGTGCTCGTGATGACCCTGCATGATCTCGCGGCGCTGCTTGAGGAAGCGCGCCCTGGCGCGCTCGATGTTCTTGGACGACGGCTTGCCCTTCTTGAAGTGCGTCCGCCAGTAGTTCTTGATCTCGTTGTCCGTCCGGCCGGGGAGGCTACGTGCAATCGTCGACCATCTGGCAGAAGATTGATCATCGTCGATCAGCTGGATCCCATCGATCATGGGATGCATGCGCATCAGCAAACCAAAGAAACAAATTCTGTAAGCAGTACGTACCTGTTTCCCCACAGGGCATGGAGCTCGAGTATGACGCTCTCCTCCTGTGGCGTGATCTTGCCTCTCTTGAGGTCAGGCCGCAGGTAATTCACCCACCGCAGCCTGCAGCTCTTTCCGCTTCTCTTCAGACCTTCAGCAAAAGGAGCTTAGGTTAGCTAGCTCCCAGATAAAGTGAGTCTACTGTTGGGTATTGACGAACTTGCATGCGCACGAGTACGTACGCGCATGCAGCCCAAATGAATGAACACGAATGGTCAGTGCGCGCACCTGTGAGCTTGGCAACAGAATTCCACCTCCCATCCCCCTGCTGCCGAACATAGCCGAGCAGCAGCTTGTCTTCCTGCGCCGTCCACGGCCCTTTCCTCCACCCTCCCTCCTCCCTTCCCCAGCCAAACTGCTCCATTCCAACAATCACTTTGCAAAAATCACCACTCGTAATCGAGCTGTAGACTCCCCCAGGGAGAGAGAGAGAGAGAGAGAGAGAGAGAGAGAGAGAGAGTGAGGCGAGGTGGTGTGCAGCAAACCAAGAGCTCTATCGCTGCATATATACTGGCGCACTGCGTAGGGGCGCCGGGTCACCGGTCACCGCAGGTCAGGTCGCTGTCAGGGACACTCCACTGTCACTACCCCCCGATCGACGAGGTGGCAAGGGAATCGTACGTCTGCCGGAAATGCCCCGACGGCCGGCGATCGGTGTCGCGGCTAATTCCCATCGACCTTTTGCTCCTCTTTTTCTCGACAGGCATGATGATGGATTACCGACTCACGCCGTAGGTTTCCTGCCGAAAGCGCGGCCTCCGCGCCTAGCTTAGCTGCGTTTCCTTGGGTGTTGCTTTGTGTAGCCACGACAGGGACAAACCGTGGATGTTTCCTAGCTTGTAGCTAGCCGGCCATCGATCCAGCCTCCTGCTCCTGGTGCGGCAGATTGATCGTACTATTGACTCTCGCAACAGTTTTTGCTAGCCCTCCTATCCTTCGTGCGATGTAGATCGATGGATCAGCAATAATATCGCATGTAAGGGAAGTTTGGGCTTAATAATTTTTGGGTACTGTCTCATTTTTAGTTACCTTGTCTCGTGTGGTGCATATCTAGATCTAGTCGACGAACAACATGATGCTGGCATAGATTTGGTGCTGTTAACAATAGTGCTAGTGCATCTTCTTCTCTTTTCCTAGCTAAAAGATTAGCACCAGTGCATCATTGAACGTGGGTTCAAAGATTCGTTCTAGAAAGGGCTGGGGCGTGTTTCGTACGTTTTATGTGCATTGCTCCACGTGTGGCCATACAAGAGGACGTGTAGTACTGTCGTGTACGGGGGCTGTGGCTCGTGGCAGCATATCCACGATAGCCTTCTTCTTTTACAAAATCTATACTTTCGTAGTATTATAAACTGAAGTACAAAACGTTCAGAAAACAGACTCAAGTACAGAGGTGGTACCAGCTTGTCCTATTTATACATACAACCTCGAAGAAAAGAATAATTCCAATAACACTACTACACAAAGGCTCATATCAGACATTTCATCAAGAGGCTTTGCTACACCTACGTGTAGTTACGTGGGGAGAGGGGTTATATTGTAATAATTTGGCAGCACTTAATTGGTACTTCCTTCGTTACTTTTTACTCCACATATAAGATTTGGTCAAAGTCAAACTATATAAAGTTTGACCAAATTTATATAAAAAAATATGAACATCTACAATACTAAAACTATATAGTATGAAAATACATTTCATGGTGCATTTGATAATATTGATTTCATATTATGAATGTTTATATTTTTTAATATAAAATTAGTCAAACTCTATCAAGCTTGACTTTGACCAAACCTTATATGCGGACTAAAAAGAAACGGAGGGAGTATTAGTGGGGGCGTGGGGTCCATCCTAAAACACTGGTGGATTGGAAAGTTTCCTAAGGTTACCTAGGAGTCTTCGTAGGTGCATCATTTTTGTTTCATCAAAAACAAGCCGAAGGAAAGCTCCCCACAAAAATTGATCCAAGACGAAGCTGATTTTGATCATGTTATAATAACCAACCAAGTTGGGTTCGCCTTAAAAACCTTACCTTTGCGAGGCGATCCTATGTAAGTAAAACGCCTCGAAAAATCTCATGACCTTTCTGAGACCATTCTGAAAACAAACACACCGCAAAATCAAAAGATTTTATACTCATTCTGCCTTTAAGGGCCGCCCCGAAAAGTTTGCCATAAATTGGGCCCACCAGGGCGGACATATCCAAATCTAGATCTATCGCGGCAAGAAACTCGATTAGAGGCGATTTCAAGAAATTGTGAACTTTGGCCATCAAAGTGAGCATATCCATTGGTGGTTGGTTTAAGAGGTTAGTAACCCTCTCGGGTCCCCTTCTAATTCTGTTATCCATATATTTTTGTGTTGTAGGAGCCTCGGTTGAAATGTTGGGTGGATGGAATGGGTAGATTAGCAAGATTTAATGGCTAAAGTCATTATATTTTGATGTAGGCACAAAAGTTCAGATATACATGGTTAATTTTGGCTTTATGTTAATTATAGTTTTCGGTTTAATTAGGTATACACTTAGTGGAGGTAATAAAATATAAATAGGTTTAGCAATTATTGATACATTTGGATTAGGCAGCAATAAGATTAAAGTCTATATGTCAATATGCATATAACTTTGGTACCAAAGTACACGATGCAGTTACATGGAGATTTTATGGATGCATGTACAATAATAATTGATTTTAAGTATGGATGTATGACATCGAGACTCCACTAGAGCGTATGTCAATGAGGCCATTGGATTAATCCCCAACATCAACCATGGCAACAGGAAAAGGAGAATAACAAGATTAACCACCAGATCTAAGGTGGCACTCGTCGGTATCCGGTGTAGGGCCTCAAACCCATACACCAGAAAAACCTCGCCCACCACCATTCCAGCAGTTATGTCTATAAGAAAAGCAAAAATATGAAGATGAAGAAATGCTCATTGAAAGGGAAGAACCCTAACCAAGCCACAAAAGGCCGCATAAACTCAACCAAGAGGATTTAAAAGAATGGAGGGCCCCTCCCTCCCGCTCCAATAGACAAAACCATCAAATGTGAAAGGAAGAGGGTGCAACATGCGCAACGGAGAGTTCGAGAGCAGATGTGATATAAGGAGTGGGAAGATAAATCGTTGCGAGGAAAACATCATCAAGATTGCACGTTGGCGCCGTCATCTCCCTGAGCAAGCAATTATGATCTTACCACAAGCAACTACCTAAAGCCCACCGCAAAAGCCATGAGATGCCGCATGAAGACCCAATACAAACAATAACCACATGCCAGGAAGAGGGTAACTCCGGATCCGAGAATGATCCACGACGGAAAACTATGCAAGGATGGTGCGAAGGAAACCAAGCTAGGTCACGTGTCGCTTGTTATCGCCGCTGTGTAGCTTCCACTCCACCGCAACAAACAAACAACAATGAACCCGCGGACAAGCTGAAGAGATGACTATAGCCACTTCTTGTGACCTCGTTGTCACATATCTACACACAAGGCACCGATGACCACCACAACCAACCATAAGTCCCTCCAGCCCGAACCAACTCCAAAATGGTGCCCTCAATAGGGAAATACAACAGAAGTGCCAGATCAGAGATACTCGGACCAACAAGGGTACTGGGATGAGAAACACATCAACGACACCTTCAACAACGTAAGGTACTCGCAGACACCGTTGTTGTCAGCCCGGATTGTTTCTGAGCCCAACTATCACCGGTCACCTCGCCTCCCAAATCCTTGGCTAGCTGGCCCACCTAGACCAACACACATGCCATCCATCTCACCGTATAGATAGGCCACACTAGCTCGGTCAGTCCAAGGCCCCATAAACTGCGAGGTTTGAATCTCCAGACCAAGTGCATGCAGCACGGGCACCACGCCTTGCCAAGTGGTTGCCCGGGGCAAGCCAAGCCAGTCCCACCGCCATTGTTTGCGACATGAGCTTAGCGTGGCCGCATCTTTCATTTGGGGGGGGGGGGGGAGGGGGAGTGTTGGGTGGGGTCGTTGTGTGGAGGAGAGGGAGGGGACGAGGTGGTCGGCGGCTAGGGTTTCCCCCATGTTGCCTTGGGAGCAGGTGGTCGGGTTCCATGTAACATTTCATGTTCAGCCTCCACATCGCTTCACCCTGAGCCCTGCCATTCCAATGGAAGCAAGTCAGCAACTCGGTTTGAAATCAACAAACTGTAGGCAAGGTACTCTAGGTTGAAGGACTGAAACGCTGATCATGAACGGAGTTTAGTTAATTTATTGGCTCAGTTAAACCTTCAGCAAATTGGTACGAAACCATTCACTGCCTAGTTGTCACTAAACAAAGGAGACTGCATCCAGGCCTCTATGGTAATTCTACATTTTCCTAAGATAAGAGGATTGACGCGATCGGGCGACTAAACCTAACTCGTGAAACACCTGGCGGCCGCAGCGGATCTCCCGGTCGCTTCAAGGCAGAGCGATCCGATCCCCAACGCGGTTAATCCGATCGCCGTCGCCGTCGGTAAAAAGGCCGGCCGGCGGGTTCACGGCCCCTGCGCTGGCACTAGCACTGAGCGTTTGACCACCTCACCACCTTGCGAGAGCCCCGGCGCGTTCACCATCCACATCCGTAGACCCATATCCGATCCAGTGCCACCATCGTCTCGGTACGGCGGTACGACGACCGGTCCGGTCCGGTCGCCTCTTCCTTCCCGCCGTCAACACGGAGCGGGGCTGCGTGCCTAACACCACGCGCGCCGCGGCGTCCAACGGAGCGCGCCACCGTGGCCACCACGCGCTCCCGATCGCTCGATTTTCGGCGAAACAAAGCGCGCGACTGCGTGGTCTGTGCGCGGGTGAGTGAGTGGGCGCTGGCGTCACGAGATGTGATGCGTTTCGACGCGCGCTTTCACCGGGTGGATTAGCACGACCGGGAGGAAAAAGAGCAGAGAAAAAGGACGGATCCAATCCAAGAGATTCCGTCGATGGACGCGAATCGTCTCATCGAGCGTTTGTGGTTTTCTTGATTGGGTCGTGGATGTCATGATGCGAAGGGAGAACTATACTGTTAGCTTGATCGGTTGTTTGGGTGCGATCTGGGTTTGTTGGTTGGAGTTGATTGGGCTGATGATCTCTGAATTTGAAGGTCGCCTGCCGTGTCAGTAACAACATTGTGCAGAAACTGGAGCTACGGAGTAGTGCTAGATGATTATGAGCCTGTTCGGAATTGCTCTGCTCCTTAAAATTCAGCTCCACTCCAGAAAACACGAAACAAACGGGATGCTTCACGATATGCCGCTCCGCAAAAAATTAGATTCTGAAATACAACTCTCAGTTTTCTATGAAGCTATTGAGGGGTTGCTTCAAAAAACTGTAGAAGCTAAAGTTGGGGAAAAGTTACCCACCACTGTCACCAGTAAGTGAATACCTCTTCGTTTATCCCCCCTCATCTAATCAAATAGGTCAATTTTCACCATATTTTTCATTTTTGAAGCTGGAGCTATGGAAGCCAAATATTCTCTTTGGTAGTAACTTATGTATGAAACTGCATCAAAGGGGTGATCGACCAATCTGGAGTGTGATTTGGAAAGCGCGGGTACCCTTGAAGATGCGCATCATGGCATGGAGAACGGCAACTGGGACTCTGGCTACTAATTTGGGCAAAGCACATCATCATATTCCCACTTGCAGTACATGCCCGAGTTGTGGTAGAGAGAGGGAGAGCAGTTTCCATGCTCTTATCACATGCAATAATGCTAGGAAGGTGTGGGAAGGCCTAAGGAAAATCTGGCCGCTCCCTAATGATTCTGTACTAGTCGATTCAGGCAAAGACTGGTTGTTACATCTACTATCAAAGTGCCCTGATAGTACGAGGGATATGGTGATTTTGACCATTTGGCGCATCTGGCAACTGCGGAACGATCTTACTCATGGAAAAGATGTACCCTCAGTTGAGGTGACTGTGGATTATTTGCAGAGTTATTACAGGTCCCTCAACTTGGTTCGGAATTATGGCATGGAGGAGATAATCAAAGGGAAGATGGAACAGTATGAAGTTCAACCAATTGTACTGAACAAAGTATCAAAAACACCTAAACAGTGGCCCCGTCCTCCGGCAGGATGGGTTGCTCTCTCTGTTGATGGCTCATATTCTAGGGATGATGGACGTGCCGCGGCTGGCATGGTGTTGCGTAATGAGGATGGATCAGTGATTTTTGCTGCTTACAGGTACATCTTCAATTGCAGTGATGCACTGGAATCAGAGATTCATGCCCTCATGCAAGGAATGGCTCTGGCCATTCAGCACTCGGATAAATCAGTGATTGTCCAATCGGATTCCTCATGTGCTCTAGCCACTATTTTGGGTGACACTTTATCTAGGTCTATGGTCATTTAGATGCCGAGATTAAGGCACTTCTGGTTGATAGGGAGTTTGTTCCTCTGAAAATTAGTAGAGATCAAAACAGGGTAGCACATCTTTTGGCACATTATAGCCGTACCGAGTGTTGTACTGCGGTATGGTTGAGTTCGAGTCCTCCGTGCTGTGAGGAGCAGCTGGCTCAAGATTGTAACCCTGCTTTTATGGAATAAAACTCTCTTTCACCCCGCAAAAAAAAAGTGGATTTGATAGAGTGAATCTGATTTTGATTAAATGGAGTAGTCCCAAACAAGCCCTATAGTAGAACACGTACCATATTACTGCATTTGATGGCATGGCAGTGTATATAAAATGTGTCTTGTCGGGCGGGAAACGCGGTTACTGGTATGGTATGCATGCATGCATGCATGTATTGTTCCGTTGCAGGGCTGCCAAACCAGTCGAAGAAAATCTTGGATAGATCGATCGCAACACATGTTTTGCACCGCCTTTATGAATTATCAATCTAATCTTGTTACACGCTTTGAGATCGCAACATCTTTAGGCGCCAAACTGCACTCGGCGGGCGCGGCGACTCACTGCTTTGACGAAACCATGAAGGCCTGGAACAGCACAGGGATCGACCACCGCCGTCGACGACCAGCTAATTTCTGTGATCCATCGTATCTGCATTTAGCTAGCAGACATGCTTTTTTTAGGCAGACTATGACCCCTCCCCCTGTGCGGCGGCGCCACGCCGCACCGGGGCAACCCTGCCGGCCTCGCCGTCGCCGCGCCGCATCGGGGCAACCCCGCCGGCCTCGCCGTCGCCGAGGGCGTCGCAGGCTAAGCCTGCGGGCCGCAGCGGCAGCGACGGCAATCCTCGGTCCGCGAATGGATCTGGGTGGCGGCATTCTACTCCAGTCGGATCAAGGGCGGTGGTGTGGGTCGGCGGCGACCAAGGTCGGCGTGTTGGAGCCGGCGACAGCGAGATGTCTGCGGCGGGGGCTAGGGCGCCTGATCTGGCCCAGATGGGCTTCAACGGGCCGCTCCACACGTAGTCGTGCATCTCCGCTGATCTGGCTACGTCAAGCGGCTTCCGGGCTGGACCTGCAACACGAGGATGTCGGGGGCTCCGGCCCTGGGCGCGGCGGTGGTGGCCATCTCCTTCGCCGGAGGTGGTCGTCCTGACGCTGGATGGGCAGATCTCGAGATCCGTCATCTATCTCCTGTTGCGAGTCAGGAAGACATAGTTGCCGGTGAAAACTGAGCCGATGACAGACGATGGCGGCGTTCTGTGTCGTTACCTTGATGTAACTACTGTCGACCCACTCGTGCTGCTCCGCGGGAAACCCTGGGATCTGGTCTTCCAGATCGGATGATGGTGGTTACAGCGGTGTCGTTTTCTCTCTTGGGAGCATCGTTTGTGGAGCAGGGCTGAAAGACAGAGGCAGGACGTGGAGCGGCTTCGTCTTGCACGGAGATTTTGGTGGAGATGTCAAGTCATGCCTGGCTGACAGGTGCTACGCTGTGTCATGCCTGGTCGGCAGGTGCTACGCATGACAGATCTTTTAGAATCTTCGCGTCTGGATGGATGAGTGCGGGGCGGTGGCGTCGACGGATGGACGGACTGGCAAGAATGATGCTGATCTCTCTCCTGAATATGGGTCAGCGGTCTGATGAAGACGGCGGCGTCTAGAACATATGCATGTGGTGCACGTTTTAAGTCTGCTGCATGGGCTCACTAGTGCAAACCGGGCAATAGCACCGGTTCGTAAGGTCCTTTAGTGCCGGTTCTGTAACCGGCACTAAAGTGTGGTCACTAAAGGCCCCCCCCTTTAGTACCGGTTCAACACAAACCGGTGCTAAAGGCCAACCACGTGGCACGAGCCAGCTCCGGGGGCAGGGAGCCCTTTAGTACCGGTTGGTGACACCAACCGGTATTAAAATGTTGGGGGGGGGGGGGGGGGTTGGGTTTATAATTTCTTTTTCATTTAGTTTTGTGTTTTCCATTTAATTCTTTTTCGTTTGCTGGTATTTTACGATACTACACATTGTACACGTTATATATATAAATAGAATTTCTAGTAGAACCGATCATATATATATCATCAAATGTCTCACAAACCACCATATTAATTAATTCGGACATACACATGTATATATATATATATATATATATATATATATATATATATACAATTAGGTAGCTATATACAGTTTCTCCTACAATGTTGCCTTCGGAGCCAGTGGCATTAGTCTAATTGGTGCCTTCGGAGAACGATGACAATTGGAAGTGGTTCATGGGGGCGGTAGCGAGTAATAGTATTCTTCCTTCGGATCTATGACCTGGTCGAGCAAAAATCCCGCTATTTCCTCTTGAAGTGCTTGTACGCGCTCCGTTTCTAGGAGCTTGTCCCGCACCTCTGTGAACGGTTAAGAAGGAGATCAAAATATGCATGTGTATTAGTTGTGTGACTAGATATCGATAATGGTGTAAAAATTGTGAATAGTGTTCTGACAAACGTACCCATTCCTGTCTTTGAGATCTGCTCCTTTCGAACGTCATCATGCGAATGTTCTCGCAAACACAGAATGCACACAGATCAGTCCCTTGCGCCTGCTAAAGGGTCTTTACGAGAATGGAATTTGATCAGATAATAATTAATCAAGCATGATAATTAGAAAGATGGCAGCTAGCTAGCTAGCTAGCTAGTACTACTTAATTACTTACCTTGGGTCGAAACCATTTCAGCTTTTGTTTCCATTCGCCTGAAGTGACGCTGATGAACCTTGCCCAAGCCCTGCCCGTCGACAAAGAAAATGAATAAAAAGGTTATTAAATAGTTCATATCAGGAAATGACGAATTAAATAGGCCGAGATATATAGTTAATAATGATTGAAATTACCTGTTGACTATCCCAGACAAGTTGTTATACTCAGTTTTTATTTTGAGTAGTGAGTCCAGTATTTCAACTGTTCCGGCATCAACTTTAATAATACACAAGATCCAGTGAAATTTGCATGCACACACGTTTGTATGTCTTAATTAAGCGGGCATATGTAAGCAAAAATATGTAGCTAACTAGTAGGCAAAAACAGAGAATTTGTAGTACAAGACAGTGTGGCTCATTGGAAGTTGTAAGGAAGTAGTATATCTTTATTGTATTTGAGGCGCTTCAAGAACTCTAGCATGCTGTCCTCTACATGCTTTTCATGATATGCATCTATTTTCCATGTGTATTCATTAACGGTGTTTGGGTCAATGAACCCAATGCCATAGCGTCCACCTTTTTTCATTTCATACATCTTCATCCTGCATAATACCAGAGAAAAGAATATAGTGAGGATAATTACAGGTAATGATTGATCAAAAGGATCACTACAACTAGTTTGAGACTTAAATTACAGAAAGAAATCACTTACAGACAATAGCAACTAACGATAGATTTGTCGAGTGCGTCTTAATTGTATAACTGAAACAGTTCATTATGGAACTTATTCTTTTTTTCGGCATTCTTCTTGTTTATTCTCGACCGTTCCTTAGCTAATTCCGAATCCTTCAATTTCACGAAATCGTCCCATTGAGCACTTTGCTTCTCTAGTGTTCCCTCGAATACTGGAGTCTTCCTTCCTCCTCCCTTGACGTACTTGTCCCATTCACGATTCTTGTGGTTCTTGAATGCAACCGCCATCTTCCTAAGAGCAGCGTCCTTGACTTTCTGCACATCTGCTTCTGTGAAATGATCTGGTAGGGTGAAATGTTCCATGAGAGTATCCCAAAGCAGACCTTTTTGTCTGTCGTCGACAAAAGTAAGATCTGGACGTGGCTTTGCTGGCTCTCTCCATTCTTGAAGGGAGATCGGGAGTTGGTCCTTCACAAGAACTCCGCACTGACGAACGAACTTGTCCGCAATCTTCTTAGGCGCTAATGGTTCGACATTAGGTCTGATTGCCTCGATATTGTACTTTACGCCCTCCTTCAATTTTTTGTTCGGGCCTCGTTTCGTCCTGTTTCCTGAAGATTTGCTCGATCCGGATGGCTGAAAAAAGAAAGATCGATTCGTTAATATAACTTCAAGTCATTTAAAACATGTGATGATCACCAGATGCCTGCTTATATAAATATATATACCTCGCCGGTCTTTGTTGTTTCAAGATCAACATTTTCTTCGTCATCATCATAATCATAGTTCATGACTTCATCAATTCGGTCGTCGGGATCGAATATCATATCACCCTCCCCGGTGTTGTTTATAAATTCGGAGCCGTCATGATCTTCTTCATTCTGATCATCTGGCCCGCGAGGATGGCGTATCATATCGAACAGGGCCTGTTCTCCCTCTCTGCCGGTATTGTCCGCCATAGCTTTTATTTAACTAATCCAAAAGAAATATAAAATAATTTAGTATTCAAATTACATCGTCTCGAATAATAGATATAATCTCGAATACATCGTCTCGAATAATATATAATCTCGAATACATCGTCTCGAATATTATATATCGAATACATCACTGGCTAGGTAGCTAATAAAGATCGAATACTACAGAAGAATCTAGGACACTCGTGGTTCCTGCGGCGCGGGCGGTGGACACCCAAAGAGAAGGAACCCTCACAGGATCATAGCTGGAGTGAGATCCCTGAAGAAAGTGCCAGGTATTGGAGAACCTGCCGCCCTCTAACGCAACCATGTAGCGATGGACGTGCTCGTCCTCCTCCCTGACACGGCGACGTACCACCTCCGGCGGGGCGGCTCCCTCTGCACCAAAACTGGCCCACGCGAACGCCACCAAACGAGATCAGGGTCGACGACGGGACCTGGGGCCGGGTTCCTCATCAAGCGGCGCGCCCCTCCAGGCAGCACCTCCTAGTGCCAGCCCGGCGGAGCCCAGTCCCGGACATGGATCAGGCGGACGTCGTCGTGGACGGGTCGACGGCGAGGATGCGGGCCGGGCATCGTCGAGAACAAATACTAGCTATATGCCCGCAAAAAGTAACATTTTTTTAATGATTGGATTTTGATAACTGAAATTTCTAACATTTCTATATAACTAACATTTCTATAACATTTCTAACAATGCTATATAACTAACATTTCTATAACATTTCTAATATTTCTATAACTAAAAAATAGAAAAAAATTATAACATTTCTATATATAACTAACATTTGTATAACATTTCTAATATTTCTATAACTAAAAAATAGAAAAAAAATTATAACATTTCTATATATAACTAACATTTGTATAACATTTCTAATATTTCTATAACTAAAAAAAAAGAAAATTTTCTAACTTTTTTATATCTATTTCTATAACTAAAAAACAGAAAAATTTCTTACAATTCTAACTTTTTTAGAACTACTTCTATAACTAAAAAACAGAAAAATTTCTAACAATTCTAACATTTCTATAACATTTCTAACAATATGCTATATAACTAACTATTTCTATAACTAAAAAAAGAAAAATTTCTAACTTTTTTATAACTATTTCTATAACTAAAAAACTAAAAAAATGTATGTGTGTGTGTGCTCACCGGCTAGGCGAGAGGCGACGGGGGGCGGCGCGCGACGGGGACGACGACGGGCAGCGACGACGGGGACAGGGACGGGGCGGCGGTGACGACTGGGACGAGGATGACGGGGCGGCGACGACGTTGACGGGGACGACGGGGTGGCGACGACGGGGACGGGGCGGCGACGGGGGCGGCGACGAGAGGGGATATGAAGACGGGGGCGCGCGACGGACGACGGGGCAGAGGAGAAGAAGCAGATGAGAAACTGAAATTTTTGAAGTGTTTAGTTATATAGGATGGACCTTTAGTACCGGTTGGAGCAACCAACCGGTACTAAAGGCCTGTTTTGGCCAGGCCAAGCGGCGGGAAGCGCACCCCCTTTAGTACCGGTTCGTGGCTCCAACCGGTACTAAAGGTTCGTGGCTCCAACCGGTACTAAAGGGCCTTTAGTACCGGTTGGAGCCACGAACCGGTACTAAAGGGGGTGCACTGGCGCAGGTGCGGTGCGGCAAGTTTAGTCCCACCTCGCTAGCCGAGGGGCGTCCGCACTGGTTTATAACCCCCCCGCGGTAGCTCTCTCGAGCTCCTCTCCAAAGCAGGCCTACTGGGCCTACATGTTCTGTGCTGCCCTGTGGGCCTACTCGGCCTTTGCGGGCCTGCGTCCTGGCCCAACAACAGGTTAGGTTTCTAGTTGTATGCAGGCCGCTCTGGCCCAGTAAGCGGGCTTTATTTTATTTATTTTGTTGCTTTATTTATTTTTGAGTTATTTTTTTGTGTATTTAGAGTTTCTTTGTGAACATTTTTGCTTTAGGTACAAAAAATTACAAACTTTCTGTTAGTGCCCATAGTTTTCAAATTTGAATAGTTTAAATTTTGAATTATTTAAAATTAGTGCGAATCACTAGTTTGTGAATAACTTAACTTTAAAAATCAGTAAATGCATAAAAGAATTTGTTTGCACATAAAATTTTTTCGCGTTTCAAATGCCAAAACACATAACTACCCTAACTATTACAGAGATTCCCTCCTGGGTGTGAAACACCGAAGAAAGTGATGATATTGAAGCCGATCACATCCCAGATCTTTGGGTGTGAAACTTTTTCTTCGCGTGTGTCCCTTTGCGCCGTAACCATGGAATATTTTCATCATTTAACGGGATGCTCGGGTCAACAAGGTTGTCAGAATCACGATCCTGTTATACGATTCTACGACTTTACGATCCAAACTAACCCATATGATTTCACGATTTTAGTTCATAGAATCTACGTTTCTACGATCCTGATAGTGAAGATTCTACGATTTGCGATCCTACCATCGGAGCTCCGATCCGATTCAAAATCGCGATTCTGACAACCTTGGGTCAATATTCACTGTGAATGAAGCAATTTCATCAAACTTTTCATAATCTTCTGACATGTCTGTCTTGTTATCCACTCTCACGATGTTTCTCTTCTCAGAAAAAACTATGTGCCGCTTTGGCTCATCGTACGATGCATTCGCTTCCTATTATCTTTTCTTTTTCTCGGCTTGGTAGACATGTCCTCCACATAGAAAACATGTGCACATCATTGGCTAGGACGAATGGTTTGTCTGCATACGCAAGATTGTTGAGATCCACCGTTGTCATTCCGTACTGCGGGTCTTCCGTTACCCCGCCTCGTGTCATATTGACCCATTTGCACCGAAACAAAGGGCCCTTCAAACCACGCCGATAGTCAAGTTCCCATATGTCCTGTATATAACCATTCTCTGCCTTCCATTGCAACAATTCCAGTGTGGTGCCCAGCTTTTTCTTGTCACCTACGCAATTCGGGTACAACAATTTTTTTGTGATCCTCTAACATGCGCTACAACTTCTTCTTCTCCAAATCATTTGCGCAGTTTCTCTTTGCATCGGCAATGGGTCGATCTAGATCATCAACGGGCTCATCTGATGGCTCTTCTTCAGCTTCTTCCCGCATTGCCGGCTCAGCTTCTTCCCGCATTACCGGCTCAGCTTCTTCCCTCATTATTGTATCATCGTATTCAGGGAACCCATGGCCAGGATAGCTGTCGTCGTCCTCTTCTTCATCATTGTCTTCCATCATAACCCCTCTTTCTCCGTGCTTGGTCCAAACATTATAGTGGGGCACGAAACCGGACTTAAACAGGTGGACGTGAATGGTTCTTGACTTAGAGTAATTTAATCCATTCTTACAGCCAGCACATGGACAAGGCATAAAATCATCCGCCCGCTTGTTTGCCTCAGCCGCAAGCAGAAAAGTTTGCACGATATTAATGAACTCGGAAGAGCATTGTTCATCGTACATCCATTGCCGGCTCATCTTCAATACACAGCACCGAAAACACCAAATTAATACAATACATAAAGTTCATACAACACTTAAATGCAACAAACAAATAACTCTCTAGCTAAAGCATTTAAATGCAACAACAAATGCGATCAAGATCGCAACTAAGGTAACAATTGATCCAACAACATAATGATACCAAGCCTCACTATCGATGGCATATTTTCTAATCTTTCTAATCTTCAAGCGCATTTTCTCCATCTTGATCTTGTGATCATCGACGACATCGGCAACATGCAACTCCAATTCCATCTTCTCCCCCTCAATTCTTTTCAATTTTTCTTTCAAGTACTCATTTTCTCTTTCAACTAAATTTAACCTCTCGACAATAGGGTCGGTTGGAATTTCCGGTTCACATAGCTCCTAGAAAAAATATCTATGTCAACTTGATGGGCATAATTTGTCATAAACACGAATTCAACTAGTTTTAAAAGAGAATATATATACCACATCCGAATCATAACAAGGACGAGGGCCGATGGGGACGGATATCAAAACCATGGCACTATGTATAACAAACAACCTACGGGTAAGATAATTATATGAGTAACTATATATTCAAATCACACAAACATCAATTTTTATATAAAATTTCATGAACAAGAGGCTCACCACAAGGTGGTGCCGGCGACGGGACGGTGCGGGCGATCGACGTTGGTTACGACGGAGATTTTGAAGGCACTAAGTAAACCACACCTACATATGCAAACTAACTGTTATTTTTTACCTCAAATTGCATATAAATCAAATACTAGCACTTATAATTCCTCCCAAATTACTAAACTCACAAATTAAACACTATATAAAGCATTGCAAGAGCTAATCTAGCAATGAGAGATGAAAGGACAAAGTTGCTAACCTTTGTGATCATTTGAATCGATGGGGACCTTCAAATCTTGACAAATTTTGGGCAAAATGTGTGATGAGCTCGAGAGGAAGAGGGGAAGAACAGAGAGGGAGGGTAAAGGGGAAGAACAGAGCGAGCTCGGCGGGTGGACGAAGGGTTTATGTAGGACGACCTTTAGTACCGGTTCGTGACACGAACCGGTACTAAAGGTGCTGGAGGGGCCCTAGACGGACAACATCCTGCCACCACTCTCATTAGTACCGGTTCATGGCACGAACCGGTGCTAAAGGTTCGCCACGAACCGGTACTAATGAGAGCGGCCCGGCTAGCCGTTCGAACCGGCACTAATGGACACATTAGTGCCGGCTCAAATTCAAACCGGCACTAATGTGCTTCACGTTTGACCCTTTTTCTACTAGTGGTTGTTGGTTTTGATACATTGTGTGGATGGATCAGCGACGACACCGAATTTAGATATGGGGAGTAAGAGCACTTCACATTATTGAGTTTTGTAGGTGTGAGTGATGGCTTCGGATGGCTTGATCTATATTCTTATTAGACCTTTGTTGAATAATAGATAAAGTTGACCGTTTGTATCGATTGATGCAGAGCCTGAGGGTCTTAATCTTCTTTTCCAAAAAAAAAGAAAAAAATGAGACGTTCGCAGCATCAGCTCAGCTCAAAGGAAAGTGTTCACAGCACGGATGGTATCGATCTTAATTAAGCACATATAGGACAGTAGGAGTTACTTCTGACAAGTTTTTTCTTGACGGATACTTCTGACAAGTTGATTATTGAGAAAGCTATTAGTGGTAAACAGCTATGCATATTCTCTGTCTCGATCGAACCGTCCAACCTATTCCTTGCTAACACATATTACATCCTACCTAGGTTAGCTTAGCTCAGATACAAAACATTCTTAGGACCAACTTTGTCACATGGGACGCAGCCACGATATATGCAGACCCCCTCGTTAAACAACGTTCCAGCACGAACGGACGACCCGTCTCCCCTCCACGTACAGCTGCGCACAGTAGACCCCTAGAGCAACGGCAATTGTTTTCTCCCCGGCACCGAGCCATAACGGCGACCAGCCGTGGATCATGGGAGCACTCTTACTATGTGGCATCCACCTGGTGGCCTGACCTATCTTTTTTGAAAAATAGGCAGAAAGACTTGCCTCATTAATTAATTAAAGAGTAGGTGTTAGAGTTATCGCATCATAAAAGAAAACAACAAAAAAACTACTCTGACAACATAATGGAGCACATATGCTTAATCCCCACATTGATCTAAATCTTAGCCTCGTCTTGGACGAACTTCAAACTGTAGTATGGCGGTGTAGATTTCTTCCGGAAGACACATCGATTCCTCTGGTTTCACACACCCAACTCACAAGCATCGTGATTGAAGCCATTGCCTTCCGGTTCGCCGTGTTGGGACCCGACATGGCATCCAATAGACACGGACCGACCCGTGGCTCGCCGACCTAGAGGGGTCCAAATGTCCAATCCATAAAAAAAAAACTACATGTGTCCAGCGCCGTCAACCTGAGCTAGTCCTTGATCGTTCTCCAAACTCTGAGTGCAACGACACTTGAAAAACAAGTGGGGCGCAATGTCACCAGCTCTCCTGCACAGGGTGCACAACCGACTCAAGTGATTCTCCCAACATCTCTTCTCTAAGCCGTTGAGTACTCTTGGTTTGCCAACCAACTCAAGTGATGTCATCCTCGATCTCCCCGTGAAGCTTGACATGTCTCGAAAGGGTCGAGAGGTCAACATATTGACAAATATGCTCCATGGTAAAGGCATCACATGTGTCAATCTTTCCAATCCATGCATCATCCCAAAGAGCCTCCCTGACATCTTCAGTTTCAATGGTCCATGCGTGTCTAACTTTTTTTGGACACATACATTTACCTTTCGGTTTTGTTATTCCTAATGCAACATATTTTCTTCAATTCGATCGACTTGAATACTATGCAACCCCGAGCCTCAGATGGGGAGGTCGTGGCATCACCCAGGAAGGCGAGACATGGGATTTACGTGTGCGAGTGTTGGAACGGTCATAACGCTTGAGAAAGGGGATGGAGACTTAGAGGGATGGTCGGGACAGTGGCACCTCAACGAAACAAGTGGTTTGGACAAGAAGGGCAGCCAATGGTGACAAACATGTTGATGGAGGTGAAGGAGAAAGAAGACGGAAGAGAGCGACATGACGAAGAAGAAGACATGCAGGAGAATATAACCTCACTTTTTTCGAGACAAGTAGACCTCACTGTTTTTAGGGATTTTTTATTACTCAAAGATAAGATATACAGGGATGATGGAAGAATCACGAGGCTCTAAAGCCAAACATGTCTACCCTGAGCTAATAATATCACAAACTTAGCTTTCATAGTTCGAGCTCCGACTCTCGTGGACATATTACAAAGATCAAAATTAGCTATAGGAGCTCTAATTTCGTTGATGATCATCTCATGTGGCCCTCCTGATTTTTCATTGATCTATATACCACCTCATGAGTTTAAAGGGATATAGTACACGAGAGCTCCTAATTGGCGCTTCAGGTGCCAAAAAGTCGCTATGGCGCTCACGGCCCAGTAGTGTGCTCGAACAATGACTCCAGCTGATTTCGTACGTCTGAATGCCCATTTCTTTTCTGGGCTTTTAGCAGCTGTTGTTTACGGTTGGAAAGGGCTGGAATATGATTTTCTATATTAAAGCAATCATACATTCAGAAAATTTAACATGAATTAGCAAAAAGTGAACTTAAAACAGACTTTAAAATCGTTACGAACCAGAAAAAATGTTCATGAATTTGAAAAAATATTTGCAAATTTGTAGAATGGTCATAAGTTTGATGAAATATTAATGAATTCGCAAAATGTTTGTAAATTTTTAAAAACTTCCCAAAAAATTAAAAAATCACAAATTTGAAAGAATTTCGTGGATTTATAATTTTTTTACGAATTCTAAAAAGTGTTTGCCCATTTGAAAGCAATTACGGATTTGAAAAATCATTCATTAATTTGGAAAAAAATCACGGTTTTGAAAAAAATGATCATGGATTTTAAAAGTAGTTCACATATTTAAAAATGTTCATGAAGTCGAAAAACTTTCAGGAATTTAAATATAAGTTCATGATTTTTACAAAGTTTTGCGAATTTTAGAAATAATCAAGAAATTGGGAAATTTGTGAGTGTGAAAATTGATTCTCATTTTCTAAAACAGGAATTTAAAAAATTTAAAAATATTTTTACTTAAAAACTATTTAGAAAAAGGAAAGAAAATAAAGAAGAAAATATATGCCAGAAAATGCCGAGAAAAGACCAGCTAAAAAAAGGACCGGAAGCTTCTCAAAACCGGGCAGGAAGCTTTGATAAAACCGGTAGCAAAAGCAAAGTTCAAAGCCGGGCTCTTCTTGAGCCTTCGTTCTAAAAAAAAAGAAGGGTCGGGTGTTTGAACATACGCTCGAGTCTGGTGTCTGATGTATACCGTTAAGGAACAAATGAGAGCAACTAACTGGAGGTCCCCCTTGTGAGGACCTTCAAGGGTCATTTTTAGTTGCCCGGCTCCCTTTGGATTTTTTTATTTACCTGTATGCATTTTCAAGTTTTAGATGAGTTTTTTTTGGTTTTTTTGGCCTTTTGGTCATCGCCCGGTTTTCTCTAGGTTTTGGAGGAAAAAATGCCCGAAATCTTCTTAGCCAAAAAAAAATGTGCTTCCACGAAAAGCACAAATTAACTTCTAATGGAGGCATATATTTGCTTCTGCGAATAACACAATTGTTTAGGGTTTAGGGGAAAAAGAACTATGCTCCATGAGAAGCATATATTTACTTCTCGTGGAGGCACTGATTTGCCTTCGCGAGAAGCACAACTGTGCTCCGCGGAAAGAAAAAAAAACTATACCTCCACGAGAAACACATATTTGTTTCTTGTGGAGGCACAGATTTGCTTCTACGAGGAAAATCTTCTCTGAAAAAATATGCTTCCATAAAAAGCACATATTTGCTTCTCGTGAAAGCACATGTTTGCTTCCACGAGAAGTATAAAAATATGGATTTCCACAAGAATCACAAATTTGCTGTCATGGAGGCGCGAATTTGCTTTCGCAAGAAGCACAATTTTATCATTTTTCTGTTTTTTTGTTTCCGGTTTTTCTTTTGTTCATGAAAAATAGTTTTTGAAAACCTACTAGGATCTTGTTTCACAGATCTATGCTTGTGAACAGACATATTTTACCGGGAAAGCCCAAAGGGTCTGTTTAGAACACATCTAGATGTGACATGGTTATGTCACATCTAATCTGATGGTCACTTTGTTTGTGTTCTAGTTTTTTTGTTCTAGTCTTTCTTTTTTGTTGCTGCATTATATATTT
The DNA here is from genome assembly GCA_032464435.1 of Aegilops umbellulata. Taxonomy (NCBI): domain Eukaryota; kingdom Viridiplantae; phylum Streptophyta; class Magnoliopsida; order Poales; family Poaceae; genus Aegilops; species Aegilops umbellulata. The sequence goes on along the minus strand of CP136057.1, from coordinate 180,005,583 downwards.
GTGGGAACTTAGATGTGACATTCTTAAAAAATATCTAGATATTAATTAGACAAACTGAAGCCGAAAATAAGGCCAGCATGAACGGGCTCTCGAGTTTTGTCCAAAGAAAAAAAAACTCTAGAGGCCCTTTACCGTATTGCCGTGAGTGCAAGACATTGCCAAAACGGGAGCAGAAGCAAACAAACAATGTCGCCTTCTCCATTCGCGCCCGCGCTCTCATGGTCCTCCCTAAAACACGCCATGGTCATCGAGCTGCCGCTTGTCCATTGCCACTGCCCCTCGTCCTTCCCACGCGCACGCCCATGCATGCGCATCTGGCCAATCCTATCCCCGAATTGGAAAAGTAAAATGCAGCAAAAACGACGATTAATCCACAGCGTTGCATGACATGCGCACCAGCTCCATGGGCACCTCGGTCGCGGTCACCGTCGCCGTCGCGGTCGTCCTCTTCCTTGCGCGGGCAACCCATGCCGAGATCAGGACCACGCTCATCGTGTCGGACGCGCGGCCCCTGATCCTCTTCGAGCAGTTTGGCTTCGCGCGAGGCGGCAAGGCCGCCCTCTCCATCCGCAGCTCGGCATGGAACCTCCGGCCGGGGTCACGCCTCGCCGGAGTCGACCCCACCCTCATGGGATTCGTCCTCATCTCGGGAGCCCAGTTCCCGAAGATCAACAACGCGTCCCAGTACGCCGCCGCCGACCCAGGAGGCGGCAGCTTCTGCGTACTCACGAGCGGGTTCGCCGTCCCGATGATCCGGCTCAGCGACGTGCCGCCGGGAGGCGCCACCAGCATCCTGAGCATCGACGACCCCGACGAGTACGCGGTGGTGTTCAACAACTGCCAGGAGGGCGCGGAGGTGACCATGGACGTGCGCACCGAGATGTACAACGTGCGGGGCGGCGTCCCCGACGGGCTGAGGGACTACCTCCCCGTGGGGCTCCAGCCGCTGCCCAACATCTACACCGTGGTGTCGGTGGTGTACTTCGTGTTCCTGGCGGTGTGGATGTGGACGTGCCTGCGGAAGCGCGCGGCGGCGGAGCGGATCCACGTGGTCATGGGCGCGCTGCTGCTGTTCAAGGCGCTCAAGATGGCGTGCGCGGCGGAGGACACGTGGTACGTGGAGTCCACGGGCACGCCGCACGGCTGGGACGTCGCCTTCTACGTCTTCGGCTTCTTCAAGGGCGTCCTGCTCTTCACCGTCATCGTGCTCATCGGCACCGGCTGGTCCTTTCTCAAGCCCTACCTCCAGGTCACCGATTGAAACTCAACATCGATCATCTTTTCAATTCTCAATCACGCAATGCAAACATCGGTCATCTTTTAAATCTGATTCGTGAACTGGCAGGAGCGGGAGAAGAACGTGCTGATGATAGTGATCCCGCTGCAAGTGATCGAGAACCTGGTGCTGGTGGTGATCGGGGAGACGGGGCCGACGGGGCGGGACTGGGTGGTGTGGAACCACGTGTTCCTGCTGGTGGACGTCATCTGCTGCTGCGCCGTCTTCTTCCCCATCATCTGGTCCATCCGGGGCCTGCGCGAGGCCTCCAAGACCGACGGCAAGGCGGCGCGCAACCTCCACAAGCTCACCCTCTTCAAGCGCTTCTACATCGTCGTCGTCGGCTACCTCTACTTCACCAGGATCATCGTCTCCGCCTTCCTCGCCGTGCTCAACTACAAGTACCAGTGGGGCGTCAACGTCGCCGTCGAGGCCGCCAGCTTCGCCTTCTATGTCTTCGTCTTCTACAACTTCCACCCGGTGGAGAAGAACCCGTACCTGTACGTCGGCGACGACGAGGAGGAGTCCGCCGGTGGACAGCTCGAGATGGACGAGCGGGCTTTCTAAGCTTTACTTCATACTGTAGTACGAAGCATGCACGTTTCCAAGTGTTGTACGTATTAGCTAGCCTCCTGTATTGTATACAGTTAATCTGTTTCTTGCTCAAATGCTTGCGCATAGTCGTCCATAATGGGGTCGTAGAGGCACATCTATTAGAGCATGTACAATGAAAGATGCTTATAGAGATGCTCGTAAAAATAAACCAGCTTCTGTCTATCTAACGACCAATGATTATTTTCATAGTAAGGGCGACTTTCCAACGCGCCGACCCAAATTGTCCGTACTTGTTCGTTTGGGTCGAAATGAACGAAAATGTTGGCCCAACGCGTCATGCAAACCCAATACCCATCCGCTCGCTGTCTGTTTGGACACATTCTCAGCCCATATTTGCACCAGATTTGCCGTGCGTCTGCTCAGTGTCCGCCTCTGGCCCGCATGTCGGCCGACCAACTACCCACACAGTTGTAGTCAATGCGTCCATCTACCTTGGGTGTGGCAGCATCTGGAAGCCTCCGGAGTCCATGTTTAACCACTGCAGCAAGTTGCCTTTTTTGGGGACATGTTTAACCACCGCACCAACCATTGAGTGACCAATTTTGGAGGCTGAGGAACTGCTCTAGTATCCAGCACCAACACTGGGGAGACCTTGATTTTGCCAGTAGCATCCACAAGTGGCAAGCCCAGAGCAGGAACAACATTAGGTCCCAAGTGTCTTTTCAGTTGACTCGCATGAAAGACATTGTGTATCTGTACATTGGCAGGAAGTAGTAGTTTGTATGAGTTACCAATCTTCTGTAGTATTCTATATGGTCCTTATGCCAAAAGTTGCTAATCTGTAATGTTGCATCTTTAAGTATACCATTTCTCCTTCCTGGAATTGTCTGTTTGTCCTGTTTTTGTCTGCATATTTCTTCACCCTCTGTTGAGCTACAAGTAAGTTGTGTTTCAACAGTTGATGTATTTGCACTTTCTGCTGTAGGAATGATAGTGCCTTGTGTCAATGGGGCCAGGTATAGAAACCTCACCAATTTGGGGAGGAGAAAAGCCATACAAACACTGGAAAGGGGTGAATTTAGTAGCAGTGTGATAGGAGGTGTTAAACCACCATTCAGCCACATCCAGCCATGAACACCACTTCTTGGGTTCATTAAAAGCCATAGTCCTGAGATAAACCTCCAAACACTGATTCATTCTCTCAGTTTGGCCATCAAAGAACAACAGCTAGCCTTCACTCAGTGGACTAATGGTAGTAACCTGAACAATACTATGCAGGAAACCGCACGAGAGTTGCAAATTCAGGAGGTGATAGAACATCAATGTACGGATTAACTCAGCCAAATCAGCTGGATGAAAACTATGCATTTTGTGAGTGGCGTACTACACACTTATGACATGTCAAATACTCCGTATGTAGTCTCTTATTGGGATCTCTAAAAAGACTTATATTTAGGAACAGAGGAAGTAATTGTTAAATCTAAGTTCCAAAACTGAATTGCTTTATAAGAAGATCTCGGATGAATGATTATCATGGTACCTGCGAAGATGTGTACTATTAGCTAAAATCATTTGTATCAAGCAAAAAGACAAGCACCCTATTAAATAGAGCACACAACTTACTTGTAATTAAACAACAAGAATCCATGCAATGTTTTGGAAGTAATCAGAACTGAAATGGGAATAGAGAAGCATTGCATGACCTCACAGCAGATCAAAACCTCCATTATCTTCCTTACAGCCCTGCTTGGATTAGTATCTAGTTCAACGCCTACAGGGTTACACGCTGCACTACTTTTGCAGATGAATGAAATTTACTTTTAGAGGCAAAATTAAGAGTTTATAGTACAGTCCCGGTAATAAATCTGTTGTTCAGAACAGCCCGAAACAATTGATCACTTATCACAATCCGGAGTCAGTACTGGCTAAAGAAATTTGAAAAAAAAAAGGCTTCCTTGATGAACATGGTTGGACCAAAATTCGAGTTACGTAAAATAACAATTTCACTTACAGTTAACATATTTACTACAATACCCATGCATCATCTACAGCAGGTCAAGGTTTGAAGCAGGCAAGTTTTAACTACCCGGGATAGAAGCAAAATTTGCAAAAACTCTCAGAGTCCCAGTCGGTACCATCACCCACATATAGAAATTTTACAACTTACAGTAATTGATCATGTCCCAAATAGTATCTATAGAAAAACACATGGTCTAATCCTACTGACATGTTGTTTAACTAATTAAGAAATATTGACTTGACTTCGCCCTTTGCATCCCAAGATGAGTCCACGTGAAGATTTGTATCTAGTTGTAAACCCTCGTTAACTTAACCTGTATAGAAACACACAAAAAAAAAGAATTAGGGGAAGAAAGCTGGGGATTGAAATGGAGTTGAGAAGTGGAAAAAACATACCAAGAATAAACCCAGTTTCACACATAGATTTTTGCCCTTTTTCTCTCGCCGCTGATCTCCTCTCTACCATCAGTAGCAATGACGTTTGCCTTCCCATGCTGCAATGAGCATGCACTGCGGAGGAGGTGCCAGCTCTCGAACCATTTGGTGTAAATTTCACATCTTCGTATTCTTAGATAGCTTCGACCCTCTGGTATATTATGATTGGAAAATGAGAATTTGACTCAGTTACAAAATAGCAGTGAAGCTTCTTGATATTCCTTGTCAATTGGTGGTGACAAGATGGCAAAAATAAAACCTATTACCACATTTTAAAACGTGTATAGATTATATGGTAGGACTAGGGTTCCTATCGGCCCTACTCCGTAGGTTATACGGGCAGGATAGCGAGGGTTGAGGGTGAGGGCGGCGGCTCCGGCGCGTTGGCGCCGTTGCGAGGAGGAAGAAGGGCGGTGCGGCTAGGGTTTGGTGCGGCTAGGGTTTCCGGCTCCTCTGGAGCCGGGCAATATGATAAAACTATCTTTATTGCTTGATCTCAAAACGATGTCTTACATGAGAATTTATAACTTTAGCCTAAGATAACTTGTGGGCCAAGCCCCTAATACTAATGCCCGGTGGGCCTCTTCCTAGAATAGACCAAGCCGGTCATAACATCTCTCCCCGCCTGCGCAAACAGCTCGTCCTCGAGCTGAAAGTCTGGATAGTGTTGACGGAAGTCCTCACACTGCTCCCAAGTAGCCTCCTCCTCTGGAAGGCCCGCCCACTGAATTAGGACGAACCATACGCCACGACGGAGCTGGGCCTGCAACACCTTTGCTGGCTCTGGAAGAATGCGACCATCGTCGGTGGGAGGAAGCGCCGGAGGAGCCGCCGGTGGCTCGCCCCGGAAAGGCTTGAGCAGCCCCACATGGAACACGTCGTGGATGCGGGCGCGGGCTGGAAGCTGAAGACGATAGGCCACCTTCCCAATACGCTCCATGATAGGGAAGGGCCCGGCGTAGCGAGGGCCAAGCTTGCGCTTGGCGCGCGGGTCCAGTGACTGCGTAGAGCGGTGGAGAAGACGCAGCCACACCCAGTCACCCACTGCAAACTCCGCCTCGCGATGATGATCGTCGTAGTAGTGCTTGGCCGTTTGCTGGGCCAGAAGGAGACGCTGACGGACCTCAGCCAGCATCTCATCACGGGTGCGGAGAAGGTCACCCGCGACCGCCGTCCGAGCCGTCTCCGGGTCAACCGGAAGTATAGGCGGGGGTGGTCGACCATAGACCACCTCAAATGGCGTTGCGCGTAGGGCGGAGTGATAAGAAGTGTTGTAGCAGTACTCGGCCCAAGAGAGCCAGTCCACCCAAGCGCGAGGCCGATCACCTGTCACACAACGCAAATACATGGCAATGACTTTGTTAACCACCTCAGACTGACCGTCCGTCTGAGGATGGAACGCCGTACTCAAGCGGAGCTGGACACCCGCCATCCTGAAGAGGTCGCGCCAGACATGGCCCGTGAAGACCGGGTCCCGATCACTGACGATCGAAGTCGGGAACCCGTGTAGACGGACGATGCCGTCGAAGAAGGCTCGGGCCACGGACACCGCCGTGTACGGATGGCCGAGCGCGATGAAGTGGGCGTACTTAGAGAAGCGATCGACCACCGTGAGGATGACCGACTTGCCCCCCACCTTGGGAAGGCCCTCGATGAAGTCCATGGAGATATCCGCCCAAACCTGAGACGGCACCTCCAAGGGCTGAAGGAGCCCCGCCGGCCTCAGGGTCTCTGTCTTGTTGCGCTGGCAAGTCTGACAAGACCGAACCCGGTCGTGGACCAGGGCACGATCGCCAGGGATGTAGAAGTCGGCGCGAAGACGATGGAGGGTTTTCTGCACACCCTCATGGCCCCCCGAGTGGGCGAGCTGCAACACCTGGTGACGGAGATCATCATGCGCCGGAACAAAGATCCGGCGCCCATGAAGGAATAGTCTGTCAGAGAAGCGCCAGGGTTCCTCCAAGTCGCCGGCTGCGAGCTGCTGCTGAAGTAGTGCGGCGTCATCTGCCGTCGCAGTGGCGCGTCGAATGTCGGCGATGAGACCGAACGATGGCTCGGAGCGGATGCACATGGCCGTCCCATCGGCCGTGTCTGCGGGTGGCGCGAGGTCGTAATCGCGACGGGACAGCGCGTCGGCCACGGTGTTAAGACGGCCCGGCCGATACTCGACGAAAAAGTCGAAGCCGAAGAGCTTGCTGATCCACTGGTGTTGCGGAACGGTTGACAGTCGTTGATCCAGCAGGAACTTCAGGCTATAGTGGTCCGTGCGAATGTGGAAGGACCGCCCCCACAAGTATGGCCGCCAATGACGCATGGCCTGGACAAGGCCAATGAGCTCCCGCTCGTAAGCTGCCAACTTAAGATGACGCGGAGCAAAAGGCCGGCTGAAGAAATCGAGGGGCCCATCGCCCTGATGAAGCACGGCGCCGAATCCGGCGCCCGAGGCGTCACAGTCCACCACGAACGGCCGGTCGAAGTCGGACATCTGAAGGACGAGGCCCGTCGTGAGGGCCCCCTTGAGGGCCTCGAACGCCGTCGCCGCCTCGTCGTCCTAGGCGAAGGCGTCGCGGCGAAGCAACCGCGTGAGGGGTGCCGCAATGAGCCCGAACTCCCGGATAAATTTCCGGTAGTAGCCGGCGAGTCCGAGGAACCTGCGGAGAGCCCGCGGCGAGTGAGGCGTCGGCCAGGCGGAGACGGCTGCCACCTTATCGGCGTCCATAGCCACCCCGTCGGCCGAGATGACATGGCCGAGGTAGGCGACGGAAGGCGTCCCGAACGAGCACTTCGAGCGCTTAAGGTGGAGGTGGTGCGCCCGAAGCTCGTTAAAGACGATGGCGACGTGCTGTAGGTGTTCTGCCCAAGACTCACTGTAGATCAGAATATCATCAAAGAAAACGAGCACAAACCGGCGTAAGTAGGGCCGGAGGACGTCGTTCATCAGAGCCTGGAAGGTTGCCGGGGTGTTGGTGAGGCCAAAGGGCATCACTAAGAACTCGAAGTGGCCGTGATGAGTCCGGAACGTCGTTTTGGCGATGTCATCAGGGTGCATGCACACCTGGTGGTACCCCGACCGGAGGTCGAGCTTGGTGAAGAAGCGCGCCCCGTGGAGCTCATCGAAGAGCTCGTCGACCACCGGTATAGGGAACTTATCCTTGAATGTGACATCATTAAGGGCACGGTAGTCGATGCAGAAATGCCATGTGCCGTCTGACTTGCGGACGAGAAGCATCGGCGCAGTAAACGGCGAAGTGGATAGTCGGATGATGCCCGCGGCGAGCATGAGCGCACACTGCCGCTCCAACTCATCCTTCTGCAACTGCGGATAGCAGTAAGGCCGTACGGCCACCGGTGCAGAGCCTGGCAGAAGATGTATGCGAGTGATCGTACGCGCGGGCGGGCGGCAGCCCCTGTGGCTTGGTGAAGATATCGCCGTGCTGCTGCAAGAGGCTCTCCAATAGCGGGTGCTCGGCCGTGGCGGTGGTCGCGGCGAGCTGGAGTGGAGATATGGGTGCGGCACCCCCAATGCCGGCCCACTGAATGCGGCGGCCCAACCGCCAGAAGGTCATCGTCAGCGCGTCGAAATCCCAGAGAATAGGACCAAGAGTGCGCAAGAAGTCGACGCCGAGGATGAAGTCGAAGCAGCCCAAGTCGATGCCGGCGCAGGTGATGGTGAAGTGCTCGTCGCCGATAGTGATGGGCACGTCTCGGGCGAGGCTGTGGCAGCGGAGACGGTCACCATTAGCGACGGTGACTCGCAACTGTTCTCCGCCGGTTGGCTGTAATGCAAGGCGCCGCATGGTGGTCTCCGGCAAGAAGTTATGCGTGGACCCTGTGAACACTAGGGCCACCAGGCGCTCGCCCTGTATCATGACCGGTAAGAGCATCGTCCGTTCGTCACGGATGCCGGCCAGCGCGTGTAGGGACACCACAAGGGCGGTGGCCGGGGCGGGCGCGGGTGCCATTACGGGCTCCGCAAGGGCTGGGGCGCCGAGGCCATCCTCCAGTGGCTCCTCGTCAGGCTCGTCGGTCGTCTCCAAGTAGAAGAGGCGGGGGCAGACATGACCTGGTACATAGGGCGCATCACAGTTGAAGCACAAACCCAGTCGCCGGCGTTCCAGCTGTTCCGCCTGGGTGAGGCGCCTGAATGGCCGCATCGGCGCTGGGCCGGCTGCCGGAACGGCTGTAGAGGATGCCGGTGCTGCCGGAGATGACCGGGGCGGCTGTCGGCCCCCACGTGGTGCAGATGGACGCGTGACAGCCTGGGCGCGCTGCTCGAACGCCCGGGCATAGTACATGGCCGTCTGGAGGTCTTGGGGCCCCTTCATCTCGACGTCCACGCGGATGTGGTCGGGGAGGCCGCCGATGAAAAGCTCCGCCCACTGTAAGGCCGTCACACCGGGTGCGTGGCACGCCAGGGCCTGGAAGCGATCGGCGAAGTCCTGCACCGTGGAGGTGAACGGCAGACGGCCCAACTCGGCCAAGCGGCTCCCGCGTACCGGAGGCCCAAAACGAAGAAGGCACAACTCCCGGAAACGATCCCATGGGGGCATGCCGCCCTCGTCCTGTTCGAGGGCGTAGTACCAAGTCTGGGCGGCCCCGCGGAGGTGATAGGACGCCAGCCAAGTCCGTTCTGAAAAGGACGTGCGCTGGCCGCGGAAGAACTGGTCACACTGGTTGAGCCAGTTAAGCGGGTCGTCGGAGCCGTCGTACGTGGCGAAGTCGATCTTGGCGAACCGGGGCGGCTGCTGGTGTGGCACGCCCTGGCCCGTTGCCTCGGCGGTGCGGAGGGCTGATGATGGCGCCCGGTTCATGGTGGAAGGCCCGGCGTAGTTCCCGGCGGCGCCCGACGCCTCGGGCTGCAGCGGAAAAACAGACAGTGACCGGGTCTCCTGGTAGGCCGACGGCTGTCCGTGGAGCCAGCCGGGAAGCGGCGATGGGGACGGCGGAAAACGGACCTCCTGTATGGGAAGCCCGCTCGGCGAAGACCTGCCCAGGTTAGGGCTGGGCGGGGGCGGTGGAGGAGCCTGCTCCGAGGCCGCTGGCAGGTAGGGCGCGACGGAGGACGGCGCGGCCGGCGCGGTCCAGGTGGGCCACTGCGGCCCCGTGGTGGCGACGATCGGCGCGGCTGCCGGCGCGATCTGCGGCGGCCACTGCGGCCAAGACGGCGGCGCAGCCGCTGGGGCGGGGAGCGCCGGGTAGCCTCCGGTGATTGCCCCCGGTGCCGAGTACCACGGAAGCATCTGCTGATGACCCGCGGCCATGGCTGGATGGAGCGGAGGCGGCCCGTACGGTCCTGCCAGGTAGAGGCGGATCCCTTGTACCGCGGTGACGAGGTCGTTGAGGACGCCCGCCATTGCCTCCGGCGTGAACTGTGGCGGCTGCGGGGGAGGAGACGGCGGCGGCGAGGGTTGGACGGGGGCCGGTGGCGTGGTGCCGGGCGCCGTCAGGGGCAGCATCGTGAGGGACGCCGTGGCGCCCGCCGCGATCGACGCCGAGGCGTCCGACGAGAGCGAGGCCGAGATGTCCTGCGCGGAAGCGGCGGTGGTGGAGGAGTTGGCGGGCAGCGGTGGCGGTGGCGGCGGTTGAATTGTCGAAGACATGGTCGAAACCCGGGTACCTGATACCAAATTGGTAGGACTAGGGTTCCTACCGGCCCTACTCCGTAGGTTATACGGGCAGGATAGCGAGGGTTGAGGGCGAGGGCGGCGGCTCCGGCGCGTTGGCGCCGTCGCGAGGAGGAAGAAGGACGGTGCGGCTAGGGTTTGGTGCGGCTAGGGTTTCCGGCTCCTCTGGAGCCGGGCAATATGATAGAACTATCTTTATTGCTTGATCTCAAAACGATGTCTTACATGAGTATTTATAACTTTAGCCTAAGATAACTTTCCTAAGATAACTTTCCTAAGATAACTTGTGGGTCAAGCCCCTAATACTAATGCCCGGTGGGCCTCTTCCTAGAATAGACCAAGCCGGTCATAACATTATACCTACAGAAGTTGGCCAAGGAAATGATAATTCCAATAGATGATATAAAATTAAAGATGCAGGTGGAGAGGACTGAAAACCCAAACTACTGGCTCATAAATATAACAAAAGAGATTTTTTGCCTCCAAATCTTTGAGCTTCCTCATTCCGATGCTACAGACGTTGCAATATTGACAAGACAAAATTTGCAAATTTATGTTCCTAAATATACACACAGCTAGAAACATCAAGAAAGCATAGCCAATCCTCACAAGTCATGGTTTCCTCGATTAAAAGAACCATATTATGTGATCGGATCTCGCGTTATCATTGTCGAGAATGTGCTATTCTCTAAAATCCAGCACAATTTTTGCCTCACTCAGAGGAAATGACATACTGCTGCGCTTAAATGGCTAGAATTGTTCTTGATTTACACAACCTTTTTTGGCACAGTGTGACTCACCCCAAGCACGGAGAGACAACAGGGCGTAAGGGCCAAACTATGGTGAGAGAACGGATCCCCCTTTGTCATCCTGCTGCACTTTGAGGGGATGTCATGACTGGTGTGGACAAAGGTCAAAAGTGTGGCGGTCATCTTGGATAGCACCGATCCTAGGGATGCAGATGCAAACAGCGTCGCGTTGTCATGGGAGATAAAGATCAGAAGAATTACTACAAAATACTGAACTGAACAAGACAGTCAATGCTAACATATCTAAACCAGCTGCATGGCTGGAAATACAGCACAGCTTTGTCTCCAGTTGTCGGATCTCTCCAAAGGAGTCTACCCATGTGCACCCAAATATAAGTTGTTGATCTTGGCCAGCGGTGGTACCAGTTTCAACACGACACCGGATTTTGCAAGTGTCACTCTAGTCCTGTCATGAAGAAACACGTTCAGGAGTTAGATAAACATAAATGGTTTCTATAGAACCTTGAAAACAATTATTTTGACCATAAGCTTTTACAGCAGCTTTCAGACACAAATATATCCATAGAAATAGTCAAACACCAATTGGAGTTAGATAAACATAAATGGTTTCTATGTCACTCTCCGTGGGGCTTCCACCTTGCTTGGTGGATCAATTGTTGCATTTTCACACTCTGCCCTGGTCACTGTTTCTGTGTGCTACAGCAACTAAGATGTACAAACATTGAGAGCTTTAAATCAGAACTTAACTCACTGGTAGGGAAAACAATGCAGACACAGGCTACTCTATACAGTTTGACGTGATATGTAGTGATATTTATGCAGACAAAGAATATAACTTAGCAATCTTATTTCCTTTCATCCCCGGTGGGAAACACCATACCTCAAGAAGAACCGAGCTCCTCCTCCTTGCTAAGATTTACTGGTCAATGGTCAGCTCTGGTATCTGCTCTATTGGCCTCCTCCTTGCAATTCTTCATAGACTAAAGAGCCAAAAAAAAAATCAGAGCAGACTAAATGTGGGAAATGAATTATAGTATATCAAACATTAAACTTAGCAAGAGTGTACTTGTCCTCAACTGGACACTGCTTATGAGTAGCTAAAGATTGGGCTAATGCCTGCATTGGAGACTTTATATTGCCTAGTGCGGACACAAATACGTACAAAAGTATCAAGACTTGCCAAGGCTCCATCAAGAGAAAAGAAATCAGAATAAGAAACTGAGGCTCCATCAAGAAGAAACATCCCAAATCAGTTTCTTATGGATACCTTTTGTCTATCTGCATATCATCAAATAGATAGTGTGCACCAACGGCGGAGCTATGTTAAAGGCTGAGGGGGCCGTGGCCCCCACAACCCATGTGGATTTTTTTTACTAGGTATGTAATCGCTTGCCCTGCAGCTCTTGGATGTCACATGCACATGTAGTAGAAGGCCTTTGATCGATTTCTTGGCTAGCTGTAGACGTATGCATGTGAACCTGGGCTTTCACTAGCGCTAGTATCGGATCGATTGATCTTTGACGCATCAACTCTCTCAACGGAACTCGCGTAAACTTAGGAGGTCAAGACGGAGGAACGAGGGCACGCCTGAGACGGTCGTCTTTGGTTCTTCGCCACTAGCCGGTGGTCATTCCTGTCGGCCGGCCGGCACGCCACTCCTCGTCGCAGGCCGCCCCCATACGAATTTGTCTACTTGATTTTGCAAGTGCCATCTACCCAGCTCAATTAAACCCTAAACTACTGGATCCCTTTTTTGCAATGTTACTCGTATGAGTAAATTGGGGGCAACACTAAATTTTGGAATATCTTGTTTTAATTTAGCAATTAGTATATTATTCATTTGACCTAATTTGGGGTATTTTGACGGAATTCAGTGTCTTCAAAGTTTGAACGCTAAGCGGCAACTTGTATATTTTGGTGTGTTTAGTTCTCTTATATGAAGCATATATATTGCTAATCATACATGTATTTTGTGATAAATATGGGTAATATAAGTATAAGTTTCCATGAAGGCTACAAGTTCTTGTTTGTTGAAGTAGGTTTTTTCTTGTCTTCGGCCCCCCATAAATTCTTGTCAAGCTCCGCCACTGGTGTGCACCGACCTCATCCTTCCTGGCCAGCTCCTTACTCCAAATCCCATTCATGTGACTACTATCAAATCCATATCCAAGTGGCAGGGAAAGGATAAGGAAGAGGGGAGGTCTCTCTCGTGGGTCGGTAGGCGCCTGCGCACGAGGTCGGAGGTCGGGGGAGACTAGAGGCAGCACCGCATGGGGCGAGATGAGTCGCGGTGGGCCTGGCCGCACGAGGTCGGGGTTGGAGGAGAGGCGGCACCGCACGGAGCGACGTGAAGGGTCTCGGTAGGTACCGCCGCACGAGGCCGGGGTCGGAGTGAGGTGGCGCCGCCGCCACGCCATGCGCCATTGCCATCTTCTGTGGTAGTACAACTCTATTTATTTATTTATTTTTGAGAAACTCCTGTTGTACAACTGGACTGGGCGCCTTCTCTTGTGGGCAAGCAAAAAGGCCCAAGCAACCAGAGAGCTCAGTTGGGCCGAGAAATTTAACGCGTGGTGGAGGTCGGAAAACCCAGGCAGATCTGACCCACAAATGCAGAGTTTCTAGCACGCAGATCGCGCCGATAGATGGTTCATACAGGATCTGAATCCGAGTAGAAGACTGCCTTCGCCCCGGAGAGGGATACTAATTCGGGATGTCCGATCCGGTTCCCAATCAGACTTCGCCCCGGATTCAGCTCTCCCAATCGCCCAATCCCACTATATATATCTGATCCGGCGGTGCCTCTTCCGGATCCCCAAAATCACCCGGTGGGCGGCGTGAACACAGTCGAAGGCCCCGGAGGCGAGGCAAGGGCGCAAGGCCCGGTTTCCAACTTGATGGCTAAAGGCGGCAAGGCCAAAAATGGCCCGGCGAGCGGCGGTCAGCCACCGCCTCAGATCAGCCACCTTGTTCTGTTTCAAGGTGAGGCCTACGAGCCCCTGTCAAGCTACACAACAACGCATCCTGCCCGTGTGGACACCGACCAACCGGTCGGCCAGTCGGCGGTTCCCGCCATGGAACCGGAGCAGCTCGGCCCCTCGACGCGACGCCTCGTCTTTTCTCTGGCGGATGCCCTAGACGACCTGGTTAAGAGCCTGTTTGGTTCCAATAAGTCACCCGACTTATAAGTCAGGTGACTTAAAACCAGTGACTTATAAGTCACGCCTGTTTGGTTGTCACCTGACTTATAAGTCACCTGACCACACCTTAAAATAATGCATGTGTAAAATAGATCAATAAATCATGCATAAACCCAATAATTCATGTATACCAAACAGCAGAATAGATCAATAAGATTATCTGTACCTATATGTAGAACACAATATGTAGAACATGCATTCAGATCCATATCAAACCCCATGCCTAAGTACATTCCAAGCAAAGTGCTGTTGCTGCCCGCTCGCTCGCTCATGCACCGTGCTGCTGCTGCTGCTGCTGGGGCGGCGGCGCTGGGTGGTGCTGGTGCTGGTGCTGGTGGTGGGGAGGAGGGCTAGGGTCATGGTGGAGCGGCGGCAACGACTGCGGGGACGTGGCCGAGGTCTTGGCGAGGTGCTTGTTGTTGTGCATCCACACCTTGAGCACGCGGCGGGGGACGCCGACCTGGGCGCAGAAGGCGTCCACCATGCCGTCGTCGGGCTTCTGCACGCGCCAGCCCACGCGGTGCGCGAACTCCAGCATGCGCTCCTTCTGCTCCGGCGTGAACTTGGTCCGGAACCGCTTCTTGCTCGGTGCCGGGGGCGCGGAGGCCGACCCGCCCACGGCCGCCTGCGCCTGCGAGTGGGACGGTGGGGGCGGCGGCGGTGGGGCGCGCAGCTCCTCGCTGGCCATGGTGCAACCTCGAGTTCCTGCCGGCCATGGTGGAGACCGGGCGGCGAGCGAAGGAGGCGAGCGGATCCGGGCAGCGGCGTACTGGATCTCGAAGGAGGCGTGCTGGATCGGAAGGATTGCGGCGGGGGCGAGCGTGCGATGGAGGGTGGCGGCGGCGAGGGTTTGGGTGCGGGGTGGGAACGAGCTCGGGATGGGTCACGGGTGGGGATCCAGTGTGGACCTGAAGGAGAAAAGGTGGTGGGTCCACACAAAAAAGGTGACTTATAAGTTTTAAGTTGGGGGTGGAGCAACTTATGACTTATAAGTTGGGGTGACTTATAAGTTGGGGTTGTTTGGGAAAATAAGTCACTTTTTTCACTTTTGGACTTATAAGTTGGTGACTTATTTGGAACCAAACAGGGCCTAACTCCGGCATCTGCTTAGAGAAGCTCGAGGACACTCGAGTCGCTGTTTTGCCTGATGGCCGGATAAAGTTTGTTAATGCTGTTTTCGTGGAGAGAAAGGATCTGCCCAGTCTAAGGGAGTTCAAGATCATGGTGGCAGAGAATTACAATGATCTCGCCGGCATAATCACCCGCTACTTGTCTCCCGTGTCGCATTGCATCCCGGCGGAGGTCACGCATCTGCTCTACTTGATGAGGAATAGAGCGTGGGAGATGAGGTATTTAATCACCTACCACTCTGCCACGGTGCCTCTGGGGAACCGGTCGGACCTCTTTCTCATAATGCATAGCTATGTATGGGAGGTGCTGAGAAAGATTGACCCTGCGGGGTACGAGTATGTCATGGAGAATCTTGAGTATGATCCTGATTGGAGGAATGCGGTCGTTAACAACGAGCATTTGCAGAAGTACTATGCAGGCGGAGCCGCATCATATGAGAGTAATGCACAGCTGCAGGGAAGCGTGCGCGACGCCATGAACGAGCATCGCCAAGTGATGAGGTACAATCATTATGGCCTAAGTCACCCTCTCCGGCATGCTGCTGACTCATCGGCACCAAATGGAATGCTTTACAATCCGGTGCAATTGGGCCACATGTATCACGCCAACTTCGCACGGCTTACATACTCGATGCAAGCAGCCCTGCATGCCATTGATCGCCTCAGGTGTGTTGGGATCAAGTCTATCTTCTTGTCGAACAATTCAGAAAAGGAGTATCAAGAGATACGGTAGAGGGTGTCGAGCTGATGATGGATGGAGGTGCTACATCGTCCGTAGCAACTAACTCTCACAATCTGTAAACGTTGCGATGCTTTTGGTTTTAGTAGTTTGTTAATTGCTACTAGTTTGGTTGGCTTTTACTCTCGGAGTGCGTCCATTTCTGCTGCCTTGAAATGCTTATTTAATCTTGTAATGCTGGGCTTGAATTGCTAGTTCTTTGGGTCTAGGAATGATGTGGGTTGATGGTTGTGACATCAGATGAGGCTTAATGCGTTTGCTGGCTAATAGTTCGTTTTTTATATGGCTGGCTTTTAGTTCAAACTCACTACAAAATAACAAGATAATCTGCTACCAGTTAAATCGAGAGATGAAGGCCCTCTGAAATGCCATGCTGGTTATCTGGACTCAACATTTCCAGGAATTACTTGATGACAGATGTTTTTTCCATGGTTATGTGAATACAGATCAGGCTAAAAACCAACCAACCCACTGATTATCTTGACGAACATGACAAAATATTACTTAGTTAACAACTCTGCAATTTTAGTACCCATCACAAAAGAACTAGTTACCATTTCCCCAGTTCACGGCGACAGTTCGCATGCTAAGTACAATAATAAAATACAAGCTGTGATCAACTGCTCGACGTGCCAGTGTCCATGGCACCTAGATTTAACTCTTCATCAGAATCAATTGTGTCTTCGAAATCATAGTAGGGATGCGCCTGCACACAGAAAACTTAGTTCATTTGTTTCCCATACCCCTAAAGAACCATACTAAAATGTGTTGAAGATAGTTTTAAGACCAATGGTTCATCTTACATTAGAATCAAAATATTATTCAAGGCATGAACTTTGCAAGATTAGGAACGGACATATGTCACATACCTCAGGCTGAGGCTTTACACCTTAAAAGTACTGAAATCAGGAGTAGCAAAATCAGGTGGACTGAGGACAATATATGCTCCAGAATTGTTGTAACGGTCCTCTGAAGCCTATACCGTAATCAGATATTGACTGTTAGATTGTACAAGATCTTTTATGAGAATATTGAGTCAAACACAACACGAAGTACAACTTTACATTAGTTGTAAAGTCAATCATTTAGAAAAGATCCACTTATGAAACTTGTATCAAAGAACAAAAGGGTTGTATATAAGCTTCTCAGGAAATTAATAAGGATGTTAGAGATTCTTGGTGTTCATTGGAAGGCGTGTGAGACATGATGGCCGGAAGAAGAATAAGTCTTCACTCCTACAGAGTATGAGTCTTAGGGGCAGTTTAGCTCGCTTCCACAGCTCTTGACACCTGCCCTGGGAGCCTTCCTGAGAGCTGACTCGTTTGTGTTTGGTGCATGTCCGCAACATGGTGGCGTCGTGTAGGATCGGAAGTATGTTTAGAGGGGGGTGATTAGACTACTTAACTTGATAAAAACTTAACATTTTCCCAATTTTAGTTCTTGGCAGATTTTAGCAACTTTAGGACAAGTCAAGCACTCATCACACAATTCAAGTAAGCATGCAAAGAGTATATAGGCAGCGGAAAGTAAAGCATGCAACTTGCAAGAATGTAAAGGGAAGGGTTTGGAGAATTCAAACGCAATTGGAGACACGGATGTTTTTCCCGTGGTTCAGATAGGTGGTGCTATCCTACATCCACGTTGATGGAGACTTCAACCCACGAAGGGTAACGGTTGCGCGAGTCCACGGAGGGCTCCACCCATGAAGGGTCCACGAAGAAGCAACCTTGTCTATCCCACCATGGCCATCGCCCACGAAGGACTTGCCTCACTAGCGGTAGATCTTCACGAAGTAGGCGATCTCCTTGCCCTTACAAACTCCTTGGTTCAACTCCACAATCTTGTCAGAGGCTCCCAAGTGACACCTAGCCAATCTAGGAGACACCACTCTCCAAGAAGTAACAAATGGTGTGTTGATGATGAACTCCTTACTCTTGTGCTTCAAATGATAGTCTCCCCAACACTCAACTCTCTCTCATAGGATTTGGATTTGGTAGAAAGAAGATTTGAGTGGAAAGCAACTTGGGGAAGGCTAGAGATCAAGATTCATATGATAGGAATAGAATATCTTGGTCTCAACACATGAGTAGGTGGTTCTCTCTCAGAACATATGAGTTGGAAGTGTAGATGTGTTCTGATGACTCTCTCCACGAGTGAAGAGGAGGAGGAGGGGTATTTATAGCCTCCACACGAAATCCAACCGTTACACACAATTTACCAATCTCGGTGGGACCGAATCAACAAACTCGGTCGGACCGAAATAGTAAACCTAGTGACCGTTAGAGATTTTCGGTGGGACTGACATGCAACTCGGTAGGACCGATACGGTTAGGGTTAGGGCATAACGTAATCTCGGTGAGACCGATTACACAAACTCGGTGAGACCGATTTGGTAATTAGCTAACCAGAGAGTTGGTCAGGCAAACTCGGTGGGACCGATTTGCTCTTTCGGTGAGACCGAAATGTTACAAAAGGGAAACAGAGAGTTTACATTGCAATCTCGGTGGGACCGATCCGCTCTTTCGGTGAGACCGAAAAGTTACGAAGAGGAAACAGAGAAATTGCAATCCCATCTCGGTGAGACCGAGATCCCTATCGGTACAACCGATTTGCTAGGGTTTGGCAGTGGCTTATGACATGTGAAACTCGGTGGCGCCGGATAGAAAAAATCGGTAGGACCAAGTTTGGCTTAGGGTTTAGGTTATATGTGGATATGGGAAAGTAGCTGAGGATTTTGGAGCATATCATTAAGCACATGAAGCAAAAGGCTCATTAAGCAACACCTCATCCCTCCTTGATAGTATTGGCTTTTCCTATGGACTCAATGTGATCTTGGATCACTAAAACGTAAAATGAAGAGTCTTGAGCTTTTGAGCTTGAGCCAATCCTTTGTCCTTAGCAGTTTGAGGGTTCCACTTTCACCATCCATGCCATGCCAATCATTGAGCTTTCCTGAAATAATTGTCTTGGAATAGCATTAGCTCAATGAGCTATATGTTGTTATGAATTACCAAAACCACCTAGGGATAGTTGCACTTTCACGTCGGTTTGGCCTGGATAATGGGACAAAGTGGTTAGTCTGGCTTGCAGCATGAGGCACGTGGTTAGCCTGGACCAGGCGATCGATTTTGGATGCCTGGCCATGCCTAGTGCATGAGCCTGAAGATAATCTCATGTGTTATTAGGAGGCTACAAAAAACGAGGCAGATGGAGGAGAAAATAACGATAGCTTAGTGTCCACCGGGCAGGCACTGAACCAAACACTTCTTCCCTATTCTGGCCTGGTCAGGCAAAAGTATCCATTTTCTCTGGCACAAACTAGGCACCAAAACTTCCGAGGCATGTTTGTTGGGGAACGTAGTATTTCAAAAATTTCCTACAATCATGCAAGATCTATCTAGGAGAAGCATAGCAACGAGCAGGGAGAGTGTGTCAACGTACCCTCATAGACCGAAAGCGGAAGCGTTTAATAACACGGTTGATGTAGTCGAACGTCTTCGCGGTCCAACTGATCCAAGTATCGAACGTACGACACCTCCGTGTTCAGCACACGTTCAGCACGATGACGTCCCTCGAGCTCTTGATCTAGTTGAGGACGAGGTAGAGTTTCGTCAGCACGACGGCGTGGCGACAGTGATGATGAAGTTTGAAAGCACAAGTGCTCCCTGTGTGGTTTTGGTAATTAATGTCAACATATCTCTTGTTGGACTAACACCTTTACCTAGTATGTTTCAGATAAGTTCAACAATGGAGTGGCATGGACTAGAGGATGTGGAACCCCTTCAAGATGCTAAGGACAAAGGATTGGCTCAAGCTTCAAGATCAAGACTCTACATTTTCTATTTTAGTGATCCAAGATCACATTGAGTCTATAGGAAAAGCCAATACTATCAAGAGGGGATGAGGTGTTGCTTAATGGCTTGCTTGCTCAAAGTGCTTAGTGATATGCTCCAAAACCCTCAACTACCTTCCCACATCCACATATGACCTAAACCAAAAGTCAAACTCGGCCTCACCGATTCTTTCTATCCGGCGCCACCGAGTTTCACATGTCATAGCCACTGCCACAAACCCTAGCAAATCGGTTTTACTGATAGGGATCTCGGTCTCACCGAGATGGGATTGTAATCTCTTTGTGTATGTCCATTACCAAAATCGGTCTCACCGAGTTTGAGCAATCGGTACTACCGAGATTACAATGCAAACCCTCTGGTTAGCTTATTACCAAAATCGATCCCATCGAGTTTGTGTAATTGGTCTCACCGAGTTTGCCTGACCAACTCTCTGGTTAGCTTATCACCAAATCGGTCCCACCGAGCTGCATCTCAGTCCCACCGAAAATCCTAGCGGTCACTAGGTTTGCTGAATCGGTCCGATCGAGTTTAACCATTCGGTCCCACCGAGTTTGGCAAATTGTGTGTAACGGTTAGATTTTGTGTGGAGGCTATATATACCCCTCCACCCACTCTTCATTCGTGGAGAGAGCCATCAGAACATACCTACACTTCCAATACACATTTTCTGAGAGAGAACCACCTACTCATGTGTTGAGGTCAAGATATTCCATTCCAACCATATGAATCTTGATCTCTAGCCTTCGCCAAGTTGCTTTCCACTCGAATCTTCTTTCCACCAAATCCAAATCCTGTGAGAGAGAGTTGAGTGTTGGGGAGACTATCATTTGAAGCACAAGAGCAAGGAGTTCATCATCAACACACCATTTGTTACTTCTTGGAGAGTGGTGTCTCCTAGATTGGCTAGGTGTCACTTGGGAGCCTCCAACAAGATTGTGGAGTTCAACCAAGGAGTTTGTAAGGGCAAGGAGATCTCCTACTTCGTGAAGATCTACCGCTAGTGAGGCAAGTCCTTCGTGGGCGACGGCCGTGATGGAATAGACAAGGTTGTTTATTCGTGGACCCTTCGTGGGTGGAGCCCTCCGTGGACTCGCGCAACCGTTACCCTCCGTGGGTTAAAGTCTCCATCAACGTGGATGTGCGATAGCACCACCTATCGGAACCACGACAAAAACATCCGTGTCTCCAATTGCGTTTGAATACTCCAAACCCTTCCCTTTACATTCTTGCAAGTTGCATGCTTTACTTTCCGTTGGTCATATACTCATTGCATGCTTGCTTGATATGTATTGTGTTTGTTAAACTTGTGCTTAAACTCCACTTAAACTTAAGAATATTAAAAAGTGCAACTTTTGGCACTTAGTGTCTAATCACCCCCCCCCCCTCTAGACACCTCTCTTCGATCCTTTCAATTGGTATCAGAGCTTTGATCTCCATTGCCTTGGTTTAAACACCATTGAAGGAAGATGGATGTGTCTACTTTGGGGAGTCTTAGACATAGAGTGCCTATTCTTGATGGAGAGTATTTTCATGAGTGGAAAAATGAAATGCTTGAGATTTTCAATGAATATCATTTGAACAAGTACATCACTAGCCCTTGTGCACCTCATGTTGATCCTTTGCACCCTACCCTAGATGAAGATATTGACATGGTTCACAATCTTAGAGCTGTTGAGCTCATCATTAGAGGCTTGCCTAGAAATTTGATTAGATGTTTGCCTACTCTCAAGTGTGCCTACACCATATGGAGATTTCTTGACGAGCGATTTCCAGATTATTCCTTGAAAAATTTAGACGAAATTCTCCATAAGTCTATTGCCTTGAGTAAGATGAACTCTAGTGATCCTAGCTTTGGTGATTGTCTATTTGAGCTTACCAATCTCATGCGTGCTAAAGGAAATGTTGGAATCATTAGCGATATCATATCCGAAGCTATTAGAATTCATAAAGGTAACCATTGTGATGATCATTTATCTAATGAATTACCCTCTCTAGGAATTGACCAATCACAAGATGATGTTGAACATGGATACTATGATGAAGATGATGATAGTGACTATGATCTCGATGATGCGATGAGACATTTTGGTCTTATGGCAAATCTTCGCGGCTTCATGGCTGAGGAAAGGAAAGAGTCCTTGATAGTGGATGTACTGATCATATGACCGGAGATGAAGATATGTTCCGTGAGCTTGCTGAAAACGACAGCCCTCAAAAATATGTCACTTTTGGTGATAATTCAAAGGGTAAGGTGGTTGGCCTTGGTAAGGTGGCCATCTCACATGATAGCTCCATACAAAATGTCATGCTCGTTGAATCCCTTAGATACAATTTACTTTCAGTTTCTAGACTTGCGGATTTCGGTTTCAATGTCTTATTCATTGAAGTAGATTGCCAAGTGTTTCGTAGAGACAATCATAAAATGGTCTTTACTGGTATACGTAGAGGAGATCTTTACATTGTTGATTTCACTAAAAAGGCTCAACCTAGAAGTTGCTTAATTGCTAAATCTTCTAAAGGCTGGTTGTGGCATAGAGGACTAGGTCATGTTGGTATGCGAAATCTTGATAAGCTTATTAAAGGTGATCATATCCTTGGAATAAAAGATGTCACATTTGACAAGGATAGACTTTGTAGTGCTTGTCAAGCAGGGAAACAAGTTGGAGGAAGTCACCGCGCGAAGAACATCATGACCACAAGAAGACCACTCGAGCTACTTCACATGGATCTCTTTGGTCCAAATGCCTATAAGAGTCTCGGTGGTAACTCATTTGGTCTAGTCATAGTTGATGATTTTTCAAGATTTACGTGGGTGTTCTTTCTTGATGACAAATCGCAGGTCCAAAAGATCTTCAAAAACTTCGCTAGGAAGGCCCAAAATCAGTTTGACGTGAAGATCAAGAAGGTTCGGAGCGACAATGGAACGGAGTTCAAGAATGCAAATGTGGACACTTTCTTGATGAAGAAGGGATTTCACACGAGTTCTCGGCTACGTACAACCTCAACAAAATGGAGTTGTTGAAAGGAAGAACCGGACTCTTATCAAGATGGCAAGAATGATGCTTGATGAGTACAAAACGCCAAAGCACTTTTGGGCGGAAGCGGTTGAGACAGCTTGTCATTCAACAAATCGCTTGTATCTTTACAAGCTACTGGGCAAGACGGCATACGAGCTCCTCACCGGTAACAAACCCCAAGTTGGATACTTTCGAGTATTTGGCTCAAAGTGCTACATTCTTGATAAGCATCGTCATTCTAAATTTGCTCCTAAATCTCATGAAGGTTTCCTACTTGGTTATGGCTCAAACTCTCACACTTACCGTGTCTACAACAATTTCACCCGAAAGGTTGAAGAGACGGTAGATGTGAAGTTTGATGAATCTAACGGCTCGTAAGTAGAGCAATTGCCAATTGATGTAGGAGACAAAGACCCTTCGGAAGCAATTCAAGACTTGTCCATTGGCAAGATTCGTCCAACGGAAGTGAAGGAGAGTATCTCGTCCGTCCAAGTGGAAGCTTCTACCTCACGACAAGGTGAACCAAGAGTTGATACGGAAGAATCCACAAGTGGGACACGCCAAGATGAAGAAAACGAGGAAGTACACCAAGATGAACATCAACAACCTCCTTCTCCACCACGACAAGAGAACGACAACGTCAACAATGAAGAAGGCCAAGAAGAAGAACAAGATGAAGAGGATGTTCCACCCCGACCCAAGAAAAAGCTTTCACGAGTTCGAGCAAGAATTGCCAAAGATCATCGCGTCGAGCAAATCTACAATGATATCCAAACCGGGAGAATCACTCGCTCTAAAACTCGTTTGGCTAACTTTTGTGAACATTACTCATTCATCTCTAGCATTGAACCTATGAAGGTTGAAGAAGCATTGGAGGATCCGGACTGGATAAACGCTATGCATGAAGAGCTACACAACTTTGAGAGAAATCAAGTGTGGACATTGGTCGAGAAGCCCGAAAACAACCACAACATCATTGGTACCAAATGGGTGTTTCGCAATAAGCAAGATGAAGATGGACAAGTGGTTCGCAACAAAGCACGTCTCGTCGCCCAAGGCTACACACAAGTTGAAGGTATGGACTATGGTGAGACATATGCTCCCGTTGCTAGACTTGAGTCCATTCGCATCTTACTTGCTTATGCTAATCACCATGATATCACCTTGTACCAAATGGACATTAAAAGTGCTTTTCTAAATGGCAAAATTGAGGAGGAAGTTTATGTTAAGCAACCTCCTGGCTTCGTCAATCCTAAGAAACCTAATCATGTTTACAAACTTCACAAAGCCCTTTATGGTCTTAAACAAGCTCCTAGAGCATGGTATAAATGCTTGACCAAGTTCCTTATTGAAAAAGGCTTTGGAATTGGTAAAATTGATTCTACTCTTTTTACTAAAAGGGTTAATGGAGAACTATTTGTGTGCCAAATTTATGTTGATGATATCATATTTGGTTCAACTAACCCTCATTTTAGTGAGAAGTTTGGAAAGCTAATGTCGGAGAAGTTCGAGATGTCTATGATGAGTGAACTCAAATTCTTTCTTGGTTTGCAAATCAAGCAAACTAAGGAAGGTACCTTTGTCTCTCAAACGAAGTGCACCAAGGACTTATTCAAGAAGTTCAATATGCAAGAATGCAAAGGTATGACTACACCCATGCCTACTAGTGGACATCTTGATTTGACCAAAGATGGTGAACCGGTTGATCAAAAGGTTTATCGCTCTATGATTATTTCATTGTTATATCTATGTGCCTCTTGTCCCGATATTATGCTAAGTGTGTGCATGTGTGCACAATATCAAGCTACTCCTAAAGAATGTCATCTTAAGGCTGTGAAAAGGATAGTGAGATACCTAATCCGTAAACCAAATTTTGGCATTTGGTATCCTAAGAGGTCCTCTTTTGATCTTGTTGGCTACTCCGATTCGGACTATGCCGGAGACAAGGTTGATAGAAAGTCCACTTCGGGTACTTTTTAATTCCTTGGTAGATCTCTTGTGTCTTGGTCTTCCAAGAAACAAAACTCGGTATCCTTATCCACCGCCGAAGTGGAATACATTGCCGCTGGTTCATGTTGTGCTCAATTACTTTGGATGACCCAAACTCTTAAAGATTATGGGATATATGTGAAACATGTTCCATTGCTATGTGACAATGAAAGTGCTATTAATATTGCTCACAATCCCGTGCAACATTCTCGAACTAAGCATATTGAAGTTCGTCATCATTTCATTCGAGATCATGTTGCAAAAGGGGACATTAACCTTAAGCATGTTCGCACCGATAAGCAATTAGCGGATATATTCACTAAACCACTTGATGAGAAAGTGTTTTGCAGGTTGAGAGGTGAATTGAAAATCATTGATGCTTCAAACTTGGAGTAGGAACTCCATTTGATACATGCGGGGCATGAGCCTATGACTAATCCTCGATATTTCTCTTATGATGCTATTCATATGTCTTGGATATATTTGTACCTTGCATGTTATCTAACCCGTGTAGGTACTTGGTTGAATCTAAATCTATGAGATTGCAACTCACTCACATCTTGAGCAATCTCTACATCACCAAGTCTCTACACAATGGTGGTTGAAGACAAGGAAGCACGAAACCATTCAAACATATCCTTTGGCAAATTCTATGTTGAGTCTCATGATTGTCATTTTGGATACACAAGTGCTCTTCCTTGCAAAGCTAACCCATGTAGGTAGATGAACTCAAACTCCAAGTGGTGCTCCCAACTCTTGATGAACTACATCAACCTTGAGCAACCCACACAAGTTCAACTACATGATCAAGATCAACACCACCACCCAAGGTATGTTATTCCATCTTAGAGAAGCTTTACTCCAAGTCATGAGCCAAAGCAACTCGACAAGATGTGAATACATCAAAATGCTTAAATGAAAAATGGTAACCCCATTTTGAGCTTAAACGATGAGTATGACCTATGATCAAGTGATCTCACTTGACTCCTAAGTCAATATACTCTAACATAGGTGACTTTGTCGCCGCCCAACTCTAGATGAAGTCCTCTTGTGTTCTTTTCTGTGTTATTGCATTTGTCTCTTGCATATTTGTTTCCCCTTTCAAAAAAACTTCATCTAGAACTTTTAGTTTCTTTTCTTTCCTTTTTGTTCTGCATTTTCTGCATCCAATTCATTGCAAATATTTCAGTTAATTCCTTGCATATCCTTGTGAGATTTTACTTGTCTAGTGAGCTGAGGTGACAAGTGGTTTCACTCTGATGAACTCGGTCACACCAGTTTGTTCTCTTCGTCCCAACCGAAATCTTTCGGTGCAACCGAAGCACACAACTCGGAGTCACCGATTCCACCACAGGAAAACCAACTTGCCACTTATTCCTGATTTCTGTTTGCTCCAGCTCCACTCAATGATTCTTGTCCTCTACCAGCACCATATTAGACACGCTGCTTTGCTCTGTGACACAAGGACCAACCCATTTGTATCACATGTCCAGAAGAGCCCTTCTTGGAAATTGATGTCAAAGGGGGAGAGAGAGATCACATCAAAGCTTAATCTTTCCTATAGGGGGAGAAAGAGAGAATACTCAGGGGGGGAGAGTTTCTCAACAAGGAGAAAATAATATCATCAAAGACCCCAGATGCTTGGTGTTCAAGAGGAGAGATGTCACATGTCTTTAAGAGGGGAAAGACATGTTTGTTTGCTTGCTTCAGCTCAAGCTCTGTTGTTTCTTTTTTGTTACTCTGATTTTTTGTTCCCTATCTTCTCCCAATATCTCATGTTAGATTCAGGGGGAGCAAGACATATAAGGGAAGGAAATATCTGATTTTATTGCATATCTTTACCTTTGGGGACATGTCTATATCCAATGTGGTACTTAGTACTCACTCTACATGTCATCCCAGTCTTGGCTCTCTTGTGGTTTCTCTTGTTTGCTCTGGTCAGTAGGTGTATATGTGTTATTTAACCTTGTTTGCGCAGGTTCATCCCATCCTAAGCCAACTCAAGACCACAAGGTAAGTATATGCATCACAGTCATGTGAATGAGAAGTTCTTGCTGATGTACATACTATTTGAAAGAAGGACTCATGAGCATGAAGGTACATTTCTCACTTTCACATCATTTGTTCTGATGCATATAGCCAAGATACATGCAACACATTGCTTACTCTGTCATGTTTACGCATTCACATGCTCCCATATTCAATATTCACATGATTGCATACATGTAGGGGGAGCCTATGCATGTTACATGTCTTTCCAAAGCTTTACTTGCTATTCTCTATATCTTTATCTAAAGCTTTGATGTATGTTGTCATCAATTACCAAAAAGGGGGAGATTGAAAGCACAAGTGCTCCCTGGGTGGTTTTGGTAATTAATGTCAACATATCTCTTGTTGGACTAACACCTTTACCTAGTATGTTTCAGATAATTTCAACAATGGAGTGGCATGGACTAGAGGGTGTGGAACCCCTTCAAGATGCTAAGGACAAAGGATTGGCTCAAGCTTCAAGATCAAGACTCTACATTTTCTATTTTAGTGATCCAAGATCACATTGAGTCTATAGGAAAAGCCAATACTATCAAGAGGGGATGAGGTGTTGCTTAATGGCTTGCTTGCTCAAAGTGCTTAGTGATATGCTCCAAAACCCTCAACTACCTTCCCACATCCACATATGACCTAAACCAAAAGTCAAACTCGGCCTCACCGATTCTTTCTGTCCGGCGCCACTGAGTTTCAGATGTCATAGCCACTGCCACAAACCCTAGCAAATCGGTTTCACCAATAGGGATCTCGGTCTCACCGAGATGGGATTGTAATCTCTCTGTGTATGTCCATTACCAAAATCGGTCTCACCGAGTTTGAGCAATCGGTACTACCGAGATTACAATGCAAACCCTCTGGTTAGCTTATTGCCAAAATCGGTTCCACCGAGTTTGCCTGACCAACTCTCTGGTTAGCTTATTACCAAAATCGGTCCCACCGAGTTTGTGTAATCGGTCACACCGAGATTACGTTATGCCCTAA
The DNA here is from genome assembly GCA_032464435.1 of Aegilops umbellulata. NCBI lineage: Eukaryota > Viridiplantae > Streptophyta > Magnoliopsida > Poales > Poaceae > Aegilops > Aegilops umbellulata. The sequence goes on along the minus strand of CP136057.1, from coordinate 179,977,948 downwards.
CTCTAACCATATCGGTCCTATCGAGTTGCATCTCAGTCCCACCGAAAATCCTAACGGTCACTAGGTTTGCTGAATCGGTCCGACCGAGTTTAACCATTCGGTCCCATCGAGTTTGGAAAATTGTGTGTAACGGTTAGATTTTGTGTGGAGGCTATATATACCCCTCCACCCACTCTTCATTCGTGGAGAGAGCCATCAGAACATACCTACACTTCCAATACACATTTTCTGAGAGAGAACCACCTACTCATGTGTTGAGGTCAAGATATTCCATTCCAACCATATGAATCTTGATCTCTAGCCTTCCCCAAGTTGCTTTACACTCAAATCTTCTTTCCACCAAATCCAAATCCTGTGAGAGAGAGTTGAGTGTTGGGGAGACTATCATTTGAAGCACAAGAGCAAGGAGTTCATCATCAACACACCATTTGTTACTTCTTGGAGAGTGGTGTCTCCTAGATTGGCTAGGTGTCACTTGGGAGCCTCCAACAAGATTGTGGAGTTCAACCAAGGAGTTTGTAAGGGCAAGGAGATCGCCTACTTCGTGAAGATCTACCACTAGTGAGGCAAGTCCTTCGTGGGCGACGGCCGTGGTGGAATAGACAAGGTTGCTTCTTCGTGCACCCTTCGTGGGTGGAGCCCTCCGTGGACTCGCGCAACCGTTACCCTCCGTGGGTTGAAGTCTCCATCAACGTGGATGTACGATAGCACCACCTATCGGAACCACGACAAAAACATATGTGTCTCCAATTGCGTTTGAATACTCCAAACCCTTCCCTTTACATTCTTGCAAGTTGCATGCTTTACTTTTCGCTGCTCATATACTCATTGCATGCTTGCTTGATATGTATTGTGTTTGTTAAACTTGTGCTTAAACTCCACTTAAACTTAAGAATATTAAAAACTGCAACTTTTGGCACCTAGTGTCTAATCACCCCCCTCTAGACACCTCTTCTCGATCCTTTCAAAGTTACAGGCGCGGGGCTTGATACCTCTCCAACGTATCTATATGTTGTTATATTATCTATCTTGGATGTTTAATGGGCTTTTATATGTTGTTTTATATGATTTTTGGGACTAACCTATTAACCTAGAGCCCAGTGCCAGTTTCTGTTTTCTCCTTGTTTTTGAGTTTTGTAGAAAAGGAATACCAAACGGAGTCCAATTGACGTGCCAATTTTTGATGATTTTTTATGGACCAAAAGAAGACCACGGAGTATCAGAGTTGGGCTAGAAGAGTCCCGAGCTTCCCACGAGGGTGGGGGGCGCGCCCACCCCCCAGGGTGCTTGGGCCTGCCTCGTGGACAACTCGGGCACCTCCTTGACGTGAGACTGACGCCAAAAAATCCTATAAATACAGAAACCTCAGAAAATTAACCTAGATCGGAAGTTCCGCCGCCGCAAGCCTCTGTAGCCACGAGAAATCAATCTAGGCTCTCTCTGGCAACCTACTGGAGGGGGCCATCATCATCGGTGGCCATGGAGGAGGACCCCGGAGGGGCCATCATCACCATGAAGACCAAGGACCAAAGGGGGAAGGCCATGGAGGAGGAAGCACAAGGGGGAGAACCTCTCCTCCTCTCTTCCGGTGGCGCTGGAGTGCCATCGGGAGGGGAATCATCGCCACGGTGATCGTCTTCATCAACATCACCATCATCATCACCATCCTCATCTCTTTTACGTGGTCCACTCTCCAGCACCCCGGTGTAATCCCTACTTGAACATGGTGCTTTATGCCACATATTATGATCCAATGATGTGTTGCCATCCTATGATGTTTTGAGTAGATATCTTTTGTCTTTGGGTTGATTGATGATCTAGATTGGTATGAGTTTAATGTTTTACTTTGATGCTGTCCTATGGTGCCCTCCGTGTCGCACAAGCGTGAGGGGTTCCCGCTGTAGGGTGTTGCAATACGTTCATGATTCGCTTATAGTGGGTTGGTGAGTGACTGAAACACAAACCCGAGTAAGAGGGATTGTTGCGTATGGGAATAAAGAGGACTTCATGCTTTAATGCTATGGTTGGGTTTTACCTTAATGATCTTTAGTAGTTGTGGATGCTTGCTATAGTTCCAATCATAAGTGCATATGATCCAAGTAGAGAAAGTATGTTAGCTTATGCCCCTCCCTCATATGAAACTGCAATAGTGATCATCGGTCTTGTTAACAATTGCCTAGGACAATTCCGCACACCGATCCACCATTATTCCACACTCGCTATTCATAATATTTAGTATTATATTCTAACTTTATGATAAAAGCACCTACTTTTATATTTTAGCTCTCTGATATCTTACAAAGTTATCCTCTTCATACCCACAACGTAGTTTTATTTCTCGTTTCTAGTTGGAAGCAAACGTTTGATGTACGTAGAGTCGTATCAGTGGCAGATAGGGCTTGAGAGAATATTGATCTTACCTTTAGATCCTTGTGGGTTCGACACTCCATACTTATCACTTCCACCTTGGGAAATTGCTACGATGATTCCCTGCACTTGGGGATTATCAAGCTCTTTTCTGGCGTCGTTGTAGGGGAGCAATAGCGTGGGGTTGATATTCTCGTGTGTGCTTGTTTGCTTTCTTCACTAAGTAGATTTTGTTTTGTCCTTTTTGTTTATGTTTAGTTGTGGGTGAACCATACAATTTTTTAAAAAAGAATGAAAATACAAAAAAATATTTACTTGTCTTTCATGCCTAAAAAGTTTTTCAAAAAGAGAAGTGATTGGAAAGTTATGCATTGAAGAAGTGAGGGTCGACCTTGAGCACTTGTGTTCATGCTCACGGAAACAATGTAGAATTTTTCATGGAAGTTTCTCTGTAAATAATTATCCCCTTGAATATATTCATTGTATTATAAAAATAATGTGCCAAGCTTTGGTTTTAGGATGATTAGATTGCTTGTTTGCTATGTGCAAAACAAAAACAGAAACTATGGCTGTAGTGCGTGAATTTACATTTTTTACTGGAAAGCCAAATGGGTCTGAAACTTTTTGCACATTACTTCTGTACAAATTTTTCAAATTTTCATATTTATTTCATAATTTTAGGAGTCATAGAAGTTTACCAAACTTCCAGATTACTACAGACTGTTCTGTTCTTAATAGATTCTGTTTTGCGTGTGTTGTTTGCTTATTTCGATGAATCTATGGCTAGTATCGGGGGGTATGTGAAGGAAATATGCCCTAGAGGCAATAATAAAGTTATTATTTATTTCCTTATATCATGATAAATGTTTATTATTCATGCTAGAATTGTATTAACCGGAAACATAATACATGTGTGAATACATAGACAAACAGAGTGTCACTAGTATGCCTCTACTTGACTAGCTCGTTAATCAAAGATGGTTATGTTTCCTAACCATGAACAAAAGAGTTGTTATTTGATTAACGGGATCACATCATTAGAAGAATGATGTGATTGACATGACCAATTCCATTAGCTTAGCACCCGATCGTTTAGTATGTTGTTATTGCTTTCTTCATGACTTATACATGTTCCTATGACTATGAGATTATGCAACTCCCGTTTGCCGGAGGAACACTTTGTATGCTACCAAACGTCACAATGTAACTGGGTGATTATAAAGGAGCTCTACAGGTGTCTCCAAAGGTACATGTTGGGTTGGCGTATTTCAAGATTAGGATTTGTCACTCCGATTGTCGGAGAGGTATCTCTGGGCCCTCTCGGTAATGCACATCACATAAGCCTTGCAAGCATTGCAACTAATGAGTTAGTTGTGAGATGATGTATTACGAAACGAGTAAAGAGACTTGCCGGTAACGATATTGAACTAGGTATTGAGATACCGACGATTGAATCTCGGGCAAGTAACATACCGATGACAAAGGGAACACCGTATGTTGTTGCACATAGGTGGTTGGCGGGTGACAGTTTCTCCAACTTTAGTTGAACCGAGTGTGGCTACGCTCGGTCCTTGCAAAGGTTAAAACAGCACCAACTTGACAAACTATCGTTGTGGTTTTGATGCGTAGGTAAGAATGGTTCTTGCTAAAGCCCGTAGCAGCCACGTAAAACTTGCAACAACAAAGTAGATGTTGGGGAACGTTGCAGAAAATTAAAAATTTTCTTACGGTTTCACCAAGATCCATCTATGAGTTCATCTAAGCAACGAGTCATGGGAGAGAGATTGCATCTACATACCACTTTGTAGATCGCGAGCGGAAGCGTTCAATGAACGGGGATGAGGTAGTCGTACACGACGTGATCCAAATCACCGGAGATCCTAGCACCGAAAGGACGGCACCTCCGCGTTCAACACACGTACGATCAGCGTGACGTCTCCTTCTTCTTGATCCAGCAAGGCAAAGGAGAGGTTGGGGAAGAAGACTCCAGCAGCAGCACGACGGCGTGGTGATGGTGGAGTCGCAGTACTCCGACACGGCTTCGCCGAGCTCTACGGAGGAGGAGGAGGTGTTGGAGAGGGAGAGGGAGGCGCCAGGAGCAAGGGTGCGCTGCCCTCCCCTCACCCCTCTATTTATAGGGGAAGGGGCAAGGGGGGCCGGCCCCTCTAGATGGGATCTAGAGGGGGGGCGGCGGCCAGGGAGGGGGGACTTGCCCCCCAAGCAAGGGGAGCGCCCCCTTTAGGGTTCCCCCCCCAACCCTAGGCGCATGGGCCCTTGGGGGGAGGTGTACCAGCCCACTTTGGGCTGGTTCCCTTCCTCATACAGCCCATGAGGCCCTCCGGGAGAGGTGGCCCCTCCCGGTGGACCCCCAGAACCCCTTCGGTGGCCCCGGTACAATACCGATATGCCCCCGAAACTTCCCGGTGTCCGTATGACGACTTCCCATATATAAATCTTTACCTCCGGACCATTCCGAAACTCCTCGTGACGACCAGGATCTCATCCGGGACTCCGAACAACATTCGGGTTACTGCATATACATATCTTCACAACCCTAGCGTCACCGAACCTTAAGTGTGTAGACCCTACGGGTTCGGGAGACATGCAGACATGACCGAGACGGCTCTCGGGCAATAACCAACAGCGGGATCTGGATACCCATGTTGGCTCCCACATGCTCCACGATGATCTCATCGGATGAACCACGATGTCGAGGATTCAGTTAATCCCGTATACGATTCCCTTTGTCAATCGGTATTTTACTTGCCCGAGATTCGATCGTCGGTATCCCAATACCTCGTTCAATCTCGTTACCGGCAAGTCACTTTTCTCGTACCGTAATGCATGATCCCGTGATCAAACACTTTGATCACATTGAGCTCATTATGATGATGCATTACCGAGAGGGCCCGGTGATACCTCTCCGTCAAGCGGAGTGACAAATCCCAGTCTCGATCCGTGTCAACCCAACAGACACTTTCAGAGATACCCGTAGTATACCTTTATAGTCACCCTGTTACGTTGTGACGTTTGGCACACCCAAAGCACTCCTACGGTATCCGGGAGTTACACGATCTCATGGTCTAAGGAAAGGATACTTGACATTGGAAAACTCTAGCAAACGAACTATGCGATCTTATGCTATGTTTAGGATTGGGTCTTGTCCATCACATCATTCTCCTAATGATGTGATCTCGTTATCAATGACATCCAATGTCCATAGTCACGAAACCATGACTATCTATCGATCAACGAGCTAGTCAACTAGAGGCTTACTAGGGACATGTTGTTGTCTGTTATTCACACATGTATTACGGTTTCCGGATAACACAATTATAGCACGAATAAAGACAATTAACATGAATAAGGAAATATAATAATAATGCTTTTATTATTGCCTCTAGGGCATATTTTCAACAGTCTCCCACTTGCACTAGAGTCAATAATCTAGTTACATTGTCATGAATCGAACACCCATAGAGTTCTGGTGCTGATCATGTTTTGCCTTAGGGAGAGGTTTAGTCAACGGATCTGCGACATTCAGATCCGTGTGCACTTTACAAATTTCTATGTCTCCATCTTGAACATTTTCACGAATGGAGTTGAAGCGACGCTTGATGTGCCTAGTCTTCTTGTGAAACCTGGGCTCCTTTGCAAGTGCAATAGCTCCAGTGTTTGTCACAGAAGAGTTTGATTGGCCCCGACGCATTGGGTATGACTCCGAGGTCGGTGATGAACTCCTTCACCCAAATTGCTTCATGTGTTGCCTCCGAGGCTGCCATGTACTCCGCTTCACATGTAGATCCCGCCACAACGCTCTGCTTGCAACTGCACCAGCTTACTGCCCCACCATTCAAAATATACACGTATCCGGTTTGTGACTTAGAGTCGTCCAGATCTGTGTCGAAGATAGCGTCGACGTAACCCTTTACGACGAGCTCTTCGTCACCTCCATAAACGAGAAACATTTCCTTAGTCCTTTTCAGGTACTTCAGGATATTCTTGACCGCTGTCCAGTGTTTCTTGCCGGGATTACTTTGGTACCTTCCTACCAAACTTACGGCAAGGTTTACATCAGGTCTGGTACACAGCATGGCATACATAATAGAACCTATGGCTGAGGCATAGGGGATGACACTCATCTCTTCTATATCTTCTGCCGTGGTCGGGCATTGAGCTGAGCTCAATTTCACACCTTGTAACACAGGTAAGAACCCTTTCTTAGTTTGATCCATATTGAACTTCTTCAATATCTTATCAAGGTATGTGCTTTGTGAAAGACCTATGAGGCGTCTTGATCTATCTCTATAGATCTTGATGCCTAATATATAAGCAGCTTCTCCAAGGTCCTTCATTGAAAAACTCTTATTCAAGTAGGCCTTAATGCTGTCCAAGAGTTCTATATCATTTCCCATCAAAAGTATGTCATCTACATATAATATGAGAAATGCTACAGCGCTCCCACTCACTTTCTTGTAAACGCAGGCTTCTCCATAAGTCTGCGTAAATCCAAACGCTTTGATCATCTCATCAAAGCAAATGTTCCAACTCCGAGATGCTTACACCAACCCATAAATCGAGCGTTGGAGCTTGCACACCTTGTCAGCATTCTTAGGATCGACAAAACCTTCCGGCTGCATCATATACAATTCTTCCTTAAGGAAACCATTAAGGAATGCCGTTTTGACGTCCATTTGCCATATTTCATAATCGTAGAATGCGGCAATTGCTAACATGATTCGGACGGACTTCAGCTTCGCTACCGGTGAGAAAGTCTCATCGTAGTCAATTCCTTGAACTTGTCGATAACCCTTAGCGACAAGCCGAGCTTTATAGATGGTCACATTACCATCTGCGTCTGTCTTCTTCTTAAAGATCCATTTATGTTCTATGGCTCGCCGCTCAACGGGCAAGTCAGTCAAAGTCCATACTTCGTTTTCATACATGGATCCTATCTCGGATTTCATGGCTTCCAGCCATTTGTTGGAATCCGGGCCCGCCATTGCTTCCTCATAGTTCGAAGGTTCACCGTTGTCTAACAACATGATTTCCAAGACAGGGTTGCCGTACCACTCTGGTGCGGAACGTGTCCTTGTGGACCTTCGAATTTCAGTAGGAGCTTGATTAGAAGTATCTTGATCATCATCATTAATTTCCTCTCTAGTCGGTGCAGGCACCTCAGAAACGTTTTCTTGAGTTTCGCCATTTTCCGGTTCAAGAGGCAACACTTCATCAAGTTCTACTTTCCTCCCACTTACTTCTTTCGAGAGAAACTCTTTTTCTAGAAAGGATCCATTCTTGGCAACAAAGACCTTGCCTTCGGATCTGAGGTAGAAGGTATACCCAACAGTTTCTTTAGGGTATCCTATGAAGACGCATTTTTCCGACTTGGGTTCGAGCTTTTCAGGTTGAAGTTTCTTGACATGAGCATCGCATCCCCAAACTTTTAGAAACGATATCTTAGGTTTCTTCCCAAACCATAATTCATACGATGTCGTCTCAACGGATTTCGACGGAGCCCTATTTAAAGTGAATGCGGCAGTCTCTAAAGCATAGCCCCAAAAAGATAGCGGTAAATTGGTAAGAGACATCATAGATCGCACCATATCTAATAGAGTGCGATTACGACGTTCGGACACACCATTACGCTGAGGTGTTCCAGGCGGCGTGAGTTGTGAAACTATTCCACATTTTCTTAAGTGCGTGCCAAATTCGTGACTCAAGTATTCTCCTCCACGATCTGATCGTAGAAACTTGATCTTTCTATCACGTTGATTTTCAACCTCACTCTGAAATTCCTTGAACTTTTCAAAGGTCTCAGACTTGTGTTTCATTAAGTAGATATACCCATATCTACTCAAGTCATCAGTGAGGGTGAGAACATAACGATAGCCACCGCGAGCCTCAACACTCATTGGACCGCACACATCGGTATGTATGATTTCCAATAAGTTGGTTGCTCGCTCCATTGTTCCTGAGAACGGAGTCTTGGTCATTTTACCCATGAGGCATGGTTCGCACGTGTCAAATGATTCATAATCAAGAGACTCTAAAAGTCCATCTGCATGGAGCTTCTTCATGCGTTTGACACCTATGTGACCAAGGCGGCAGTGCCACAAATATGTGGGACTATTGTTATCAACTTTAACTCTTTTGGTATTCACACTATGAATATGTGTATCATCACGTACGAGATTCATTAAGAATAAACCATTAACCATCGGAGCATGACCATAAAACATATCTCTCATATAAATAGAACAACCATTATTCTCGGATTTAAATGAGTAGCCATCTCGAATTAAACGAGATCCAGACACAATGTTCATGCTCAAACTTGGCACTAAATAACAATTATTGAGGTTTAAAACTAATCTCGTAGGTAAATGTAGAGGCAGCGTGCCGACGGCGATCACATCGACCTTAGAACCATTCCCGACGCGCATCGTCACCTCGTCCTTCGCCAGTCTCCGTTTATTCCGCAGCTCCTGCTTTGAGTTACAAACGTGAGCAACTGCACCGGTATCAAATACCCAAGAGCTACTACGAGTACTGGTAAGGTACACATCAATTACATGTATGTCACATATACCTTTTGTTTTGCCGGCCTTCTTGTCCGCTAAGTATTTGGGGCAGTTCCGCTTCCAGTGACCACTTCCCTTGCAATAAAAACACTCAGTCTCGGGCTTGGGTCCATTCTTTGGCTTCTTCCCGGCAACTTGCCTACCGGGTGCGGCAACTTCCTTGCCGTCCTTCTTGAAGTTCTTTTTACCCTTGCCTTTCTTGAACTTAGTGGTTTTATTCACCATCAACACTTGATGCTCCTTCTTGATTTCTACCTCTGCTGATTTCAGCATAGCATATACCTCAGGAATGGTCTTTACCATCCCCTGCATATTGTAGTTCATCACAAAGCTCTTGTAGCTAGGTGGAAGCGACTGGAGGATTCTGTCAATGACCGCTTCATCCGGGAGATTACCTTCTAGTTGAGTCAAGCGGTTGTGCAACCCAGACATTTTGAGTATGTGTTCACTGACAGAGCTATTTTCCTCCATCTTACAGCTAAAAAATTTGTCGGAGACTTCATATCTCTCGACCCGGGCATGAGCTTGGAAAACCATTTTCAGCTCTTCGAACATCTCATATGCTCCATGTCTCTCAAAACGCTTTTGGAGCCTCGGCTCTAAGCTGTAAAGCATGCCGCACTGAACGAGGGAGTAATCATCGCAGCGTGACTGCCAAGCGTTCATAACGTCTTGTTCTGCAGGGAGAATAGGTGTGTCACCCAGCGGTGCTCGTAGGACATAATCTTTCTTGGCAGCTATGAGGATGATCCTCAGGTTCCGGACCCAGTCCGTATAGTTGCTGCCATCGTCTTTCAGCTTGGTTTTCTCTAGGAACGCATTGAAGTTGAGGACTACGTTGGCCATTTGATCTACAAGACATATTGTAAATATTTTAGACTAAGTTCATGATAATAAAGTTCATTTAATCAAATTATTTAATGAACTCCCACTTAGATAGACATCCCTCTTCTAGTCATCTAAGTATTACATGATCCGAGTCAACTAGGCCGTGTCCGATCATCACGTGAGACGGACTAGTCAACATCGGTGAACATCTTCATGTTGATCGTATCTTCTATACGACTCATGCTCGACCTTTCGGTCTTCTGTGTTCCGAGGCCATGTCTGTACATGCTAGGCTCGTCAAGTCAACCTAAGTGTTTTGCGTGTGTAAATCTGTCTTACACCCGTTGTATGTGAACGTTAGAATCTATCACACCCGATCATCACGTGGTGCTTCGAAACAACGAACTGTCGCAACGGTGCACAGTTAGGGGGAACACTTTCTTGAAATTATTATGAGGGATCATCTTATTTACTACCGTCATTCTAAGTAAACAAGATGCAAAACATGATAAACATCACATTCAATCAAATAATAAACGTGACATGATATGGCCAATATCACATAGCTCCTTTGATCTCCATCTTGGGGCTCCATGATCATCTTGTCACCGGCTTGACACCATGATCTCCATCATCATGATCTCCATCATTGTGTCTCCATGAAGTTGCTCGCCAACTATTACTTCTACTACTATGGCTAACGCGTTTAGCAATAAAGTAAAGTAATTTACATGGCGTTTCTCAATGACACGCAGGTCATACAAAAAATAAAGACAACTCCTATGGCTCCTGCCGGTTGTCATACTCATCGACATGCAAGTCGTGATTCCTATTACAATAGCATGAACATCTCATACATCACATATAGATCATTCATCATTCATCACAACTTTGGCCATATCATATCACAAAGCACTTGCTGCAAAAACAAGTTAGACGTCCTCTAATTGTTGTTGCAAGTTTTTACGTGGCTGAATTAGGGTTCTAGCAAGAACGTTTTCTTACCTACGTGAAAGCCACAACGTGATTTGTCAACTTCTATTTACCCTTCATAAGGACCCTTTTCATCGAATCCGCTCCAACTAAAGTGGGAGAGACAGACACCCGCCAGCCACCTTATGCAACTAGTGCATGTTAGTCGGTGGAACCGGTCTCACGTAAGAGTACGTGTAAGGTTGGTCCGGGCCGCTTCATCCCACAATACCACTGAAGCAATATAAGACTAGTAGCGGCAAGAAAGTTGACAACATCTACGCCCACAACAAATTGTGTTCTACTCGTGCAATAGAGAACTACGCATAGACCTAGCTCATGATGCCACTGTTGGGGAACGTTGCAGAAAATTAAAAAATTTCCTACGGTTTCACCAAGATCCATCTATGAGTTCATCTAAGCAACGAGTCATGGGAGAGAGATTGCATCTACATACCACTGTGTAGATCGCGAGCGGAAGCGTTCAACGAACGGGGATGAGGTAGTCGTACACGACGTGATCCAAATCACCGGAGATCCTAGCACCGAAAGGACGGCACCTCCGCGTTCAACACACGTACGGTCAGCGTGACGTCTCCTTCTTCTTGATCCAGCAAGGCAAAGGAGAGGTTGGGGAAGAAGACTCCAGCAGCAGCACGACGGCGTGGTGATGGTGGAGCCGCAGTACTCCGACAGGGCTTCGCCGAGCTCTACGGAGGAGGAGGAGGTGTTGGAGAGGGAGAGGGAGGCGCCAGGAGCAAGGGTGCGCTGCCCTCCCCTCACCCCTCTATTTATAGGGGAAGGGCAAGGGGGGCCGGCCCCTCTAGATGGGATCTAGAGGGGGGGCGGCGGCCAGGGAGGGGGGACTTGCCCCCCAAGCAAGGGGGGCGCCCCCTTTAGGGTTCCCCCCCAACCCTAGGCGCATGGGCCCTTGGGGGGAGGCGTACCAGCCCACTTTGGGCTGGTTCCCTTCCTCATACAGCCCATGAGGCCCTCCTGGAGAGGTGGCCCCTCCCGGTGGACCCCCAGAACCCCTTCGGTGGCCCCGGTACAATACCGATATGCCCCCGAAACTTCCCGGTGTCCGTATGACGACTTCCCATATATAAATCTTTACCTCCGGACCATTACGAAACTCCTCGTGACATCCGGGACTCCGAACAACATTCGGGTTACTGCATATACATATCTTCACAACCCTAGCGTCACCGAACCTTAAGTGTGTAGACCCTACGGGTTCGGGAGACATGCAGACATGACTGAGACGGCTCTCGGGCAATAACCAACAGCGGGATCTGGATACCCATGTTGGCTCCCACATGCTCCACGATGATCTCATCGGATGAACCATGATGTCGAGGATTCAATTAATCCCGTATACGATTCCCTTTGTCAATCGGTATTTTACTTGCCCGAGATTCGATCGTCGGTATCCCAATACCTCGTTCAGTCTCGTTACCGGCAAGTCACTTTTCTTGTACCGTAATGCATGATCCCGTGATCAAACACTTTGATCACATTGAGCTCATTATGATGATGCATTACCGAGAGGGCCCGGTGATACCTCTCCGTCAAGCGGAGTGACAAATCCCAGTCTCGATCCGTGTCAACCCAACAGACACTTTCAGAGATACCCGTAGTATACCTTTATAGTCACCCAGTTACGTTGTGACGTTTGGCACACCCAAAGCACTCCTACGGTATCCGGGAGTTACACGATCTCATGGTCTAAGGAAAGGATACTTGACATTGGAAAACTCTAGCAAATGAACTATGCGATCTTATGCTATGTTTAGGATTGGGTCTCGTCCATCACATCATTCTCCTAATGATGTGATCTCGTTATCAATGACATCCAATGTCCATAGTCACGAAACCATGACTATCTATCGATCAACGAGCTAGTCAACTAGAGGCTTACTAGGGACATGTTGTTGTCTGTTATTCACACATCTATTACGATTTCCGGATAACACAATTATAGCACGAATAAAGACAATTATCATGAATAAGGAAATATAATAATAATGCTTTTATTATTGCCTCTAGGGCATATTTCCAACAGTAGAGGACATCTAACTTGTTTTTGCAGGGCATGTTATGATGTGATATGGTCAAGACATGATGCTAAATTTTATTATATGAGATGATCATGTTTTGTAACCGAGTTATCGGCAACTAGCAGGAGCCATATGGTTGTCGCTTTATTGTATGCAATGCAATCGCCCTGTAATGTTTTACTTTATCACTAAGCGGTAGCGATAGTCGTAGAAGCATAAGATTGGCGAAACGACAACGATGCTACGATGGAGATCAAGGTGTCGCGCCGGTGACAATGGTGATCATGGAGGTGCTTCGGAGATGGAGATAACAAACACAAGATGATGATGGCCATATCATATCACTTATATTGTTTGCATGTGATGTTTATCTTTTATGCATCTTATCTTGCTTTGATTGAAGGTAGCATTATAAGATGATCCCTCACTAAATTATCAAAGTATAAGTGTTCTCCCTGAGTATGCACCGTTGCGAAAGTTCTTCGTGCTGAGACACCACGTGATGATCGGGTGTGATAGGCTCTGCGTTCAAATACAACGGGTGCAAAACAGTTGCACACGCATAATACTCAGGTTTAACTTGACGAGCCTAGCATATAACAGATATGGCCTGGGAACACGGAGACCGAAAGGTCGAGCGTGAATCATATAGTAGATATGATCAACATAGCGATGTTCACCATTGAAACTACTCCATCTCACGTGATGATCGGACATGGTTTAGTTGATATGGATCACGTGATCACTTGGAGGATTAGAGGGATGTCTATCTAAGTGGGAGTTCTTTAGTAATATGATTAATTGAACTTAAATTTATCATGAACTTAGTACCTGATAGTATCTTGCTTGTCTATGTTTGATTGTAGATAGATGGCCCGTGATGTTGTTCCGTTGAATTTTAATGCGTTCCTTGAGAAAGCAAAGTTGAAAGATGATGGTAGCAATTACACGGACTGGGTCCGTAACTTGAGGATTATCCTCATTGCCGCACAGAAGAATTACGTCCTGGAAGCACCGCTGGGTGCCAGGCCTACTGCTGATGCAACTGATGACGTTAAGAACATCTGGCAGAGCAAAGCTGATGACTACTCGATAGTTCAATGTGCCATGCTTTACGACTTAGAACCGGGACTTCAACGACGTTTTGAACGTCATGGAGCATATGAGATGTTCCAGGAGTTGAAGTTAATATTTCAAGCAAATGCCCGAATTGAGAGGTATGAAGTCTCCAATAAGTTCTATAGCTGCAATATGGAGGAGAACAGTTCTGTTAGTGAGCATATACTCAAGATGTCTGGGTATAATAATCACTTGATTCAACTGGGAGTTAATCTTCCAGATGATAGCGTCATTGAAAGAATTCTCCAATCACTTCCACCAAGCTACAAGAGCTTCGTGATGAACTATAACATGCAAGGGATGGATAAGACGATTCCCGAGCTCTTCGCAATGCTAAAGGCTGCGGAGGTAGAAATCAAAATGGGGCATCAAGTGTTGATGTTCAATAAGACCACCAGTTTCAAGAAAAAGGGCAAAGGGAAGAAGAAGGGGAACTTCAAGAAGAACAGCAAGCAAGTTGCTGCTCAGGAGAAGAAACCCAAGTCTGGACCTAAGCCTGAAACTGAGTGCTTCTACTGCAAGCAGACTGGTCACTGGAAGCAGAACTGCCCCAAGTATTTGGTGGATAAGAAGGAGGGTAAGGTGAACAAAGGTATATGTGATATACATGTTATTGATGTGTACCTTACTAATGCTCGCAGTAGCACCTGGGTATTTGATACTGGTTCTGTTGCTAATATTTGCAACTCGAAACAGGGGCTACGGATTAAGCGAAGATTGGCAAAGGACGAGGTGACGATACACGTGGGAAATGGTTCCAAAGTCGATGTGATCGCGGTCGGCACGCTACCTCTACATCTACCTTCGGGATTAGTATTAGACCTAAATAATTGTTATTTGGTGCTAGCGTTGAGCATGAACATTATATCTGGATCTTGTTTGATGCGAGACGGTTATTCATTTAAATCAGAGAATAATGGTTGTTCTATTTATATGAGTAATATCTTTTATGGTCATGCACCCTTGAAGAGTGGTCTATTCTTGTTGAATCTCGATAGTAGTGATACACATATTCATAATGTTGAAGCCAAAAGATGCAGAGTTGATAATGATAGTGCAACTTATTTGTGGCACTGCCGTTTAGGTCATATCGGAGTAAAGCGCACGAAGAAACTCCATACTGATGGACTTTTGGAACCACTTGATTATGAATCACTTGGTACTTGCGAACCGTGCCTCATGGGCAAGATGACTAAAACACCGTTCTCCGGTACTATGGAGAGAGCAATAGATTTGTTGGAAATCATACATACAGATGTATGTGGTCCGATGAATGTTGAGGCTCGTGGCGGATATCGTTATTTTCTCACCTTCACAGATGACTTAGGCAGATATGGGTATATCTACTTAATGAAACATAAGTCTGAAACATTTGAAAAGTTCAAAGAATTTCAGAGTGAAGTTGAAAATCATCGTAACAAGAAAATAAAGTTTCTGCGATCTGATCGTGGAGGAGAATATTTGAGTTACGAGTTTGGTGTACATTTGAAACAATGCGGAATAGTTTTGCAACTCACGCCACCCGGAACACCACAACGTAATGGTGTGTCCGAACGTCGTAATCGCACTTTACTAGATATGGTGCGATCTATGATGTCTCTTACTGATTTACCGCTGTCATTTTGGGGTTATGCTTTAGAGACGGCCGCATTCACGTTAAATAGGGCACCATCAAAATCCGTTGAGACGACGCCTTATGAACTATGGTTTGGCAAGAAACCAAAGTTGTCGTTTCTGAAAGTTTGGGGCTGCGATGCTTATGTGAAAAAGCTTCAACCTGATAAGCTCGAACCCAGATCGGAGAAATGTGTCTTCATATGTTACCTAAAGGAAACTATTGGGTACACCTTCTATCACAGATCTGAAGGCAAGACTTTTGTTGCTAAATTCAGAAACTTTCTAGAGAAGGAGTTTCTCTCGAAAGAAGTGAGTGGGAGGAAAGTAGAACTTGATGAGGTAGCTGTAGCTGCTCCCTTATTGGAAATTAGTTCATTACAGAAAACGGATTCTATAACACCTACACCAATTAGTGAGGAAATTAATGATGATGATCATGAAACTTCAGATCAAGTTAGTACAGAACCTCGTAGATCAACCAGAGTAAGATCTGCACCAGAGTGGTACGGTAATCTTGTTCTGGAAGTCATGCTACTAGATCATGATGAACCTACGAACTATGAAGAAGTGATGGTGAGCCCAGATTCCGCAAAATGGCTTGAAGCCATGAAATCTGAGATGGGATCCATGTATGAGAACAAAGTATGGACTTCGGTTGACTTGCTCGATGATCGGCAAGCAATTGAGAATAAATGGATCTTCAAGAAGAAGACTGACGCTGACGGTAATGTTATTGTCTACAAAGCTTGACTTGTTGTGAAAGGTTTTCGACAAGTTCAAGGGATTGACTACGATGAGACCTTCTCACCCGTAGCGATGTTTAAGTCTGTTCGAATCATGTTAGCAATTGCCGCATTTTATGATTATGAAATTTGGCAAATGGATGTCAAAACTGCATTCCTTAATGGATTTCTGGAAGAAGAATTGTATATGATGCAACCGGAAGGTTTTGTCGATCCAAAAGGAGCTAACAAAGTGTGCAAGCTCCAGCGATCCATTTATGGACTGGTGCAAGCCTCTCGGAGTTGGAATAAACGCTTTGATAGTGTGATCAAAGCATTTGGTTTTATACAGACTTTTGGAGAAGCCTGTATTTACAAGAAAGTGAGTGGGAGCTCTGTAGCATTTCTGATATTATATGTGGATGACATATTACTGATCAGAAATGATATAGAATTTCTAGATAGCATAAAGGGATACTTGAATAAGAGTTTTTCAATGAAAGACCTCGGTGAAGCTGCTTACATATTGGGCATTAAAATCAATAGAGATAGATCAAGACGCTTAATTGGACTTTCAAAAAGCACATACCTTGATCAAGTTTTGTAGAAGTTCAAAATGGATCAGGCGAAGAAAGGATTCTTGCCTGTGTTACAAGGTGTGAAGTTGAGTAAGACTCAATGCCCAACCACTGCAGAAGATAGAGAGAAAATGAAAGATGTTCCCTATGCTTTAGCCATAGGCTCTATCATGTATGCAATGTTGTGTACCAGACCTGATGTGTCCTTGCTATAAGTCTAGCATGGAGGTACCAAAGTAATCCAGGAGTGGATCACTGGACAGCGGTCAAGAACATTCTGAAGTACCTGAAAAGGACTAAGGATATGTTTCTCGTATATGCAGGTGACAAAGAGCTCATCATAAATGGTTACGTTGATGCAAGCTTTGACATTGATTCGGACGATTCTAAATCGCAAACCAGATACGTGTTTACATTAAAAGGTGGAGCTGTCAGTTGGTGCAGTTCTAAACAAAGCGTCGTGGCGGGATCTACATGTGAAGCGGAATACATAGCTCCTTCGGAAGCAGCAAACGAAGGAGTCTGGATGAAGGAGTTCATATCCGATCTAGGTGTCATACCTAGTGCATCGGGTCCAATGAAAATCTTTTGTGACAATACTAGTGCAATTGCCTTGGCGAAGGAATCCAGATTTCACAAGAGAACCAAGCACATCAAGAGACGCTTCAATTCCATCTGGGATCTAGTCCAGGTGGGAGACATAGATATTTGCAAGATACATACAGATCTGAATGTTGCAGACCCGTTAACTAAGCCTCTTCCACGAGCAAAACATGATCGGCACCAAGGCTCCATGGGTGTTAGAATCATTACTGTGTAATCTAGATTATTGACTCTAGTGCAAGTGGGAGACAGAAGGAAATATGCCCTAGAGGCAATAATAAAGTTATTATTTATTTCCTTATATCATGATAAATGTTTAGTATTCATGCTAGAATTGTATTAACCGGAAACATAATACATGTGTGAATACATATACAAACAGAGTGTCACTAGTATGCCTCTACTTGACTAGCTCGTTAATCGAAGATGGTTATGTTTCCTAACCATGAACAAAAGAGTTGTTATTTGATTAACGGGATCACATCATTAGAAGAATGATGTGATTGACATGACTCATTCCATTAGCTTAGCACCCGATCATTTAGTATGTTGTTATTGCTTTCTTCATGACTTATACATGTTCCTATGACTATGAGATTATGAAACTCCCGTTTGCCGGAGGAACACTTTGTATGCTACCAAATGTCACAACGTAACTGGGTGATTATAAAGGAGCTCTACAGGTGTCTCCAAAGGTACATGTTGGGTTGGCGTATTTCGAGATTAGGATTTGTCACTTCGATTGTCGGAGAGGTATCTCTGGGCCCTCTCGGTAATGCACATCACATAAGCCTTGCAAGCATTGCAACTAATGAGTTCGTTGTGAGATGATGTATTACAGAACGAGTAAAGAGACTTGCCAGTAACGAGATTCAACTAGGTATTGAGATACCGACGATCGAATCTTGGGCAAGTAACATACCGATGACAAAGGGAACACCGTATGTTGTTATGCGGTCTGAACGATAAAGATCTTTGTAGAATATGTAGGAGCCAATATGAGCATCCAGGTTCCGCTATTGGCTATTGACCGGAGACGTGTCTTGGTCATGTCTACATTGTTCTCGAACCCGTAGGGTCCGCACACTTAACGTTACGATGACAGTTTCATTATGAGTTTATATGTTTTGATGTACCGAAGGTTGTTCGGAGTCCCGGATGTGATCACGGACATGACGAGGAGTCTCGAAACGGTCGAGACATAAAGATTGATATATTGGACGACTATATTCGGACACAGGAATGGTTCCGGGGGTTATCGGATATAGAACGGAGTACCGGGGGGGTTATCGGAACCCCCCGGGGGGTTAATGGGCCTCATGGGCCCAAAGTGGAGCAGAGGAGGGGCGGCCAGGGTAGGCCGCGCACCCCCTCCCCCTCTAGTCTGAATTGGACAAGGAGGGGGGCGGCGCCCCTCCCCCCTTTCCTTCCTCTCCTCTCTCCCTTCCTTCCCCCTCTCCTACTTGGACAAGGAAAGGAGGGAGTCCTACTCCCGGTAGGAGTAGGACTCCTCCCTGGCGCGCCTCCTCCTGGCTGGCCGCCCCCTCCCCCTTGCTCCTTTATATACGGGGGCAGGGGGCACCTCTAGACACAACAATTGATCCTTGAGATCTATTAGCCGTGTGCGGTGCCCCCCTCCACCATAATCCTCGATAATATTGTAGTGGTGCTTAGGCAAAGCCCTACGATGGTAGAGCATCAAGATCGTCACCATGCCGTCGTGCTGATGGAACTCTTCCCCGACATTCTGCTGGATCGGAGTCTGGGGATCGTCATCGAGCTGAACGTGTGCTAGAACTCGGAGGTGCTGTAGTTTTGGTGCTTGATCGGTCGGGCCGTGAAGACGTACGACTACATCAACTGCGTTGTTATAATGCTTCCGCTTTCGGTCTACGAGGGTACGTGGACAACACTCTCCGCTCTCGTTGTTATGCATCACCATGATCTTGCGTGTGCGTAGGAATTTTTTTGAAATTACTACGTTCCCCAACAGTATGAACCATAGAAAAGTTGGAATACAGTAGGTTTAACACCAACATAAATAAAGAATGAGTTCATTACAGTACCTAAAGGTAGTGGTTTGCTTTATTACACTAACGGATCTCACAAGTTTTTGTTAAAGTTTTGTGTGGATGAAGTGTCCGAAGGTCGAGGAGCTATCAATATCAGAAGAATAAAGAGAGGCAAGAGTTCAAGCTTGGGGATTCTCAAGGCACCCCAAGTAAATATTTCAAAGGATACTCAAGCATCTAAGCTTGGGGATGCACCGGTTGGTATCCCATCTTTCTTCTTCAACAAATATCGGTATACCTCGGTTTTTGTTTTGTTCACATGATTTGTGTCCTTTGTGTTTTTGTTTTTTCCTTTAAGAACCATGCTAGCATGAGATAGCCCTTAATTTATTTATAGAATACTTCATGTGCTTCACTTAAATCCTTTAAGTATGATCTTATGGAATTGCTCTTTGTGCTTCACTTAAATCTTTTGAGTATGGTTTTATAGAATTCTTCATGTGCTTCACTTATACATTTTGAGCTTGGATATTGGTTAGTCTATATTAATTGTAGAATGCTCCATGAATTTCACTTATATCTTTTGGAGTATGAATAATACTATCATTTAAAGTGGGTTTGGAAGAGTGTCAACTTTAGGAATTAGTGATCCCACTATTTTGGAGGGTGTTGAATCTTAGTGTGATATTTATGGAAGTGGATTTGGAAGAGTGTCAACTTTAGCTAGTAATGATTCCACTATTTCGGAAGAGGTTCCAATTGAGTATGAGAACAAAGTTGCTATCCATGATGCTACTGAAAATTATTATGAGGGAGGAATACATGCTTGTAGGAATTGCAATAATATCAAGTTTCCTCTCTATGTGCTTAAAGTTTTGAAGTTATATTTTTTTTACTGGGGTTTTGAAGTTATATTTGTTTTGCCTTCCTATGCTAGTTGATTCTTGTTCCCATAAGTTGTGTGCTCACAAAATACCTAGGCATAGGAAGTGTGTTAGATTTAAATGTGCTAGCCATATTCTTCAAGATGCTCTCTTTGTGCTTCAATTCCTATCTTTTATGTGAGCATCATTGAAATCATCATGCCTGGCTAAAAGGCATTAAAGAAAAGCGCTTGTTGGGAGACAACCCAATATTTACCCTTACTGTTTTTATGTATTTACATGATTAAGCTACTATAGTGATCATGTTTTATAACTTTTGCTTCAATAAAGTGTCAAGTAAGACCTTTGGGAAGACTTGGGTGAAAGTTAATGTGATCTTGCTGTAAAAAACAGAAACTTTGCGCTCATGAGAATAGATGCCATTTTTTACAGAAGAGTGATTTTGAGTTGATTCTTTTTGCAGAAGATTAATAGAAAAATTCCTCACGTCCAACAATTTATTTCATAATTTTTGGAGTAGCAGAAGTATGGTTATTGTTCAGATCATTACAGACTGTTCTGTTTCTGACATATTTTGTTTTCATTGCATAGTTTGCTTGTTTTCTAGTTTCTGTGGCTTATATTCCTCAATATATATTGTAGAAATGATATGGTACAGTAGGAATTGTGTGAGAACAATTATGAACCTTGTCTTTGACAGTGCCGAAGTGAATGGTTTACTCTTTATCATACTAATCTATCTCACGAAGTTTCGTTAAGTTTTGTGTGATTGAAGTTTTCAAGCTTTAGGTGAGATATCGATATGAGGAGAACAAGGAGTGGAAAGACCCTAATATTGGGGATTCCCAAGGAACCCCAAGGTAATATTCAAGGAATACTCAAGCGCCTAAGCTTGGGGATTCCCCGGAAGGCATCCCCTCTTTCGTCTTCAAAACTATCGGTATACCTTACTCGGAGCTATATTTTTATTCGTCACATGATATGTGTTTTGCTTGGAGCGTATTTTCAATTTTACTTGTTGTTTGAATAAAATCATTGGATCTGAAATATTGAATGAAAAAGAATCCTCCCATGGCTAGCTAATTATTTGACTACTCAGTATTCTCCACTCATATCTTTTGGAGTAGTTTGTCATTTACTCATGTGCTTCACGTATATACTATGAGTAAATGGTTGAATAAATTGAATGTCATAAACCCGAATTTATATATGTTTCATATGCTTATAACATGGGGAGTAATGACTTCACACATAATAAGTATAGGTAGTAAACTTATTGAAAGTTAGCAAACGTAAAATTGGTCACTTGAACAATTAATGAAAGAATATCGAAGGAAGAGAGGTTTCACATATAAATATACTTTCTTGGAGATCTTTTATGATTGGGAGCACTCATTAAAATATGACATGCTAAAGAGTTGATGTTGGACAAGGAAGACAACGTAATGGGTTATGTTTTCTTATATCTGAAATGAAGTATATTGTCATGGATCATCCAACATGTTGAGCTTACCTTTCCCCCTCATGCTAGCCAAATTCTTTGCATCAAGTAGAGATACTACTTGTGCTTCCCAAAACCCATAAACTAGTTTTGCCATGAGAGTCCACCATATCTACCTATGGATTGAGTAAGATCCTTCAAGTAAGTTGTCATCGGTGCAAGCAATAAAAATTGCTCTCTAAATATGTATGATTGATTAATGTGGAGGAAGTAATCTTTATATGATCTTGTGATGTGGAAGAAATAAAAGCGACGGACTGCATAATAAAGGTTCATATCACAAGGGGCAATATAAAGTGACGTTCTTTCGCATTAAGATTTTGTGCATCCAACCCTGAAAGTGCATGGCAACCTCTGCTTCCCTCTATGAAGGGCCTATCTTTTATTATTATCTTCCTTATGCAAGAGTCTTGGTGATCTTCACCTTTCATTTTTACATTTTATCCTTTGGCTAGCACAGGATGTTGGAAGGATCCTGATATATATATATATATATATATATATATATATATATATATATATATATATATATATATATATATATATAAATTGGATGTAAGTTAGCATGAGCTATTATTGTTGACATTACTCTTGAGGTAAAAGGTTGGGAGGCGAAACTATAAGCCCCTATCTTTCTCTGTGTCCGATTAAAACTCCATGACCACAAGTATTGCGTGAGTGTTAGCAATTGCGAAAGACTAAATGATAGTTGACTATGTGGAGTTTGCTAAATCAAAGCTCTGACATAGATTCTTCCTGAAAATAAGATGAATTGCAAATGTTTGATGACTGAGAATATTGTTTGTTACTTTTCAAGAAAGTTTATGACCTATACTATTAACATGTGAATACCTTGTTACTTGATCATGAAAAGTTTTATGAGATGAGCTACTGTTATGACATATAATGATGCTAGAAAAGGTGACTGAAATTACCATTGATCAAACTTATGCACTTGCTAGCATTCACACTTCATAAATTATTTCTTTTATCATTTACCTACTCGAGGACGAGGAGGAATTATGCTTGGGGATGCTGATACGTCTCCAACGTATCTATAATTTATGAAGTATTCATGCTGTTATATTATCTATCTTGGATGTTTAATGGGCTTTTATATGTTGTTTTATATGATTTTTGGGACTAACCTATTAACCTAGAGCCTAGTGCAAGTTTCTGTTTTCTCCTTGTTATTGAGTTTTGCAGAAAAAGAATACCAAACGGAGTCCAATTGACGTCCCAATTTTTGATGATTTTTTATGGACCAAAAGAAGACCACGGAGTATCGGAGTTGGGCCAGAAGAGTCCCGAGCTGCCCACGAGGGTGGGAGGCGCGCCCAGCCCCCCCCCCCCCCAGGGCGCGTGGGCCTGCCTTGTGGACAGGTCAGGCACCTCCTTGACGTGAGACCGACGCCAAAAATTCCTATAAATACAGAAACCTCAGAAAATTAACCTAGATCGGAAGTTCCGCCGCCGCAAGCCTTTGTAGCCACGAGAAATCAATCTAGGCCCTCTCTGGCACCCTGCCAGAGGGGGCCATCATCATCGGTGGCCATGGAGGAGGATCTCGGAGGGGCCATCATCACCATGAAGGCCAAGGACCAGAGGGGGAAGGCCATGGAGGAGGAAGCACAAGGGGGAGAACCTCTCCTCCTCTCTTCCAGTGGCGCCGGAGTGCCATCGGGAGGGGAATCATCGCCATGGTGATCGTCTTCATCAACATCACCATCATCATCACCATCCTCATATATTTTAGCGGTCCACTCTCCCGCACCCCGCTGTAATCCCTACTTGAACATGGTGCTTTATGCCACATATTATGATCCAATGACGCGTTGCCATCCTATGATGTTTTGAGTAGATATCTTTTGTTTTTGGGTTGATTCATGATCTAGATTGGTATGAGTTGTATGTTTTACTTTGATGCTATCCTATGGTGCCCTCCGTGTCGCGCAAGCGTGAGGGTTTCCCGCTGTAGGGTGTTGCAATACGTTCATGATTCGCTTATAGTGGGTTGGTGAGTGACTGAAACACAAACCCGAGTAAGAGGGATTGTAGCGTATGGGAATAAAGAGGACTTGATGCTTTAATGCTATGGTTGGGTTTTACCTTAATGATCTTTAGTAGTTGTGGATGCTTGCTAGAGTTCCAATCATAAGTGCATATGATCCAAGTAGAGAAAGTATGTTAGCTTATGCCTCTCCCTCATATGAAACTGTAATAGTGATCACCGGTCTTGTTAACAATTGCCTAGGACAATTCCGCACACCGATCCACCATTATTCCACACTCGCTATTTATAATATTTAGTATTATATTCTAACTTTATGATAATAGCACCTACTTTTATATTTTAGCTCTCCGATATCTTACAAAGTTATCCTCTTCATTTTATTTCTCGTTTCTAGTTGGAAGCGAACGTTTGGTGTACGTAGAGTCGTATCAGTGGCAGATAGGTCTTGAGAGAATATTGATCTTACCTTTAGCTCCTTGTGGGTTCGACAGTCCATACTTATCACTTCCACCTTTGAAAATTGCTACGATCATTCCCTACACTTGGGGATTATCAAGGCTTCGCCTAAGCACTACGATGATATGACCGAGGTGTGTAACTGTGGAGGGGGCACCGCACACGGCTAAGAGAAGACTTCGTGTGTTTTGGGGTGCCCCCCTCCCACGTATATAAAGGAGGGGGGAGGAGGAGGCCGACCAAAGGGGGGGCGCCAAAGGGGGCAGTCCTACTTGGACTCCTAGTCCAAGTAGGGTCCCCCCCTCCTTCCTTTCACCGGAGAGGGAAAAGGGGAAGGGGGAGAGAAGGAGAAGGAAAGAGGGGGGCCGGCCCCCTCCCCTAGTCCAATTCAGCTTGGGAAAGGGGGGTGCGCCCCTCTCATGTGGCCTCTCTCCTCTCCTCCAATAAGGCCCAATAGGCCCAATACTTCTCTCGGGGGTTTCTGGTAACCAACCGGTACTCTGGAAAAATGTCAGAATCACTCGGAACCATTCCGATGTCTGAATGCAACCTTCCAATATATGAATCTTTACCTCCCGACCATATAGAGACTCCTCGTGACGTCCGTGCTCTCATATGGGACTCCGAACAAACTTCGGCCATCAAACCACATAACTCATAATACAAATCATCATCGAACGTTAAGCGTGTGGACCCTACGGGTTCGAGAACTATGTAGACATGACCGAGACACATCTCCGGTCAATAACCAATAGCGGAACCTAGATGCTCATATTGGCTCCTACATATTCTACGAAGATCTTTATCGGTCAAACCGCATAACAACATATGTTGTTCCGTTTGTCATCGGTATTTTACTTTCCCGAGATTCGATCGTCGGTATCCTCATACCTAGTTTAATCTCATTACCGCAAGTCTCTTTACTCGTTCTGCAATGCATCATCCCGTAACTAACTCATTATTCACTTTGCTTGCAAGGCTTATAGTGATGTGCATTACCGAGAGGGCCCAAAGATACCTCTCCGATACACGGAGTGACAAATCCTAATCTTGATCTATGCCAAGTCAACAAACACCATCGGAGACACCTGTAGAGCACCTTTATAATCACCCGGTTACGTTGTGACGTTTGATAGCACACAAGGTATTCCTCCGGTATTCTGGAGTTGCATAATCTCATAGTCAGAGGAACATGTACAAGTCATGAAGAAAGTAATAGCAATAAAACTAAACGATCATTATGATAAGCTAACGGATGGGTCTTGTCCATGATGTGATCCCGTTCATCAAATGACAACACATGTCTATGGTCAGGAAACTTAACCATCTCTGATTAACGAGCTAGTCAAGTAGAGGCATACTAGAGACACTCTGTTTTGTCTATGTATTCACACATGTACTAAGTTTCCGGTTAATACACTTCTAGCATGAATAATAAACATTTATCATGATATAAAGAAATATAAATAACAACTTTATTATTGCCTCTAGTTCATATTTCCTTCAGTCTCCCACTTGCTCTAGAGTCAATAATCTAGATTACATAGTAATAATTCTAACACCCATGGAGTCTTGGTGTTGATCATGTTTTGCTCGTGGAAGAGGCTTAGTCAACGGGTCTGCAACATTCAGATCCGTATGTATTTTGCAAATCTCTATGTCTCCCTTCTTGACTTGATCGCGGATGGAATTGAAGTGTCTCTTGATGTGTTTGGTTCTTTTGTGAAATCTGGATTCCTTCGCCAAGGCTATTGCTCCAGTATTGTCACAAAAGATTTTCATTGGACCCGATGCACTAGGTATTACACCTAGATCGGATATGAACTCCTTCACCTAGACCCCTTCATTTGCTGCTTGCGAAGCAGCTATGTACTTCGCTTCATACGTAGATCCCGCCACGATGCTCTGCTTGGAACTGCACCAACTGATAGCTCCACCATTCAATATAAATACTTATCCGGTTTGTGACTTAGAGTCATCTGGATCAGTGTCAAAGCTTGCATCGACGTAACCATTTACGACAAGCTCTTTGTCACCTCCATAAACGAGAAACATATCCTTAGTCCTTTTCAGGTATTTCAGGATGTTCTTGACCATTGTCTAGTGATCCACTCCTGGATTACTTTGGTACCTCCCTGCTAAACTAATAGCAAGGCACACATCAGGTCTGGTACAAAGCATTGCATACATGATAGAACCTATGGTTGAGGCATAGGGAATGACTTTCATTTTCTCTCTATCTTCTGCAGTGTTCGGGCATTGAGTCTGACTCAACTTCACACCTTGTAACACAGGCAAGAACCCTTTCTTTGACTGATCCATTTTGAACTTCTTCAAAACTTAATCAAGGTATGTGTTCTGTGAAAGTCTAATTAAGCGTCTTTATCTATCTCTATAGATCTTGATGCCTAATATATAAGCAGCTTCACCGAGGTCTTTCATTGAAAAAATCTTATTCAAGTATCCTTTTATGATATCCAGAAATTCTATATCATTTCTGATCAACAATATGTCATCCACATATAATATCAGAAGTGCTATAGAGCTCCCACTCACTTTCTTGTAAATACACGCTTCTCCAAAAGTCTGTATAAAACCATATGCTTTGATCACACTATCAAAGCGTATATTCCAACTCCGAGAGGCTTGCACCAGTCCATAAATGGATCGCTGGAGCTTGCACACTTTGTTAGCACCTTTAGGATCGACAAAACCTTCTGTTTGCATCATATACAACTCTTCTTTAAGATATCCATTAAGGAATGCAGTTTTGACATCCATTTGCTAAATTTCATAAGCATAAAATATGGCAATTGCAAACATGATTCGGACAGACTTAACCATCACTATGGGTGAGAAGGTCTCATCATAGTCAACTCCTTGAACTTGTCGTAAACCTTTCGCAACAAGTCGAGCTTTGTAGACAATAACATTACCGTTAGCATCAGTCTTCTTCTTAAAGATTCATTTATTCTCTATGGCTTGCCAATCATCGGGCAAGTCAACCAAAGTCCACACTTTGTTCTCATACATGGATCCCATCTCAGATTTCATGGCCTCAAGCCATTTCGCGGAATCTAGGCTCATCATCGCTTCCTAATAGTTTGTAGGTTCGTCATGGTCAAGTAACATGACCTCCAGAACAGGATTACCGTACCACTTGGATCTTACTCTGGTTGACCTACGAGGTTCGGTAGTAACTTGATCTGAAGTTTCATGATCATCATCATTAGCTTCCTCACTAATTGGTGTAGGAATCACTGGAACCGATTTATGTGATGAACTACTTTCCAATTCGGGAGAAGGTACAATTACCTCATCAAGTTCTACTTTCTTCCCACTCACTTCTTTCGAGAGAAACTCCTTTTCTAGAAATGGTCCATTCTTAGCAATGAATATCTTACCTTCGGATCTGTGATAGAAGGTGTACCCAATAGTCTCCTTTGGGTATCCTATGAAGACACGTTTCTCCGATTTGGGTTCGAGCTTATCAGGTTGAAGCTTTTTCACATAAGCATTGCAGCCCCAAACTTTAAGAAACGACAGCTTAGGTTTCTTGCCAAACCATAATTCATATGGTGTCGTCTCAACGGATTTAGATGGTGCCCTATTTAACGTGAATGCAGTCGTCTCTAAAGCATAACCCCAAAACGACAGTGGTAAATCAATAAGAGACATCATAGATCACACCATATCTAATAAAGTACGGTTACGACATTCGGACACACCATTACGCTGTGGTGCTCCAGGTGGCGTGAGTTGCGAAACTATTCCATATTATTTCAAATGAAAACCAAACTCATAACTCAAATATTCACCTCCACGATCAGATCTTAGAAACTTTATTTTCTTGTTACGAAGGTCAGGAAATAACGATACCCGCCGCGAGCCTCAACACCCATCGGACCGCATACATCAGTATGTATTATTTCCAACAAGTCTGTTGCTCGCTCCATTGTCCCGGAGAACAGAGTTTTAGTCATCTTGCCCATGAGGCATGGTTCGCAAGCATCAAGTGATTCATAATCAAGTGATTCCAAAAGCCCATAAGCATGGAGTTTCTTCATGCACTTTATACCAATATGACCTAAACGGCAGTGCTACAAATAAGTTGCACTATCATTATTAACCTTGCATCTTTTAGCTTCAATATTATGAATATGTGTATCACTATAATCGAGATTCGACAAAAATAGACCACTCGTCAAGGGTGCATGACCATAAAATATATTACTCATAAAAATAGAACAACCATTATTCTTTGATTTAAATGAATAACTGTCTCGCATCAAACAAGATCCAGATGTAATGTTCATGCTTAACGCTGGCACCAAATAACAATTATTCATGTCTAAAACTAATCCCGAAGATAGATGTAGAGGTAGCGTGCCGACGGCGATCACATCGACTTCGGAACCATTTCCCACGCGCATCGTCACCTCGTCCTTAGCCAATCTTCGTTTAATCCGTAGCCCCTGTTTTGAGTTGCAAATATGAGTAACCGAACTAGTATCAAATACCCAGGCGCTACTACGAGCATTAGTAAGGTACACATCAATAACATGTATATCAAATATACCTTTCACTTTGCCATCCTTCTTATCCGCCAAATACTTGGGGCAGTTCCGCTTCCATTGACTAGTCTCTTTGCAGTAGAAGCACTCGATTTAAGGCTTAGGTCTAGACTTGGGCTTCTTCACTTGAGCAGCAACTTGCTTGATGTTCTTCTTGAAGTTCCCCTTCTTCCCTTTGCCCTTTTCTTGAAACTAATGGTCTTGTTAACCATCAACACTTGATGCATTTTCTTGATTTCTATCTCCGCAGCCTTTAGCAGTCGGAAGAGCTCGGGAATTGTCTTATCCATCCCTTGCATATTATAGTTCATGACGAAGCTTTTGTAGCTTGGTGGCAGTGATTGAAGAACTCTGTCAATGACACTATCATCAGGAAGATTAACTCCCAATTGAGTCAAGTGGTTGTGGTACCCACACATTTTGAGTATATGTTCACTAACAAAACTATTCTCCTCCATCTTGCAGCTATAGAACTTATTGGAGACTTCATATCTCTCAATTCGGGCATTTGCTTGAAATATTAACTTCAACTCCTAGAACATCTCATATGCTCCATGACGTTCAAAACGTCGTTGAAGTCCCTATCGAGTAGTCATCAGTTTTGCTCTGCCAGACGTTCATAACGTCCGGAGTTGCTCCTGCAGCGGGTCTTGCACCTAGCGGTGCTTCCGGGACGTAATTCTTATGTGCAGCAATGAGGATAATCCTCAAGTTACAGACCCAGTTCATGTAATTGCTACCATCATCTTTCAACTTAGCTTTCTCTGGGAACGCATTAAAATTCAAAGGAACGGTAGCACGGGCCATTGATCTACAACAACATAGAGATGCAAAAGCTATCAGGTACTAAGTTCATGATAAATTAAAGTTTAATTAATCATATTACTTAAGAACTCCCACTTAGATAGACATCCCACTAGTTATCTAAATGATCACGTGATCCAAATAAAGTAAACCATGTCCGATCATCACGTGAGATGGAGTAGTTTTTAATGGTGAACATCACTATGTTGATCATATCTACTATATGATTCACGTTCAACCTTTCGGTCTCAGTGCTCCGAGGCCATATCTGCATATGCTAGGCTCGCCAAGTTTAACCCGAGTATTATGCACGTGCAAAACTGACTTGCACCCGTTGTATGTGAACGTAGAGCTTATCACACCCGGTCATCACGTGATGTCTCGGCACGACGAACTGTAGCAACTGTGCATACTCAGGGAGAACACTTATACCTTGAAATTTAGTGAGAGGTCATCTTATAATGCTTCCGCCGTACTAAGCAAAATAAGATGCATAAAGGATAAACATCACATGCGATCAAAATATGTGACATGATATGGCTTTCATCATCTTGTGCCTTTGATCTCCATCTCCAAAGCACCGTCATGATCTCCATCGTCACTGGCTTGACACCTTGATCTCCATCATAGCATCGTTGTCGTCTCGCCAACTATTGCGTTTACGACTATCGCTACCGCTTAGTGATAAAGTAAAGTTATTACATGGTGATTGCATTTCATACAATAAAGCGACAATCATAAGGCTCCTGCCAGTTGCCTATAACTGTTACAAAACATGATCATCTCATACAACAATTTATATCTCATCACGTCTTGACCATATCACATCACAACATGCCCTGCGAAAACAAGTTATATGTCCTCTACTTTGTTGTTGCAAGTTTTACGTGGCTGCTGACGAGGATACGTACCTAGGGTAGGGTAACTTATCATACCTGAGGTACCCAATCAAGGACATAGCTCCTACAATGAAAGACATTCTAAGAGGTATCAACGTTTCAGTCGACCTGGTCAGCCCAGTCGACGGACACGAGCGCACTCGACCAGAAGCACAAGCAGTCGACCATGAAGACAGCCACTCGACTATAAGAAGACCTAAAGGCTCTGCCCACAAACGGTCATCTCATAAGTAGCTTTTATGGCCTTCATGGTCCTTTATTAGAGGCGTTACCAGTAACCCCCTCTCTTTATGTACATTAAACTCCTTGTAACGTGGGCTGGCTGGGGTCCTGGCGAACTCTATATAAGCCACCCCCCTCCACTAGGACAGGGGTTCGGAACTTTGTAACACACACACATATAATCCAGTCGACTGCCTCCGGGCTCCGAGACGTAGGGCTGTTACTTCCTCAGAGAAGGGCCCGAACTCGTAAAACTCCTTGCGCATACAACTACTCCACAGCTAGGATCTTGCCTCTCCATACTTACCCCCCATTCTTACTGTCAGACTTAGAACCACGACAGTTGGCGCCCACCGTGGGGCAGGTGTTCTAGCGATTTGTTGGAGGAGTTGGGATTCTTTCACCCCACATCATGCTTTCGAGCGGAGTCATGGTCGAGAGCCGCGAGATCCGTCTCGGCGCTCTCTCCTTCATCGTCGACAACTCTGCTTGGCTGCAGGAGGCTCCACTCGACGTGGACGCGCTTCCCGCCCGCGGAGCCACGCATTTTCGCGCATGCATCCGTGGCGTCCTCCTGCGGCAATCGTCGACCCAGTACGGGTCGACATTCGTTTCGCCATCGTCGTCATCAGTTTCCCACCGGCGCAAGCGCACCGGTCGGTCGAGACTCCAGCGGTGGGTGAAGCACGCACTGGCCCGCCAGTCGGCCACCCCCCAAGTCGCGGCAATCGAGCCCGACGAGTCACTCTACGGCCTGTTCGACCTGTCGACTGGCTCCGTAGAGACTGCGTCCGAGTGCGACAGCAGCGATCCAGCGGCGGAAGTACTAATGGTCGACGGACCACGTGGTCCCCCCAGATTCCCCCACACCGAAGAGGTTGCCGCAGGGGGGATTCCGGTGCGGGGCCACGAAGAGTACAGGCCCGAGCCCCTTACCTCAGTGCAGAGGGAGGAACTCCGTCGCCGGAACATGGACGCCCTTCACACTCCTATCGTTGGAGAAACCCCTGAGGCACGAGCCCTGGAGGAGGCGCGCTTGGCCAACTTGGCTGAACGTACTCGACTGGAGAATCTCCAGAGAGCACTCGACGAGCGTGCACGACCGCCCGTTCCCGAGTCCAGTCGTCGTCGCCACTTCCAGCCGCCGACCCAGGTATACCGCACCCCGATTCAGAATTTGGCAGCTGCGGCTCGCATAGCGGAGTCGATCCAGCCTTCACAGTCAGAGGCAGGGAGAGGTCTGTTGCAGATCAGAGATTTGCTCCGTGCGGCGGGTGACCAGAATTCAGCCGTATCTCAGTCGCGCAACAGAATTCACAGTCGATCCGTCACTGCGAATTCTGTTCAGTCGGCTTATAGTCCAAGGTCGCCCCCGAGGCGCGAAGGACACAGAGGCCGGCACGAGGATCAATACCAAGGGCACGAGCGGTATGAGCACCGATTCGATCGCAACGATCAACGTCGAGTGCCTTCTCCTCCCCCAAGAGCGGGGTCGTACGTTCCTCGATGGCAAGAGGACAGACGCCAGTTCAGTACTGGGCGAAGGGTCCCAGACGACCCCAGGGAACCAGGCTTTGATGCGAGATCCATCATCGTTCAAGGTCTGGTCGACCGAAATAGAGCTCACCGAGAAGACCGTGACAGAGGCGCGCCGTCCAGCAGCAGAGTTCACGTCTCAGGTCCCGAGTGTTTCAGCAGAGCAATCAGAGCTGCAGGGATTCCTCCCAACTTCAGGTTGGCGACTGGAGTCAGCAAGTTCACCGGAGAGTCCAAGCCGGACACATGGCTCGAGGATTACCGAGTGGCTGTTCAGATCGGAGGCGGCAATGACGAGGTGGCCATGAAGCATTTGCCCCTCATGTTGGAAGGATCAGCCAGAGCGTGGTTGAATCAGTTGGCTCCCAGCAGCATTTATACTTGGGAAGATCTAGCCCAGGTGTTTGTCA
Source organism: Aegilops umbellulata (assembly GCA_032464435.1). Lineage (NCBI taxonomy): Eukaryota > Viridiplantae > Streptophyta > Magnoliopsida > Poales > Poaceae > Aegilops > Aegilops umbellulata. The sequence goes on along the minus strand of CP136057.1, from coordinate 179,945,186 downwards.
GGACATTCGAAGGGACTTGCAAGCGACCGGCAGGGTTGATGGAATTGCAGTCATGTGTTCAGAAGTCGAGTGAAACCCTGAGGGATTATATCCAAAGGTGGATCACTCTGAATCACACGGTCGAGAATGTGTCCGATCATCAGGCAGTTTGCGCCTTCAAGGAAGGCGTCAGAAACAGGGAGTTAACTTTGAAGTTCGGTCGAACCGGGGATATGACCCTGAGTCGAATGATGGAAATCGCCACCAAGTACGCGAATGGAGAAGAGGAAGATAGACTCCGGAGTGGCAAGTATAAGGCAGCCGCTAATGAGGCCGGCGGAGGACACTCCAGTCGGAAGCAGAAGCGCAAGGCCGAGCCAGTCGCCCCCGGGGAAACCTTAGCTGTGACCCCAGGGAAGTTTAAGGGGAAACCCAAGGGTCCTTGGAACCCCAAGAAAGTGAAAGACCAGGACGGGAAAGATGTGATGGACTTGCCATGCCACATTCACACGAAGAAAGATGAAGAGGGAAATCTCATTTACCCTAAGCATACCACTCGACAATGTCGACTCCTGATGCAACAGTTCCAAGGGAAGCAGGCCAAGGACAAAGAGAAAGAGTCAGACAAAGTTGAAGACAGGGAAGACAGCGGTGAAGAATACCCCCAAGTCAATTCCACTCTGATGATTTTCGCTGATGTCGAAAGTAAGAGTCGACTGAAGGTCATCAATCGCGAAGTAAACATGGTCGCTCCGGTGACGCCCAATTACCTGAAGTGGTCCCAGACCGCCATCACCTTCGACCAGTCCGATCATCCGACTCATATTGCCACCCCAGGGAGGCAAGCGTTGGTGGTCGACCCAATTGTTGAAGGCACCCGACTGACCAAGGTTCTGATGGACGGCGGCAGCGGGCTAAACTTGTTGTATGCAGAGACGTTGAAGGGGATGGGCATTCCGATGTCCCGACTCAACTCCAGCAACATGAGCTTCCACGGAGTCATTCCAGGAAAGAAAGCTGAGTCACTCGGTCAAATCACTCTCGACGTCGTCTTTGGTGACTCGAAGAATTTCCGGAAAGAAAAGTTAACCTTTGAGGTTGTGGATTTTCAGAGTGCGTACCACGCCATTCTTGGGAGGCCAGCCTATGCTCGTTTCATGGCTCGACCATGCTACGTATACCTCAAGTTGAAGATGCCTGGCCCCAAAGGTGTAATCACCATCGTTGGCAATCGGAAGAAGGCAGAGGAGTGCTTCCAGAAAGGCGCCAAAATTGCCGATGCTCAGATGGCCAAGATAGAGATACAAGAGTACCAGAAGACTGCGGATCCGAGTGAGTTGTTACGAGCCAAGAAGCCCGCCACGGAGTCAGCATTTCAGTCGGCTGGTGAGACCAAGCAAGTCCACATCCACCCGACCGATCCAAATGCGGCTCCAACCAACATCTCCACTACACTCGACCCCAAATAGGAAGAAGCGCTCGTCCAGTTCCTCCGTGAGAACTGGGACATCTTTGCATGGAAGCCTGCTGACATGCCAGGTGTGCCCAGGGGGCTGGCCGAGCACCGCCTTCGAGTCGACCCAAAGGTCAAACCAGTCAAGGAGCATCTCCGACGGTCCGCCGTTCAGAAGAGAAAGGCCATTGGCGAAGAAGTGGCCCGACTCCTAGCAGCAGAATTCATTCGCGAGATCTTCCACTCCGAGTGGCTCGCCAATGTTGTGATGGTCCCTAAGAAGGACAAATCGTTGCGCATGTGCATCGATTTTAAGCATATCAATCGGGCCTGCCCGAAAGATCATTTTCCTCTTCCTCGCATCGACCAAATAGTCGACTCGACTGCTGGATGCGAGAGGTTATCTTTTTTAGATGCTTACTCTGGATACCATCAGATCCGTCTGTATGGACCCGATGAAATAAAAACAGCCTTCATCACCCCATTTGGGTGTTTCTGCTATGTTACCATGCCTTTCGGTCTCAAGAACGCCGGAGCTACATTCATGAGAATGATTCAGAAGTGCCTAATCACTCAAATCAGTCGGAATGTAGAAGCATACATGGATGACATAGTGGTCAAGTCACGAAAAGGTTCCGACCTGCTGACTGACCTAGCTGAAACTTTTGCCAATCTCAGGAATTATGATATCAAGCTCAATCCGTCGAAGTGCACATTTGGAGTCCCTGGAGGAAAGTTACTCGGTTTTCTTGTTTCCGAACGAGGAATCGATGCTAACCCCGAAAAAGTTGGCACCATACTCCGGATGAAACGCCCCGTGCGTGTGCACGATGTCCAGAAACTTACTGGATGCTTGGCCGCCCTAAGTCGATTCATCTCCAGGCTCGGTGAAAAGGCGCTGCCTCTTTACCGACTGATGAAGAAGTCAGACACGTTCGAATGGACTCCAGAAGCTGATGCAGCATTTGCAGAGCTAAAAGCTCTGCTCTCCACCCAGCCGGTGCTTGCTGCTCCTGTCAGCAAAGAGCCATTGTTGCTTTACATAGCAGCCACGGGACAAGTCGTTAGTACCGTTCTTACGGTCGAGCGGGAAGAGGAAGGAAAGACCTTCAAAGTTCAACGCCCAGTTTATTATCTCTCTGAAGTTCTGACCCCGTCGAAACAAAGATATCCCCACTATCAGAAGCTTGTTTACGGGATTTACATGACCACGAAGAAGGTTGCTCATTATTTCTCTGATCACTCTATCACAGTCGTCAGCGACGCTCCATTATCAGAGATTCTTCATAACAGAGATGCAACCGGTCGAGTGGCGAAATGGGCAATTGAACTTCTTCCTCTTGATATCAAGTTCGAGGCAAAGAAAGCTATTAAGTCCCAGGCAATAGCTGATTTCCTCGCCGAGTGGACCGAGCAGGAGCTTCCGACTCGAGTTCACTCGGAGCACTGGACTATGTTTTTCGATGGCTCCAAGATGCTGAACGGATCCGGTGCGGGGGTTGTACTGGTTTCCCCCCGAGGAGATAAGCTCAAGTATGTCCTCCAGATTCACTTTGATTCCTCCAACAATGAGGCAAAGTATGAAGCGCTTCTATACGGATTACGTATGGCCATTTCACTCGGCGTCCGACGCCTCATGGTCTACGGCGACTCAGATCTGGTTGTTAATCAAGTGATGAAGGAGTGGGACGTCCGAAGCCCATCCATGACGGGATATTGCAGCGCAGTAAGGAAGCTGGAGAAACGATTCGAGGGGTTGGAGCTCCATCATATACCCCGACTGAAAAATCAAGCTGCAGATGATCTGGCGAAGATAGGGTCCAAAAGGGAGGCCATCCCTAAAGATGTGTGTTTGGAGCACATTCACACGCCATCAGTGCAAGAAGATCCTTTCATAGAAGAGCCTCCACAACCAAAAAGCGCCTCTGACTCGAGCGAAGTGGAGGTTCCAGCTGTGGTCGACCTGATTATGGAAGTTATGGTCACCACTCCCGATTGGACAGTGCCGTACATTGCGTATATCATGAAAAAAGAGCTCCCAGAAGATGAAGAAGAGGCTCGACAGATCGTCCGTCGATCCAAAGCCTTTACAGTAATCAAAGGGCAGCTATACAGAGAAAGCGCGACTGGAGTTGGTCAGAAGTGCATCACACCTGAAGAAGGACAGATAATTCTTGAAGATATCCACTCGGGGACCTGTGGCCATCATGCGTCCTCTCGGACCATCGTGGCCAAAGCATACCGAGCAGGTTTTTACTGGCCAAAGGCGAACGAAATGGCAAAGGATATAGTCGACAAGTGCGAGGGGTGCCAGTTTTATTCCAACATGTCTCACAAGCCCGCCTCCGCCTTGAAAACCATTCCACTCGTCTGGCCTTTTGCTGTCTGGGGTCTAGACATGATCGGACCACTGAGAACTGGTAGGAGTGGCTTCACCCACTTGTTGGTTGCAGTCGACAAGTTCACGAAGTGGATAGAAGCCAAACCCATAAAGGACCTCGACGCAAGCACTGCCATCAGTTTTATCAGGGGATTGATATTCAGATATGGGGTTCCGCACAGCATCATCACGGATAACGGATCAAACTTTGATAATGACAGATTCAAAGCCTTCTGCGCCTCTCAGGGCACTCGAGTCGACTACGCTTCAGTTGCTCATCCTCAGTCGAATGGACAGGCCGAACGCGCGAATGGCCTCATCCTCAAAGGACTAAAACCCCGACTGATGCGTGATCTCAAACACGCAGCAGGCGCCTGGGTCGACGAACTTCCGTCGGTTCTATGGGGCTTGAGGACCACCCCTAACCGGTCGACTGGAAGAACACCATTCTTTCTGGTCTATGGAGCCGAAGCGGTTTTGCCGAGCGACCTGCTCCACAACGCGCCTCGAGTCGAGTTATATTCCGAAGCAGAAGCAGAACAGGCCCGGCAAGATGCAGTCGACCTCTTAGAGGAGGAAAGAGAGATGGCTCTAATCCGCTCGACCATCTACCAGCAAGAGTTGCGTCGGTTCTACGCCAGAAATGTGAAGGGTCGAGCCTTTCAGGAAGGAGATTTGGTCCTCCGCGTGGATCAGCAAAAACCTCACAAACTTGCCCCGACCTGGGAAGGCCCCTTCATCATCACCAAGGTCCTGCACAACGGAGCGTATCACCTCTACAACATCGATCGATGGATCGACGAGCCTCGAGCATGGAACGCGGACCTGCTCCGTCCTTTTTACACTTAAAAACTCACTCGACTGAGATGTAATAAAGGTACCTCTGTAGTTCTTTTGTTTCAAGCAAGAATTTCTTTTTCTGTTTGTCTAAATTTCCCCCGGTGGGTGACTTAGCTGCGAATCCGTTTCGCCTAAGAAATTAAAATCCTACCGAGTGGAGAGCCAGCCTCCCACTCGGGGGCTTAGCTGCGAATCCGTTTCGCCTAAGTAATTGAAATCCTACCGAGTGGAGAGCAAACCTCCCACTCGGGGGCTTAGCTGCAGTCCAAGTACTCGCCTAAGTAATTGAAATCCTACCGAGTGGAGAGCAAACCTCCCACTCGGGGGCTTAGCTGCAGTCCAAACACTCGCCTAAGTAATTGAAATCCTACCGAGTGGAGAGCAAACCTCCCACTCGGGGGCTTAGCTGCAGTCCAAGGACTCGCCTAAGTAATTGAAATCCTACCGAGTGGAGAGCAAACCTCCCACTCGGGGGCTTAGCTGCAGTCCAAGGACTCGCCTAAGTAATTGAAATCCTATCGAGTGGAGAGCAAACCTCCCACTCGGGGGCTTAGCTGCAGTCCAAGTACTCGCCTAAGTAATTGAAATCCTACCGAGTGGAGAGCAAACCTCCCACTCGGGGGCTTAGCTGCAGTCCAAGTACTCGCCTAAGTAACTGAAATCCTACCGAGTGGAGAGCAAACCTCCCACTCGGGGGCTTAGCTGCAGTCCAAGGACTCGCCTAAGCTTGAAAAAATCCTACCGAGTGGAGAGCAAACCTCCCACTCGGGGGCTTAGCTGCAGTCCAAGGACTCGCCTAAGTTTGAAAAAATCCTACCGAGTGGAGAGCAAACCTCCCACTCGGGGGCTTAGCTGCAGTCCAAACACTCGCCTAAGTAATTGAAAAAATCCTACCGAGTGGAGAGCAAACCTCCCACTCGGAGGCTTAGCTGCAGTCCAAGCACTCGCCTAAGTAATTGAAATCCTACCGAGTGGAGAGCAAACCTCCCACTCGGAGGCTTAGCTGCAGTCCAAGCACTCGCCTAAGTAATTGGAATCCTACCGAGTGGGGAGCAAACCTCCCACTCGGGGACTTAGCTGCAGCCCAGTGCTCGCCTAAGCCATGTTGACAGACACCATCGCGGCGATAAGCATCGTGCAAACCAGGCAGCCTCTGAGGGAACAACGAATAGCAGCCTCTGAGGGAACAACGAATAGTAGATCAGCGGATCAAGTCACGAAGACATTCAACGTCGAGCCATGTTCGGATAAAATCAAAAGATCCTAGATCGCAAATAAAAGTACTCGAGCTATAAGCTCGACGGAGTTTATCGGTTACAAAAACCACTCGGCATTCCGAGGCAAATTTAAGGCAAGGAACAACAGTTTTTTACTCCTCCGGCGGAGGACTGGATGGTGCAACAAATTCGTCCAAGTCAATCCCATCAGAGATCCGAGTGGCAGCAGTGATGAAGGTCTCCATGAAGTCCTGAAAGTTATGCTTCCTCGTATTGGCAACTTGGAGGGCAGCCAGCTTCTCTTCTCGAGCCTCCTTGCAGTGGACACGAACCAGCGACAAAGCAACATCGGCACCACACCTGGCAGAAGACTTCTTCCATTCTTGCACTCGGCCTGGAACCTCACTTAGTCGAGTGACCAAGGATTCAAGGTCGTTCTGAAGCGTCTCCTTGGGCCAGAGTGCGGAGTCGATCCGCGACACTGCTACTTTCAGTCGAGCAAGGTAGTCCACCACGCCAGCAACACGAGATTCCAAACGGAGAATATTCATGGCAGCATCGTCCTTCACAGGAGAGTTGATGGGGTCCAGGCTAGTCTCCACTCGACTAGTTTCTTCCTCGAAATTCCGACAGAATTCTGAAAGAAGTTTTGACAACGCAAAATTGTAATCAAATGATGAGTCGACAACAGCAAGTCAGTCGTACAAAGAGGGTTACCTTCAAGCATGAGGTATAGCTTCTTGGCAAGACCCCCAAGATAATCCTCCAAGTCCTTGTGCTTCCCCGCCAGCTGGCCGAGCTTGTCGTTCAGAGTACTCTTGTCAGTCTTCAGTCGACTCGCTTCCTTATTGGCCAAGTCAAGAGCAGACTTCAGCCTAGCGTTCTCGCTCTCAAGTTGACCGACTGAAGCAAGTTTCTCTTCAACGAGCTTCAACTTCTCCGCAGCCGCCTTCTGTGCCTCCTCAAGGTCAAGATCTTTCTTCTTCAGGGCCTTCTCCAGTTCGTCTGCAAAGCAACAATGAGCACAGAGTTGAGAACGGGCAGGAGAACAGAGACAGCCGTCGAGTCCTCACCAGCCATACCTTTTGCTTCATCCTTCGCCTTCTGCACGTTTTCCTGAGCAAACTGTAAATCAAGATTAAGCTGGATCTGCTTATCCTTCAGATCAGCGAGCTGAGCAACAAGCTCACAAGACTTCTGCAAAGAGTCAATCGACAAAGGGTATCAAAGGCAAGTTACTCCCGAGTGACTGAAAGAAAGAGCACAACACTTCTAAGACTACAGCCGAATCAAAACATTCAACAGTAGCCTCGGGGACTACACCCAGTGGGTGCACTCAGCGTGCCCCCACTGGTTTTCAAAAAAAAAATCCATTCGACATGGCCTGACCAAACCGAGTGAAGAAGTACAACTACAGAAAGACAGTATAAAGACCGCAGTCGACTGCCAGCAGTCGACCGTGGCTTTGGGGACTACACCCAGTGGGTGCACTCAGCGTGCCCCCACCAATGAGAAATTTCAGATCAACAGCACCCAGTGGGTGTACAACGCAAGTGAAGACCAACTAACCTGGACGTTCTGCTGCAACGCCGAGATGATGTCATAGGCCGCTTGACTGGCATCCCGAGCCGCTTTGGTCTGCTCCATCACGAGCCCCGCCTGACGTATGGCCTCCTTAGCAGCACTCACTTGATCCTCCGGGGTCTGGTAGGCGGCGAAGAACGAGGGCGGGTCGACCAGTGGGGGAGCAGTCGACGACGAAGGCCGGGCAGTCGTCACTGGTTCAGCAAAAGTCACAGTAGTCCGGGAGGTGTTGTCACCCCCTTGGACCACCGCCTCGGCAGTCGACGCGGTCTGAGGAGCCTTGTTGACCAGGGCCCTCCGGCCTCTCCTCCCAAAAGGCCTGAGCGGCACTTCCGCCTCCTCCTCATCATCCGGAAGGTCGATAATGTTGGTCGGAGCTACAAAAGTCCAGAAATGAATATCCAATCGACTCAGCAGTTAAACAGTCGGATCATGTCAAAGATTATACCTAAGTTGGAAGTGACGGCGTCCTCCATCGTCTCATCGACATTCTGGATGGAAGTCTCGGAAGTAGCGGCGCTGCATGATTCCAAGCAAATAATTTGAAAGTGAATCGACTAAGAATCCGTTCTAGTCGACTCAAGAAAGATAAAAATAGTCACTTACCCGGAGATGACAGGGATGGCGACCCTGATCTTAGGCAAGGCCTTGGGTGGCTTGGTCGGGATGACTCTGGGCTGCTTAGGTGCCTTCTCAGTTGGGGCCGGCGACGCGGTTCGAGGGCGCTTGGATGACTGGCCCGCCGGAGCACTCGACTGACTGCGCCCCACGGCGGGATCCTGAGCGTTCTTGGAGCGTCTCTCGCGTCGAGGAGGATCGACCTCCACCTCCTCATCCTCATCACCCGAGTCGTCGCTGGCCTCCTCCTCTACGTCGTCATCAGATTCCCACTCCTCGACTTCGCCCTCGACTTCAACTTCATTCTCACTTCCTTCGCCTCCACTCCCTCCTCCTTCAGATACTTGCTCCTGGTTCCCATTCGGCATCGAATACATGTCGTTGATCTCCTGCAAGACAACGGGCAGAGCAAGGATCAGTCGACTTATCGCAAGCCAGTTACTAGACGGAGTGAAAATTTCAGTCGGAAGAAGTAAAGCGTACCTTGTCTGTCTCCATCATCCCATCAAGCGGAGCAATCCTCCTAGAACCCCTGGGTTGTCCTTGTTCCCGGTCATGCTGGTCAGCCAGCTCTCCAGTACAGAATCCTCGACCGCCTCCGGGTGGATCCGAGTGGAGTCGTCGGGCCCGGAATACAACCACATCGAGTGATCCCGAGCCTGGAGAGGTTGGATTCGTCGCTGAAGGAAGACTTCGAGCAAGTCCATGCCGGTCACGCCTTCCCGAACCAACTCAACCACTCGACTGACTAATACCTTCACCTGAGCCTTCTCCTCTGGAACCACTTTCAAAGAAGCGGGTTTCTGCACTCGGTCCAAGGTAAAGGGAGGAAGGCCGGTCGAGTGGCCAGGGGTCGGCTGGTCCTTGCAGTAGAACCAAGTCGACTGCCACCCGCGCACGGAATCGGGAAGTGTCATGGGAGGAAAACAACTCTTACCCCTCGTCTAGATCCCGAGGCCCCCGCACATCTGGATCACCTGCGTCCTTTCCCCGTCCGGGTTAAGCCTTTTAACCGACTGGGATCGGCAAGTGAAGATATGCTTGAAGAGGCCCCAGTGAGGTCGACAGCCTAAGAAACACTCACAAAGAGACACGAACGCAGCAAGATAGACTATGGAGTTGGGCGAGAAATGGTGGAGCTGCGCTCCGAAGAAGTTCAGAAAGGCCCTACAAAAAGGACTCGGGGGCAGGGAAAACCCCCGGTCGACATGGGTGGCTATCAGGACGCGCTCACCCTCGCGAGGTTTCGGCTCCGCCTCCTTCCCAGGAAGGCGAGCAGCCTTGTGGGGAATGAGTCCCCCCTCCACCATGTCGTCGATATCCGCTTGAGTAAGGATGGAGGGCATCCAATCCCCCTACAACCAGCCGGACGGCAGGGCGGCCCGCGAGGACGACCCGCCTCGGCCAGATTTCTTCCCCTTGCCCTTTGCCGCGGCCTTCTTCGCGCGTTCCGCCGCCGCCGTCTTGTCCGTCCCCATTATCTCGAACGAGATCTCGGCCGAGCGGCGGTGTCGAGATTGCAGCGAAGAGCGAGGCGAAGGCTTACGGAGGAAGGGAGAAGAAAAACAGGGGCGCACAGTGAAAAATCGGAACCATTACCTTATATAAGGCCACACCCGAGTGGCTGATCAGTGGGCCCGCGCCACCCAGTCAGATCCCGCAGCAGGCGCGCGCGCAGTACGTGGCGAAAAAGGTGGCGCGGAGATCGAGGCGCTCTTGCCTTATCCAGCCGATTCGCGCGATTCTCTCTGTCCGGTGCGCTTCTAAATTTTCAAATCCCGCAGGATCCGCGATCGACAGGACAGTTTGTCAGACAAAAAGATCCGTTTCCTTAAGTCTCCCAAAAGACTCGTCACGTAAACACACTCGACGGTAATATGAAACCACTCGACGGACATCTGAATGGATCAAGGCAACTGAAGAATGGGTCCCCACCGTAACTTCCATTTATCCAAAGACAGATGCAACCGAAGCATGGAAGTTGAGTCGGAAGCATAGGCTCGGCCCCATTCTCGCTTAACCCCTGACCCATTCAGGGGCTAATGACGAGGATACGTACCTAGGGTAGGGTAACTTATCATACCTGAGGTACCCAATCAAGGACATGGCTCCTACAATGAAAGACATTCTAAGAGGTATCAACGTTTCAGTCGACCTGGTCAGCCCAGTCGACGGACACGAGCGCACTCGACCAGAAGCACAAGCAGTCGACCATGAAGACAGCCACTCGACTATAAGAAGACCTAAAGGCTCTGCCCACAAACGGTCATCTCATAAGTAGCTTTTATGGCCTTCATGGTCCTTTATTACAGGCGTTACCAGTAACTCCCTCTCTTTATGTACATTAAACTCCTTGTAACGTGGGCTGGCTGGGGTCCTGGCGAACTCTATATAAGCCACCCCCCTCCACTAGGACAGGGGTTCGGAACTTTGTAACACACACACATATAATCCAGTCGACTGCCTCCGGGCTCCGAGACGTAGGGCTGTTACTTCCTCAGAGAAGGGCCCGAACTCGTAAAACTCCTTGCGCATACAACTACTCCACAGCTAGGATCTTGCCTCTCCATACTTACCCCCCATTCTTACTGTCAGACTTAGAACCACGACAGCTGCTACGGGCTTCTAACAAGAACCGTTCTTACCTACGCATCAAAACCACAAGGATTTTTCGTCAAGTCTGTTGTTTTAACCTTCAACAATGACCAGCCGTAGTCAAACTCGATAACTAAAGTTGGAGAAACTCACACCCGCTAGCCACCTATGTGTGAAGCACGTCGGTAGAACCAGTCTCATGAACGCGGTCATGTAATGTCGGTCCGGGCCGATTCATTCAACAATAGCGCCGAATCAAAGTAAGACGTTGGTGGTAAGCAATATGACTATTATCGCCCACAACTCTTTGTGTTCTACTCGTGCATATAATATCTACGCATAGACTGGCTCGGATTCCACTGTTGAGGAACGTAGTATTTCAAAAATTTCCAACGATCACGCAAGATCTATCTAGGAGAAGAATAGCAACAAAGGGGAGAGTGTGTCCACGTACCCTCCTAGAACGAAAGCGAAAGAGTTTAATAACGCGGTTGATGTAGTCGAACGTCGTCGCGATCCAACCGATCCAAGTACCGAACGTGCGGCACCTCCGTGTTCAGCACATGTTCAATACGATGACGTCCCTCGAGCTCTTGATCCAGTTGAGGATGAGGGAGAGTTTCGTCAGCATGACGGCATGGCGACGGTGATGATGAAGTCACCGGCTCAGGGCTTCGCCTAAGCATTACGGTGATATGACCGAGGTGTGTAACTATGGAGGGGGGCACCGCACACGGCTAAGAGAAGACTTGGTGTGTCTTTGGGGTGCCCCCCTCCCACGTATATAAAGGAGGGGGAGGAGGAGGCCGACCACAGGGGGGCGCACCAAAGGAGGGAGTCCTACTTGGACTCCTAGTCCAAGTAGGATTCGGCCCCCCTCCTTCCTTTCACCGGAGAGGGAAAAGGGGAAGGGAGAGAGATGGAGAAGGAAAGAGGGAAGCCGGACCCCTCCCCTAGTCCAATTCGGTTTGGGCAAGGGGGGCGCGCCCCTCTCATGTGGCCTCTCTCCGCTCCTACAATAAGGCCCAATAGGCCCAATATTTTTCCCGGGGGTTTCCGGTAACCTCCTGGTACTCCGGAAAAATGTCCGAATCACTCGGAACCATTCCGATGTCCGAATACAACCTTCCAATATATGAATATTTACCTCACGACCATTTCGAGACTCCTCGTCAGGTCCGCGATCTCATCCGGGTCTCCGAACAAACTTCGGTCATCAAATCACATAACTCATAATACAAATCGTCATCGCACGTTAAGCGTGCGGACCCTACGGGTTCGAGAACTATGTAGACATGACCGAGACACATCTCCTGTCAATAACCAATAGCGTAACCTGGATGCTCATATTGGCTCCTACATATTCTACGAAGATCTTAATCGATCAAACCGCATAACGACATACGTTGTTCCCTTTGTCATCGGTATGTTACTTGCCCGAGATTCGATTGTCGGTATCCTCATACCTAGTTCAATATCGTTACCGGCAAGTCTCTTTACTCGTTCCATAATGCAGCGCCAAGCAGCTCAAAGAGCTAAAGGATGACTTGTTGCAGTTTCAGGCCGAAATAGATAGATTAACGCAGAATATCTACGTCAACAGTTCTCCTAAGACTACAAAGTAGGTGCAAATTAAGGACATAACGCTAATGCAGAAGTATCTTCGATGCCTCACAACACAAGATCCTTCATCGTTTGCAGCATGGGCGGATGACGATGTAAGTAAATACCCAAAATGATATCTCTTTCATTATGCATGCTTTGCAATAGTCCTAATTTCTTGTTTTTAAGGTACTCGATGCGGCAATTGAGCTCCCGCGAGAATACATAATTGAAGGCGTACGAGATCATGGAAACGTCTATGTCGAAGGGTCCACAACTGTCAACATTCTGAAGAGAGATGGCACAGTCCTTAGTTGTATTAGGGATGTTCTAGAAGGCAGAGATAGCACTAAATGGGGAGATAACTACATCTAGCATGATACGGAATGACATCCTACTCTTTACTAATCTCTACTTCTTTATCTACTACTCTACTACTTAAAAAGAACGTAAGATTCCCATTTCACCTCTCTTTCGTCCAATCTTCTTTATATACGTCCCACTTTTTCTTTCTCCTCTTTGACTTTTTCCCCGTCTCTGATTTTTCTCCCTCCATTCTCCCTAAAATAGAATCAATTATCTCATGTTTTATTAACTTTTCAAAACTAAAACATATTTTGTTTGCTAGTCATTAAATTCTTATTAAATAAGTATTTATGACAATAAAATGATAGGTAAATCATGACGATTGCATACAGATCTGTTTAGTGCAATTGCCATTAACCCAACAAATCTGTTTAACATAAAAAATAACAGCGGATGAAAGAGCGGATTTTTTCTAAGTAGGGTTTACAATGCGTTTACCGCAAAAAAAATTGGGTTTACATCTACATTTCCCGTACCGAGCACCACGTTTTAACTTATATTTTTAACACGGTACAGAAGCAAGCGCCCGTATATACGCACATACACTCATCCATAAGAATGCACACACGCACATCCTACCCTATGAGCACCTCCGGAAAACTGAGCCGGCATATCATCTTAGATTTTACGAAGTCATGTAGACACTTCGTAGTCGACTGGAACATCTCCTTCCACTGAACGAGCTGACTTAGTTGTAATAATAAGTTAAATCACATGGAGTCCTCACGACGTCGGCGTCCCCAGCCCGCCTACCTCTGCAAGACACCAGCTTGTCCATGAGGGTATGGCCAATGGTTAGCCCCAGACGTGCTGCTCCGCAGGCCCCCGATGGTCGGATGCCATGGTGGCAATAAAGCTATAGTCTGCAGAGAGGAGGTGACTCCTGTAGAGGAGGTTGCTGCCTCGCTGAAGAAAGGTAAGGAAAGGAAGGAGAGAGAAGGGAAAGAGAAAAAGTGTGTGGCGAGCTAGAGAAGAAAATAGCCCAGGCTGACGTATATGAGACAGCATGTGCGTTGGGCACTAATCAGTATGAGGATGGTCCTAGCTCTCCAAATCTAGCTGGATGTACGGGAGCATCACCTTGCTACTGCTTCCATTGTACATGCCCTGACATGTCTGCTACTCTTGGAAGGGATTCTGACCGTGACATCGAAGGCCTCAGTGCTGGACTCCCCATGGCTTATGATTGACGGAAGTCGTGCTATATATATATACACAACACACGTACGTCAAAACTTACGTACGATGCGTGTACGACATGGCATACTAGCAGGACACGTGTCCACCTAATGTGATCGCGGCACCTAATTAGAGACCTCATCATGTACACATGACACTCGTATTCCAATTGAACTGTGGAAACACGTTAGATCCGTAGCAGATGTATGAGCATGTTTACAACACCAAACAGCACCGCTTCGAACGTATATTGGTCAATCTGTGTACTCATGGACGTAGGGCACACAAACACCGGATAACTAACGCCCTTCACACCCTATATATCCAACGTGGCCGCGCACAACAGGCCAGGCCAAGAAGAAGAGGAAAAGTTCTCAAAAAAAGAAGAAGAGGAAAGCCCCGCGGGAGAAGCTAACAGCGCGTGCCATGGCGGCAGCTCGAGACGACGACATCGACGGCGGCGGCGGGTGCGATCCGCGGAAGTGTTTAGGGGACGCCTGGCCGGCCATCCTCGGCGCCCTGACGGCGCTGGTGATCATAACGCCCGTCCTCCACTGGCTCTACGCGGGCTCCGAGGACTCGGCCAAGATCCCGGAGTACACCGTCGCCGTCGCGGCCTTCTCGGGCCTCGACCCCGACCTCGACCTTGCGCGCGCCACGCTCGACCCCACCTTCGACCTCACCTTCCGCATCAACGAGCCGCGCAAGTACAGCGCGGAGTGCGTGGACCGCGGCACCACGGCGTCCGTCTCCTACCGCCGCGTCCTGCTCGCGAGCGGGCCCGTGCCGGAGTTCTGCGCGAGGAAGGAGAACGTCACGGAGGTGGCGTCCGTGATGGCGTGGGGCAACGCCGTGCCCGTGCCGCGGTTCGCGCGGGAGCGCCTCGCCGAGGAGCTGCGGCGAGGGAACGCCACGGTGGACATTGCCCTGCTGGGGCCGGCGGCGGCGAGGCACCTGCAGAAGGTGGTCGAGTGCACGGCCGTCTTGGGCCGCGGCGAGGCCTCGCCGACGTGCAAGGTCACGTCCCAGTATCCGGTCTCGCCCGAGCCCGAGTACCCGCTCGGGCCACGGCCGGCGAGGAAGCTTCTTGAGTCATGGAGCGACTATAGATCACTACTCCTAGTTAGCTAGGGTTTTGTGTTAGTTCTGCGTCATGGATAACGTCAAGTGCACATATAGAATCAACTTTTTTACAGTACCCCTACTAGATTTTGCTTCTTGTTATAGTAGTATTTTGTTTAGGCATTATACGTGTGATCTTTGCATTCAGATTTGTGTAATTTTTCGAAAGCGTACTTGTGCAACAATTTGAACAAAAATTTAGACCGGAGCAATTGAGCAAAAAGCACACCAGCAGATAGGCTTGCGATGCGCCTTAAGGCGACGAAGCAGAGCATCTATATCTATCTATTTATAAAAGAGCAAACATTATCTTCTCTAAGTGCACCTCACAAAACGTACACGGATACATCACCACCGCATGATTAGTCCCACTAAACTCAATCTAACGGCTAGCCTTAACCTAATCTATTCTCTGTGTGCACTTAGCAATTTACATTGACTGACCGTACTCCACCGTGAAGGAAAATATGAAAGTCCACGTCTGGTCAATTAAGAAACTATAATCACGGACACATCCTATTAAAAAACTAATCACGGGCGCATCTAATTATTAGGAAACTAATCACAAACGCATTCTATTATTAGGAAACTAATCACAGGTGCATCTTATTATTAGGTAAATAATCACGCGCATCCTATTAGGAAATTAATCACGGACGCATCTAATCATTAGGAAACTAATCACGGACTCATTCCATTAGATAACAACGCATCTAATTATTAGGAAACTAATTGCGAGCGCATCCTATCGTCTCCTATCAGGGAATCACGATCGCGAGTCGCCTGCCGTCACCAGCCCACCATCCACGCGAGCCACAGTGGGAGACACGCGAGGAGGAGCTGCAGCTTCCTCCGAACACACACACGTGTCGTCGCTGCTTTCGTCTTCTGCCTTGAGGCCAGATCACTTTTCTACTGACTGCAACAACTTCATCCACGTCCTGGCATGCTCTCCGGGAACCACCGGCATCCGCCTCGACTTCAACAACTCCCACGCTGACAACCACCCACCGCCGACGCCCTTCAAGTGGGGACCACGCTAGCATTTTTTTGTCTTGTTTTCACAGCTGATTCTATGCAGTCAAGACATCTCTACACTTCTCTATCTGACAATGGCTTCCTCTTTTCAACAAACCATAGAGGTCTCTTCCCACTATTGTGGTTAACACTCAATTGTAAAAATAATTCTTAACTGGAGTTTGTGTGATTATACTTGCATAAATCTGTGCAAATGGAGAATCATGATGAGTCTTATAAATAATTTTGAGTTTTATACATTGGGAACACTAGGTGGTCTCTTAATACAGGAGACATGTTGATTGAGGAGAAACAATATTTCAAATTATTTGTACGAGTTGGGAATAAGAGATTGTGTATTTTATAGGGAAATTTAAAATTTATGAATAAGTTGTCTTGTATTAAGTTTAGTATAATGTGTTAATTCAAATAGACGCGTGTTGCACGTGCACACTTATTAGTTTAAATAGACGTGCGTTGCACGTGCACACTTACTAGTCATCAGAGACCAACAAACAGTTCACCGAAACGCGAAATTGGATCCAAGGAACTGCATTGCATTGCACCCCCAAAAACTCAAAATTTCCAAGGTTCCATCACACCAGACGAGACCAGACCAGCTTATCTACATTACCAAATACCTAATGAAAATTGTTCACTGATAAAGCAACTTAGTGACAAGCTAACCTACCATAGACCACACCCTCTTCCCCTTGAACCCATTATACCAATCTCCAGCCACCCCTCCTACTTACGTACTTCCCAACCCTTATTCCTTGACACCACAGGAGTATACCCCCCACAATGTATTTACCACCGTGAGCCCTCCATCACCTTCTCCAGTATACCACCCCCACAACATATATACCTCCAAGCCCGTCCCGCCCCGACCTTCTCCAGTATACCGCCACCGCGACTCAAACCAAAAACAAAAGAACGGATACTAAACTACTACATTTCGACCGACTAAGCAGACATACCAATGTTATTTCTTCACTGTCATCCGTGTGCTTGATTCACGGGATGATGTGTGCTGCTACCTTCTACCTTGGCTGAGGTTTCTGGATGAATGACCTTGTCGGCACGATGATCTGGGGCCTTGGGATCTGAGGCGAAGGGCAGTGGTTCTGCGAGCGCTGCAGCATCTGAACCATGGATGGTGTTTGATACGAGTAAACAAGTGAACTACTGTCTGTGGAGTCACCGCGTGTCGTGGCTCTCTGCCAAGAATGCGAGCTCAGTCCCGACAGCAGATACGCCCTCCCTGAAGCTTCGTAGCGTTGCCGGCTAGCCATCCTCTCCTGCATCTCCCTCAGCTCCGCATCAAGAGCCATGCATAAACGGTCCCCATTCCGGCTTGAAAAGGACTCTAACAACATCCTTCGGCACTCCTCGAGAATAGCCACTGCTTCAGAAAGAACACCTCTCTCAGCAGCAGCCCTTGCAGCCTCGATAGAATCCGCGGCACGGACTCGGTTCCTCTCACGATCAACCTCCATGCAAACAGGTTCAGGTGTGCGTGATTTTGGCCTCAGGATCATCACCTCGTCGCCTTGGATCTTGATACACTCATTTGTCACCGGATCTCTGTAGGAAAAGGCAACCTTCAAGAGTATGGTCTGTTCACGGGATTGCGGGAAGCTCAGAGACAGCAAAAAGTCCCTCTCCTCGTCAGCATAAAGATGTCCAACATCAATTGAACCATTTCGACCATCTCCTGCCACCTTACTCAAGTAGCTGCCAGATTTGATGGACCGAAGCTGAACACCAGTATGCACACACTGCACAGTTAAGCGCATATCCTGAACAACAACACTAAGAAGACCACCAATGCACTGAGCAAATGCATCCTGAATCACACCCTCGTCCTCAATAAAGGAAAATGTACCACCAGAGACCTCGGCAATTGAGTGCAAAGCATCTGAATCATGGTCTGCTCCAAAACCAAACCCATGGACAGGCACTATGCCTACAGCGTGGTTTAGAATGGAAGATGGAACAAGTGACCTATAATCAGGACGGGTTCCCCTAACATTTGAGGAAATATTATAGGTATCTTGACCATCTGATAACAGAATAATACTGCATACTGGATTCTTATAACTGCGATCCTCAATAACCTTAGCAGCTTTTTTCAACGCATCAGCAATATTTGTGCCACCACCAGCACCAAGTGAGTTAACAGCCTGCAGGGCCTGCTGTCGGCCAGAGTGTGACATGCGTCGGAGATGAAACAACCTTCTGGCAGTAGACGAGAAAGCAATGACTGAAAGGCGATCAGATGGACCAAGGTGTTGAATAACAAAACCCATTGCTCGCTTCAACAGTGCCAACTTGGTTCCTGCCATACTGCCGCTAACATCAAGCAAGGTAACAAGATCAACAGGGGCACGAGATGTCGGATACCCAACTGAGGTTGCATTAACCGGTCTGCTTGTGATCTGCTCTGGGTTAGCACAGGGGGCCTTCAGATGGATCAGAACAGCGAAATCATCTTGAGATGATGACTGTGGAATGGCCGAGAACTCTGAATATGTCTTCATTTCCACAGTTTTACTAGACCTAACATCACAACTGTCAGCAGCCTCCATCAGCTGCAAAGGTTCATCATCATTGAACTCTACTGGCTCAGAAGTATGCAAGGCGGGTGCTTCTCGCTGCCGGGTTGGAACTTGACGGAGGAGAGCCATGTAAGCATCTTGTTGGGGTAATCGAGCTTGGTTCACATTCAACCCACTTCTTCCACGAGGAACAATAGAAGATAGCGAGCGATTAAACGGTATCTCTTTCCACTTTGCTCGGCAAACTGGGCATACATAATTCCCATGTTTTACACTGGAGGAGATGCAGTGAAAATGGAACATGTGAGAACATTCAGCAGTGAAGAGGGCTTGCCCATGACCTGGCTTCATGGAATCAAAACATATGGCGCACGTTTTCTGTTGGAAAAGAAACAGAACATGTATTAATTTAATTGTACATCATCAGAATTTATCCCTCAGCAGCAGTTAAACAAAAAAAATACAGGAAATGTTCAATAATAATGGACAAGATCTCAGAAAACAAGGATCGCTTGGAAACATTTATAGCAAATACACCTAAACGTACCATTTTGAGAAACTGATGTCAAAGCTACAAAATCAACACCATCCATTTTTAAATCCAACTAATGTTTGACAATATTGCATAGTTGAAATGTCAATTTGACAAGCCCTTATAAAATACTTTAAATCATTTGGCAACCCAACACCCCAACAGCACTTATCAAGTCCAATTCAAAAGCCAGCAAGACACCCACACCTAAGGTGCCCTATATAAGTTGCTGTCTGTATTTATGGATTCCAGCACACATAGTTATTGTGTCAGGCACTCTAGCTAAGCAGACATGTCAGGTTAAAGAGTTAATTTGTACAAGCAATGAGCTGATAATTGAACACTATAAATGGTACTCCCTCCGACCCATAATGTAAGACATTTTCTGACACTACACTAGTGTCAGAAAACGTCTTACATTATGGGACGGAGGGAGTAGGAAACATTTATCCTAAAGCTTCCAAATCTACAAGCAGCTTACAAAGGTACTCCTGGTTCAGCATGCAGTCGGATTTCATTCAACTAATATTAGGATGGTTTTCCATGTTTTTATTAGGATGATGGGGCTGTTATCAAGAACCTACCTTCATTAATGAGCCTATTCTAATGAATGAATGGTCTTGCCAAGAACCACCAAATCTTTTGAAAGGTATTTATTTCAGAAAGTTGACCACATGAAAACGAAATCTCATCTCAATCAACTTGTAGATTCATAGCTGTGTCTCAACCTCATGCATGCATTTGACACATTTATTCAAGGCCACTCTGCATGCTATATCCTCCCACCCACCCTCTAGTTAGGTGGCCTCAACCGTGTCCAATTTATAATTATCACCAGTGTACCAACATTATAATTATAATTTTCATATTTTCTAAGAAAATAGTGGAATAGACAAAGGATGGTACTATTTATTTAATGATTTTTAATAGAACTAATGCAGAAAACCAATTAGAAGTAAAAAAAACATATTGCCAATACATAACAAAGGTCAAAGCATAACAATTAGGAACTTATTTGGGAGTTTGACAAAACCACGATCAAATTCAACTGTCCTCTAGTGCTTAATGGATGTATCTATTTATCAGCACTGCTGTATAGATTCCAACTAATATTGGCTTGACCAAATGATAAAACTGGATAACTTTAGACCAATACCTACCACAAATGTCAGAGTCAACACAAAATTGCTGATAACAATCCATATATCACTATGCTAAAGCCTAAAGTAGCTCCTGATTGTCTTTATCAGGGACTGCCGACACCACAAACCAGTGGAATCAGCATTTCTGTCATTGTGGTTTTCCAGCTGGACAGTTTGGCAACTCTTAAACAAGTTAGGAAGACATTAGTTCAGGCATCACACTATTTCACAAGTAGAAACCTACCTTCACGCACAAAAATGAATTTCTTGGCAGAGATTTGAAAATATTGCAGATTTAGCGTTTGCATCACAATAAATAATGAACTAGTGTTTATTATCTCCAATATTTTGCATTTATTTCTGAGTTCTGACCAAGGCATGCAAAATGAGAATCGTCAAGCACCATGAAGATAAATGTAAGCACCATGAAGATAAATGTCAACCCTTTTAGGAGATCCTTCTCCCAAAGAAGATATTGAGGAGATCCTAGTGAAGTTGCCGGTCAATTCCCCGCACTTGCGTGCACAATATCTTACAAAGTCAGACGTACTACTAGTAAACAATAAAGTGTGAACCCATCGAAAAGGCATCAACGAATCGTCTTCACCACACGAAAAAAATAGCGATTAATGTAAGAAAAATTCAGATCTTGGACCATTCAAAGTAATCACGTGGTTGCCATGACAGACTAGTAACACGAGATAATAAATAATTATAAAAGTGCCAATAAAATCTAATGCAAGGCTGGCCATTCAGCGTTCCTGGTAATGGATAACAGCTCGAGTTGGAAGGGTTCGCCTTTAGCAAATTAAGAAACGTGATGGTAAGATGATACACGTGACCATGTGGATATTGTTGACCACAGAGGCCAAGTTTCCCTTTCGGGCAGGAACAAGTGGAGACAACTGATTGAAATGAAGCTTACGTTAAGCTACATGTATCCCACAGGAAAAAGAGCAGGTGGAATTGACCATCGTCGATACCAAAGCGCCTTGGAGGATACGCACATAAAACTAAAAACTGATCTGACATATGACTAGGAAACAAATTGGGCATTTTTGCACTTTGTTAGAAATCTACCTATATGTACTGAAGAAGAGAGCGACAAGCTATGGAAAACAAGGATGGTGTAGAAGATGGCAAACAGAATTGCATCATTTTGTCAATGACATGTGCAAACAAAATTGGGATATTCCCTTGGAATAAAGTTAAAAAGGAGTAGTTTAACAAAATCATCAAATATGCAAATGAAACTCTTTTGTGGAAATCTGCGGACTCGTGTTTCCCAGGGGACAGGAGAAGTAATTTAAAATCTAGATGAAAAAAAATGAAATGGCATATCCAAATTTGTACAGGTGGAGCTCGAGACAAAACATGATACTACTCCCAATTAAAAAAAAAATCAGATGCATACAAAACTGTTAGCCGCAAAGCAAGACAAACAAAACGGAACTGCCGTCACTCCAACCAAAAATTGCCGGCAAGAAGAACCACATCTGGGACCTAAATCTTTCACTGGTGAAGCCACATTGCTCCAGCCAGCACCTGGACTCAACCACTGGTAGGGGAAGCCTCTGGTGTCCGCAGCATTTCACATCTAGCGTAGCGTACAGTAGTACTGCAGTAGTATGTCCGGGTAGCCCGCACGCAAACCAAGGACAAATCTTAACGCAATGGCCGGGGGAGAAGGGAGATGCGGGGGAGAAAGGGCTCACCTTGGAGGACTTGGCTCCCGACTTGGACCTGCGGAGCAGCGCGCCGGCTGCCTCGGCCTGCGCCGGCGTATTGGGCGCGGACGCGTGCGCCGCCGCCAGCGCCGCCGAGTCCTGGGAGAAGGCGTCGGACGCGCGGCGCTCGCTGGCGCAGTCGTCCCGGTCGCCGGCGACGGCGGGGAGGTGCGCGCAGAAGCCAATGCCCATCGCCCTCTTGGCCTTCCTCCACATCCCCTCCATGAGCGCCGGCACTCGGCAGATTCGCGTCTACAGACCTCACACAGAACGCTTCTTCCTCCCTCTGACCTGCTTGGTGGAACTACTAGGACGAGGGGAAGGGTGCGAGGAACGGGCGGTGGTTTTGAAGGGGGGAGGGAGCCGCCATTGGAGAGCGAGGCGAGCAGTGGAGTGCGTGCTGCTTTTGGTTTGACCTCTGCGGCGAGAGAGACAGGGCGACAGACAGGCAGGCAGGCAGGCAAGCGGCGCACAGGAGGAGGATGGTGGAGAGGGGGCGGCGTTTTGACTATGGTGGGAGAAACGAGAAATCGGCGTAGCGGGTTGCGGTGCTGCCGAGCCTTGTGGCTGGTTTTGGGCGGGTTGGGTCGCCGGTTGGTGGGCGCCATAAATCGCAGTGGAACTTGCGGCTGTGGGCGGCAATCCATCCCATCCCACCCAGACCTGAGCTCCAAGGACGAAATGTCAAATCTCACTACTAGCACCCGTGGTGTATGCACACACGTCAGACCAGTTGTCTCAGATTGAGTTGAGTATTTCTCCATTTCAAAGTATTGGTATATTTTTGACCGAATCATATGCGGAAATCAGGACTGGATTTGTAGGCTTTGTATAATCTTACTTACTTATGGTGAACTGCGACAATATCCTTGTCAAACCAGCCAGCGGTTTACAGGATAAGTTCATTGTAAAACACTTCTACAACAACATACTACTGAAACTAAATGTGCTAAGGATGGAATTTTATTTTGTGATACATGCCCAAGAATATACATTTTGTGAGGATATGCCCATGATGTTGTACGTTGGGAGAAACTAGGGGTCTGTTTGGTTGGAGACTAGTGTGGTCAACACAAAATGTGGCCACACACAAGTATGCCAAGCCACACAAGTGTGGCTGAAAAATTGGACACCAAATTTTGGCAAAAGTTGGCAAAAAATCG
Source organism: Aegilops umbellulata (assembly GCA_032464435.1). Classification (NCBI taxonomy): domain Eukaryota; kingdom Viridiplantae; phylum Streptophyta; class Magnoliopsida; order Poales; family Poaceae; genus Aegilops; species Aegilops umbellulata. Next base: position 179,922,109 of record CP136057.1, on the reverse strand, counting down.
TCTCTATGACAAGTGGACCATAGGGGCAATAAAGTGGCAAAAATCAAACACATGTCAACAAAAAGGTGGCTGCCAAACTTTGGCTTGGTAAACTATGGATGGGAATCAAACAGCCCCTAGATGTGCTAAGCTCTAAAAATAGGGTTCGTATGAGTATGACATGTTTACATCTCTTCTATATGAGATTTTTCGACAACGGGAATATATTAATATCGTGGAGATAGCAATTACGCCTGGACTCTGCAACAACGCAACATCGTAAATACATTACGGATGCACACAGCCAAATGACAATAAGAAGAAGTAGAAAAAAAAGATCTCGCTACAGTGATCAATTCTCGTAGCTGCGGCACGAACCATCACCTAGAGAACACCCGAAGTCCTAATTCTCCAAAAATGACGCCTTCAAGAAGGAAACAGTGCAGAAGCAGCATCATCGCCCGATCCTAGATCTTAGGTTTTCACCCTGGAGAAGATTCGCGCTCTCAAAACAATACCTTCAACAAGGTCAATGCGAGGCACAATCAATTAAGGCCAGACCTTGGGCTTTCACCCTGAAAGCTAAGACTCTATACTCCGCCTGTGTTGCCGCCCCCACTTGCCGATGCCGCTGCCACGAGTTACAAATCACCAAGGAAAGTCCTCATCTCCGCGAAGACTCGATCCGCTATTACAAGACCTCGTACCTCAACCACCATAACTTTCTCTTTCACTGTCTTCACAGTGGAAATCAAAATACAGACGTGTCCCATGCTGTCAACAGACAACGAAGCTTCGCGTCACACCCTCCTGAAGCCACTCGAGCTGAAATAGGGGCGCACACGACCGAATCCCATACGATCTAGAAATATACACGCACCAAAGCACCTAATGAAGATCTCCAACGGAGCATTCCGAAACTCGTCAATGGCCAGGTCCATGAGGGTCAGCAACCGGCAGGACAACATCTTAGAGCAAAGAGAACCAAAGGATCGCGCCACCCGCCGACTCCCAACAGTAGGCCGGAGATCTCTGCGGGCACCGCCACCACAACCGCACCACGCAAAGATGAGTAGCTAAGCCGCACCGAGCCCCCCGAACCAGACGTCGTGCCGCCCTCGCGGCCACAGCGGCAGTTGTGGGCGCAGGAAAAATCTGGGGCCGCCGCCCCGGCGCCCATCTCCGTCGTAAGAACCATGCCGTCTAGGACCGCCATGGAGCTCCAGCCGGAAATCCCGCAACCTGCTATATGTTGAAGATCCCCCCCGGCAATGGCGCCAGAAATTCCTTTTGATGTCGCTTGAAGCTACGTCAGTATTTCCCCAAAGAGGAAGGGATGATGCAGCACAACGGCGGTAGGTATTTCCCTCAGATGTGAAACCGAGGTTATCGAACCAGTAGGAGAACCAAGCAACATAACGTAAACAACACCTGCACACAAATAACAGCTTCTCGCAACCCGACGTGTAAAAGGGGTTATCAATCCCTTTCGGGTAGCGGCGCCCCAAGATGGGAAAACGGACGTGAGGTAAATTTGTAGTAGATTGATAGATCGGACGCCAAATAAATTAAATAAGAATAAATTGCAGTAAGGTATTTTATATTTTTGATTTAATAGATCTGAAAATAAATGCAAAGGAAAAGTAGATCGCAAAGGCAAATATATGAGAAAGAGACCCGGGGCCGTAGGTTTCACTAGTGGCTTCTCTCGAGAAAAAAAGCAAACGGTGGGTGAACAAATTACTGTTGGGCAATTGATAGAACTTCAAATACTCATGACGATATCCAGGAAATGATCACTATATAGGCATCACGTCCAAGATTAGTAGACCGACTCCTGCCTGCATCTATTACTATTACTTCACACATCGACCGCTATCCAACATGACAATAACGACTACATACAACTATGAAACCATATTCCTGCAACGATACATACGTGTCGGTTCCCCTTTTGTCACTGGGATCAAGCACCGTAAGATCGAACCCACTACAAAGCACCTCTTCCCATTGCAAGATAAATAGATCAAGTTGGCCAAACAAAACCCAAATATCAGAAAAGAAATACGAGGCTATAAGCAATCATGCATAAAAGAGATCAAAGAAACTCAAAATACTTTTATGGATATAAAAAGATAGATCTGATCATAAACTCAAAGTTCATCGATCCCAACAAACACACCGCAAAAGAGTTACATCATATGGATCTCCAAGAGACCATTGTATTGAGAATTCAGCGAGAGAGAGGAAGCCATCTAGCTACTAACTACGGACCCGAAGGTCTACAAAGAACTACTCACGCATTATCGGAGAGGCACCAATGGAGGTGGTGAACCCCTTCCGAGATGGTGTCTAGATTGCATCTGGTGGTTCTGGACTCTACGGCGTCTGGATGAATATTTCATCGACTCCCCTAGGGTTTCTGGAATACTGGGGTATTTATGAGCAAAGAGGCGGTCCGGGGGGCACCCGAGGTGGGCACAACCCACCAGGGCGCGCCTGGGCCTCCCGGCGCGCCCTGGTGGGTTGTGCTCTCCTCGAAGCACCCCCAGGCGTAGCCAGGGTCCATTATGTTCCTTCTGGTCCAAAAAAATCTCCGTGAAGTTTCGTTGCATTTGACTCCGTCTGATATTGATTTCCTGCGATGTAAAAAACATGCAGAAAAACAGCAACTGAGTTTTGGCACTATGTCAATAGGTTAGTACCAAAAAATGATATAAAATAACTATAAAATGATTATAAAACATCCAAGATTGATAATATAACAGAATGGAATAATAAAAAATTATAGATACGTTGGAGACGTATCAGCCTGGCTCTCGGGATATATTTTGAAAGAAGTATATGAAGCATGTCACAAAATGTTATATAAAGAAAGAAATCTATTGGATTGAGGTCAAACGGGGCGCCATTTTTAACAAAAGTGTGTAATATGACCTACATAGAATTGCTCCAAGTGTCCAACGTACAAATATGTGTAGATCATGCTAAAAATGTGTAATATGACAGTCTATGTTGCGCATAACAAATAGTGAAACAAATCCATGCATGATTGCTGAGGTGGCATGGTTGCATGAATAGATTAGTGCACCAATTATAACTTGTGCATGAAAATAAAAAACAGATACGCAATGGTTTGCAACTATTTAAGAACTTATGACTACATGCATGACTTAATGATGTGGCATAACTGCATGAAGAGGAAAAATAAGTACTAGTGGGTTGCAACTATTTAAAACTAGAGGATAGACATTTGAATAGTGCTAACTAAAATATGGGTACTTTTTTGTCCAATAAACGAATAATGAAACTATGATAATGGCATAAGGATTACAGACCTAGGAATATTGATTATAGATGTACTAAAACATAATCGTCGGTACCAATATTGGGTACATTTGACTAACACGGGTTAAACATGACAATAAAATGATGTTTGAATAGGTACGGATTCTTATTTTTACATATAAATCCTTACTTCAAATATTACGCATGTGAAAACAAACTATCATGACTTGGACTAGAATGCACAACAAATTTATATGCATGTACGTTGAACATTGTAGTTTGATAATTTCTTACAATATGCATATCTTGGAAATGAGAACATGAACTTATTTGTTTATTTTACCTGAATAAAGCAACATCACATGGGTACCAAAATTTTCAACCGCAAGTGTTAATAAGTGTGAAATTGAATTGGAGAGTAGTCAAAAAGGCAAAAAGTATGTGATTAAAATAGTTTGTCCACCACCATTGGGTACATAATTATGAAATTGGGTTAAAAATCTGACAGCTCAGTTGAAGAATACCACATCATATTTCGTGGATTCGACGCTTTCACTTCTTAAACCGGCTATACATAACTTGTGTACTTTGTTGGACATAACGACTACATACAACTATGAAACCATATTCTTGCAGTGGACTACTCCCACCTCAATGTAGGAGCCGCGGGGCAGCGATCTTGGCAAACATTGGTGGTGAGCTCTCTTTAGTAGAGCATTTTACCTCCATCTCTCACGATGGTGCTTTTCATGGTCCCACCCAAAAATCCTGAAGTAAATGGGGTGACCACAAAGAGGTAAGATGAAACCCTCGGCTGGAGGGCGGCCAAAGATGGTTCACACTGACCCCATTGCATCTGGTGTGTCTCCAGGGCAACTCAGGAGGCATAATGTGGCATGGGTAGCCCCCTCTGTTTGCCCTCTTTGCATGTGTTTTGAACCCTTTGTAGACTTACACATGATATTCTCAATTCTTTATCATCTCGGGACAAGTGCTAAAAATAGTCACAAAAGACATTGCGTATTGTCAATTGTTAGTAGGTTAGTCTACAACCAACTAAATATATAAATAAAATAAGCAAATTAACTCCGAAGGACTAAGTATGTTTCCAGCCTCACATGATTAATTACACTTGGAAGTGCTCCATGAGGGATACCGTCCATTCTGACAAGGAAATATTATTATCACTAGTTTTTTATCCTTTTAAGATATTTTTTTCATACCTTGCTTTTGAGGGGGGGGGGGCTTGGTGGTACTGGAGCGACCATAATGGAGGTAGTTCAAGCTATTGGACAAGCCGCCCAACAACCGAGGTGGATTTGATGTGTGGGAGGCGACGACAACTAGGGTTGGATGGCTCTTAGATGGCGTGGCTCTCTTTTGGTTTTGTTCTGCCTCAAACATCTATTTTTTAGCCTTATTATTATTATTTTTGCAAGCATCGAACCTTCTTCTTAAAGCATCCAATCATCTAGGTTCTCATTGATGGAAATATGCCCTAAAGGCAATAACAAAATGGTTATTATTATATTTCTTTATTCATGATAAAGGTTTATTATTCATATAGAATTGTATTGATCTGAAACTTAAATACATGTGTGAATACATAAACAAATACCGTGTCCCTAGTAAGCCTCTACTAGACTAGCTCGTTGATCAAAGATGGTAAAGGTTTTCTAACCACAGACATGTGTTGTCATTTGATAACGGGATCACATCATTAGGAGAATGATGTGATGGACAAGACCCATCCCTTAGCTTAGCATATTGATCGTTCAGTTTTATTGCTATTGCTATTGCTTTCTTCATGTCAAATACACATTCCTTCGACTATGAGATTATGCAACTCCCGGATACCGGAGGAAGACCTTGTGTGCTATCAAACATCACAATGTAACTGGGTGATTATAAATATGCTCTACAGGTATCTCCGAAGGTGTTTGTTGGGTTGGCACAGATCAAGATTAGGATTTGTCACTCCGAGTATTGAAGAGGTACATCTGGGCCCTCTCGGTAATGCACATCATAAGAAGCCTTGCAAGCAAAGTGACTACTGAGTTAGTTACAGGATGATGTATTACAGAACAAGTAAAGAGACTTGCCGGTAACGAGATTGAACTAGGTATGTAGATACCAACGATCGAATCTTGGGAAAGTAATATCGATGGACAAAGGGAATAACGTATGTTATCACAATGGTTCGACCGATAAAGATCTTTGTAGAATATGTAGGAGCCAATATGAGCATCCAGGTTCTACTATTGGTTATTGACCGAAGAAGTGTCTCGGTCATGTCTACATAGTTCTCGAACCCGTAGGGTCCGCATGCTTAACGTTCGATGACGATATTGTATTATATGAGTTATGTGATTTGGTGACTGAATGTTGTTCGGAGCCCCGGATGAGATCATGGACATGACGATGAGTCTCGAAATGGTCGAGAGGTAAAGATTGATATATAGGACGATATTATTTGGACACCAGAAGTGTTCCGGCGTATATCAGGTATTTATCGGAGTATCGGAGGGGTTACCGGAAACCCCGGGGGAGGTATATGGGCCATAAAAGGGGAGCACACCAGCCCACAAGGGGTGCCCCCCTTGGCATGTGGCTGAATTGGAGAAGGAAAAGGGGGGTTCGCCCTCCCCCCTTCCTTTCTCTCTTCCCCCTTCCTTTCTTCTCCGGTGGAAAAGGGAAAGGGGGTCACCACTTGGGGAAACCCCAAGTAGGATTCAGATCCTACTTGGGGCGCCCCCTGGCTTTTTCTCCTCCCCTCCCACCTATATATATGTGAGGAGGGGGCGCCTAGAAGACACAACATCAATTTTTAGCCGTGTGCGGCGCCCCCCCTCCACAGTTTACACCCCTGGTCGTATTCTCGCGGTGCTTAGGCGAAGCCCTGCGGGGATCACTTCACCATTACCGTCACCACGCCATCGTGGTGACGAAACTCATATACTACTTCGACACCTTGCTAGATCAAGAAGGCGAGGGACGTCACCGAGCTAAACATGTGCATAACTCGGAGGTGCCGTACGTTCGGTGCTTGATCGGTCGGAACTAGAAGAAGTTTGACTACATCAACCGCGTTGTCAAAACGCTTCCTCTTTCGGTCTATGAGGGTACGTAGACACACTCTCCCCCTTGTTGCTATGCATCTCCATGGATAGATCATTGCGTGTGCGTAGAATTTTTTTTGTTTTTCCATGCAACGTTTCCCAACAGTGGCATCAGAGCCAGGTCTATGAGTGGATGTTATGCATGAGTAGAACACAAAGAGTTGTGGGCGGTGATAGTCATGCTGCTTACCACCAACATCTTATTTTGATTCGGCGGTATTGTGGGATGAAGCGGCCCGGACCAACCTTTCATGTCCACGCACATGAGACCGGTTCTACTGACAGACATGCAACTAGTTTGCATAAAGGTGGCTGGTGGGTGTATATTTCTCCTACTTTAATTGAATCAAATTTGACTGCGGCCGGTCCTTGAAGAAGGTTTAAATAGGAAACTTGACGAAACACCGTTGTGGTTTGATGCGTAGTTAAGAACAATTCTTGCTAGAAGCCCGTAGCAGCCACATAAAACTTGCAACAACAAAGTAGAGGATGTCTAACTTGTTTTTGCAGGGCATATTCTGATGTGATATGATCAAGATATGATGTGATATATGTTGATGTATGAGATGATCATGTTTGGTAAAAGTTATGGGCAACTGACAGGAGCCTTATGGTTGTCCCTTTATTGTATGAAATGCAAACTCCATGTAATTGCTTTACTTTATCACTATGCGTTAGCGATAGTTGTAGAAGCAATAGTTGGCGAGACGACCACGACACAACGATGGAGATCAAGGTGTCGAGCCGGTGACGATGGAGATCATGACGATGCTTTAGAGATGGAGATCAAAAGCACAAGATGATGATGGCCATATCATGTCACATATTTTGATTGCATGTGATGTTTATCTTTTATGCATCTTATTTTTCTTAGTACTGCGGTAGCATTATAAGATGATCCCTTAACTAAAATTTCAAGGTATAGGTGCTCTCCCTGAGTATGCACCGTTGCGACAGTTCATCGTGTTGAGACACCACATGATGATCAGGTGTGATAGATGATACGTCTCCAATGTATCTACTTTTTCTCACGCTTTTCCTCTTGTTTTGGACTCTAATTTGCATGATTTGAATGAAACTAACCCCGGACTGACGCTGTTTTCAGCAGAACTACCATGGTGTTGTTTTTGTGCAGAAATGAAAGTTCTCGAAATGGAACGAAACTTTGCGAGGATTTTTTATATCAATAATAAGAATTTCTGGAGCCAAGACCCACCAAAGAGGGGCCCCTGGGTGGGCACAACCCACCAGGGCGCGCCCCACTCTCCTCGCACGCCCAGGTGGGTTGTACCCACCTGGTGGCCCCGCTGACGACCCCCCTGATACTATAAAATCACATATTTCCAAAAAAGAAAACAGGAAGAAAGAATTATCATGATCCACGAGACGGAGCCACCGCCAAGCCATGTTCTTCCTCAAGAGGGCAGATCTGGAGTCTGTTTGGGGCTCCGGAGAGGGGGATATTCGTTCTTCGTCATCACCAACCAATATCCACCGCCAATTCCACGATGCTCCCAATCGGGAGTGAGTAATTCCTTCGTAGGCTCGCTGGTCGGTGAGGAGTTGGATGATATTCATCATGTAATCGAGTTAGTTTTGTTAGGGCTTGATCCCTAGTATCCACTATGTTCCTAGATTGATGTTGCTATGACTTCGCTATGCTTAATGCTTGTCACTTTGGGCCTGGGTGCCATGAACCCGGATCTGAACCGTTTACGAATTCATCATTATATCCATGTTTTAGATCCGATCTTGCAAGTTATAATCACTACTACATGTTATGATCCGGCAACCCCGAAGTGACAACAACCGGGCCCACTCCCGGTGATGACCGTAGTTTGAGGAGTTCATGTATTCACTATGTGTTAATGCTTTGTTCCGGTTCTCTATTAAAAGGAGGCCTTAATATCCCTTAGTTTCCAATATGGACCCCGCTGCCACGGGAGGGTAGGACAAAAGATGTCATGCAAGTTCTTTTAATAAAGCAGGTATGACTATTTACGGAATACATGCCTACATTATATCGATGAACTGGATCTAGTGCCTTATCGCCCTACGTTATAAATGTCACATGATGAATATCATCCAACAATTCACCGATCCAATGCCTACGAATTTGTCCTATATTATTTCTGCTAAGTTACTACTGCTATCATCACTATTACACTTGCTACAAAATTACTGCTATCACTGTTACTGTTACCGTTGCTGCTGTCACTACTATCAAAACTATCAAACTACTTTGCTATTGATCACTTTGATGCAGATAATTAATCTCCAGGTGTGGTTGAATTGACAACTCAGCTGCTAATACGCTCAAATATTCTTTGGCTCCCCTTGTGTCGAATCTATAAATTTGGGTAAAATACTTTACCCTCGAAAACTGTTACGATCCCCTATACTTGTGGGTTATCAAGACCTTTTTCTGGCGCCGTTGCCGGGGAGCATAGCTATATTTGTTGAGTCACTTGGGATTATTATCATATTATCACTATGACGAATCTGAAGGATCCAAAGACTAATATTTATCCCTCTAAGACGAGGGAAGGTAAGGAACTGCCATCTAGTTCTGCTTTAGATTCACCTTCTGTTATGAGTAAACTTGCAACACCACCACATGCTATGAATTCCAATATGTTGCAAGTTATTGATGATGCTACTTCTACTCTAAATGATGCTTATGATGATGCTAGTACCTTTCTTGATAATGATGATGTGCCACTTGGTGATTTTTTTGATAAACAAATTGCTAGAGTTATACAACATGATGTTGTTGAATCTGATGATGAGCTTGAAACTGAATCTCCTGAGACACCTGCTAGAACTAGCCTTCCTAGATATGAATTTCCTAAGGTACTGGAAGGTTATGTTATGAGTGAAGAAACAACTAGAGATATTCTTTCTTGCAATGATAGAGATGACCTAGAGAAATTATTACACAAGTATAAAGAAAAATCTCTGAATGCTAGAATGAAATGTGATCCTAAGTTTGCTACTTCACCCATCTTTATTGATGATAAGGATTATCAATTCTTTGTCGACCAAGAGTTAATTACTTTGGTTGAATCTGATCCTTTCCATGGTTATGAAACTAAAACTGTTGTGGCACATCTTACTAAGTTGAATGATATAGCCACCCTTTTTACTCATGACGAGAAGCTATTACTTCATTCTTAAATTATTTCCTTTCTCATTAAAGGGTGATGCTAAAGCTTGGTACAATACTCTTGCTCCTGGTTGTGTGCGTAGTCCCCGGGATATGATTTATTACTTCTCTGAAAAATATTTTCCTGCTCATAAGAAACAAGTTGCCTTACAGGAAATATTTAACTTTGTGCAAACCAAAGAAGAGAGTGTCCCACAAGCTTGGGGGAGGCTTTGCCAATTACTTGATGCTTTGCCTGATCATCCTCTTAAGAAAAATGAAATACTTGATATCTTCTATAATGGACTATCCGATGCTTCTAGGGACTTCCTAGATAGTTGTGCTGGTTGTGTTTTTAGGGAACGAACTATTGCTCAAGCTGAAGAATTATTGAATAACATATTGAAAAATTATGATGATTGGACTCTTCCCGAACCACCGGCTAAAGCCACTCCGAAGAAGAGAGGTATATTATATCTCAGTCCTGAAGATATGCAAGAGGCAAAGAAATCTATGAAGGAAAAATGTATTAAAGCTGAGGATGTTAAAAATTTACTTCCTATTGAAGAAATACATGGGCTTAATACACCACCAAAGCCTAAGGTGGTAGAGGTAAATTCTCTTATGAAGTTCAATGATAATGACAATCCTCACAATATGCATCCTAGTCAATACCTTTATGAGTTTGAAAACTATATTAGAAAACAAGATCACTTCAATGCAAATGTTATGAAACAATTGAAATATAATTTTGATATGATTGCTCGCTTGAGTGACTTGTCGTTTAGAATATCAAATGATGTTAGGGCTGTTGGAAAACATGCTTCTATGGTTCAAACTCAACTAGAACAAGTTGCTAAATCACAAAGAGAATTACTTGATGAAATGAATCATAATATGCATGACTTTGTTGTTAGAGTCGCAACTAGAGAAGGTAAAATGACTCAGGAACCACTTTATCCTGAGGGACACCCAAAAAGAATTGAACAAGATTCACAAAGAAACAACACTAGTGCACCTAGTCCTTCTAAACAGAAGAAGAAAAATAAAATGATAGGACTTTGCACACTTCTAGTGAACCTGAAATAGAAAAACCTCCTGATAATGATAATAAAACTTCTATGTTAGATGCTGAAACTCAATCTGGTAATGAACACTCACCTAGTGATAATGAAAAAGATAATGATGAGGTTCATTAAGACACTCAACCAAATAATGAAAAAGAACCAGATAATGATGTTGAGATAGAACCACCTATTGATCTTGATAACCCACAACCTAAGAATAAAAAGTATGATAAAAGAGACTTCATTGCTAGAAAACACGGTAAAGAAAGAGAAGCGTGGGTTCAAAAACCTATGCCTTTTCCACCCAAGTCAACTAAAAGGAAAGATGATGAAGAATTTGAACGCTTTGCTGAAATGCTGAGGCCAGTCTTTTTGCGTACTCGCTTGACTGATATCTTGAAAATGCCTCCTTATGCAAAGTATATGAAAGACATCAGCACAAATAAGAGAAAAATACCGGACGCTAAAATCTCCACTATGCTTGCTAATTACACTTTCAAAGATGGAGTACCTAAAAAACTTGGAGATCCGGGAATACCAACTATACCTTGCTCTATTAAAAAGAATTATGTGAAAACTGTTTTGTGTGATTTATGAGCTGGTGTTAGTGTTATGCCTTTCTCTTTATATAAAAGACTTGACTTGAATAAACTCACACCTACTGAAATATCTTTGTAAATGGCTGACAAATCAACTGCCATACCTATCGGTATTTGTGAGGATGTGCCCGTTGTTGTTCCTAATGTTATTATTTTGACTGACTTGGTTATACTTGAGATGCCCGAGGACGACAACATGTCGATTATCCTTGGTAGACCCTTCTTGAATGTTGTAGGGGCTGTTATTGATTGCAATAAAAGCAAGGTCACTTTTCATATTAATGGTAATGAGCATACAGTGCACTTTCCAAAGAAACAATTCCAAGTGAATGGTATTAATGTTATTGAAAAATCTCCGACAATCACTATTGGAAGTTTTCAAATACCTCTACCTACTGTCAAAAAGAAATATGAAATGCTCATTGTTGGGGAAATGCATATCCCCATTGAGATAACTTAGTGATTTACGAAAATTCTTCGGTTTCATGCTAATCGAAAGTGGTTGTTAATAAGACCTGATCAACCTTATTAATGAATCATTTTTAGCGGTATGAAGTTGATGAATTTAGTAAGCACTACCTTCTGTCCCTACCTTTTGTTTTCTGTTTTTATTAGTTAAATAAAATAAAATGCCATGTTTTGTCGGTTTTCTGAATTTTCCGTGCAAATAAAAAATGACCCAAAAATAAAAGTTCTCAGAATGCCCTGAAAATTTTATATGATTTTTTCTGAATATTTAAGAATTTTTGGTGCAAATAATACCAGAGGGAGGTGCACCAGGTGGGCACAACCCACCTGGGTGTGCCAGGACCCCCGGGCGCGCCATGGTGGGTTGTGGTCCCCACATGGGCCCCCTCACATATCCCTTTAGCCCACATCATCACTCACCTCGAGAAAAAATCCCCATTGCTCTCTCTCCCGTGTTCTTGAGCTCAAACCCGCGGATTTCAATCTCTTTGCTTGAAGCTCCGTTTTCGAAACTGTTTCGGGGATTGTTGCTTGGTATGTGACTCCACCATTTGTCCAATTAGTTTTTGTTTTAGTGGTTTATACTTTGAATAATTAGCTACTCTTGGTGCTGCTGTAGATGTGCTTGCATGTTGAATTCTTAGTGTTCTAAGTAGTTTGAATGCTTTTTATGGCCTTTATGTATCCCTATGAGTAGTTGCTACCAATTTTGTAAAGTTTTGTTGAGAAAATTTTGTGAACTAAAAATTCAGATTTTTGTTCATAGGAAAAATTGTACGCGGACATGAATATCTTTAGGAAGTTTGGCTCAAAGAAGAACTCCAAGGGTGTTATTGGGGAGTCTTTTGACAATGATCTCCACCCTTGGAGGTTGGCGGAGATGAGTGTGACCAGCACCAAGTCCTCACGAACATCTTTGTTGAAAGCTTTACTTTCTTACCTAGAAATAATCCCCCTGAAGTGAGCTTTGATTTATATGCTGAAAACCATCAGATACCACTTACTGAATTTTGTGACATATGCATGATCCCGTCTGATGGGAGCTTGGCTGAGCCTAGGCCAGCCGAGTTTGAGGACTTTTGTCGCACTTTGACAGTGGGTGATGAGAGAAGAGTGTCAGCCATCACTGCCGCTGGCTTACATTTTCCTGTTGTTCGTTACTTTGCACTCTTTATTACCAAATGCTTGCTTGCTAGGGAGAAGGTGGGTGCACTTAGTTCACTGGACCTTGCTCTTTTACGTCGTGCACTTGAGCGCGACAACACGTATAGCTTGGGAGCTATCGTGGCTCGTCGCCTGCACCTTAATAAATCCCAGGGTAAAATACATGGTGGGATTTTTGCTACTCGTTTGGCGGCTCACTTCGAGGTTGAGATACGCCCTCATGATTACCCTCTGACCAAGGTTTACCTAGACCGAGCAGCCATGGATCACCATCACTTTCTTGCACATGATCGTCCTGATATTGTCGTTCCTTATAACCTAATCTATAGCGTTAGAACACGTGATGTTATCCCCTTGCCTGCACCTGCTTTGTTTGATTCTGTTGCCATAGGCGGATATAAGATTATGCCTGCAGACATCATCGCCTACTGGAACGCTCACGCTGCTGCAGAGGCTGCACAGGTACCTCAGCAGTGGGAAGAGTGGGTGCCCGCTCCTTAGGATCCCTAGTACCCTCCAGGCTACTGATCGATTACCAACTTAGGCCAAAAGCCTAAACTTGGGGGAGTACGTGTTCTCACCGACATATTATTCATGTTCACATATTATTCTATCTGTCGGTGCTCACACTTTTTCATTGTATCATCCATGCTTAGAATTATTTTCTTGCTTTCTTCTTGTGTGTTTGAAAAACTTTAGAAAAAACAAAAAAATTAGTTGTAGTAATTTACTTTCTATGCATGCTTAGTAGTAGTATTAAAAAGAAAATCCAAAAAGATTTTCTTGTTCTTCTTTTGCTTGTTGGGAGCTTTTCCATGTAAATAGTTTTTCTTGTTTTCGCTTTTCCCTTTTATTTGCTTGTTCAAGAAAACCAAAAAATCCAAAAAAAATTCAGTATGTTTCTCTGAATTTATTTTCTTTTTATTCGAGTCTTACCGAGGAGAAGACCACGATGAAAATGTTTAGTGGCTCTCATATGAATAACTGATGAACTAATAAAGAGCCCATTTTACCTTGTCTTCTCCAGTTGAATAAAATGTTTTGCAGATTCCAGCTTAGTCCACGGCACTCTTGCACTGTTATTATTATTATTATTATTATTATTATTATTATTATTATTATTATTATTATTATTATTATTATTATTATTATTATTATTATTATTATTATTATTTTCATATCGTTCGGTCATGCAAGTGAAAGGAAATAATGACGATATTCGATGAACTGGCCGTGGAAAAGAGAAACTGGTATGAACTCGACTTGTTTTGTTTGTGTAAATATGTATAACCTAGTATCCGGGCTTCAACCCGTTATGATTAAATATGTTTGCAATGACAATTAGAGATTATAGTTTCTCATGCCATGCATTAGTAGCTAGGAGTTGATAATGATTTATCTTTGATATCAACATAGCGCTAAAATGATTGTGATGTAGTATGATGATGTGGTATCCTCCTCTGAATGTTCGAGTGGCTTGACTCGGTACATGTTCATGCATGTAGTTGAATCAAAACCAACATAGCCTCTATAATATTTATGTTCATGGTGTTCATATCCTACTCATGCTAGTGTCCAATTTTACTTACGCATAATGCATCGTTATGATCGTTGTTGCTCTCTAGCTGGCCGCTTCTCAATCTTAATTGCTAGCCTTCACCTATACTAAGTGGGAATTCTGCTTGTTCATCAAAAACCTTGAACCCAAAGTTACTCCAGATGAGTCCACCATACCTACCTATATACAGTATTACCCTGCCGTCCTAATTAAATTTGCATGTGCCACCTCTAAAAACTTCTAAAAACAATTATCCGTTTTGTGTGCCTGGATCGTTCATGGAACGACAGGAGGTGGTCGATATCTTTCGTGCTAAGCGGGTTATCCTCAGGTCGAGTGTTTATTCACTCGCCACCGCACGAGGAAATGGGCGGTAATAGGGATGCCCAGTCCCAAACTGCAAAAATGAAAAAGAGTTAATCTCTTAAATAATCAAACAAAAACTCCCAATGGAGTCAAAACCTTTACTTCTATCGCTTGGGAACCGCCACTAGCGTGCTTAGCATGGAAGATGTTGATAACTGATGGTCGTGAAGTGAATAAGAAGGGTGCATGTCTCAAAATATCATTTATCTCTGTTTTAAAAACTGAGCTCTGATACGTCCATTTTGCATCATGCTTTTATATCGATAATTATTGCATTATGGGTTGTTATTACACGTTATGTCACAATACTTATGCCTATTCCCTCTTATTTTACAAGGTTTACGTGAAGAGGGAGAATGCCGGCAGCTGGAATTCTGGGCTGGAAAAGGAGCAAATATTAAAGACCTATTCTGCACAGCTCCAAAAGTCCTGAAACTTCACGGAGGCAGTTTTTGGAATTAATAAAAAATACTGGCGAAAGAATCAACCAGAGGGGGGCACCCACCATCCACGAACATGTACCGGTAGATGGTGTTATTAGACATTGTGTACCTGAGCATGAATAGGAACATATCCTACGCAAGTGTCACTCCGAAGCTTATGGAGGACACCACGCTGGAGATAGAACTGCGCATAAGGTATTGCAATCCGGTTTTTATTGGCCTACTCTCTTCAAAGATACCCGTAAGTTTGTCCTGTCTTGTGATGAATGTCAAAGAATTGGTAATATTAGTAGACGTCAAGAAATGCCTATGAACTATTCACTTGTTATTGAACCATTTGATGTTTGGGGCTTTGATTATATGGGACCGTTTCCTTCCTCTAACGGGTATACACATATTTTAGTTGCTGTTGATTACGTTACTAAGTGGGTAGAAGCTATTCCACCTAGTAGTGCTGATCATAACACCTCTATTAAGATGCTTAAGGAAGTTATTTTTCCAAGGTTTGGAGTTCCTAGATATTTAATGACTCATGGTAGTTCACATTTTATTCATGGTGCCTTTCGCAAAATGCTTGCTAAGTATGATGTTAATCATAGAATTGCATCTCCATATCAACCTCAGTCTAGTGGTCAAGTAGAACTTAGTAATAGAGAGCTCAAATTAATTTTGCAAAAGATTGTTAATAGATCTAGAAAGAATTGGTCCAAGAAACTTGATGATGCTTTATGGGCCTATAGAACTACATATAAAAATCATATGGGTATGTCTCCGTATAAAATGGTTTATGGAAAAGCATGTCACTTACCTCCCGAACTGGAACATAAGGCATATTGGGCCATTAAAGAGCTCAATTATGATTTAAAACTTGCTGGTGAGAAGAGACTACTTGACATTAGCTCATTTGATGAATGGAGAACCCAGGCCTATGAGAATGCCAAACTATTTAAAGAAAAAGTTAAAAGATGGCATGACAAAAGGATACAAAAGCGTGAGTTTAATGTAGGTGATTATGTGTTGCTATTCAACTCTCGTTTAAGATTTTTTGCAGGAAAACTTCTCTCTAAATGTGAAAGTCCTTACGTTATCAAGGAGGTCTATCGTTCCGGTGCCATAAAAATCAACAACTTCGAAGGCACAAATCCAAAGGTGGTGAACGGTTAAAGAATCAAACATTATATCTCAGGTAATCCTATAAATGTTGAAACCAATGTTATTGAAACCGTAACCCCGAAGGAATATATAAGGGACACTTTCCAGAATGTTTCAGACTCCGAAAAGTAATAGGTATGTGGTACGGTAAGTAAACCGACTCCAAAACAGTTCTAATAGCATTTTTTCTCCGTTTTGGAATATTTAAGAAAATAGGAAAATAAGAAGTAGTCCGGGAAGGACATGAGGCGTCCATGAGGGTGGAGGGCGCGCCCTACCCCCCTAGGCGCGCCCCCTGCCTCGTGGGCACCTCGTGTGCCCTCCGGACTCTGTTTTCTTGCACGATACTTCTTTTAGTCGGTGAAAATTCATTATATAATCTCCCGAAGGTTTTGACCACCGTACCACGCAAATATCCTCTATTTTTGTTTCGAGCTGTTTTCTGCAAGAGTTGTCAAGGCCAGGCATCATGTTGTCCCCCTCCTCCAACAATGAGGGCAACGATGCTTGGTTAATGAAGATAGAGCTGAAGAGAGAAGAACCCGGGGAGATCAACAAGGATGATGGGATCAATAAGGCCATGGAGGATCAAGCTCCGGCAGCAGAAGACGAAGACATCATCGAACCTCATTACAATCTTCTTACCCCAACGGAGATTGAAGCTTTCAAGATGATTGAGTTAGCTCGCATACAAAATAAGTATCTCACACGTGAAAATATTTTGTTAAAGGAGCATATTACCGCACTCAAGGGCATCATCCGCAAATTGGATGTAAGTTAGCATGAACTACTATTGTTGACATTACCCTTGAGGTAAAAGGTTGGGAGGCAACACTATAAGGCCCTATCTTTCTCGGTGTCCGATTGAAACTCCATAACCATAAGTATTGCGTGAGTGTTAGCAATTGTGAGAGACTAAATGATAGTTGAGTATGTGGACTTGCTGAAAAGCTCTTATATTGACTCTTTCTAATGTTATGATAAATTGCAATTGCTTCAATGACTGATATTATAGTTTGTTAGTTCTCAATGAAGTTTCTGATTCATACGTTACATTGTGAATAGATTATTACTTGAGCATAAGAAATCATATGACAATATATATATGTGTTGCTGTTATAAGAATGATCATGATGCCCTCATGTCCGTATTTTATTTTATCGACACCTCTATCTCTAAACATGTGGGCATATTTTTCGTTATCCGCTTCCGCTTGAGGACAAGCGAGGTCTAAGCTTGGGGGAGTTGATACGTCCATTTTGCATCATGCTTTTATATTGATATTTATTGCATTATGGGCTGTTATTACACGTTATGTCACAATACTTATGCCTATTCTCTCTTATTTTACAAGGTTTACATGAAGAGGGAGAATGCCAGTAGCTGGAATTCTGGGCTGGAAAAGGAGCAAATATTAGAAACCTATCCTGCACAGCTCCAAAAGTCCTGAAACTTCACGGAGGCAGTTTTTGGAATTAATAAAAAATACTGGCAAAAGAATCAACCAGAGGGGGGCCACCCACCATCCACGAGGGTGGGGGCGCGCCCTACCCCCTGGTCGCGCCCCCTGCCTCGTGGGCCCCCTGGCAGGCCTCTGGTGCCCATCTTCTACTATATGAAGTATTTTAACCTGGAAAAAATCATAAGGAAGCTTTCGGGACGAAACACCGCTGCCACAAGGCGGAACCTTGGCAGAACCAATCTAGGGCTCCAGCGGAGCTGTTCTGCCGGGGAAACATCCGTCCGGGAGGGGGAAATCATCACCATCGTCAATCTCCATCAACATCTTCACCAGCACCATCTCCTCTCAAACCCTAGTTCATCTTTTGTATCCAATCTTTGTCCCAAAACCTCATATTGGTACCTGTGGGTTGCTAGTAGTGTTGATTACTCCTTGTAGTTGATGCTAGTTGGTTTATTTGGTGGAAGATCATATGTTCAGATCCTTTATGCATATTAATACTCCTATGATTATGAACATGAATATGATTTGTGAGTAGTTACGTTTGTTCCTGCGGACATGGGAGAAGTCTTGCTATAAGTAGTCATGTGAATTTGGTATTCGTTCGACATTTTGATGAGATGTATGTTGTATTTCCTCTAGTGGTGTTATGTGAACGTCAACTGCATGACACTTCACCGTTGTTTGGGCCTAGAGGAAGGCATTGGGAAGTAATAAGTAGATGATGGGTTGCTAGAGTGACAGAAGTTTAAACCCTAGTTTATGCGTTGCTTCATAAGGGGCTGATTTGGATCCATATGTTTCATGCTATGGTTAGGTTTACCTTAATACTTCTTTTGTAGTTGCCGATGCTTGCAATAGGGGTTAATCATAAGTGGGATTCTTGTCCAAGGAAGGGCAATGCCCAAGCACCTAGCCACCCACATATCAAATTATCAAAGTAACGAACGCGAATCATACGAACGTGATGAAAACTAGCTTGACGATAATTCCCATGTATACTCGGGAGCATTTTCCTTCATATAAGAGTTTGTCTAGGCTTGTACTTTGCTAAAAAAGGATTGGGCCATCATGCTCCACCTTATTTACTTTGTTACTTGTTACCCATCACAAATTACCTTATCACAAAACTATCTGTTACCGATAATTTCAGTGCTTGCAGAGAATACCTTACTGAAAACCGCTTGTCATTTCCTTCTGCTCCTCGTTGGGTTCGACACTCTAACTTATAGAAAGGACTACGATAGATCCCCTATACTTGTGGGTCATCAAGCTCTGGCGCCTCTGCAAATCACTGCTTCCCTCTGCGAAGGGACTTTCTATTTACTTTTATGTTGTGTCACCACCTTCTAAACCAAGCGTTAGAAACTGAGTAGAGCACAACTGTCATGATTTATGCATTGTGTGTAGCTAATGTTGGGTGCATCATGACTGGATCTTTTCTACCATGAATTACAATGATTTAGTCGCTACTTGAACTTTGGAGGTGCTCTGCATTTATGTTTTGCGGTCTAAGAAAGGGCTAGCGAGATACCACTATTGTCATATTATATCATGGTTGTTTTGACAACGTGTTGCCGTTTGAGATTTCTTATTATTGCTCGCTAGCTGATTATGTCATTTATATGAATCATTATAATCTTTAAGAGTTATTGTCGACATGGTTAGTTATGATGTTGGCTGAAAACCTGGGTGTTGTTTAAGCTTATTTATGCAAGCAAGAGCAAAAGAGTTCGTAAAAGTTTTCCTTTCTCACTTTCAGTGTATCAACTGAATTGCTTGAGGACAAGCAAATGTTTAAGCTTGGGGGAGTTGATACGTCTCCAACATATCTACTTTTTCTCATGCTTTTCCTCTTGTTTTGGACTCTAATTTGCATGATTTGAATGAAACTAACCCCGGACTGACGTTGTTTTGAGCATAACTATCATGGTGTTGTTTTTGTGCAGAAATGAAAGTTCTCGCAATGGAACGAAACTTTGCGAGGATTTTTTATATCAATAATAAGAATTTATGGAGCCAAGACCCACCAGAGAGGGGCCCCTGGGTGGGCACAACCCACCAGGGCGCGCCACCCCTCGTCGCGCGCCCAGGTGGGTTGCACCCACCTGGTGGCCCCACTGACGACCCCCATGATACTGTAAAATCACATATTTCCAGAAAAAATCAGGGAGAAAGAATTATCACGATCCACGAGACAAAGTCGTTGCCAAGCCCTGTTCTTCCTCGGGAGGGCAGATCTGGAGTCCGTTTGGGGCTCCGGAGAGGGGGATCTTAGTTCTTCGTCATGACCAACCATTATCCATCGCCAATTCCATGATGCTCCCCACCGGGAGTGAGTAATTCCTTCGTAGGCTCGTTGGTCGGTGAGGAGTTGGATGAGATTCATCATGTAATCGAGTTAGTTTTGTTAGGGCTTGATCCCTAGTATCCACTATGTTCCTAGATTGATGTTGCTATGACTTCGCTATGCTTAATGCTTGTCACTTTGGACCCAGGTGCCATGAACTCAGATATGAACTGTTTATGAATTCATAATTATATCCATGTTTTAGATCTGATCTTGCAAGTTATAGTCACCTACTATGTGTTACGATCCGGCAACCCCGGAGTGACAACAACCGGGCCCACTCCCGGTGATGACCGTAGTTTGAGGAGTTCATGTATTCACTATGTGTTAATGCTTTGTTCGGGTTCTCTATTAAAAGGAGGCCTTAATATCCCTTAGTTTCCAATATGGACCCTACTGCCACGGGAGGGTAGGACAAAAGATGTCATGCAAGTTCTTTTAATAAAGCATGACTATTTATGGAATACATGCCTACATTATATCAATGAACTGGAGCTAGTGCCGTATCGCCCTAGGTTATAACTATCACATGATGAATATCATCCAACAAGTCACAGATTCAGTGCCTACGAATTTATCCTATATTGTTTCTGCTAAGTTATTACTTCTATCATCACTGTTACACTTGCTATAAAATTACTGATATCACTGTTACTCTTGTCGTTGTTGCTGTCACTATTATCAAAACTATCAAACTACTTTGCTACTGATCACTTTGAGCAGATAATTAATCTCCAGGTGTGGTTGAATTGACAACTCAGCTGCTAATACCTTCAATTATTCTTTGGCTCCCCTGGTGTCGAATATATAAATTTGGGTTAAATACTTTACCCTCGAAAACTGTTGCGATCCCGTATACTTGTGTGTTATCAATAGACTCTATGTTCACATACAACGGGTGCAAGAAAGTTTTGCACATGCGGAATACTCGGGGTTAAACTTGATGAGCGTGGCATGTACAGACATGGCCTCGGAACACTGGAGACCGAAAGGTCGAACGTGAATCATATAGTAGATATGATCAACATAGAGATGTTCATCATTGATGAATGCTCCATCTCACGTGGTGATCGGACATGGTTTAGTTGATTTGGATCACATATCATTTAGATGACTTGAGGGATGTCTATCTAAGTGGGAGTTCTTAAGTAATTTGATTAACTGAACTTAATTTATCATGAACTTAGTCCTGATAGTATTTGCAAATTATGTTGTAGATCAATAGTTCGCGTTGTAGCTCCCCTATATTTTTGATATGTTCCTAGAGAAAACTAAGTTGAAAGATGATAGTAGCAATGATGCAGACTGGGTCCGTGAACTGAGGATTATCCTCATGGATGCACATAAGAATTATGTCCTTGATGCACCGCTAGGTGACAGACCTATTGCAGGAGCAGATGCAGACTTATGAACGTTTGGCAAGCTCGGTATGATGACTACTTCATAGTTTAGTGCACCATGCTTTACGACTTAGAATCTGGGCTGCAAAGATGTTTTGCATGCCACGGAGCATATGAGATGTTCCAAGAACTGAAATTGGTATTTTACACTCATGCCCGTGTCGAGAGATATGAGACCTCCGACAAGTACTTTGCCTACAAGATGGAGAAGAATAGCTCAGCCAGTGAGCATGTGCTCATAATGTCTGGGTACTACAATCGCTTGAATCAAGGGGGAGTTAATCTTCCAGATAAGATAGTGATTGACAGAGTTCTCTAGTCACTATCACCAAGCTACTTGAACTTTGTGATGAACTATAATATGCAAGGGATGACGAAAATGATTCCCGAGCTCTTCATGATGTTGAAATCAGCGAAGGTAGAAATCAAGAAAGAGCATCAAGTGTTGATGGTTAACGTGACCACTAGTTTCAAGAAAAAGGGCAAGGAAAAAAGGGAATTTCAAGAAGAATGGCAAGCAAGTTGCCACTCTCGTGAAGAAGCCCAAAGCTGGACCTAAGCCTGAACTGAGTGCTTCTACTGCAAAGGGAATGGTCACTAGAAGTGGAACTTCCCCAAATACTTGGCGCATAAGAAGGATGGCAAAGTGAACAAAGGTATATTTGATATACATGTTATTGATGTGTACTTTACTAGTGTTCATAGTAGCCCCTGTGTATTTGGTACCGGTTCAGTTGCTAAGATTAGTTACTCGAAATAGGAGTTACAAAATGAACAGAGACTAGTTGAGGGGGAGGTGACGATGTGTGTTGGAAGTGATTCCAAGGTTGGTAAGATTGCCATCACATACTCCCTCTACCTTTGGGGTTAGTTTTGAACCTAAATAAATGTTATTTGGTGTTTGCGTGGAGCGTGGATATGATTGGATCATGTTTATTGCAATACGTTTATTCATTTAAGTCAGAGAATAATTGTTGTTCTGTTTACATGAATAAAACCTCCTATGGTCATACACCCAATGTAAATGGTTTATTGAATCTCGATCGTAGTAATACACATATTCATAATATTGATGCCAAAATATGCAAAGTTGATAATGATAGTTTAACATACTTGTGGCACTGTCGTTTTGGTCATATTGGTGTAAAGCGCATGAAGAAACCCCATGCAGATGGACTTTTGGAATCACTTGATTATGAATCATTTGATACTTGCGATCCATTCCTCATAGGCAAGATGACTAAATCTTCGTTCTCCGGAACAATGGAGAGAGCTGATGACTTATTAGATATAGTACATATCGA
Organism: Aegilops umbellulata; assembly: GCA_032464435.1. Taxonomy (NCBI): domain Eukaryota; kingdom Viridiplantae; phylum Streptophyta; class Magnoliopsida; order Poales; family Poaceae; genus Aegilops; species Aegilops umbellulata. Next base: position 179,899,245 of record CP136057.1, on the reverse strand, counting down.
TGTATGTGGTATGATGAGTATTGAAGCACGCGGCGGGTATCATTATTTTCTGACCTTCACAGATGATTTGAGTAGATATGGGTATGTCTATATAATGAAACACTAGTCTGAAACATTTGAAAAGTTCAGAGAATTTCAGAGTGAAGTGAAGAATCATCGTAATAAGAAAATAAAGTTTCTACGATCTGATCATGGAGGCGAATATTTGAGTTACAAGTTTGGCCTTCATTTAAAACAATGTGGAATAGTTTCACAACTCACGCCACCTGGAACACCACAGTGTAATGGTGTGTCTAAATGTCGTAACCGTACTTTATTAGATATGGTGCGATCTATGATGTCTCTTACCAATTTACCACTATCATTTTGGGGTTATGCATTAGAGACAACTGCATTCACGTTAAATAGGGCACTGTCTAAATCCGTTGAGACGACACCGTATGAACTATGGTTTGGCAAGAAACCTAAGCTGTCGTTTCTTAAAGTTTGGGGTTGCGACACTTATGTTCAAAGGCTTCAGCCTGATAATCTCGAACCCAAATCAGAGAAGTGCGTCTTCATAGGATACCCTAAAGAAACAATTGGGTACACATTCTACCACAAATCCAAAGGCAAGATCTTTGTTGCCAAGAATGGAAACTTTGTAGAGAAGGAGTTTCTCTTGAAAGAAGTGAGTGGGAGGAAAGTAGAACTTGATGAGGTAGTTGTACCTTCTCTCGAATTGGAAGGTAGCTCATCACATAAAACCGTTCCCGTGATAATGATAATGATCATGAAACCTTTCCCGTGATAATGATAATGATCATGAAACCGTTCCCATGATAATGATAATGATCATGAAACCATTACTACTGAACCTTGTAGGTCAACTAGAGCAGGATCCGCACTAGAGTGGTACGGTAATCCTGTTCTGGAAGTCATGTTACTAGACCATGATGAACCTACAAACTATGAAGAAGCTATCATGAGCCCAGATTCCGACACATGGCTTGAGGCCATGAAATCTGAGATAGGATCTATGTATGAGAACAAAGTGTGGACTTTGGAGAACTTACCCGATGATTGGCAAGCCATTGAGAATAAATGGATGTTCAAGAAGAAGACAGACGCTGATGGTAATTTCATCATCTACAAAGATCGACTTGTCGCGAAAGGTTTTCGACAAGTTCAAGGGGTTGACTAGGATGAGACTTTCTCATCCGTAGCGATGCTTAAGTCTGTCCAAATCATGTTAGCAATTGCTGCATTTTATGATTATGAAATTTGTCAAATGGACATCAAAATGACATTCCTTAAAGAATAGTTGTATATGATGCAACCAGAAGGTTTTGTCGATCCTAAAGGTGCTAACAAAGTGTGCAAGCTCCAGCGATCCATCTATGGACTGGTGCAAGCATCTCGGAGTTGGAATATACACTTTGACAAGGTGATCAAAGCATATGGTTTTATATAGACTTACGGTGAAGCCCTGTATTTACAAGAAAGTGAGTGGGAGTTTTGTAGCATTTCTGATATTATATGTAGATGACATATTGTTGATTGGAAATGATATAGAATTTCTGGAAAGCATAAAAGGATACGCGAATAAGAGTTTTTCAATGAAATACCTCGGTGGAGCTGCTTGCTACCTCTTGAGCATGCGTTGGTTTTCCGTTGAAGAGGAAAGGGTGATGCAGCAAAGTAGCGTAAGTATTTCCCTCAGTTTTTGAGATCCAAGGTATCAATCCAGTAGGAGACAACGCACAAGTCACCTAGTACCTGCACAAACAATCAAGAACCTTGCAACCAACGCGATAAAGGGGTTGTCAATCCCTTCATGGTCACTCGCAAAACTGAGATCTAATAAAGATAGTAAAGTAAATATTTTTGGTATTTTTGTTGTCTAGATTGGAAAGTAAAGATTGCAAAATTGTAAACGAGATGCGATGTAAATGAAAGAGATGCAATATAATAAGAAAGAGACCCAGGGGCCATAGGTTTCACTAGTGGCTTCTCCCAAGATAGCATGTATTACGGTGGGTGAACAAATTACTGCCGAGCAATTGATAGAAAAGCGCATAGTTATGAAGATATCTAAGGCAATGATCATGAATATAGGCATCACGTCCGTGTCAAGTAGACCAAAATGATTCTTCATCTACTACTATTACTCCACACATCGACCGCTATCCAGCATGCATCTGGAGTATTAAGTTCATAAGAATAGAGTAACGCATTAAGCAAGATGACATGATGTAGAGGGATAAACTTAAGCAATATGATATAAACCCCATATTTTTATCCTCGATGGCAACAATACAATACGTGCCTTGCTGCCCCTGCTGTCACTGGGAAAGGACACTGCAATATTGAACCCAAAGCTAAGCACTTCTCCCATGGCAAGAAAGATCAATCTAGTAGGCCAAACTAAACCGATAATTCAAAGAGACTTGCAAAGATATCAAATCATGCATATAAGAATTCACAGAAGAACAAATAATATTCATAGATAATCTTGTTCATAAATCCACAATTCATCGGACCTCGGCAAACACACCGCAAAATAGTATTACGTCGAATAGATCTCCAAGAACATCGAGGAGAACTTTGTATTGAGAATCAAAGAGAGAGAAGAAGCCATCTAGCTAATAACTATGGACCCGAAGGTCTATGGTAAACTACTCACGCTTCATCGGAGAGGCAATGGTGTTGATGTAGAAGCCCTCCATGATCGATTCCCCCTCCGGCAGATCGCGAGAAAAGGCCCCAAGATGGGATCTCATGGGTACAGAAGGTTGCGGCGGTGGAAATGTGGTTTCGTGGCTCTCTCTGATCGATCTAGGGTATAAGAGTATATATAGGCGAAAGAAGTACGTCGATGGAGCTACGAGGGGCCCACGAGGGTGAGGGCGCGCCTACCCCCCTGGGCGTGCCCTCTTGCCTCGTGGCATTCCAGACTTCAACTCCAAGTCTTCTGGATTGCTTTCGGTCCAAGAAAGATCATCGCGAATGTTTCATTCCGTTTGGACTCAATTTGGTATTCCTTTTCTGTGGAACACTAAAATAGGCAAAAAAACGAAATTGGCACTGGGCCTCCGGTTAATCAGTTAGTCCCAAAAATAATATAAAAGAGCATATTAAAGCCCATTAAACATCCAAAACAGATAATATAATAGCATGGAACAATAAAAAATTATAGATATGCTAGAGGGAATAAAAGGACTTTCCCAAACTTCCATTTTTGCATTTATGCTCTTCGTGAATTCAAATACTTTTCATCACAAAACCCTGGAGAGAAGATGACATGACTTCTTCCATTTATATAAATGAAAAGGGGTGTTGAAAATATTTGAATTTCATTTGGGAAAAATATTTCCAATTCTCAAACTTTATGCAACTCAATGATTTTCATGAGAGAAGATAAAATGACTTCTTCAGATTATATGAAATATGAGTTGGGAGTTTCAAAGGACCAAATTCAAAGTTCTTTTGAATTTATTTTCAATTTGGAGTTATTTGAGTTTTATTCAAATTATTTTTTTCTCCAAAAATAAACTATATGGAAATTAGGGTAACATGATTCCCTACAACAGAAAATTGGAGAGAAATAAATTTGAAAACATTTTGGGATTTAAAAAAATGATTTTCTGGATTTTATTAGAACAACACCAATGTTTGATTTATATGAATTTTGGGTATTTTATTTGGTGCTACAAAAATGTTCATCTTGTAGGAAATCCTTTTCTAAAAATGTTGATATATTATATGCCTATATAATATTTTCATTTAATTTGTTTTTATTATTTTAAATTGTCTGGAAAATGTTTTAAAAAAAATCCCCTCGCCGACTGAGCCGGCCCAGCGCCCGAGCAAGGCCGCGGCCCAACGGCCCAATCCCGCTCGCCCCCGAGCTCCGCTCGGAGACTCCGCCGCCAGCACGCCATCGCCACCGCCGTGACCTCCGCGGACTCCGCACAGCCGCCTTTGCCCCTTGCCCCTCCTCCACGTCTCCTCCGCCCCCTCCCCTATAAATCCCGGGCTCCCTGAACCCCAGTCCGCCGCCGCTGGACCCGCAGCCCGCCGCATCTCGCCGCCTGCGCTGCCGCCGCACTTCGCGCCCGCGCCGCCCCGCCGCACTTCGCCCGCGCCACCTGCACCGCCGCCCTGCGCTCCGTCCTCGCCGCGCGCTCGCCTCCGCGCCGCATCGCTCACCCGCCGGAACCCCGCACTGCCTCGCCGGAGCTCGCCGATCCGCCGCTGCCACCGGAAACCGCCGCCGCCGGTTTATTTCCCGAACCGGTACAAAACCATTCACTCGTCCGGTTTTATTTGTTAGGTTTGGTTTTACTTGTTAGAACGGTTTATTTTCTAGGTTAAGTTAATTAGTAAACATTCGCTATGATAGCTTCTGCAGTGAACGAGTTCGTTCTTTAGTTCTCTGTAGCAAGCGTTCGCTCGATAGATTTTTCCTTTTTCTTTTAATTTCGGCCAGGGACCCATCCGTGAATATTTTATTTACAGATTAGTCCCTGATCTTCAATCTATCACATCTTTTTACTCGTTTGTCCAAATCCAATGAAACCAACTCCAAATTATTTGTTATGATCCCCTCTATCCAGTAATCCAACTCAAACATGTTTTTGAAAGTTTTAAAATTTGAATTCAAACAGATTTGTATTTGAACTTTGTTTGATCATAATTTGAGTTTTGTAACTCCGTTTGAGTAGATTCTTTTTGCAAATCGAAGCTCTTGACCTAAACTTTCTGATAAGGCCAAATACACATAATTTTGGTACTGTTGGAAATTGTTTTATGTTGCAAGAGTTAATTGATTGGTTTTGGTGGTTTCTAAGTTGCCTTCTTCGCTCTTCTCGATCTTTTGAGTGATTGCTTATGTGTGGTTACTATTGCTTGCTTATGATAGATTGACCGGAGCATGACGAGTAGATCTATCAAGTGTGTTGAGTGCGAATCATCTTCATCAACATTGCAGGCAAGTTCACACTTTGATCATATCCCTTTTCGTACCCAGTTTTTATGCATTAGTTTCAATCCTCAAACATTTGCATGAGTAGGATCTAACTAAACTGTGGGTTGGGAAGTAGTTGAGGTAGTACCTATTACCTGTTTATTATCAAACCCTTGGGAGTTACTATTACGTTATGCTTACTTTGCCATGCTATGCTCCTAGACGTGGATTGGGTTTTGAGAGTATTCATGACAGGTGTAAGATTGTTAATTAATGGTTTACTTAAGGTGGCAACTTAAACACACATCTGGGTGAATTGAGGTACCTGGGTATTCCAGGATTGCCTGTCTAGGCACCTGGGTATTCCAGGATTGCCTGTTTTTTTATGGACCGCCACCCAGGCTCAAAGGGATCATGAGATTATTCATACTAGAAACTTCCGTGTGCAGCCACAAGCTATTATGGGCTCTAGCATAGTTGATTAAGTTGTGTGAACTCTTACAGTGGTAGACTAGCAGATGTAGGGGATGTAGGTGTACCGGTCTACCCATCATAAGGTGCTAACGCTTCTGAAAGACTGTGTCTCGGTCATTCGTTTCTCAAACACCCTGTAGTGCGAGAAATCCAACGGAGGAGATCGAGTCTTGTGGGAAAAGTGCGCAAACCTCTGCAGAGTGTACAAACTAATCATGATTAGCCGTGTCCCCTGTTATGGACGTCTTGAGTATCTACTTCTTGGATTATCCTATTGATCTCATCACGTTACTTAAATAATTTGTTGGGTTTTAATGATGATGCTTAATTGGGATTGAGAATGCTGTCAACCATTCTCAATGTTTAACAACCACCATGATAGTTAAATAAAATTTATTCCTTTGCAGTAGGGAAAAATTGGCTTTTCGCAAAAACAATATAACCATAGAACTTTTCCACCAGCCAAATATGCATGTAGTGATAGCCATTGTTCATCATTTTCTCTATGGTGTGAATTTGCCAGTACATTCAATGTACTGACCCGTTTCGGGCTGCAACGTCTCATGTTGCAGACTTTTCAGACGACGAGTAAGGTGCCTTTTAGGTCGTAGTTCTATACTCAGTGATGGCGTTGGAGTTGATGGACTCGCTTATCTTCCAAGCCTTCCACTGTTATCGTTATTAGATGGCCTTAAGCCATATTTATTGTAATAAGTTCTCTTTGAGACATTGATGTAATAAGTGTGTGATTGCTACTCTGTTATAAATCCTTCAAAGTACTGTGTGGTGTCAGCATTACTGATCCAGGGATGACACCTAAGCACAGAGGTCAGACTGTTTGAGGTCTGGTCGCTACATAGAGGCAATAATAAAATGGTTATTATTATATTTCCTTATTCATGATAAAGGTCTATTATTCGTGCTAGAATTGTATTGATCAAAAACTTAAATACATGTGTGAATGCATAAACAAATATCGTGTCCCTAGTAAGCCTCTACTAGACTAGCTCATTGTACAAAGATGGTTAAGGTTTCCTAACCACAGACATGTGTTGTCATTTGATAACGGGATCACATCATTAGGAGAATGATATGATGGACAAGACCCATCCGTTAGCATAGCATATTGATCGTTCAGTTTTATTACCATTGCTTTCTTCATGTCAAATACATATTCCTTCGACTATGAGATTATGCAACTCCTGAATACCGGAGGAATACATTGTGTGCTATCAAACGTCACAATGAAACTGGGTGATTATAAAGATGCTCTACAGATATCTCCGAAGGTGTTTGTTGGGTTGGCATAGATCGAGATTAGGATTTATCACTCCGAGTATGGAAGAGGTATCTCTGGGCCCTCTCGCTAATGCACATCATAAGAAGCCTTGCAAGCAAAGTGACTAGTGAGTTAGTTACAGGATGATGTATTACGAAACGAGTAAAGAGACTTGTCGGTAACGAGATTGAACTAGGTATGCAGATACCAACGATTGAATCTCGGGCAAGTAACATACCGATGGACAAAGGGAATAACGTATGTTATCATAACGGTTCGACCGATAAAGATCTTCGTAGAATATGTAGGAGCCAATATGAGCCTCCAGGCTCCTCTATTGTTTATTGACCGGAGAAGTGTCTCGGTCATTTCTACATAGTTCTCGAACCCGTAAGGTTCGCACGCTTAATGGTCGATGACGATATTGTATTAGATGAGTTATGTGATTTGGTGAACGAATGTTGTTCCAAGTCCTGGATGAGATCACGGACATAATAAGGAGTATTGAAATGGTCGAGAGGTAAAGATTGATATATAGGACGATAGTATTCGGACAATGGAAGTGTTCCGGAGTATATCGGGTATTTATTGGAGTACCGGAGGGGTTACCAGAACCCCCGGGGGAGATATATGGGCCATATGGGCCATAAGAGGGAAGCACACCAGCCCACAAGGGGTGGCGGCCCCCCTGGCATGTGGCTCAATTGGAGAAGGAAAAAGGGGGGTTCGGCCCCCTTCCTTTCTCTCTTCCCCTTTCCTTTCTTCTGCGATGGAAAAAGGAAAGGGGGGGCTCCACTTGGGGAAACCCCAAGTAGGATTCAGATCCTACTTGGGGCACCCCCTGGCTGCCTCTCCTCCCCTCTCACCTATATATATGTGGGGAGGGGGCGCCTAGAAGACACAACATCAATTGTTAGCCGTGTGTGGCGCCCCCTCCACAGTTTACACCCATGGTCATATTCTCGCGGTGCTTAGGCGAAGCCGTGCGTGTATCACTTCACCATCACCGTCACCACGCCGTCGTGCTGACAAAACTCATCTACTACCTCAACACCTTGATCGATCAAGAAGGCGAGAGACGTCACCGAGCTGAACATGTGCATAACTCGGAGGTGTCGTACGTTCGCTGCTTGATCGGTCGGAGCTAGAAAAGTTTGACTACATCAACATCGTTGTCAAAACGGTTCCGCTTTCGGTCTACGAGGGTACGTAGACACACTCTCCCCCTCGTTGCTATGCATCTCCATGGATAGATCATTGTGTGTGCGTACATTTTTTTTGTTTTTCCATGCTCCCAACACTCATCCTTCAACACGAGCATACCTATATGTGAGGTCATATTTACAATATCATGCTAAGTCTCTTGGGACTAGATTGTAATCTTGCTTATCTTTTTGGATCTCTTTTTGTTGTTTGATGGGTGTGTGGTTTGGGTGTGTTGAAAGAAATATGCCCTAGAGGCAATAATAAAGTTATTATTTATTTCCTTATATCATGATAAATGTTTATTATTCATGCTAGAATTGTATTAACCGAAAACATAATACTTGTGTGAATACATAGACAAACTAAACGTCACTAGTATGCCTCTACTTGACTAGCTCGTTGATCGAAGATGGCTATGTTTCCTAACCATAGACATGTGTTGTCATTTGATTAATGGGATCACATCATTAGGAGAATGATGTGATTGACATGACCCATTCCATTAGCTTAGCACCCGATCGTTTAGTATGTTGCTATTGCTTTCTTCATGACTTATACATGTTCCTATGACTATGAGATTATGCAACTCCCGTTTGCCGGAGGAACACTTTGTGTGCTACCAAACATCACAACGTAACTGGGTGATTGTAAAGGTGCTCTACAGGTGTCTCCAAAGGTACATGTTGGGTTGGCGTATTTCGAGATTAGGACTTGTCACTCCGATTGTCGGAGAGGTATCTCTGGGCCCTCTCGGTAATGCACATCACTTAAGCCTTGCAAGCAATGCAACTAATGAGTTAGTTGCGAGATGATGTATTACGGAACAAGTAAAGAGACTTGCCGGTAACGAGATTGAACTAGGTATTAAGATACCGACGATCGAATCTCGGGCAAGTAACATACCGATGACAAAGGGAACAACGTATGTTCTTATGCGGTCTGACCGATAAAGATCTTCGTAGAATATGTAGGAGCCAATATGAGCATCCAGGTTCCGCTATTGGTTATTGACCAGAGACGTGTCTCGGTCATGTCTACATTGTTCTCGAACCCGTAGGGTCCGCACGCTTAACGTTACGATGACAATTTCATTATGAGTTTATATATTTTGATGCACCAAAGGTTGTTCGGAGTCCCGGATGTGATCACGAACATGACGAGGAGTCTCGGAATGGTCGAGACATGAAGATTGATATATTGGAAGCCTATGTTTGGATATCGGAAGTGTTCCGGGTGAAATCGGCATTTTATTGGAGTACCGGGAGGTTACTGGAACCCCCCGGTAACCTAATGGGCCTTAATGGGCCTAGTGGAGGAAGAGGAGAGGAGGCCTAGGGGCTGCTGCGCGCCCCTCCCCCCCAAGTCCGAATTGGACAAGGAGGGGGGCGGCGCCCCCCCCCCCCCTTTCCTTTCCCCCCTCTTCCCCTTCCCCCCAAGTCCTAATCCAACCAGGGAAAAGGGGGGAGTCCTACTCCCGGTAAGAGTAGGACTCCTCCGGCGCGCCTCCTCCTAGGGCCGGCCGCACCCCTCTTGCTCCTTTATATACGGGGGCAGGGGGGCACCTCTAGACACACAAGTTGATCTTCGTGATCGTTCTCTTAGCCGTGTGCGGTGCCCCCCTCCACCATAATCCTCGATAATATTGTAGCGATGCTTAGGCGAAGCCCTGCAACGGTAGAACATCAAGATCGTCACCACGCTGTCGTGCTGACAGAACTCTTCCCCGACACTTTGCTGGATCGGAGTCTGGGGATCGTCATCGAGTTGAACGTGTGCTAGAACTCGGAGGTGCTGTAGTTTCGGTGCTTGATCGATCGGACCGTGAAGACGTACGACTACATCAACCGCGTTGTCATAAGGCTTCCGCTTTCTGTCTACGAGGGTACATGGACAACACTCTCCCTCTCGTTGATATGCATCACTATGATCTTGCGTGTGCGTAGGATTTTTTTTTGAAATTACTACGTTCCCCAACAATGGCATCCGAGCATAGGTTTTATGTGTTGATGTTATATGCACGAGTAGAACACAATTGAGTTGTGGGCGATATAAGTCATACTGCTTACCAGCATGTCATACTTTGGTTTGGCAGTATTGTTGGATGAAGCGGACCGGACCAACATTACGTGTACGCTTACACGAGACTGGTTCTACCAACGTGCTTTGCACACAGGTGGCTGGCGGGTGTCAGTTTCTCCAACTTTAGTTGAACCGAGTTTGGTTACGCCCGGTCCTTCCGAAGGTTAAAACAACACCAACTTGACAAACTATCGTTGTGGTTTTGATGCGTAGGTAAGATTGGTTCTTGCTAAAGCCCGTAGCAGCCACGTAAAACTTGCAACAAACAAAGTAGAGGACGTCTAACTTGTTTTTGCAGGGCATGTTGTGATGTGATATGGTCAAGACATGATGCTAAATTTTATTGTATGAGATGATCATGTTTTGTAACCGAGTTATCGGCAACTGGCAGGAGCCATATGGTTGTCGCTTTATTGTATGCAATGCAATCGCCCTGTAATGCTTTACTTTATCACTAAGCGGCAGCAATAGTCGTAGAAGCATAAGTTTGGCGAGACGACAATGATACTACGATGGAGATCAAGGTGTCGCGCCGGTGACGATGGTGATCATGACGATGCTTCGGAGATGGAGATCACAAGCACAAGATGATGATGGCCATATCATATCACTTATATTGATTGCATGTGATGTTTATCTTTTATGCATCTTATCTTGCTTTGATTGACGGTAGCATTATAAGATGATCTCTCACTAAATTTCAAGATAAAAGTGTTCTCCCTGAGTATGCACCGTTGCCAAAGTTCATCGTGCCCAGACACCACGTGATGATCGGGTGTGATAAGCTCTACGTCCATCTACAACGGGTGCAAGCCAGTTTTGCACACGCAGAATACTCAGGTTAAACTTGACGAGCCTATCATATGCAGATATGGCCTCGGAACACTGAGACCGAAAGGTCGAGCGTGAATCATATAGTAGATATGATCAACATAGTGATGTTCACCATTGAAAACTACTCCATTTCACGTGATGATCGGTTATGGTTTGGTTGATTTGGATCACGTGATCACCTAGAAGATTTGAGGGATGTCTTTCTAAGTGGAAGTTCTTAAGTAATATGATTAATTGAACTTAAATTTATCATGAACTTAGTCCTGGTAGTATTAGCATATCTATGTTGTAGATCAACCGCTCACGTTGTTGCTTCCCTGTGTTTATTTTGATATGTTCCTGGAGAAAAACTATGTTGAAAGATGTTAGTAGTAATGATGCGGATTGGATCCGTGATCTGAGGATTATCCTCATTGCTGCACAGAAGAATTATGTCCTTGATGCACCGCTAAGTGACAGACCTATTGCAGGAGCAGATGCACACGTTATGAACGTTTGGCTAGCTCAATATGATGACTACTTGATAGTTTAGTGCACCATGCTTAACGGCTTAGAATCGGGACTTCAAAGACGTTTCGAACGTCATGGACCATATGAGATGTTCCAGGAGTTGAAGTTAATATTTCAAGCAAATACCCGAGTTGAGAGATATGAAGTCTCCAACAAGTTCTATAGCTAAAAGATGGAGGAGAATAGCTCAAGCAGTGAGCATGTGCTCAGATTGTCTGGGTACTACAATCGCTTGAATCAAGTGGGAGTTAATCTTCCAGATAAGATCGTGATTAACAGAATTCTCTAGTCACCATCACCAAGTTAGTATTTCGTGATGAACTATAATATGCAAGGGATAACGGAAACGATTCCCAAGCTCTTCGTGATGCTCAAATCGACAAAGGTAGAAATCAAGAAAAACATCAAGTGTTGATGGTAGACAAGACCACTAGTTTCAAGAAAAGGGCAAAGGGAAGAAGGGGAACTTCAAGAAGAACGGCAAGCAAGTTGCTGCTCAAGTGAAGAAGCCCAAGTCTGGTCCTAAGCCTGAGACTAAATGCTTCTACTGCAAAGGGACTAGTCACTGGAAGCGGAACTACCCCAAATATTTGGCGGATAAGAAAGGATGGCAAATTAAATAAAGGTATATTTGATATACATGTTATTGATGTGTACTTTACTAGTGTTCATAGCAACCCCTCAGTATTTGGTACTAGTTCAGTTGTTAAGATTAGTAACTTGAATCAGGAGTTGCAGAATGAACAGAGACTAGTTAAGGGTGAGGTGACGATATGCGTTGGAAGTAGTTCCAAGATTGATATGATCATCATCGCACTCTCCCTATACTTTCGGGATTAGTGTTGAAACTAAATAAGTGTTATTTGGTGTTTGCATTGAGCATGAATATGATTTGATCATGTTTATTGCAATACGGTTTTTCATTTAAGTTAGAGAACAATTGTTGTTTTGTTTACATGAATAAAACCTTCTATGGTCATACACACCAACGAAAATGGTTTGTTGGATCTCGATCGTAATGATACACATATTCATAATATTGAAGCCAAAAGATGCGAAGTTAATAATGATAGTGCAACTTATTTGTGGCACTGTCATTTAGGTCATATCGGTGTAAAGCGCATGAAGAAACTCCATACTGATGGACTTTTGGAACCACTTGATTATGAATCACTTGGTACTTGCGAACCGTGCCTCATGGGCAAGGTGACTAAAATGCCGTTCTCCGGTACTAAGGAGAGAGCAACAGATTTGTTGGAAATCATACATACAGATGTATGTGGTCCAATGAATGTTGAAGCTCGTGGCGGATATTGTTATTTTCTCACCTTCACAGATGATTTAAGCAGATATGGGTATATCTACTTAATGGAACATAAGTCTGAAACATTTGAAAAGTTCAAAGAATTTCAGAGTGAAGTTGAAAATCATCGTAACAAGAAAATAAAGTTTCTACGATCTGATCGCGGAGACGAATATTTTAGTAACTAGTTTGGTCTTCAATTAAAACAATGTGAAATAGTTTCACTACTCACGCCACCAGGAACACCACAGTGTAATGGTGTATCCGAACATCGTAACCGTACTTTATTAGATATGGTGCAATCTATGATGTTTCTTATTGATTTACCACTATCGTTTTGGGGTTATGCATTAGAGATAGCTGCATTCACGTTAAAAGGGCACCATCTAAATCTGTTGAGACGACACCGTATGAACTATGGTTTGGCAAGAAACCAAAGTTGTCATTTCTTAAAGTTTGGGACTGCGATGCTTATGTGAAAAAGTTTCAACATGATAAGCTCAAACCCAAATCAAAGAAATGTGTCTTCATAGGATACCCAAAGAGTCAGTTGGGTACACCTTCTATCACAGATCCGAAGGCAAGACATTCGTTGCTAAGAATGGATCCTTTCTAGAGAAGGAGTTTCTCTCGAAAGAAGTGAGTGGGAGGAAAGTAGAACTTGATGAGGTAACTGTACCTGCGCCCTTATTGGAAAGTAGTACATCACAGAAACCGGTTTCTGTGACACCTACACCAATTAGTGAGGAAGCTAATGATGATGATCATGAAACTTCAGAACAAGTTGCTAGTGAACCTCGTAGATCAACCAGAGTAAGATCCGCGCCAGAGTGGTACGGTAATCCTGTTCTGGAAGTCATGCTACTAGATCATGATGAACCTACGAACTATGAAGAAGTGATGGTGAGCCCAGATTCCGCAAAATGGCTTGAAGCCATGAAATCTGAGATGGGATCCATGTATGAGAACAAAGTATGGACTTTGGTTGACTCGCCCGATGATCGGCAAGCAATTGAGAATAAATGGATCTTCAAGAAGAAGACTGACGCTGACGGTAATGTTACTGTCTACAAAGCTCGACTTGTCGCAAAAGTTTTTCGACAAGTTCAAGGGATTGACTACGAAGAGACCTTCTCACCCGTAGCGATGCTTAAGTCTGTCCGAATCATGTTAGCAATTGCCGCATTTTATGATTATGAAATTTGGCAGATGGATGTCAAAACTGCATTCCTGAATGGATTTCTGGAAGAAGAGTTGATGCAGCCGGAAGGTTTTGTCGATCCAAAGGGAGCTAACAAAGTGTGCAAGCTCCAGCGATCCATTTATGGACTGGTGCAAGCCTCTTGGAGTTGGAATAAACGCTTTGATAGTGTGATTAAAGCATTTAGTTTTATACAGACTTTTGGAGAAGCCTGTATTTACAAGAAAGTGAGTGGGAGCTCTGTAGCATTTCTGATATTATATGTGGATGACATATTACTAATCGGAAATGATATAGAATTTCTGGATAGCATAAAGGGATACTTGAATAAGAGTTTTTCAAAGAAAGACCTCGGTGAAGCTGCTTACATATTGAGTATCAAAATCTATAGAGATAGATCAAGACGCTTGATAAGTTTTTTCAATGAGTACATACCTTGACAAGATTTTGAAGTAGTTCAAAATGGAACAGTCAAAGAAAGAGTTCTTGCCTGTGTTACAAGGTGTGAAACTGAGTAAAACTCAAAACCCGACCACGGCAGAAGATACAAAGAGAATGAAAGTCATTTCCTATGCCTTGGCCATAGGTTCTATAAAGTATGCCATGCTGTGTACCAGATCTATTGTATACCCTACACTGATTTTGGCAAGGGAGTACAATAGTGATCTAGGAGTAGATCACTGGAGCGGTCAAAATTATCCTTAGTGGAATAAGGATATGTTTCTCGATTATGGAGGTGACAAAAAGGTTTGTCGTAAAGGGTTACGTCGATGCAAGTTTTGACACTAATCCAGATGACTCTAAGTCTCAATCTGGATACATATTGAAAGTGTGAGCAATTTGCTAGAGTAGCTCCATGCAGAGCATTGTTGACATAGAAATTTGCAAAATACATGCGGATCTGAATGTGGTAGACCCGTTGACTAAACTTCACTCACAAGCAAAACATGATCACACCTTAGTACTATTTGGGTGTTAATCACATAGCGATGTGAACTAGATTACTCACTCTAGTAAACCCTTTGGGTGTTGATCACATATCAATGTGAACTATGGGTGTTAATCACATGGTGATGTGAACTATTGCTGTTAAATCACATGGTGATGTGATCTAGATTATTGACTCTAGTGCAAGTGGGAGACTGAAAGAAATATGCCCTAGAGGCAATAATAAAGTTATTATTTATTTCTTTATATCATGATAAATGTTTATTATTCATGCTAGAATTGTATTAACCGGAAACATAATACTTGTGTGAATACATAGACAAACTAAACGTCACTAGTATGCCTCTACTTGACTAGCTCGTTGATCGAAGATGGTTATGTTTCCTAACCATAGACATGTGTTGTCATTTGATTAACGGGATCACATCATTAGGAGAATGATGTGATGGACATGACTGATTCCATTAGCTTAGCACCCGATCGTTTAGTATGTTGCTATTGCTTTCTTCATGACTTATACATGTTCCTATGACTATGAGATTATGCAACTCCCGTTTGCCGGAGGAACACTTTGTGTGCTACCAAACGTCACAACGTAACTGGGTGATTATAAAGGTGCTCTACAGGTGTCTCCAAAGGTACATGTTGGGTTGGCGTATTTCGAGATTAGGATTTGTCACTCCGATTGTCGGAGAGGTATCTCTGGGCCCTCTCGGTAATGCACATCACTTAAGCCTTGCAAGCAATGCAACTAATGAGTTAGTTGCGAGATGATGTATTACGGCACGAGTAAAGAGACTTGCCGGTAACGAGATTGAACTAGGTATTAAGATACCGACGATCGAATCTCGGGCAAGTAACATACCGATGACAAAGGGAACAACGTATGTTCTTATGCGGTGTGACCAATAAAGATCTTCGTAGAATATGTAGGAGCCAATATGAGCATCCAGGTTCCGCTATTGGTTATTGACCAGAGACGTGTCTCGGTCATATCTACATTGTTCTCGAACCCGTAGGGTCCGCACGCTTAACGTTACGATGACAGTTTCATTATGAGTTTATACATTTTGATGTACCGAAGGTTGTTCGGAGTCCCGGATGTGATCAGGGACATGACGAGGAGTCTCGGAATTGTCAAGACATGAAGATTGATATATTGGAAGCCTATGTTTGGATATCGGAAGTGTTCCGGGTGAAATCGGCATTTTACCGGAGTACCGGGAGGTTATCGGAACCCCCCGGTAACCTAATGGGCCTTAATGGGCCTAGTGGAAGAAGAGGAGAGGAGGCCTAGGGGCTGCTGCACGCCCCTCCCCCCCAAGTCCGAATTGGACAAGGAGGGGGGGCGGCGCCCCCCCCCCCCTTTCCTTTCCCCCCTCTCCTCCTTCCCCCAAGTCCTAATCCAACTAGGTAAAGGAGGGGAGTCCTACCCCCGGTAGGAGTAGGACTCCTCCGGCGCGCCTCCTCCTAGGGCCGGCCGCACCCCCCTTGCTCCTTTATATACGAGGGCAGGGGGGCACCTCTAGACACACAAGTTGATCTTCGTGATCGTTCTCCTAGCCGTGTGCGGTGCCCCCCTCCACCATAATCCTCGATAATATTGTAGCGGTGTTTAGGCGAAGCCCTGCGATGTTAGAACATCAAGATCGTCACCACTCCGTCGTGCTGACAGAACTCTTCCCCGACACTTTGCTGGATCGGAGTCCGGGGATCGTCATCGAGCTGGACGTGTGCTAGAACTCGAAGGTGACGTAGTTTCGGTGCTTGATCAGTCGGACCGTGAAGACGTACGACTACATCAACCGCGTTGTCATAACGCTTCCGCTTTCGATCTACGAGGGTACGTGGACAACACTCTCCCCTCTCGTTGATATGCATCACCATGATCTTACGTGTGCGTAGGAATTTCTTTTTGAAATTACTACGTTCCCCAACATGTGTTTCTAGGGTTTCCTCATGTGCATGTGTTTGTTTAATCAATAAATTACAATGTACCCATTCTAAAAGAAGTGTGTGTTCAACCCATTATGCGAGAGGCTCATATGGTGTGTTCTACACTTAACAGATAAACATAGGGCTCATTTGGTTTGAAGCACTTTTGAAGTATTCTTACATGCTTTTCGGTCGTGAGGATTGTTTCCCTGCATTTAGCGTTCATTTTGTAAGAATAGAATTACTATATTCCATTATATTGTGTTTGTATTGACTTGATTCGTGCTCCTACAGAATTTCTAAGGATTGGAACGAGCAGAACGTCTTATTCCTTTTTGTAAACAGAATGAGACCTTAAACAGGTCATTATAATGAGTAACTAAATTAGCACTTTGTAATTTTTCAGCACATGTGTTTCATCACCGAGGACTATTTGAAGGACTTATCCTGAGTTTTGCAAGTACTCTCTTCATTCCTAAATATTTGTCTTTTTAGCGATTTCAAAAGGACTATCACATACGGATGTATATAGATATATTTTAGAGTGTAGATTCACTAATTTTGCTTCGTATGTAGTCATTTGTTGAAATCTCTAAAAAGACAAATATTTAGGAACAGAGGGAGTAGTAGACAAATCGCCTGATGTAGTGTAGTGACAAGAATCAAACACAACATCCAAGGTGACGTATGCAGTGCTTCCTTCGTCGGTGTTTATCAGATCCCTTGCTATGTTGGATCAAATTTTGATCATCTATATGACTAACATAATATGAAGTAATAATATATTTTTTAGAAAATATTGGATCTGTATTCCAAAGGGGTCTTCCACGGTAGTATAATTTTTGTGACATATTATTTATATTTTATTAGTTAAAATGTATGTTCAAACTTTTTTGCGAAAAGGACCTTCACATTATATTGAAGATTCAGATGTGATAAAAAGCACCTAGATAGTAAAAAAAATTACAACAAGGTCCTCAGAGCGAGTTGAGGGCGCGTCGCTGACGTTGCCGCTCCTCCCGGAGCAAGCACCATTGTGTAGACAGCCATGATGGTCGGGAAGTCCCCAACTTCAGCCACGAATGACTAACACACTGGAGACAGTCGTCGCTGCCGAATCTTCATGCAAATCTAGAAATCCTCCCCTATGACCACACCAAGACCCAGCCTCTGCGCCACTGATGGGGAAGTCATCGGCGCCACAATGGAGAGGGAGGGGAAGCCAATACTTGTAGTGTGCAATCGTCGATGACGCATCGCCGACCGAGCAAAGAAAGGAACTCGCCACATCGAAGGATAAACAAAGAGCAAAATCACCTCTTGATCCACGCGCTGCCACCGACGGACAAGAGCCTTGATCGACCACCAAATCCGTAGATCGGCGGGAGACATACGCGGTACGCTGCTCGCATGCCAGCACCAAGAGCACTGACAAGGGGAAAAGGGAGCGGCAGAATCATTCTTCTAGATCGGTGGCGAGACCTTCCCCAAATTGTCGTCGCTGGCCACTACAACTACCCTATCTACACGCCTAGAGACCAGACCTGGCCAAACGGGCCGGCCCGGCCCGGCACGGCCCAGCCCGTGCTAATCGTGCCTGGCCCGGCACGGCCCGCCATGGCACGTTTAATAGTCGGGCCGTGCCAGCCCACGGGTGTGGCTCTCTGGCCCAGACACGGCCTGATTATTAAACAGGCCGGCCCGTGGCACGTTTAGCACGCTGGCCCATCTAATTTTTAACCCGTTGGGCTGTATTTTAGGCCTATTGGGCTGTAATTTAGGTCATATATATAAAAAAATTGAAAAAAAATTAAACGGGTCGTGCCGTGCCGGCCCGCGTGCCCAGCCTCCAGGCCCAGGCATGGCCCATGGCGTGTCGCGTGCCAGGCCTAGCCCGTTTAGCTCGGGTCGTGCCGTGCCTGGGCCATGCCGTTCCTGCGTGCTACCGGGCCGGCCCAGTTAGCACGGCCCGTTTGGCCAGCTATACTAGAGATAGGGAACGGGATCCCCACCTCATCACGCAGTGTGACGAGATGAAGCTGGGATTCACGCCCTCTCCGGCGAGAGAAGGGAGTAAACAGTATAAAACTAATACAATTCAAGCTAGGGTTCCAAAAAATATTGTTTTTTTCGCTGACAACCGGTGGCGTATTTAGGCCCTAGGCTACTAGGCCATGGTCGGGGCGTGGCATCCTGCTACTTTGTTTATTGTACAAAAATAACACTTTGCTACTGCTCATTACTGTTGCAACGAGGTTGACCCAGGCCATGGTTATAACTTGGCTACGACGCTGTTGATAACTATCAAGTCGGGGTTGGCTGCTTCAAAAAGTATAATAATTCCAACATATATCCGGGAATGGGTAATTCCACAAGCAGGAACTTGGTTGAACACGTGTTGTAAATACCAGCGGCGCCGTTTCCTGCAAACTGTCAAGTGCGACGAGATCGGGTCGAAAGCATCCATGCGACGAAATCCGCATCCATTTCTTGCATCCTCGATGACCGCTGAATAGCGTCCTGATCCACAACAGCCAAACGTGTTGTGTGTGGCCTACTTCACCACCAAAACCCTTCATCATCGAGAAGATCGCGACGGCCCATGCCGCGATGCGTCGGCTGTGCATACACCATCATGCCTGACATATGCACCATGGTTACGTAGCTGAAATTCATCCCGAGTTAGTAGCCATTAAGCCCATCAAGATGTACAGTTGATTAAAATGAAACGGGCGTGCCGTTCATTGTTTTGCAGATAGGCGATCACACCCGGTTTAGTATAGGCCGGGACGAAACAAATTAACGCCCGGAGCCCCGGAGCACAAAAAGGTGGGTCTGGTGGAGTAGGAGTACTACCACTGTGGAGTAGTACTACCAATTTGCGGCATGTAGAGTGGGCACCGTATAGCGGCGGAGGATATGAATCCGCGCCGCGAATTTACGTTGAGCAGCAACGCACGTGAGCGCAATCCCAGCCCGAGATTCCCACGACCCCGTCCGTCTGCACCGCTGCACGAGGACTCCATCCTGATTGATTTCCCCACACCGGAACCGCCTGCGACCCGTGACTCACTCATCCGTTTTAACTTTAGTTTCGACCATCACCGGATCGGGGGCATTGACGCGCCGAGAGCATACTTTACTGGTTTAGGCCATATCGCGATCCCGGAAAGGAGCCTGCCTAGCTAAACTGAGCATGAGCACGAGCACGAGCAGGCAGCTAATCCGGTGATCGATCATCGATGCGACGCAAAGCGGGGGAGCGTGCGTGCGTGTGTGCAATTTGTGCCATGATGATAGCGCTGCGCGCGAGAGAATCATGGCTTAAGCGTGTAGATTAATGGGTGGCTGCCGTAGCTAGCCTAGGTCGTCTAGGTGTGGCCTTTTCTTTTCTGTGATCGGCTCGAGTATGAGTACGAGCAGCTAGTGCTCACTTTCTGCCACAAAAGTGGCATGGGCTTTATCACAAAAGGAGGGATGAGACCATCTCTCTTACAGTAAGTTTACGTGACTGTTTCCCAAAAAAAAAACGTTTACGTGACTGTCAAAAGGCGCATTATATGCGGCAGAGCGAAGTTTACCCATCCTCTCCTCCACGGGCCGTCTCAGCCTCAGATGTGTGGGGCTACTAGGAGCAACTTCAATGGGGCGACCCATTTCATTCATTGGCATCTGTTTGGATTGACGCGGACACAAAAATCGGCCCAACGCGCCGACCCAAACAGACGTGTGTCCGGCACGGACCCAAAACGGTCGCGCGCGCTCGCCTTCTCCTTCCCCCGAGCCCGCTTGGCGGTGGCACATTGGCCTCCCCCATCCAACAACAATCCTCGCTCGCCTCCTTCGTCACCGACACCGCCGTTCATTTTTTCTGGTGAATCTGCCAGCTGCCGGTGCCGCACATTCGCTCAGCAACGCCGCCACCTTCCATGTTGCCTGCCACCGCTGTCTTGCCGCCGGGGAACCGACTGCTTGCCACCCCCGCTCCCCCCCTGTCACAGTCGCGACCGTGACCAAGAAGCCGCCCTCGCCGCCCCGGCCAGATCCTCACCGGCATGCTCGCCGACGCCGGCCCGCTCACCGGATACCGGCAGGCCAGCTAGCTGGTCCGTGCGCGCGCGACTCCCTTCGCCGGCCGTCTCCTTCGTTGACGCCCGCAAACCGTTCGACAGTTTGCGAAGGTACAAAATGGACTCCGCCGACGAGTTTTTTTTTCACAATTTTCTTTGCGACTCCGACGATTCATCGTCCGATGACGAGGAGGAGATATTGGCTGCCGTGTTGGTCCATCATCACCTCAGTAGCCAGCGGCCGTTGTTCCGTGGCTCCATTTTGTGCCACCTCTCGGCGTTGAATCGCAACCGGGAGAGCGGGCATCTCTTTCTTTGAAAGGACTACTTTGATACAACAAATCCGTTGTTCAAACATCAAAAATTCCGTCGTCGTTCCCGTATGAGTAGGCATCTTTTCCACCGTATTAGAGAGGGGATGGTCGGCTACGATAACTATTTCGACTGCAAAGAAGATGCCGTTGGAAAGATTGGTTTCTCCTCTTATCAGAAATGCATTGCCGCCATCCGAATGCTTGCATACGGAGTGCCCGGTAATCTCATTGTCGAGTACGTCCGTATGAGCAAGTCTACATGCCTAGAGTCCTTGTATAAGTTCTGCACGGTTGTTATTGCTGCGTTTGGCCCAGAGTACTTGAGAGAGCCGACTCCTGAAGATACAGCTCGTTTGTTGGCGATGAATGCCAGCAGGGGCTTCCCAGTGATGCTTGGCATCATAGATTGGATGCACTGGGAGTGGAAGAACTGCCCTTCTGCTTGGAAAGGGCAGTATAAGGGCCATGTCAGGGCCTGCACTGTCATACTAGAGGTCGTGGCGTCTCCAGATCTCTGGATCTAGCACTCTTTCTTTGGCATGGCCGGATCACACAATGATATCAACGTGCTTCACCGCTCGCCGGTGTTTGCTAGGCTTGCCGAAGGCAACATCCCACCGGTGAACTTTACTATCAACGGCCACAACTACGACAAAGGATACTACGTGGATGACGGCATCTATCCTCAGTGGACCACTATTGTCAAGACAATCCCCAACCCTGTCGGAGAGAAGAGGAAAAGATTTGCCCAAGAGCAAGAGAGTGCTAGGAAGGATGTCGAGCGTGCCTTTGGTGTTTTGCAATCTCAATGGGGCATCGTCCGGTATCCTGCTAATACCTGGAGCACGGAGAAACTATGGGAGGTGATGACTGCTTGTGTGATCATGCACAATATGATCGTAGAAGATGAGCGTCCGAAACGTCTATACGATCAAGGGTTTCAGTTTCAGGGTGAGAATGTCGTGCCTGAGCATGAAGGAACGATAACGTTTGAACAGTTTATCCAATTTCGTCATGACATGTGTGATTGAAAAAGTCACGTGCAACTGCAAAATAATTTGGTTGAGCATATGTGGGCTCATGTTAGCAACCAATAGATGTATCTTCTTTATTCGGCTTGCAAAACTATGTGAGACATTTTTACTTTTATTCGACTTGTAAAACTATGCTATTTTTATTCGGTGAATGCAAAAGCAATGCAAAAATGAGCTATTTGTTGAAATAGGGCGGCCAGCCGGCCACGCAGGCAAATATGGCTCGGCGCATTGGGTGCACTGCCAACCCAAATCTAAAATAAGGCGGACACCGGGCGGGCGGTCGACCCAAACGGACAAAAAATGGACAAAATCGCCGTCCGTTTAGATCAGCCCGTTGGAGTTGCTTTAACGTTTTTCTAATGATGGGTCACTAACGTTGATGTGACGTTGATAAAAACGAGCCAGTCCCTACACTTAATCATGCATGATTTTTGTGCCTTTATACGTACATTGTTTGACCTGGTAATGGTAGGTACAATGACAAAAACGATAAACATGCGCTGGATCATCTTCTTCTTTATATGAACGGAGACTCATGATGTTTGTTAGTTAGTTGGGTGACTGTTTTAGCATCGCCGGAACAAAAGACTATCAAATGTCCTTCTCCTTAAAAAAACAGAACAACTCTCTCTATCTTATAATATAAGTTATTTTTCAACACTACATTAATATCAAAAAACGTCTTACATTATGAAATAGAGTAAGTATTATTTTTTTTAGCGGGGGAGGAAGTACTACTTACTTACTCCCTTCGTCCTTAAAAGAGTGTGCTTCCAACTTTGTTGGAGTGTCAAACTATTTCAAAGATTAACCGAGTTTATGCAAAAAAGTATCAATACTTATGAAACCAAATAGGTATATGACGAAAATATATTTTATTATGAATATAATGCTACTAATTTGATGGCATAAATGTTGGTCTATTATTGTATAAATACGGTCAAACATACTTGTATAAATACGGTCAAACATACGATAAAAAAGTTTGACTTTCCAATAAAGTTGGAAGTACACTCTTTTAAAGACGGAGAGAGTAGCTAGTTAACCTAACATGGTCTTGCTGTTCTTTTCTTTTCATATACTCCCTCTGTCCTAAAATATAAGAACGTTTGTTAAAAACGTTCTTATGTTATGGGACGGAGGAGTAGTAAAAAAGAAAGGTTGTTTAACTAGACATGTTCCTTTTGGGACCATGTCAATTGGTCAATGGGTCACTATTTATCAAATCTCCTTTCCTTAAGATTCAATGGACCACTCGGTCAGATCTAATCGCTGTCACAACCCCGCCAATGGAGTTAGAGCAACTCCACGCAGCGATCTATATTGTCCGCCTGCGTCCGTTTTAGATTGGCGCGGACAAAAATGAAGGCCCAACGCGTCGGTCCAAACTCAAAACACGTTTGCGCCGACACATTTGCGACCTAAATTTGAGCCGCAAATTCATGGGCGCGGACGTGCGGTGCGTCTCCTAGGTGTTTGTCGTGGTCTCATTTGACGGCCACCCAACTACCGCCCACCGTCTAATTTATGACGACCACCGACACTGGGCCCACTAGTCCGCTAGTGCAACCGTCATTTATTAACCCACGCATCCCGGGGGGGTGCGTCCTCATCCACTTCCGTCCACATCTGGCCCCCACCACCCCCTTCTTGCTTTGCCGGCGACAACCCAAAACCCTAGCCATGGGCCTCTTCGGCATCGGCTAAGGCAAGGGCACCCCCGGTGCCTCATCCTCCCGTGCTCCTCATCCTCCTCCGCCGGCGCGTGCCCGCCCAGATCGGCAACATCTGCACATCCCGGTGCACCAAGCGCGGTGGCACTAGAAGTACAGGCAGCCGCTGCCTTACCCCGACGTGACGTTGCCGCACAGCTGGCACCTCGATCCGCAGCGGATCTCGGTTCCGGCGGTTCCGCGGACACAACAGGCGCACGACGAGGAGGTGTGCAGGCACCGAGCGCAGCTCCCACCGGCGCAGCGGTGGATGGTCGAGTACGCCGCAGACTCTTCCAACTGGGAGGCCTGGTTTGCCCTCGAGCACGAGAAGCAACGGCGGCTCGGCGTCCACATCAACCACGACCTTCCGCCGCCGGCCCCGCGGGTAGAGCCGGAGAAAGAGGAGGCGGAGGCGGAGTACCAAGCCGCCCTCGAGGATGCACTACAGCATGCGCTGGAGGCGAGCTGACTCGAGGAGGATGCCCATTGGGATGGACTGAGCAAGCCCTTGATTTGCCCGCGACGGGGGACTCCGTCCAGGCGCCCCTGTTCGTGCCGCCACCGCCCCCGCCGCCGCCCCTCGTTGAGCCCAAGCCCGAGCCGGAGCGCAAGCCAACTCTAACACGCAAGCGGTCACCGCCGCCCCCAATTGGCCGGAGGAGTCCTATTCATGGACCGATTAGTACCCGCGAGTGGGTGAGCGCGCCTCCCTGCCACTACGCCGCCACGCCAAAAGAAGAGGCGGCCCACCTTGAGCGTTGGAAGGCGCACTGGCTTGTCGAGGAGGGGCCGACGGCGAGCGGCATATGAAATATGAGCAGATGATGCGCGTGACGAGGAGGCTCTGCGGCTGGAGGAGGAGCGTGCGCGTCGCCGCTATGCCGCGGCCGCAGCAAACGCCGGAGGAGGCTGCCCCTAGCGGCCTATCAAGCCGCATTCGGTTGGGCTGGGCCTCCCCCGTCTTCATTGACTTCACCGACGGCGAGGACGACGACGACAAGGGCAAGGGCAAAGGCGGACTACAAGGACAGGTGCAGTCGGCTTATTAGTGTTTTTTTTATTTTCTATTGTTTAAGTGGACTTTGGCCGGTGTTTGACCAGCCATTTATGTATAATTATTTTATTTAGCCAGGTTGCGGTCACGTCGGCATAAATGGATCGTCCTCCTGACCCAAATTAAAAAGCGGACGCGCATATCCGCCTGACCTATCTAAACGAAGGAAAAACGGACAAAGCACACGTCCGTTTGGATCCGCGCGTTGAATTTGCTCTTACCGAGAGCACTTTCACCTATGCTAACATGCATCTTGATCATCTGAAGCAAGGCCTCGTAGCAACCATGCCAGTGGTGGTGTCTGGAATCCGAGGCATAGACGCTGTCGCACCGACTGGAGGAAGCGGTACAGTAATTATAGCCCGTGAAAAGGTACGTGCACCACGGTCCGAACAATAAATGAGGACAAGCTCGCTGCCTTGATTCATCAAGTACGTACTACTGCAAAACGGTGCGTACCACACAGCTACGTGTCGATCTGTCTGTCTCCGGAAGGCAGAGCAACTCAAGGAGGTCAGCCATGCACCCTGCAGCGTAGTAGTACCATGAGCTGCCCCGTCGGCGCCGGGAAAAAAAGAAGACCAAGGCGGATGCGGGAGCAATTGCCATGGCAACCTCGCCGGGCCGCGGAAAAGGGGCCATGCGCTTGCGGGCGAAAAGCTCGCTTTCGTGTTGACTTTACCCTCGGAAAGGCCGGGCCGGGCTGGGATGGGATCCCCTCAAAAACGGCGACGCCCAAGGCCAGCTCCTGCCTCCCGCTCCGGCCATACATGATGCCGATACAGTTGGTGCGTGGGCGTGCTTGCGGTGACCAGCATTTTGGTTTCCCTGGGCGCTGACATGACATGCATGTGCGTGCGCCGGGTGTTCACGTGCCCATGCGTGTGCCGCGCACGTACTACTGCAACGTTGCTTTGTCCACGGCAAAGGCAAAGGCAAAGCCCCCCGCGTGGTCCATTCATCTGTTTATCGTCTCGTCGTCAGCAGCAGGCCAGCAAGCGTGAACTGAAGATGCCACCGAGAGAAGAGAGAAACAGGTTGAGATGGTAGGGCATGGTGATGGGGGGTACGCCGTACACGGCCGGCCGGGCGAGGAGGGGTCAGCGGAGGAGTGGACGGACGGAGAGCGGCCTATCCATGCACGCACGCTCCCGTAAAAAGGAGCCCCCCGGCTATCACCTTTCCGGAAAAGAGGAGGAGCTGACTTTACCATTGACAAGCAAAAAGGTTTAAAACTAGCTTGATTTGTGGCCACCTTTTTCCCCATCATTTTCGTGGAAGCGGGACATGCTCGTCGTACGTGCCGGGCACCGTGCGCGCGTAAAAAGGGATTTTGGTTGCTACACAGTACACACATAATTCTTAGAAAGACGTGAATTCATTCAGGTGACTGACATAGGGGTACTAGCGCTTCCCCTGCCTAGCGCCCCCCCCCCCCCTCCACGCCGGCGGCCACTCCGGCGCCGGCGTCCACCTCCCCACGCCGGCTGCCACTCCGGCACCGGCGTCCACTCCCATCTCTCCGCCGGCGACTCGCACGGGTCCCGGGGATCCCATGGCGTCTGGATCTCGCAGCCCTCCCTCGGTTTCGTCGACGCATCCGCGGGAGCAGCCTATCGTCTCCGGGCTGGGCATCTCGGGGTCGCCGGGCTCGGCGCGTTCCTCCTCGGCCGATGGTGGCCAGGCTGTTGGCTCCGCATCGGCGCTAGCGGAGGGCTGGCGCCGGCCGGGACCTTCCCGCAAGGCCATGTGGCGGCGCCGGCGTGCACTCAGGAGGCAGCTCGGGTCTGGCGTTGGTGCCGGTCGGGATGTGTCGCCGTCCTCCTCTGAGCGGCGGATGATTCCACCGGACATGTTCGGCCTCTGCTTCAGGTGTTTCGAGGACGGTCATCGGCGTCAAGATTGCACTAACGAGCCTATGTGCATACGCTGGGGCAACGCTGGGCATGTCTCTTCCCAGTGCCAGGAGCCACGCAGCCTCACCTCGGCGGAGGAGCTATGCCGCGCGGTGATTGCTAAGGTCGCGCGCAGGACGGCGGCGGCCGGTCTGGCACCGGCCACTCGACGGAGGCTGTCGGAGCCTAGGCAGAGCGCGCAGGTGGCGCCGCTCTCGCCAGTTGCGCCCAGCCTACACCCAGTGGTGCCGGAGGTCGCCGGGCCGGTGGTGTCGTCCGAGATATGTGTGCTGCCGCGCTCGGAGGGGCTGGACGACCTCGAGCGCAGGTTACAGCTGGCGGTGGTGATGTACGTGGGTGGGGCTAGGCCGGCCGTGTCCTGCGACGATGCGGCGGTCGCGATCTCTGCTCAGATGGGGATTCCAAGGTTTCGTTTTTCAGTGCACAAGTTCCACCCGGAGGACTTCTTGGTCGTATTCACGGCACACGAGTTCAGGAACAGAGCGTTGGCTGCTCCGTCGATTGAGCACCTTGGAGTCAAGTTCTTCGTCAAGCCATGGCTCAGGCAGGCACAGGCTACTTCCAGGCTGATGCGGGTTCAAGTAGATGTCATGCTCGAGGGCATCCCATCTCATGCGTGGGCTCAGGAGACGGCGGCAGAGCTGCTGGGGAGCGCGTGTCTGATCGAGAGCCTGGCGCCGGAGACGGCCAGTAGGGAAGACTTGTCTCTGTTCAAGCTTAGAGCATGGTGTGTGGATCCTGAAGATGTGCCGGTGTTTCGGAGGCTGTGGGTGCCGGAGCCGCCGGAGGTGGTAGCTGACCCTGCGGCTAGGAGAGCATTGTTCCGCCAACTCCTGGAATACCCTGTGCTCATTCACATTTGCAGGATGAGGGACTTCTCACCGCCGGAGATGTGGAGGCGTGCTTCGGGCTCGGACGGAGGAAGCGGGCAGAGTGGGTTGCCAGACAGCTCAAACAGCTCATTCCAAGGAGGTGAATGGATGGTCCAGCCATGGACGCGCGGAGTCTGAGATGATCATGGTGCCGGCCGGCGGCGGCGGTGGAATCAACCAGGGCAGATCCTATCGTGCGGCGCTGGAAGGTAGGGTGGGACCCTCGTCTTGGAGGCTTCCACCGATCGGACCGCTTACGTTGACGGTCAAGACAGCTGTGGTGTCGCAGCCTGGGACCACGGCAGGCCTGGGTGTTTCAAACGAGCCAATCCGGCCGAGGGAGAGGCTGCCCACAGTGGTGGAGACAGCTGGTCAGTTTGAGCTGGCTCCGCAGACTGGCCCTGCCAGGCAGGAGACGGTTGATGTGGCCCAGAAATTGGCTGGCGCAGGTGCGGATAGGGCCAGGCAGGTGGGTGCCAGGATCGAGGACGAGGAGGGGCAGCGGGTTCTAGCCAACGTAATCACGACAGAGGCGATGATGGACACAGGAGTGGATTCCAGACCGGTCGTTGTGGGGCCACTGATGGCCGACCAGACTGCGGCATCCGAGGCGGAAGGGACAGCGGGGCCCGATCCAAAGCTGATTCTGGCGGTGCCTTGTGCCGCTGTGGATCCGGTGCGGCTAGATGGACTGGAGGCTTCTGGAGTTGCACCTCGGGGCGGGATGGACGCGGCGCAGGAGATCCCTGCTGCAGATGGCCCGGCGCGGCTATCGGGAGGTTGGGCCCCAGTTTCGGAGCTGATTGGCGACGTGGACAGGGGGCTGCACCTATCCCCTCCCGGATCAGGATCCGCATTGGAGCTCGCGTTGGGGGACCAGTTTCCTCTGGCAAGTGGGGTTGCATGTGACGGGACTACATGCGAAGGCCATCCAAATTTTGGCGTCTTGCATGGTGGAGAGATTGTGGTGCATAAGGAGGTGCGGGATGCGCGCACCACGGAGGACTGCTTATCAGCTAAAGAGAAGGCAGCGCTGGGTAACATAAAATCCTTCTGTGCGGGGCTGCTAAAGAAACTAGCCCCTCCGCTCCTGAAGGAGATCGAAAGCGTAAAAGGAGTACGTGCCGGACATGATCCCTTCACACCAAGACGGAACACACGATCGGTTTGCGCATCAGGCGCGAGGAAGAGCAATGTGATAGCGGCCGAGTCGGTCCTTCTTAAAGCCTTGGGCATCTCCAGCGATGATCTGGCGGTCTCAGAAGACGCGCTAGGTCAGCTGAGGGCAGTCTTCAACTCACCTGTCCAGGAGAAGCAGTTGCGGGCGATTGCAGCTATCTTCGGGAAGATTATGCCAAGCAACTTGGCCGCCGAGATGGAGAGCATGGCGCTCCTGGCAGCTTAGGCTGCGCGCGGGGTACCATGGGGAAGCCACTCTTTTCCCATGTCACACGCCGCGATGGAGGTAGTTTGTTGGAATGTGAGGGGGCTCAATAGCCCAGCCAAGAAAAAGGCGCTTAGGGAGTTCATGGACATGGTGCGTGTCGCAATTGTGTGTATCTTGGAGTCCAAACTCGATAGGGTCGACCAATTTGTTATAATGCAATGCCTAGGGACTTCTTACGATGGCTTTGTCTACCTTCCGGCGTCAGACACGAGAGGTGGCATCATCATTGGCTGGGACTCATCTAGAGTGACGATCTCTAACACGGTTCTTGATTCTAACTTCGTTACCGGCTATGTGATGCCTAGGGAGGGGCCTGGGTGGTGGATGTCGGTGGTATATGGACCACAGGAGGACGATCAGAAGTGCATCTTCCTCGAGGAACTGGCGGACAGGAGAACAACTTGCCTGGGCCCTTGGATGGTGATCGGGGACTTCAACATGATTCTGAACGCAGCAGACAAGAGCAACAACAGGTTGGATCGCAGGATGATGGGTAAATTCAAACGGTTCGTTGATGACAATAGCCTCAAGGAGCTCTTCTTGCACGGGCGGATGTTTACGTGGAGCAACGAGCGCGAGGTGCCCACGCTCACAAAAATTGACAGAGCCTTTGTATCGGTGGACTGGGAGCTTGACCACCCCGATTGCCCGCTGCAAGCTCTGTCTACATCGACCTCTGATCACTATCCTTTGTACCTATCTCTGGAAGAACAAATGCAGCCTCGGAAGCGGTTCAGATTCGAGCTTTTCTGCGAGCTACCCTAAAGCATGTGGTGTTGGGGCTTGCATCTTTGGAAAGAACCATCGCAAGACAAAGATCGCGCGTTAAATGGCTACAAGAAGGGGATGCAAACACCAAGCTATTTCACCTGATTGCGAATGGAAGGAAAGCAAAAAACTTCATCCCGGCTTTACAGATAGATGGAGCAGCGATCACGGATCAGAAAGGGAAAGAGAAGGCCTTCTTTGATGCGTTCTCGGCTATCATGGGGAGAGACACGATGCGCGAGCACTCTGTGGACCTGGAGTTCCTGAACATTGAGGCTGTGGATCTCTCGGATCAGGATTTGATCTTCCAGGAGGAGGAAGTTTGGGAGGTGATCAAGGAAATGCCTTCGGACAGGGCACCGGAGCCGGATGGATTCATTGGGATATTCTTCCAAAAAGCATGGAGTGTGGTGAGGGGCGATGTTATGGCGGCCTTGCACAAGATTTTTCTGGACAATGGCCGTGGCTTCGGAAGATTGAATCAAGCTCTTATCTCGCTCATTCCGAAGGCGCCTGATGCATGTAGAGTAAGAGATTTCCGCCCCATCTGCTTGGTCCATAGCATCCCTAAGCTAGCATCCAAGCTGCTGGCTAACCATTTGTGTCGACGTATGCCGGAGCTAGTTAAGGTGAACCAATCTGCGTTCATCAAGGGCCGCAACATCCACGATAACTTTCTGTTGGTCAGGCAAATGGCGAGACGGTTGCACAAGAGGAAGGCAAAAGGAGTGTTGCTGAAACTGGATATTTCGAAGGCATTCGACTCGCTTTCATGGCCTTTTCTTTTCGAAGTGCTGCAGGCCAAGGGGTTCTCGGACAGGTGGAGGTGCTCGATAGCAACCCTCCTCTCTACTGCCAGCTCGCGGATTGTGGTTAATGGACGTGCTGGAGATAAGTTCAAGCATGCCTGTGGTTTAAGGCAGGGGGAATCCCTCTCACCTCTACTTTTCGTCATTTCCATGGACATACTCACGGCGATCATCGTCAAGGCTCATGACGCGCAGATTTTGGGGAAATTGAATGGGTGTGGACCGCTGCAGAGACTGTCCCTCTATGCTGACGATGTGGTGTTATTCATCAAGCCGACGTTAGCAGATCTGTCATTTGTAGTTCAGACGCTAAGGATCTTTGGAGAAGCTTCTGGCCTCAAAGTCAACTTTACCAAGTCATCTGCAATACTCATCAGGAGCAGCGAGGAAGATGAGGCCTTGGTTCGGAGCATGGTGCCTTGGCAGATCGCCAAGTTTCCATGCAAATGCTTGGGTCTGCATCTCAGTATCAAGCAACTGACTAGATCTAACTGGCGGCCTATTATTGATGCAGCATTGAAGATTCTTCCGGGATGGCAGAGAGGTCTGGTGACTCGGCCTGGCAGGTTGATCCTTGTGAACCAGGTAATGCGGGCGAGACCGATCCACCATATGCTAGTGGCTGAAGCACCAAAGTGGGCGTTAGAAAAGGTGGACAGTGGATGCCGAGCCTTCTTCTGGGCTGGCTCTGAACAAATTCATGGAGGGAAGTGCGCGGTGGCCTGGCAGAGGGTTTGCAGGCCGAAGCAGATGGGAGGACTGGGAGTAATTGACCTCCACCGTCACGGTATCGCGCTTAGAATGAGGTGGGAGTGGCTCAGGAGATATGATGACACTCGACCATGGCAATGACTCATGGCGCTAGTGGACAAGGATGTAAGCTCGGCCTTTTCTAGCATGGTTCACTGGCAGGTAGGGGACGACACTAAAGCACTCTTTTGGAAGGACAGATGGATTAGCGGATCGACGGTGAATGAGCTGGCACCGTTATTAGTTGCCAAGGTCAAGACACAGGTGATCAACAAGCGACTGGTAAAGGACGGCCTGTACCTTCATAACTGGATGAACGACGTGAGCGGAGAGTTGGACACGGAAGGACTTGCTCAACTTAACAAGCTCTGCGAGGCCACCATGAACTTTGAGCTGCACGTAGGAGAGGAGGACAGAATGATCTGGAGATGGAACCCTGCAGGCACCTACTCTGCGGCTTCTGCATATGCGATGATGTGTGAAGGGGGAACCAGATTCCAACTTGCGGACGCAATTTGGAAGAGTGGGTCTCCTCTCTCCTGCAAGCTCTTTATGTGGCTGGCGGTCCAATACAGGGTTTGGACGTCGGACAGGCGTGTGCGCCATGGCCTACAAGACACGATATCTCCATGCTCTCTATGTGATCAGGTGCAAGACACGGTGGACCACATTCTCACACAATGTGTCTATACCAGACAGGTCTGGTTCCAGTGCTTCACCAAGGTAGACATACCGTTGGAGCTGCTGCCAAATGACCAGGACAGGGTGGAAGATTGGCGGGGAGCTTCGAGGAAGAGGATACCCAAGACTCAACGGAAGGATTTTGACTCTTTTGTCATGTTGATTTATTGGAGTGTATGGAAGCAGAGGAATGGTAGGGTGTTCGGTAGGAACGACACATGTAATGAGCTACAACTAGTCGGGAACATTCTCAGGGAGCGTCAACTTTGGGCGCTAGCTAGAGGGAGTGGAGTTTTCCACTTTTGTGAGTAGTCGCCTAGGTGGTGGATGTGGAGCTGGTAGGCACGCTTCGGTGATGCCTGCGGCCTTGTAATATCTTGTAAAAAAATTCTCCCGTTCTATAAAGCTAAGGCACGCCTTTCGCGTGCTCTCGAAAAAAAATTCTTAGAAAAAAAAGGTTGCTACACACACATGATGTCATCCGGCAGAATATTTGCGCACTCTAACAGGTTGACGTTTGACTGATGTTTTTTCTAGGAGTAAAGGGCTTCATTCATCAAATAAGAGAGGTCAGAACGTCAGCCGTCCGATCATACCCTAGCGCCAAGCGACAACCCTCAGATGTGGTCTTCTAGAAGTAATTCCGAGGGCATGCTGCGACCAGGCTCCGCGCCGTTGGATCACATGGACGGCTCTGCATTGTTGGATCGTGGGGTGATCCGCGAGAGGCGATCCGCGAGACTTGTTGGTTGTGCCTCCCCTTTCTTCGGGTACCCCCTTTATTCTGGTGCTTATTCTGCAGCGACGAGAGGAGCCACTCCTCCTCTGCTACTTCTTCTCCAACGACGAGAGGAGCCACTCCTCTGCTTCTTCTTCTCCGACGACTTTGGGCGATATGTCGAGCTCCACTTCAGCCTCCCGCCCCTCGTGGACCCAGTATGGTCCACTTCCCATGGAGCAATGTCCTGACTGCCCATGCAGCGCGCAACTGATACGGTTGACTTCAAAGGAGGTCAAGAATGGCAACTATGGGTGCGAGTTCGTGAAATGCGAGAGCAAGCCAGAGGGGCAGGTTAGATCTCATGATTTTTCTCTGATTTCTTTTTCCATTTTCTTTTAATTCTTTTTCGATCTGGGATTTAGGGTTCATTTTTTCGATTCAGATCGTGAAGAAATGCACACATTTTGAATGGTTGGATGACTACGTTAAGCGGATTCAATTCAATGGGGCCCCAACCCAGGAGCTCAATCTGCCGTCAACAACAACGAATTTGGTCTCTGAAAGTGCTGCTCTGACAGTTGGGGATGCAGACTGAAGGGGGGATAAAGAAGATGAACAAGAACTTGAAGCAGATGATTCAATTGAACAAGCAGGCGAATCTGACAGCTTTAAGATTGTATCCCTTTTATTCTTGTGTAGTTGCTCTAGGATTTGCTTACTTGCTGGTCATCACTCGTTAGAGATGTTATTAGTGTGGTGTCATGTGCTCTAGGATTTGGTTAAATTTGTGGATCATGTGCTCTACGATTTGCTTAAATTTGTGGATCATGTGCTCTATGCTCTGTGTTGCTAAATTTGTGGATCATGTGCTCTATGCTCTGTGTTGCTTAATTTGTAGATCATGTCAGTTTCGGGTACCCATCAGTTTTGTCAGTTTTGTACAATTTCAGTGTCTTCCATTTCGTCAGACAACACCGACCGCAGAAGAAAAAAACATAGTTCTAGGGCCCAAATTGAAACTAAGCTTTGGTTGGGCCGTCTCATTGCGTTGAGTGTCGAAGGCCCACGCGCTGGCTCAGTTTTTTCCCTTGATTATTACCATGGTAAATCCATTTATTGCCATGCCGAACAAAAATAGTGCATGATGGTAAATCGATTTATTGTTGGACTTGCACATGTCAAATTTATTTGTACATGTCATGGCAATTTCCTTCTGTATATAGCCTACGGCACAACACTTTCATTTTTTGACATGCGGGTATTATAAACAAGTTTTTGTTGCAAGAAAAATATTGTATACACGATTTTTTGTTTTTGTTTTTTATTAAGAACATGTCAGACTTAATTATGTAGATCATGATATCCATCTGAAACCACGTCTAAAATAAAGTCCGGTGGCACCATTAGCCAGCATATCCATCTAGAGAGCATGTCTAGGCTCAGCTATGGCATCATATCCATCTAGAGAGCTTGTCTACGGCTCGGCTACGGCACCATATCCGTCGACCGATATCTCACGTAGCAAGCATACATCCATAACATAAAAAGTAGCAACCATAGCATACTTCTTACATAAAACATAGGGTACCCTAAACCATAGCATAGTCCACAAACTATTCAAACATTAGCTTGTTTTTGTTCATACAATATACGGAATAGGGCCACCAATAATTCAAAAAAAATAGCTTTTCTTCTTCTTTCCAACATCAACATGGCTCATTTTTATAGCTTTAGTTTCCTTTTTAACACTTCAACTAATCCATTATCCACGTGTGCGAAAACTTGACCCTACTCTAAATGGGCGAAAACTTGCTGGTTTTCATTGAGGAATACTCGATCATTGATTGATTTAGCAGAAGGGCTCGTGTACGACACCATATCCATCTAGCGATTTATCTCACGTCAAATAAGATAGAAATAGCAAGCAAAAACACTGATAACCAACGACATATCAAATAAGGGTAGCAAGCATAATAAAGTTCTTAGGAGATAACACGACAGAGATTAAAAGTTCACGGTACAATCAACGACATAATTAAGATAGAAATATATAAAATATATAAAGCCCTAACACCCTAGGGCAAGACAAGCTCACGATCGAGACCGAGACTTCACCACCATCTTCACTGTGCCTTCTCTTCACTGCTCCCTCTGCATGCCATCCTGGTCGATGTAGTAGGGGAGGTTGTGCATACCATCGCGGGTGGGGAAGATGCAGTAGAAGTTTGTGAAGATGTTGTGGGTTGTGAATGCGATGAATTCGCATACACACCAAAGCACCTTGCCGAGGAGGTAGTACGCATCAAATCTGTTGGTGAAGGTGACGGTGAGCCCTGTCGGCAGAGTCCTGGAGTTTGGACGCACTTCCGACAGTCGAAACATCACCGGCGAGCCCACCGGGAGGTGGGCGAAGCCCGCACGGAGGAACCACTCGGCAAACCCCCTTGCACCCCTCCAGCGTGAGAACGCCCACACGCGGAGCGTGCTGTCCACGACGACGCCGGCCGGATACCATCTCTCCGGCACGGTCGGTGGGAGCTCGAAGGTGGGGCCGTTGTGAAGGAAATATGCCCTAGAGGCAATAATAAAGTTATTATTTATTTCCTTATTTCAGGATAAATGTTTATTATTCATGCTAGAATTGTATTAACCGGAAACATAATACATGTGTGAATACATAGACAAACAGAGTGTCACTAGTATGCCTCTACTTGACTAGCTCGTTGATCAAAGATGGTTATGTTTCCTAACCATAGACATGAGTTGTCATTTGATTAACGGGATCACATCATTAGGAGAATGATGTGATTGACTTGACCCATTCCGTTAGCTTAGCACTTGATCGTTTAGTATGTTGCTATTGCTTTCTTCATGACTTATACATGTTCCTATGACTATGAGATTATGCAACTCCCGTTTACCGGAGGAACACTTTGTGTGCTACCAAACGTCACAACGTAACTGGGTGATTATAAAGGAGCTCTACAGGTGTCTCCGAAGGTACATGTTGGGTTGGCGTATTTCGAGATTAGGATTTGTCACTCCGATTGTCGGAGAGGTATCTCTGGGCCCACTCGGTAATGCACATCACTATAAGCCTTGCAAGCATTGCAACTAATGAGTTAGTTGCGGGATGATGTATTACAGAACGAGTAAAGAGACTTGCCGGTAACGAGATTGAACTAGGTATTGGGATACCGACGATCGAATCTCGGGCAAGTAACATACCGATGACAAAGGGAACAACGTATGTTGTTATGCGGTTTGACCGATAAAGATCTTCGTAGAATATGTAGGAGCCAATATGGGCATCCAGGTCCCGCTATTGTTTATTGACAAGAGAGGTGTCTCGGTCATGTCTACATAGTTCTCGAACCCGTAGGGTCCGCACACTTCACGTTCATTGACGATATAGTACTATGAGTTATGTATGTTGGTGACCGAATGTTGTTCGGAGTTTTGGATGAGATCACGGATATGACGAGGAACTCCGGAATGGTCCGGAAGTAAAGATTGATATGTGGATAGTAGTGTTTGATCTCCGAAAAGGTTCTGGAATCCATTGGAAGGGGTTTCGGATGTTTCCCGAAATGTTTGGGCACGAGAACACTTTATCTGGGCCAAAGGGGAAAGCCCACAAAGTTTTTGGAAAGCGCAAAAGGAAGTTTTGCGGAGTCCAGAGGACAGACGCCAGGGTCCCTGGCGTCTGGGCCCAGACGCCGGGAACCCTGGCGTCTGGCCCTGGAGTCCGAGAAGGACTCTTGCCTTTCGGGTGAAACCGACTTTGTGGAGGCTTTTACTCCAAGTTTCGAACCCAAGGCTCAACATATAAATAGAGGGGTAGGGCTAGCACCCAAGACACATCAAGAAACACCAAGCCGTGTGCCGGCAACCCCGTCTCCTCTAGTTTATCCTCCGTCATAGTTTTTGTAGTGCTTAGGCGAAGCCCTGCGAAGATTGTTCTTCACCAACACCGTCACCACGCCGTCGTGCTGCCGGAACTCATCTACTACTTCGCCCCTCTTGCTGGATCAAGAAGGCGAGGACGTCACCGAGCCAAACGTGTGCAGAACTCGGAGGTGCCGTGCTTTCGGTGCTTGGATCGGTCGGATCGTGAAGACGTACGACTACATCAACCACGTTGATATAACGCTTCCGCTTACGGTCTACGAGGGTACGTAGACAACACTCTCCCCTCTCGTTGCTATGCATCACCGTGATCTTGCGTGTGCGTAGGAATTTTTTGAAATTACTACGTTCCCCAATAGTGGTATCAGAGCCTAGGTTTTTTGTGTTGTTGTTATATGCATGAGTAGAACACAAGTGAGTTGTGGGATATATAAGTCATACTGCTTACCAGCATGTCATACTTTGGTTCGGCGGTATTGTTGGATGAAGCGGCCCGGACCGACATTACGCGTACGCTTACGCGAGACTGGTTCTACCGACGTGCTTTGCACACAGGTGGCTGGCGGGTGTCAGTTTCTCCAACTTTAGTTGAACCGAGTGTGGCTACGCCCGGTCCTTGCGAAGGTTAAAACAGCACCAACTTGACAAACTATCGTTGTGGTTTTGATGCGTAGGTAAGATTGGTTCTTGCTTAAGCCCGTAGCAGCCACGTAAAACTTGCAACAAACAAAGTAGAGGACGTCTAACTTGTTTTTGCAGGGCATGTTGTGATGTGATATGGTCAAGACATGATGCTAAATTTTATTGTATGAGATGATATTGTTTTGTAACCGAGTTATCGGCAACTGGCAGGAGCCATATGGTTGTCGCTTTATTGTATGCAATGCAATCGCCCTGTAATGCTTTACTTTATCACTAAGCGGTAGCGATAGTCGTAGAAGCATAAGATTGGCGAGACGACAACGATGCTACGATGGAGATCAAGGTGTCGCGCCGGTGACGATGGTGATCATGACGTTGCTTCAGAGATGGAGATCACAAGCACAAGATGATGATGGCCATATCATATCACTTATATTGATTGCATGTGATGTTTACCTTTTATGCATCTTATCTTGCTTTGATTGACGGTAGCATTATAAGATGATCCCTCACTAAATTATCAAAGTATAAGTGTTCTCCCTGAGTATGCACCGTTGCGAAAGTTCTTCGTGCTGAGACACCACGTGATGATCGGGTGTGACAGGCTCTACGTTCAAATACAACGGGTGCAAAACAGTTGCACACGTGGAATATCCAGGTTAAACTTGACGAGCCTAGCATATAACAGATATGGCCTCGGAACACGGAGACCGAAAGGTCGAGCGTGAATCATATAGTAGATATGATCAACATAGTGATGTTCACCTTTGAAACTACTCCATCTCACGTGATGATCAGACATGGTTTAGTTGATTTGGATCACGTGATCACTTAGAAGATTAGAGGGATGTCTATCTAAGTGGGAGTTCTTAAGTAATATGATTAAATTGAACTTAAATTTATCATGAACTTAGTCCTGGTAGTATTAGCATATCTATGCTGTAGATCAATAGCTCGCGTTGTTGCTTCCCTGTGTTTATTTTGATATGTTCCTAGAGAAAATTGTGTTGAAAGATGTTAGTAGCAATGATGCGGATTGGATCCGTGATCTGAGGTTTATCCTCATTGCTGCACAGAAGAATTATGTCCTTGATGCACCGTTAGGTGACGGACCTATTGCAGGAGCAGATGCAGACGTTATGAACGTTTGACTAGCTCAATATGATGACTACTTGATAGTTTAGTGCACCATGCTTAACGGCTTAGAATCGGGACTTCAAAGACGTTTTGAACGTCATGGACCATATGAGATGTTCCAGAAGTTGAAGTTACTATTTCAAGCAAATACCCGAGTTGAGAGATATGAACTCTCCAACAAGTTCTATAGCTAAAAGATGGAGGAGAATCGCTCAACTAGTGAGCATGTGCTCAGATTGCCTGGGTACTACAGTCGCTTGAATCAAGTGGGAGTTAATCTTCCAGATAAAATAGTGATTGACAGAATTCTCTAGTCACCATCACCAAGTTAGTAGAACTTCGTGATGAACTATGATATGCAAGGGATGACGGAAACGATTCCCAAGCTCTTCGTAATGCTGAAATTGACGAAGGTAGAAATCGAGAAAAAACATCAAGTGTTGATGGTAGACAAGACCACTAGTTTCAAGAAAAGGGCAAAGGGAAAAAGGGGAACTTCAAGAAGAACAACAAGCAAGTTGCTGCTCAAGTGAAGAAGCCCAAGTCTGGTCCTATGCCTGAGACTAAGTGCTTCTACTGCAAAGGGACTGATCACTGGAAGCGGAACTACCCCGAGTGATTGGCGGATAAGAAGGATGGCAAAGTGAACATAAGTATATTTGATATATATATACATGTTATTGATGTGTACTTTACTAGTGCTTATAGCAACCCCTCCGTATTTGATACTAGTTCAGTTGCTAAGATTAGTAACTCGAAACGGGAGTTGCAGAATAAACAGAGACTAGTTAAGGGTGAAGTGACGATGTGTGTTGGAAGTGGTTCCAAGATTGATATGATCATCATTGCACACTCCCTATACTTTCGGGATTAGTGTTGAACCTAAATAAGTGTTATTTGGTGTTTGCGTTGAGCATGAATATGATTGGATCATGTTTATTGCAATACGGTTATTCATGTAAGTTAGAGAATAATCGTTGTTCTGTTTACATGAATAAAACCTTCTATGGTCATACACCCAATGAAAATGGTTTGTTGGATCTCGATCGTGGTGATACACATTTTCGTAATATTGAAGCCAAAAATGCAAAGTTAATAATGATAGTGCAACTTATTTGTGGCACTGCCGTTTAAGTCATATTGGTGTAAAGTGCATGAAGAAACTCCATGCTGATGGGATTTTGGAATCACTTGATTATAAATCACTTGATGCTTGCGAACCATGTCTCTTGGGCAAGATGACTAAAACGCCGTTCTCCGGAACAATGGAGCAAGCAACAGATTTGTTGGAAATCATACATACTGATGTATGTAGTCCGATGAATATTAAGGCTTGCAGCGGGTATCATTATTTTCTGACCTTCACAGATGATTTGAGCAGAGATGGGTATATCTACTTAATGAAATAGAAGTTTGAAACATTTGAAAGGTTCATATAATTTCAGAGTGAAGTGGAAAATCATCGTAACAAGAAAATAAAGTTTCTACGATCTGATCGTGGAGAAGAGTATTTGAGTTACGAGTTTGGTCTTCAGTTAAAACAATGTGAAATAGTTTCACTACTCATGCCACCTGGAACACCACAGCATAATGGTGTGTCCGAACGTCGTAACCGTACTTTATTGGATATAGTGCAATCTATGATGTTTCTTACCGATTAACCACCATCATTTTTGGGGTTATGCATTAAATACAGCTGCATTCACGTTAAAAAAAGGGGGTACCATCTAAGTCCGTTGAGACAACACTATCTGAACTGTGGTTTGGCAAGAAACCAAAGTTGTCGTTTCTTAAAGTTTGGGATTGTGATGCTTATATAAAAAGGTTTCATCCTGATAAGCTCAAACCCAAATCGGAGAAATGTGTCTTCATAGAATACCCAAAGGAAACTGTTGGGTACACCTTCTATCACAGATCCAAAGGCAAGAAATTCGTTGCTAAGAATGGATCCTTTCTAGAGAAGGAGTTTCTCTCGGAAGAAGTGAGTGGGAGGAAAATAGAAATTGATAAGGTAATTGTACCTTCTCCCTTATTGGAAAGTAGTTCATCACAGAAATCTGTTCCTGTGACTACTACACCAATTAGTGAGGAAGCTAATGATGATGATCATGTAACTTCAGATCAAGTTACTACTGAATCTCGTAGGTAAACCAGAGTGAGACCCGCACCAGAGTGGTACAGTAATCCTGTTCTGGAAGTCATGTTACTATACCATGACGAACTTGCGAACTATGAGGAAGCGATGATGAGCCCAGATTCCGCAAAATGGCTTGAGGCCATGAAATCTGAGAAGGGGTCCATGTATGAGAACAAAGTATGGACTTTGATTGACTTGCCCAATGATCGGCGAGCCATTGAGATTAAATGAATCTTCAAGAGGAAGACGGACGCTGATAGTAGTGTTACTATCTACAAAGCTAGAATTGTTGCAAAAGGTTTTCGACAAGTTCAAGGTGTTGACTACGATGAGAGTTTCTCACTCGTACCTATGCTTAAGTCTGTCCGAATCATGTTAGCAATTGCCGCATTTTATGAAATCTGGCAAATGGATAAACAAAACTGCATTCCTTAATGGATTTATTAAAAAAGAGTTGTATATGATGCAACCAGAAGGTTTTATCCTAAAGGTGTTAACAAAATGTGCAAGCTCCAGCGATCCATCTATGGACTGGTGCAAGCATCTCGGAGTTGGAATATACGCTTTGATGAGTTGATCAAAGCATATAGTTTTATACAGACTTGCGGTGAAGCCTGTATTTTCAAGAAAGTGAGTGGGAGCACTACAACATTTCTGATAAGTATATGTGAATGACATATTGTTGATCGGAAATAATGTAGAATTATTCTGCAAAGCATAAAGGAGTGTTTGAAAGGAGTTTTTCAAAGAAAGACCTCGGTGAAGCTACTTACATATTGAGCATCAAAATCTATAGAGATAGATCAAGACGCTTGATAAGTTTTTTCGATGAGTACATACCTTGACAAGATTTTGAAGTAGTTCAAAATGGAACAGTCAAAGAAAGAGTTCTTGCCTGTGTAACAAGGTGTGAAATTGAGTAAGACTCAAAGCCCGACCACGACAGAAGATAGAAAGAGAGTGAAAGTCATTCCCTATGCCTCAGCCATAGGTTCTATAAAGTATGCCATGCTGTGTACCAAATCTATTGTATACCGTACACTGATGTTGGCAAGGGAGTACAATAGTGATCTAGGAGTAGATCACTGGACAACGGTCAAAATTATCCTTAGTGGAATAAGGATATGCTTCTCGATTATGGAGGTGACAAAAGATTCGTCGTAAAGGATTACGTCGATGCAAGTTTTGACACTAATCTAGATGACTCTAAGTCTCGGTCTAGATACATATTGAAAGTGGGAGCAATTAGCTAGAGTATCTCCATGCAGAGCATTGTTGACATAGAAATTTGCAAAATACATGCGGATCTGAATATGGCAGACCCGTTGACTAAACTTCTCTCACAAGCAAAACATGATCACACCGTAGTACTCTTCGGGTGTTAATCACATAGCGTTGTGAACTAGATTATTGACTCTAGTAAACCCTTTGGGTGTTGGTCACATGACGATGTGAACTATTGGTGTTAAATCACATGGTGATGTGAACTAGATTATTGAGTCTAGTGCAAGTGAGAGACTGAAGGAAATATGCCCTAGAGGCAATAATAAAGTTATTATTTATTTCCTTATTTCATGATAAATGTTTATTATTCATGCTAGAATTGTATTAACCGGAAAAATAATACATGTGTGAATACATAGACAAACAGAGTGTCACTAGTATGTCTCTACTTGACTAGCTCATTGATCAAAGATGGTTATGTTTCCTAACCATAGACATGAGTTGTCATTTGACTAACGGGATCACATCATTAGGAGAATGATGTGATTGACTTGACCCATTCCGTTAGCTTAGCACTTGATCGTTTAGTATGTTGCTATTGCTTTCTTCATGACTTATACATGTTCTTATGACTATGAGATTATGCAACTCCCGTTTACCGGAGGAACACTTTGTGTGCTACCAAACGTCACAACGTAACTGGGTGATTATAAAGGAGCTCTACAGGTGTCTCCGAAGGTACATGTTGGGTTGGCGTATTTCGAGATTAGGATTTATCACTCCGATTGTCGGAGAGTTATCTCTGGGCCCACTCGGTAATGCACATCACTATAAGCCTTGCAAGCATTGCAACTAATGAGTTAGTTGCGGGATGATGTATTACAGAACGAGTAAAGAGACTTGCCGGTAACGAGATTGAACTAGGTATTGGGATACCGACGATCGAATCTCGGGCAAGTAACATACCGATGACAAAGGGAACAACGTATGTTGTTATGCGGTTTGACCGATAAAGATCTTCGTAGAATATGTAGGAGCCAATATGGGCATCCAGGTCCCGCTATTGGTTATTGACAAGAGAGGTGCCTCGGTCATGTCTACATAGTTCTTGAACCCGTAGGGTCCGCACGCTTAACGTTCGTTGATGATATAGTACTATGAGTTATGTATGTTGGTGACCGAATGTTGTTCGGAGTTTTGGATGAGATCACGGATATGACGAGGAACTCTGGAATGGTCCGGAAGTAAAGATTGATATGTGGATAGTAGTGTTTGATCTCCGGAAAGGTTCTGGAATCCATCGGAAGGGGTTCCGGATGTTTCCCGAAATGTTTGGGCACGAGAACACTTTATCTGGGCCAAAGGGGAAAGCCCACGAAGTTTTTGGAAAGCGCAAAAGGAAGTTTTGCGGAGTCCAGAGGCCAGACGCCAGGGTCCCTGGCGTCTGGGCCCAGACGCCGGGAACCCTGGCGTCTGGCCCTGGAGTCCGAGAAGGACTCTTGCCTTTCGGGTGAAACCGACTTTGTGGAGGCTTTTACTCCAAGTTTCGAACCCAAGGCTCAACATATAAATAGAGGGGTAGGGCTAGCACCCAAGACACATCAAGAAACACCAAGCCATGTGCCGGCAACCCCGTCTCCTCTAGTTTATCCTCCGTCATAGTTTTTGTAGTGCTTATGCGTAGCCCTGCGAAGATTGTTCTTCACCAACACCGTCACCACGCCGTCGTGCTGCCGGAACTCATCTACTACTTCGCCCCTCTTGCTGGATCGAGAAGGCGAGGACGTCACCGAGCCGAACGTGTGCAGAACTCGGAGGTGTCGTGCTTTCGGTGCTTGGATCGTCGGATCGTGAAGACGTACGACTACATCAACCGCATTGATATAACGCTTCCGCTTACGGTCTACGAGGGTACGTAGACAACACTCTCCCCTCTCGTTGCTATGTATCACCATGATCTTGCGTGTGCGTAGGATTTTTTTTAAAATTACTACGTTCCCCAACACGTTCTACTACATCCTCACCTCGCTTTGAGAGTGCTCTGGGTTTGGGTGAAGAAGAGAAGGGGGCGACACAAATGGATGTGTGGAGAATAGGTGGAGGGGTGGTGATTTAAATAGGGAAAGGGGAAGGGAAGGGGAGTGACACCGGCCGCGCTTTGGATTTGCTACGTTAAAACGAGCCGCGTCGATAGATATGCCACTTTAATTGCCAACAGGTTTTAATTGCCATGCTGAATAGATGCGAGTGGACCGAAAAGTGTGAAACAATGATCTACATCGAGGAGACATGCATGGGAGATGATACGAACCAGCGGCAGCAACCGTCCCTGTGTCCGTGGCAGCTTGCGTGAAAATGAGGCCGGTCAGCGTTCGTGGCGGCTCGCGCGAAAAAGAGGCCGGTCAATGCATCGTGGCGGCGAGCGGCGGCACATGCACGTAGGCTAGCTACGTGCATGCATGCAGGCTAGCTGGACATGTCATGCATGCATAATAGGCCTCTATCGTTGTAGCGCGCGCACGACCCAAGTCTAACCACGGTCCAACGGGCTAACCGCGGCACCGTCCGCCGCGACCCCACTCATCAGGTCTAACGGGTAACACAGTCAGCGCGGCCCCACTCGTCAGAGTTAACTGTCAAAGCACTGACCCGACGGCATCCACCATTTGTGACCAGTTCTGAGGGTTTTGGGC
The DNA here is from genome assembly GCA_032464435.1 of Aegilops umbellulata. Lineage (NCBI taxonomy): Eukaryota > Viridiplantae > Streptophyta > Magnoliopsida > Poales > Poaceae > Aegilops > Aegilops umbellulata. Next base: position 179,854,632 of record CP136057.1, on the reverse strand, counting down.
AAGGGAGTGGGGAAAAGTGAGCAAAAATTTAAGAGCATGGGGATGAATGAGTATGGCTAAGGAACCAGGGGCACAGATGTAAAACCCCCTATGGTGAAAACCCCATCTTTTTATCCTCGATGGCAACAATACAATACGTGCCTTGCTGCCCCTACTGTCACTGGGAAAGGACACCACAAGATTGAACCCAAAGCTAAGAACTTCACCCATTGCAAGAAAAACCAATCTAGTTGGCCAAACCAAATCGATAGTTGGAACAGACTTGCAAAGATATCAAATCATGCATATATGAATTCAGAGACGATTCAAATAATATTCATAAATAAGCTGATCATAAATCCACAATTCATCGGATCTCGACAAACACACCGCAAAAGAGTATTACATCAAATAGATCTCCAAGAACATCGAGGAGAACTTTGTATTGAGAACCAAAGAGAGAGAAGAAGCCATCTAGCTACTAGCTATGGACCCATAGGTCTGTGGTAAACTACTCACGCTTCATCGGAGAGGCAATGGTGTTGATGTAGAAGCCCTCCGTGATTGAATCCCCCTCCGGCAGGACGCCGGAAAAGGCCCCTAGATGGGATCTCACGGGTACAGAAGGTTGCGGCAGTGGAAAAGTGGTTTCGTGGCTCCCCTCGAAGTTTTTGGGGTATAAGAGTATATATAGGAGGAAGATCTAGGTCAGGGGGTCACCGAGGGGCCCACAAGGTTGGGGGCGCACCCTACCCCCCTGGCGCGCCCTCCATCCTTGTGGCCGCCTTGTGGCTCTTCTGACTTGCACTCCAAGTCTCCTGGGTGTCTTCTGGTCCAAGAAAATCATCGCGAAAGTTTTATTCTGTTTGGACTCCGTTTGGTATTACTTTTCTGCGAAACTCTAAAACAAGGAAAAAGACAGGAACTGGCACTGGGCTCTAAGTTAATAGGTTAGTCCCAAAAATCATATAAAATGGCATATTAATGCATATAAAACATTCAAAGCAAATAATATAATAAAATGAAACAATAAAAACTTATAGATATATTTGAGACGTATCACATACCGACATGAGATCTAGTTCTAAAGAACTCGTCATGGGGAAGCTAATGGTAAAATTGGATCAATTGTGTTAACGATTTTTTTATAAAAGAGGCGCTTGCCCGGCGTTAAACTTAGGCCCTTACAGATCCAACACAAGTCGCGGAACAAATAAGTATCAAAGAGTACAAGCGATACAAGCCCGAAGGCAAAGATAAGTGACGCAACGCCAAGCTAAAATGAAAACATAGAGCACTCGAGGTAGCAATGCCAGGTGTCATGTCGATGGTGTCCCTTGCGTTGCTTGACGCAACTCAGTACACTTTGCTCACACCTTTGAGGCAAGCCCCTCCACGTGCCTTTTGTCTTGCGCCTTGACAGTGGTTTCTAGAGCTGCAAGAAAGACACCAATTTGTATAACAGAACAGCCGGGTGTTTGATGTACATTCCCTCTATCAAAGCCTTGTTTCTTGTGGTCCATAGAGCCCAAGCCAGCGCCCCAAATCCTACCCAGGCCGTCCATCTATATCGCCAGGAAGTGGTCATAGCTAACCAACAAAAATGCGAAAACCCGCTCGGGTTCCATGATGAACCCGTTACCGCCCTCAACGAACTCCACACAAATCGAGCCATGCTGCATCGGAAGATGATATGATCGCGGTCTTCATTGTCCCCACACCAAATACATTTGCCATCACCCGGGCCTCTTCTTTTTTGCATTTGGTCCCCACTTGCAATTCGATTATGGGCCACTTGCCAGAGGAAAATCTTAATTTTTGTCGGGAGACGAGCTTTCCATATCCCCGACATGTCACATGGTGTCATAGACTTGAAGCTCTTCCTATATAGGGATCCGGTGGAGAAGCGCCCAGACGGCTCCAAGCGCCAAATAACCTCGTTGTTTCCATGGCCCAACGTATGAGCTTGCAGTCTATTGTTCATGTCGTCCCATTTCGCGCTCTCTATCTGCCCAAAAGGGCGACGAAACTGGGGCGCCCATTGCCCTTGTCTCGAAATTTCCGCCGCCTTGGTGGATTGGTTTGAAGCGATGGCAAATAGCGTTGGGAATGCCAGGGATAGCCGGTCCTCGCCACACCAAATATCTGTCCAGAAACACGTGGCTTTCCCGTTATGGGTTGTAACGGCTGTACTTTCCTAATATCCCTCGCAAATTGAGACAGTTTAGTGTCCCTCCTGAACTCCACCCCTCCTTGGACCAAATATTTGGAAGTGAATATATCTAGCCAGAGGCCTCCCTGCCCCGTTAGAATTTTCCATGCCCATTTTGTCATGAGACACCAGTTCATGACTTTGGTATTGATCACCCCCAAGCCGCCAACCTCTTTAGGATGACATATCTTATCCCAGCTTAGCATATGATATCTCTGCTTCCCGTTCTCCTTCGCCCAGAAGAACCGTGACCGAATCTTATTAAGTTTGCCATAAATCCCGTACAGAGGGAGGTAAAAACCCATCATGAACATCGGGATATTTTTGAGACAGTCGTTTATGAGTACCAGCCGTCCCCCTGAAGCCAGCAGTTTACCCTGCCATGGTTCAATTCTGGCCGCAGTTTTGTCCACCACCGGCTAAAGCTCCCCCATGGTTATCGCCCTAGATGAAATGGGCATCCCTAGGTATTTTATTGGGATGGACCCCAATTCGCAATTCATCACATGTGCCGCCCTAAGCTGGGTTTCGAGGTCACCTCCTGTGACTATCACCTCACTCTTTGCGAAATTGATTTTTAGGCCGGACATCTCCTCAAAACACATTAAGAGAAATTTAAAGTTCGTAATTTCCCTCTCAAATTTTTTTATAAAGATGAGTATGTCATCTGCATATTGGAGATGCGATATTCCTCCTGGGATAATACCCTGGGCCACCCCAGATATATGACCCGCCACCTTGGCGCGGTCAAGTATAGCTGCAAGTGCATCAGCCAATATGTTAAACAGAAGTGGGGATATAGGATCACCTTGTCTGACTCCTCTCTTATTTCTGAAGAACGCCCCTATCTCGTCATTGATATTAACTGCCGCCTGTCCCCCCTGCACAAGTTGCCGCATCCAGCTAATCCAGAATGGATCAAAGCCTTTTGCCTTAAGCACCTCCTCCAGAAATTCCCACCTTACTCGGTCGTAGGCCTTCTCGAAGTCAATTTTCAGGATAAACACCTCTTCCTTAGTGGTATTGATTTTGTGCAGGTCCTCGTGTAAAACCGCCACCCCATCTAATATACTTCTCCCTCGAATAAAAGCCGTTTGGTTTGGGTCAATGATTTTATCTGGCACCACCGCACCAGCGACAGGCGAGTCGCAAAACCCTTGGCCAAGAGTCGGAAACTGACATTGATTAGAGTTATTGGACGAAATTGTCTAATGTTGTCCACCCCGTGCACCTTAGGAAGTAATGCCAGCACCCCATAGTTAAGCCGCTTTACGTCAATTCTACCAAGGGTGAACTCGTGCACCAAGTTAAGGACACCATATTCCCGAATTTTTGTGTATAGATCTTTTCCCCATATTCACATATTTCAGTATATATTTAAGCAACTTCCATTGTGGCAATTAAAAAGAATCCATGGATCTAATATATACTGCTACTACCATATGTACCACTGTACTACTCATCTGCATATAACGTCCAGATTTAAGTGCTCCTTGAGACGTTTGTGCTCGCCGCATCTTACCATATATACTGTACTCATCTGCACATCACGTCGAGATTTAAGTGCTCCTTCCATGAGACGTTTGTGCTGACGGTTTCAAGAGTCACTGCCACTGCTTGAGTCCACCGAGGACGGCGAGTCTGGAGAAGCATGATAGTGCACTTCAGCGTGTTGCTGCGACTGGTTGCTCAAGCTTTGAGCATGGTATGGCGGGGCTCGGCGAGACCGGTGCAAGGAATGCTTCTTCCTGTGGCTCATGTTGACGATCGCCACTACAATATCCATGATAGTGGGGAGGAGACTTGACGAAATAGTGATAAGTCCAGACACCTGCGGATGGCAGGATGACAATTGGAAATTATGCTTGGCAATCTTCGGTTGAAGTGAAAATGCATCGGGAAGAAATACAAGGAAGGAATTCTAACTGGCATAATGAGAAAAGATGAGTGTAGAAGCAACTTCTATTGTGGCAATTAAAAGGAATCCATGGATCTAATATCTGTGAAAAGAACGTGTAGATTCTTACCGTGCCGTGACGGAAATAAGCCATAATGTCATATTGCAACCATACAGCATAGGATAGAACAAAAGCGAGAAAGAGCCCCAGAATATATACAGGGTTCCTGGTCATGAACAAAAGAACAGTGCTGGTTAGTCAGCCCACCAACATGAGAAAATGACCCTGTTACAACCCTGAACACTGAAATCTCAGAATATCATGGTAAGTAGAAACAACGTGAATTAAATGTTAAAAAGAGAATTCAGATATTCCACCATACAAAGAATTACTTCAGTGAGATGATTACCTAAGAAGAAACATAAATTCGTTGAATCCAAGTATTGCAAGAACAAGAATGGTCCACGCAGGTGGTAACGAATTATTACTACGTCTGTGTGCTTCCTGGAGAAAGGGTTGGATAAAGAAGAATTCGATCAGCACACCACATACAGCACATATACTTAGGTAGATATACAATAAACATAATTCCACATATAAGGTGAAAAAGAAACAATGAGGATGGGACTACCAAGATTAGTACCCAGAGGTTCCGACACGGATTATTGGAACATGGGCCCACATGCACCCTTATGAACAGAAAAAATGGTAAATCTGTTTTTTTTTGGTAACAACCATGGCCGTGTCCAAAAAGGAAATGACAACGTGGTATTCTGGGCAAAAAAGGAAAAAGTCACTGCTAAAAAAGCATCGTTTGAAGCAATTTGGATGTCCGATTTTGTTTGCTTTGCTAAGAATACCATGGATGTCATTTCTTCGCGAACTTCAACTGTGAGTAGAACAGCCGACCGGGATTGTTAATATAAAGTTTTAGAAATGTTTGATTCTTTTTGCTATTTAGATTTTACTCTTTATAAGGGGTGCTCGTGGGCTCATGTTCACCATTCAAGAAAACATAGATCACAGCTATGAAAGAACTGATCAATTGGATGAAAATTTGGGCAGCAAATAACCCAGGAAAATAGACCTGCATCAAAATTGCTTGTGCAACAGGATACTCTGTCTCAGATTTGAATTGCCTCCAGATGGATTTACACTGCACTGGTGTGATTAATGTATCCTTTGGTGACACCTGTACAAACATAAAATGTTCCAACTTATTTCTCATTCCGTGCCTTGTGAACCATAGAGAGCAAAGTATAAGACACATCACCTCTTGCCACGTGGTTGAAGCAAGTGGATCGGTGGTGAACTCGATGCTCCTCTTCCAGCAAAGTGGTCCTCCATCTAGAAGAGAAACCATCAGAGCCCGGTCTATTTTATCTGGTTTATCATCCAACCGTACAGCTGCCATTACCGACATAAGCCTTAACGCCTGAAAATTGAAGATGGTAAACATATGATGCTTTTTGTACACACAAATCACAGATGATGGCTTCACCCACCCAAGAATGGTGCGTTGGTAATTCTGAACATGACAAGTATAAATACCGCTAAGCGTGCTTCTCGGGTGATTGCATGTATATCTTCATTTGCTGTCCATGTCCTTGGCATCAAATCTTTATCATGGCTAAACACAGTTGAAAACCTATAGATAATCAAATAAAACAGGTAGCAAACATGTTAACGATATAAAGATGGGAGTGCCATCGTAAAACATAAATAAGGCCACGTTTTCCTAGTTTCTCCTTCAGCAAAGAAAGGAATCATGTCCTACCTTCCTTTCATACGGATAAGGATGTTTCCAGCTTCTTCTCGAGCTTTCTTCACTACTGTACATCTTGCATGTTCCCTTAATTCTAAGACCATTTCAACAGAAGTTGTCTGATCTAGTTCATACTCAGAAAGGGAATCTGAAAATGTCAATATAGCATGTTCAGTCTCACGCCTATATAATCTCCTAATAGATGCCCAAGAGTCTCGCTCGCCAGTTTCCAGGATTGATTGTACAGGTCCAGAAAGTGCATCCAAGAGCTTCTTCTGCAATATTCAATAATGAAGGGCAAAGCATGAAGATATAACGTTTCAAAAACTGCCATCATGGTAAGAAAAACTTTCTGGATATTTCAGAGTCTGTACTGATGAGTAGGAAAATAACCTCATAAGTAGCTTTTAGTTCATCCAATTTTGCAATCCTCAAACATGCTGTATGAACTTCTACACTCTGCTGCAGTTTATTCCTGCTATTTGTAGCATCCCAGTTTGCATGTTTAACTATTGCATCTGCATGGAAACAACGAAGAATTTGTCCAGTCAAAAATATTGAGATTCAAACCATGCAGGAGAGCTGCATGTATTCATTAGATAGAAGAAAATAGAAGTACGGCGCCAAAGATGGCATGGCCCAAAAGCAAAACTGCAACCAAAACAAACAATAAACGGCCTAAGGAACCCTGGCACAACCGCCGGCAACCAGCGACCAAGACAGAACACTAGAATCTAAGCAAGTACAAGCAGGGACCACAAACATGTATGAAAGCACAGACCAAACATCAAAGGAGCTTGCAACATCCAAGCAACGACCACGATAATAGAAGCGCAAGTCCGAAGTGAACCCTACTTGCACGAGTACTCCAAAATAGGACCGATATCTCAATTAAAGGAGACGACACAGCCTAGTGTTTTCAATATCAGCTGAATGAGCCATAATAACAAGCATGAGAACTAGTGCTTATGACAAGCCATTACCGTTTAAAAACACACACAAGATGATAAAAACATGCCTCCCAAATGAAGATGATAAGAATCCCAAGAGCAAGCAGTGGCAAAGCCACGTTGTAGCTGTGTAGTCTAATGACTACACAGGAATTTGGCAAACAGGAGAACCTCATGTATGCGTACACCACTGCTGATCAAACAAATTAGGAAAATTGACTACACAGATCCACGTGACATCACAACGTCTGGATGCTGGCACCGCCACTGGGAGCAAGCATGAGAATAGTGCTTACAACAAGAACAACATGCAAAAGCTCATTGTAGTCGAAGGTGGTGAAAGCAAAGCTTGCATTCAGTATTATGAAACCAAAAGCATGAAGGCAGTACTAAAACGTGAGAAATCAATTTTCACTATACTGTTCCTGTCAAAAAATTCACAATACTGCATTACTGCATATGGTTACAAGGTCACCCGAATTCATCAAAAGGAACATCACTAATCATGTAAAAAAACATGACTAACTGAAGAATAAAGCACATGACACGGAAACACTGGTCAAATAGCGCTAGATAGTTTCATTCCAAGAAATCTTGAGGCTGGAAGTTGTTTGTTTACCTCTCCATCCCGCCTCAAACTCTACTGATGAAGACTGAGCACAATGACGAGCTGACGCTGCAAATCTCTCACCACTCCTCAATAATTGTTCTAGATCGTTTTTGAATTTACTGAGGACCGTGCAATGCAGGTGTTCTATTACTGTCTCAAAAGCAGGGTGCGTGTGCTGCAATGCATGAGACCAAGTGATCAACACGAGATACAATGGAAAAATCCAGCTTCATTTTCTAAGAATTGGCAAGATCTGGTATTTAACATTATAGCTGCCCTACATATGCGGAAACAGCTTCAGTTCTTAATAGGACCCAAGAAAGATTATAAAACCGAGTGTTTCAGATGTTTGGAAGACAACAATTGATACTGCACACGTTGGCAACCAATGATGTAAACTGTCATCGGCCATGCACTGATTCTTAAGAATATATTCACCTACATTGAATATTGAATATAGAGTAAAGCACATTAGAGGTTCCTAAACAAATTCGGGGGGTCTCACATAGGTTCTGGAACTTTAAAAATCACCATCACGGTCCTGGAAGTGCAATTAATGAATCATCTAGGGCCAAAGCTGCAAGCAAGCAGCGTGAGCGAGCATGGTCGAAGGATGACGTGGCCGCTTCGGACCTGGATGATTCACTAATCTTACTTCCAGGATCTTGATGATGATTTCAAAGTTCGGGGACCTGCATGAAACCCCTGAAATAGCTTAAGGACCTATAATGCCCTTACTCTTTCCATTCTCCACCCGCCCGGCTTATAATGGCTGAAGACAATGTGGACACTCATGCTAGGGCAATATAATCCTCCAAGGTTACCAATCGGGTAACTTAGGATGGATGCTGTTCCAGGACCAGACTAAACTCCAAGGCCAACCTCCTCCACAAGCATACCTCCAGTATGCCCAAGGTGCGGCCACACCTCCGAGGATGCCCTTCACATATTCATCCAATGCCCGCACGCCGACAGAATCTGGCAACAAGTCGGCATCACTCCACCCCGCCACATCAATCTTGTGGGCATGCAGAATGACCCCTGGACTGGACCACTCCATCTGGTCGACCATCCTACTCATCATCCTGTGGAAGATTTGGGCCTCTCGAAACACCATGATCTTCAACAAGATCAACTATCATGGCTCGACCACCCTACGGCTTATCATTGACGACCTGACCCTATGGTCTCATCCGCTAAAGAGGGCGGCTGAAAAGGCCGCCGCCTTACATACCTATCCGCACGAACCCATTCTTGTAATTCCTTCTGTGACCGTTTGTATGATGGTTACAGCCTTCAGTTATATATTCCTCAAAAAGAATCCTCATAAAAAGTCATCATCAGCTGCTTTATACAACTTTATTTAAGTCAAGAGTGACAGAGGCATGTTTAAATGAGTTACTCACATTTACAATTTCAGATTGTAACTGTTGACGTTTGACAGTTCTCACACCTTCGTCGAAGTACATGGTTTCCATGTCATAGCTGCAAGAAAAAGCAGTCAGATCAGAGTTCAAACCGTATGAAACAAATGCCAAGATCATTTGCTTTATGTGCTTTCAAGAACTAATCAATTTCCACATAAACACTAACTGAAACAATCCTATAGACCACGACATTTGTACGACTATGCAGTACCAGAACAACCAAATAAATTCACCTAACTCACATGACAAAATAAAACAAAAACCGAGAAAATAAATCATCAGTGTAAATGGTAAGAACAGGTTTCCTTTCTTTTCAGATTTCTATCAAGTGATGCCATGGTACAGTACAAATGAATGGCAGTTTTAAGAAGTGATGTAAACATTATGAATTATATATCTTCCGAGTTTTCGTACTCCTAAACTGTGTTGTGCTTGGGTTATTTTATACTAATTTGCTGTGGAAAAATAGTCACCAAAGCAGAAAAAAGTTGTGGGAAAAAGGCAAAAACTGGTTCAAGAAGCTTGATTACCATAAGACATAGCAGCATGGTAACAAAACTCAAATGGTATTATAAGGAACCGCGTGCATTAATTGATCACTATGTTGGGTAACAGTTTAATATCCATATATGATGTGCATCAAAACAATATAGAACCTCAGACTTATGGGGAAAAACAAACAAAAGACCGAACATGCGTGCAAGGAAAATGCGCATTACACCTCTGAAGCAAATGAACAGCATGTAATTAAACTAACAGGTTCAGGGGTATGCTAATTGAGAAGACAAACATTATGAATCATGGTGATCAATGTGATCATCATAACTTTCTAGAAAGACCCTTGCCAGAAAAACTAGTCAATCACTCACTCTAATAGATAAAAATCAATAATGTCGCTAAGCTTCGTGCCAAAGCTTTGTACTGGACCAGATGTTACAGCTGCCTCCAGCTCCAACCAACCCTGCAGAGCAAAATAATTAATTCCCATGGTGCTAGCTAAAGAGAAGATTAAGAACTACTCCCTCCATCCCAAAATAAGTGTCTCAACTTTGTATACTAACTTTAGTACAAAGTTGAGACACTTATTTTGGGATGGAGGGAGTATAACATAAGAGCAAAGGTTACCTCATCCAACATAAAACATCTAAGCTTTTCATCCGCAGTCTCTTCACAACGAACAGTAGCAACCATGATCTAGAAAATGCAGGAAGAAAAAACAGTGAAATATATAATTTATGATATAGAAGGGATTTGGAAGCATGCTTAGGTACCAAATGAAGTGTTAGTTTTCTCACACCACTGTCAATAAAAATACAATGACCTAACCTTGTGAGCGGGAAGGTTAAGGTCCTTATTTTCTCGTATTACTTTCCAGATATGCATTGCGCTAATACAGAAACCTGAAGCAGGTATGACACCTCTTCTATCAGCTGCTAAACCGCCGGGATCGATTGAATGAATAAACTTGTGCCTGAGTTTCCCAACCTGCAAGTACATAAAAAAGGTAGGAAAGGGTAGATGTCTTCACCGTGAGAGAGAGAGAGAGAGAGAGAGAGAGAGAGAGAGAGAGAGAGAGAGTATCTTGAGTTATTAATTCTACACAAGACATCTAAACTATAATGTAGTTGCAACCAGCATGTGACAGAATAAGCATGTTAGTTTCTAATATACCTGCTCCTTAAATAGTTCTTCGCTCTCTTCATAACTTGACAAAGCGGTGACCTCCACCTTTATATTGAACAAAATATATGTCAGTTGATATATGCAAGTCCCATTTTCAGTAAAAGTCATGCACTTACATTGAAGAATTCGCTTAGCGCAGCTTTCTTGAAGACTTCTGGTTTGGGAACAGAATCCCATATCTATTACAAACAGAAAAAAAAATTGTGAATATTCCAATATGACAAAGCAGAAAAGGAAGGTGACAGAACGTAAGACAAGAAAACCTTGTGGATATCCTCCTTTAGAGCCTGGGCAAGATACTCTACGGGAGTCTGCAAAGAAGAGGAAAATAATAATAAATGAAATCATACGAATTATGCACGAGAACTGAGTGCCACTCAGTTGGCTAGCAGCTTATGCGCTTGCTATGCACACATGGGTTCGAGGCTTGGCCTCCATGCGGCGCCTCACAGTTGTTTTCCCAAATAAAAATGCCACAGGTGCTAGTTCCTGTTGGTCGAGTTTTATTTCTATATAAGCATGGCTATGTGCATGCAGAGTCCAGGAGAGAGATTTTCTTCCATTGTCTAAAATACTGGAAGTTATGCATCTCTGACTCGGTAGTAGAGGAACAAATTGTGTGTCTCAGTCTCTAGAACTGTACTAACCTTTGTTTTATCACGGATCACAAGCAGTAGTGTCGTTTTCCGAGGGCTGAATAAACGCATCAAAACCTCAAATAGAGAAAAATAACGGGCATAAGAAACTAACACACATATGTAGCCAAAATAAGTACTTCATGTCTGATTGCAACCGAGTTACCTCAAATATAGTTTTCAAAAGAGGCCTGTTAGCCGCCTGTTCTCGGCCTATGTCATGACACCACCTGCAGAGTGCACATTTACAATTAGCAAGGCACATGAAAAGGTTGAACAAAATTGCTCTCCACTCATTGCAGTAATTCAGTTATAATTCACCAACTAAAGATTACTAAATGACATCAGTAACTCACAAATTTATCATTACAATATCAGAAACTGCAAGAGCGAAAAGGGCACTCTGCTTCTCAAAGGCTGTATCATCCTGCACGAGTAACTCAAGGCACTAGTTAATAATCGTTGCTGGAATGTAACTTAATAAGAATTAACAATACCAACCAGTGAAAAAACGGAAATAAAAGGTGAAGAGACTCATTTCAACAAAAGAAATATCAAATGTATGGGCAGAAGTGACGATATGTATCCTTTAAGTTGACGGTATCATTTTGTCGAACTTGATACTTCGTAATAAACACTTTTAATAAAGACGTGTGGGTGTTCAAGAAAAAAAAAGATGCCTGACGTGCATTGCACAATGCAGAGGCCGGAGCCGCTCCCTCTTTTACGGAAAAAAAAGCGGATGCCTGAAATTCTAGCTCAAACTGTCATAGATGAAGGGACAGAGAACTTGCAAGAGTGTATTAGTTGGTTGCATTTCTAAGTATGTGCTCAAATCAGTTGCCTGGATTTAGGCTGCAAAATGGCAACTAGACGTACTGTAGTGGCAAAATAGCATTTATAGCACACCACTGAGTGCTAAGAACCTCCATTTCGTACTGGAAACAAGAGCATCAATACTATAGATCCTTGTATGAAGTTAATAAGGGGACTAATGCAGCATGTGAATCACAGCAATTTTCTTCTCACCATGTTAAGCACTCAGGTGGTACAAAGGAAATAAGTGACGTGTACTACTTTTGTGGACATTAGTCAACAAGCAGTTAAGAGGCGGAGGACTGGATGAATGCTAAAGGTTGAAGAATATACAAGCCATCCAAACTATCTGGCCTAAAATAGAGTAACATGAAAGCCAACTGTATGCATAACAATCAAAACATCGAACAGGCTTGCAAGTAGAAAGCAAGTCACCTCCCCTCTTTCCCTCCCATCCGTCCCCTCCAAATCCATCACAAGAGTGAACGGCTCGACGCCAACAGCTTCGGCAACCCAAATTCCCTTGGTGGTCTGATTCCTGGCAGCAACAGCAGCAATGAAAAGACATAAAAGCAGCATTTAACATCACAATCACCAAATCGAACAACTTTGAAGAAAAAGGAAACACGGCGTGGATGGCGTTTACCTTCCTTTCAAGGCATCCATCTCGGTGAAGCTTGTCCCGAAGAGATGGTTGAGCAGGGTGCTTTTCCCTGCTCGGTGAACAAAGTAGGCATCAGGGACGGCTTCCGAAATGAACTAGCACCTAAACAAAATCGCCACCGCACGACAAGATCACATCACGCTATAGAGGGAACTCAACCGACTGCACCGCGCTAGAGGATAGGATGCGCACTACGGGAACGGGTGTTCGGATTAATAACTGCGTAAACGGAAACCTGTTTAATTTATCGCTCTCCATTTTCTCATCACCATGAACCCCGAAGAGACAGTTGCATCCTCTCCACACAAATCCCAGCACAAGTAGCTGAATATTTCTGCACGGCAGAGGATATGGGCTCACCGCTGCCCTGGGGCCCAAAGATGGAGACGACGGCGTAGGAGAGGCCGCGCTGCACGAGCCCCGCCGCCGCCGCGAACCGCTCCAGCGCGGAGCCGTCCATCTCTCCGTCAGCGCCCACCACCTGCGCCGTGTAGCGCTCGGAGCCATCCGCCGCCATGGCAAGAGTCCCGGGGAAGCAAAGGATCGAAGCGAGAGGCTTGGCTTCGCGCGCAGGCGCGGCAGAGGGGAGAAGAGGGGAAGAGGAGAGGGAGGACAGGTGGCCGCGCTAGGCGAGCGAGGGTTTTATGCTTGATGGTTTTAATTAACGGGAAGGAGAAGATGGCGTGGCGGCCCGACTCGACTATAACGTGAACGACCACGGCTCACCCTTCCGGCTCTTTCCATTTCCGCAACAGCTCTTCGTTTGAGTCCGACGCTGGACTTCCTTTTCTTTCCTTCTCCAATACGTACGCACGAGAGCTATCTGTACCTCTATACTCCTATATACAGTTTACCAGTATCAAGTAATGTAGATCGTTGGATCTTTTAATCGGATGGCTCATATTTGTTGGTTTGTGTCCGAGAACTGCGTGGCCTGGTATACACCGTTGGATATGCCCAATCCAATGGTCCCTATTGCAGGGATTCGCTCTGGATGATATCATTGTGCTATCAGCTAGCCACTGCCAAGTGAAGTTTGTTGGCTGGACACGATTCTGCAGTTGCTATTCGGAAATTTCTGGCTAGCTCCTGTGATAGAATACACCAACCACGCGATTCTCCAGTTGCTATCCGGAATTTTCTGGCTAGCTCCTATGATAGAATACACCAACCGCTACAGTAGTACTACTAGCAAGACAACTATTACTAACAAGCAGTGTGTGCTTCTTCAGTTGGTGCTACTAGCAGCCTCGAACAAGTCTTCCACATCTTCTTTTAAGATTCCCTCTTGCTTTCTCGTTTTATTTTCAAACGTCTATTCTTTGAGCTAGTAGTGGTAGGGATGGTGAATGAAAGATCGTGAATGTTGTCTGGGGGTGAATAGGCGCTTTAAAATAATTACGGTTTAGTCTTAAATAAATGCGGAATAAAACTAGCGTTTAATTTATCAAGCACAAAACCTAAAACAACTAGGCTTACCTATGTGCACCAACAACTTATGTTAGGCAAGATAAACAACTAAGTGATAACAAAATATATAACATGAAACACTATGGCTATCACAAAATAAAGTGCATAAGTAAAGGGATCGGGTAAGAGATAACCGAGGCACGCGGAGATGACGATGTATCCCGAAGTTCACACCCTTGCGGATGCTAATCTCCGTTTGGAGCGTTGTGGAGGCACAATGCTCCCCAGGAAGCCACTAGGGCCACCGTAATCTTCTCACGCCCTCGCACTAAGGGACCCTTGGGCGGTCACCGAACCCGTACAAATGGCAACACTTGGGGGCGGTCACTGAACCCGTACACTTTGGCAACCCTTGGGGCGGTCATCGGTCCCCACCAAATTGCTCGGGGCGATCTCCACAACCTAATTGAAGACCCTGCCGCTTGCCCGGAGCTTTACACCACAATGATTTAGCTTCGACAATACCAACCGTCTAGGGCACCAAGGCACCCAAGAGGAACAAGCTCTAGGGTGCCCAAACACCCAAGAGTAACAAGCTTCCTTCACTTTCACGTATCACCGTGAAGAACTCAAACTGATGCACCAAATGCAATGACAATGGCACACGGAGTGCCCAAGTCCCTCTCTCCCAAATCCCAGCAAAGCAACTAATGCTAGGATGAAAAATGAGAGGAGGAACGAAGAAGAGAACACGAAGAACTCCAAGATCTAGATCCAAGGGGTTCCCTCACATAAAGGAGAAAGTGATTGGTGGAAACGTATATCTATATCTCCTCTATCTTTTCTCTCAAGAACTAGCAAGAACCATTGGAGGGATTGAGAGATAGCAAGCTCGAAGAAGGTCAACAATGGGGGAAGAACACGAGCTAGAAAGATAAGGTTCAATGGGAAGAAGACCCCCTTTTATAGGACCTCCCGAATCAAACCGTTATGTGCTCAGCCCGCACACAAAAGCGGTACTACCACTAGGGTCACAACACAGGGCACTAAGGAGGCAGGGGAAAACAGGGGGCGAGGCAAAGCCGCATCAGCGGCACTACCGCTGGAGCCAGCGGTAGTGCTGCTCACCACAACCGCTCTACAATCGCTGAGAACACGCAACGACAAGAAAGGGAAGCGGAAGTGGAGCGGTAGTGCGGGGTTGGTACTACCGCTCATGCTATCGTCCCACTGCCGTGAAAGCCGACACGAAAAATCGCATCCCCGAAAGCAGCGGAACCACGCGCGGCCCTGCCCCGCGACACCACCACCCATAAGCGGTACTACCGCTCAGCTAAACAGTACTACCGCTTGGGGTGCTACAATGAATCCCAAGAAAACAGATGAAAACAATAAAACCTGAACTGCCATGACTTCTACATATGAGCTTTGAATTGAGCAAACTCAAGCTTGTTGGATAGATGACGATGAGTACTATCCAAACAGCGGCTATTTATAGTGAGAAGAGGCAGTAGAGAAATGCCAATGAAATAGAGATGTGAAACCTCTATGAAAGAAGAACCGGCAAAAATTCCATCATCGAAAACATCATAGAAAATGCATATGTGAACTCCGCTTTCGATGAACTTGAGCTTGTCATGAAGATGACCAAAAGCTCTAAAACTCACACAGAGAAAAACCAAACAAGAACCAAGAAGGATGATGCAAGGATGCAATGGTTTGAGCTCTTTACGAACAATACGATCAAGCTACTAACTTGAGAGCCCCCCTTGATAGTACGGCAAACGATCCTATAACCTGGTCTCCCAACTACCACCTTGAGACCGGTAAAATAGAAAACCTATCAAGGGCAAACATTTTCTTTGCACATAGTCTACTGAGCTTGATGATGACGATATTGACTTCCTCAAGTTGGACCGCCTTTCTTGATTGAGTTGGCTCAATGAAGACTAGTTTACTGCTCCCCCATACTCCACTATGGGTGAGCTACTCTTCGGCACATCTTCACAAGTCCATTGTCACCACAATGGATGGCAAGCTTCAAGCATGATCTCTTCGTGATGCTCCACTTGAACTTGCACACCGCAGTCTTGATGTCATCCTCCATGGGTTGTATGAGATCTTCCTCTTGACTCAAGCCCATGTAAACATACCTAACCCCACATAGAACTCTCACATAGACCATGTGTTAGTACACAAAGCGTAATGGACAGTGCTAACCATAATATGGGATCACTTGATCCCTCTCGGTACATCTTGTATGCTTTGTGTGTTGATCAACTTGAATAACTCTTTGTACTTAGTATTGATCAACCTTCAATATTTCCAACTCCCTTCATTAGGATGATGTCTTGAAGGTAAACATGAATGTTCACACAATCTTCTTCTTCAAGACTTGCTTGCAATAACCTCAACTATCACATGACCAATCTTTGGATAATTCCTTGAAAAGCACCTTGGCCAACACATAAACTCCTTGAAACCAACAAATGGACTTCAAGAAAATCATATGGACAAATCCTACGAATATAACTCAAGGCAACCATTAGTCCATAGAGTATGTCATCAATTACCAAAACCACACATGGGGGCACCACATGTTCTTTCAGTGAAGCTTGATCGAACACAGTGGCATTGCGGTGCTTCTCTTAACCCCCACACTTTAAGAAGGAAGATCATGCGCACATCTTTTTTGTATAGGCCTGCCCCGGCTTATTAATGCACCATTCCTCCAATCTTGACCCCATCAGGGGCACCCAATTCGGTTTGTTGAGAGCTAGGGAACGAGAGTCAAAACCTATCTGGTCTAGTAAGATGTGATCAGTGGTCTCCTTCTCCTAGGCACAAAATGGACAAGCCTCCTGGTGCTTCAGTCCATGGCTTGCAAGTCTGTCTGAATTCTAACACCCGTTTTGTAGATTTAGGCAAAGAATCTGCATTGTAGTGGGGCTTAGATTTCCATGTAAATTCAACTGTGGGGATTACCTCTCTGCCCAAGAACTTTGCCGCATATGCTGACCAAGCCGAGAATTCTCCATTTGCCTCCCAAGACCACGATATTGAATATGTGGCATCCTGATCAAGTTGTACCCGCGCATTTTGCGCCCACAAAGCAGGGGACTATTGCAAGATTTGGACTTCTTTTTATGACACCAATATGGCAGCGTTAGAGCATCTCCAATAACTACCCTATTTTTGGGCACGAAAACAGGGTGTTGTAAAAAATTGAGCATGAAAACAACTTTTTTGGGGCACGAGCAAGCACCGTCACCAATAGCTGCCCTATAATAGGGCAGCCGAATAGTAACCTCATTTATATTTTTCATCTTTATTCATACATATTGCACACATACAAAATATCAAACGCGTACCAATATCTTCCTCCTCGATCAAGTCAAATTCCTCATATGATGAGGAATTGTCACAATAATTGGAGTCACACGAACTCATCTACAATACAGAACTATCTATCAAGCTAAAATTCTACAAATGCACAAGAAAACTCAAACATTTTTTTCCTTTGGACAAATTTCGTCGAACTCCTTGTGGGCAAGGAGGAGATATCCGGCCGATGGGTCGTCAAAGGCTAGTGGATGCTAGGAGGAGATAAAAACGGCGATGACATACTCCAATGACGTGGGGAAGGCCGTTGTGCGGACGAAAATCGATGATGCCACGCCGTCGAGCCCCAAGCTCGTCGTCGATCCGCTCTGCAGCGGAGATCGGGTGACATGCTACGGTGCTCCACATGTCCACTAGCCCACCTCGAAGGGACATGACCGAGCTTCTATGGCAATTACGAGTGACTGAGCAACGACGGGTGGTAGAAATTGAAGAGTGTCCGTCGATGGCGGAAGCGAAACTGGAGCTGTGGGTAGGGATGGAGTCAGTTGGTGGTAAAGGAGCAACGGATAGTTGAGATTCGGCTGTTGGTGGGAGCAAAATGATCGTGCGTGAGCGTTGGGTTAGAGCCATGCGATTTTGTGGTAGCAGCCGAAGTGGTGTATTTTTACAGTACTTCGTGATGTATTTTAGGGTTGCCTCAATTTTTTTTGTAGATTTTTGTGACTGGGCAGCTGTGGAGGGCTTTTTTCCCTATTCATTTCAAAAATGCCTCGTGCCCCAAAATAGGGCAACTATTGAAGATGCTCTTATGAGGGCAACTCCAACGATGGAAGGGCGCGTAGGGTCGCGAAAGCCTTGATTGGCTGACGCACGGTGTTCACATAGTACGTCTGCCTCCGCCGCCCAGCGCAGGTAGTGGCAGAGGTAGAAAAACTGAACTAGGGGGAGCACGTGTTATTAAAAATATATTGACGAGAGCCAAACCTTAGGAAAAGTGATATTTAGCTGCGGAAAATATCTAATGGCATATTGTTCTTCTTCAGTAATTTGGTAGCAAATTCATGATGTTATGGGGACCACTGTCTTTGTTGGTCCCCTTTGTCTTCGTCACTAGGCGCAAGCGCTCGGATGAGTCATCCCAACGGCGACATTCCGCCGCGGTTGCCTTGCCCTTACCACCGAGGCATGGATGGTGCTCTCAGGCTCGGCCATCCCCACTTTGAGGAGCTGGTCACTAAGCCTACACCGCTGCCGGGCAGACGTCTGTGCGATGGTCCTGGACCATTCCTCGACCCAGGCCAATGTGAGCTCGGGGTCGGCGAGTATAACAGTCCAAGAGCAACAAACCCTAGCATTATGATACGTCTCCAACGTATCTATAATTTTTTATTGTTCCATGCTATTATATTATCCATCTAGGATGTTTTATATGCATTTATATGCTATTTTATATGATTTTTGGGACTAACCTATTAACCTAGAGCCCAGTGCCAGTTTCTGTTTTTTCCTTGTTTTTGAGTATCGCAGAAAAGGAAAACCAAACGGAGTCCAATTGACCTGAAACTTCACGGAACTTATTTTTGGACCAGAAGAAGGCCATGGAGTAAAAGAGTTGGGCCAGAAGAGTCCCAGGCTGCCCACGAGGGTGGGAGGCGCGCACACCCCCCTGGGCGCGCCCCCTACCTCGTGGACAGCCCGGAGACTCCCCTGACTTGTTCTCGACGCCAAAACCTCTTATATATACAAAAAACCCCGTAACATAACCTAGATCAGGAGTTCCGCCGCTGCAAGCCTCTGTAGCCACCAAAAACCAATTGGGACCTTGTTCCGGCACCCTGCCGGAGGGGGGATCCATCACCAGTGGCCATCTTCATCATCCCGGTGCTCTCCATGACGAAGAGGGAGTAGTTCACCCTCGGGGCTGAGGGTATGTACCAGTAGCTATGTGTTTGATCTCTCTCTCTCGTGTTCTTGAGGTGTTATGATCTTGATGTATCGTGAGCTTTGGTATTATAGTTGGATCTTATGATGTTTCTCCCCCTCTACTCTCTTGTAATGGATTGGGTTTACCCTTTGAAGTGATGTATGTCTTGCATGTGCTTATCTGTGGTGAGAATGGGATATCACGTGATCTACTTGATGTATGTTTTGGTGATCAACGTGCGGGTTCCATTAAATTGTGAACTTATGCATAGGGGTTGGCACACGTTTTCGTCTTGACTCTCCGGTAGAAACTTTGGGGCACTCTTTGAAGTACTTGGTGTTGGTTTGAATAGATGAATCTGAGATTGTGTGATGCATATCGTATAATAATACCCACGGATACTTGAGGTGACATTGGAGTATCTAGGTGACATTAGGGTTTTGGTTGATTTGTGTCTTAAGGTGTTATTCTAGTACGAACTCTAGCATAGATCGAACAGAAAGAATAGCTTCATGTTATTTTACTACAGACTCTTGAATAGATCAATCAGAAAGGATAACTTTGAGGTGGTTTCATACCCTACCATAATCTCTTCGTTTGTTCTCCGCTATTAGTGACTTTGGAGTGACTCTTTGTTGCATGTTGAGGGATAGTTATATGATCCAATTATGTTATTATTGTTAAGAGAACTTGCACTAGTGAAAGTATGAACCCTAGGCCTTGTTTCCTAGCATTGCAATACCATTTGTGCTCACTTTTATTACTTGTTACCTTGCTGTTTTTATATATTCATATTACAAAAACCTATATCTACTATCCATATTGCACTTGTATCACCATCTCTTTGCCGAACTAGTGCACCTATACAATTTACCATTGTATCGGGTGTGTTGGGGACACAAGAGACTCTTTGTTATTTGGTTGCAGGGTTGTTCTAGAGAGACCATGTTCATCCTACGCCTCCCATGGATTGATAAACCTTAGGTCATCCACTTGAGGGAAATTTCTACTGTCCTACAAACCTCTGCACTTGGAGGCCCAACAACGTCTACAAGAAGAAGGTTGCGTAGTAGACATCAAGTAGTTTCTGGCGCTGTTGCTGGGGAGGTGAGTGCTTGAAGGTATATCTTTAGATCTTGCAATCGAATCTTTTGTTTTATCACTAGTTTAGTCTATAAAAGAAAACTTCAAAAAAATGGAATCGAGGGTGCCTCATATGCTTCATCTTTTTAATGTCTTTCATGAAAATAAGGATTCCGATAATTATGCCAAAGTGTTAGAAGAAGAATGCATTAGAATGTTTGGCACTAAATCTTTGAGTGATGAGCATGATTGCAATGTTGTTAGTATGAACTCTTTGAATATCCATGGTACTAATGATGATTGCACTAGTCATGATGAAAATGCCTCTTATAAGCATGTCGATTTTTGTGGAATACATAGAGCTTGCAAGTACACACCAAATAGGAAGATAGATTTTGCAAGAGGCATAAGTATTGGGAAACTAAATGGTTGCAAGAAAGGCTAGATGATTGTGCTGAAAGATTCAATATTTATCGCCATCCTGCAATGAACATGGTCATTTAAAGTTGCAATGCTATTTGTTTCATGATCAAATCGTGTCCAAAAATTGTGATGACTTGATTACCCTTGAGCATCATAAAGAGCTTCGTCTTCTTTTGGGGTATGAAGAAATGAAACATATAACTGAGGGTATTCCAAAATTTAATCTTGATAGATCTCTTGATTTTGATCTAGAATAAATTTTTATGTATTATGTGGTGAATTGCATTGAAAATCCTTATATTGCCAATTACATAAAGAAAAGAAAGCAAATAGAAGATGAAGAGAATATTAATGAAAGGGAAGAGACTTCCCAATATCCTCCTATTATTTCTTATGATGAATCAGGTAACGAGGAGGAGCATTCTATTAAACCAATCTCATTAATAAGGACCTCCAAAAAGAGGATTAAACCCACACATGATGTGAAGAAGAAAAAGAAAAGACGGAGAAGCAAAGGTAACAAGGTATCCCTCCCAAATGATATTGCTCCTATTACTCACTGTGATGATGATAATTGCTATACTATTGGTGCTATCCATACTATTAATGATGAGAGTGATTATGCTTATGATATGAAAAGGCCCAAGCTTGGGGATGCTATGTTTGATGAGAATGACATGTTTGAGAATATATTTGCTGCAATTAATGTTTGTCCCAAGCTTGGGGATGCTATGTTTAATGAAGATGATATTTTTAGCCTCCCAAGTTTTGATGAGTGAATTTATTACGATGATAGCATGCCTCCTATTTATGATGGTTATATTGATGAAAGTGAGCTTGGAAGAGTGTCAACTTTAGGAAGTAATGATCCCACTATTTTGGAGGGTGTTGAATCTTATAGTATTTATGAAAGTGGATTTGGAGAGGTCATGACTTTATTTAGTGATGAATCCACTATTTCGGAAGAGGTTTCAATTGATTATGATGAGAACAAAGTTGCTACTTATGATGATTATTGTGATGAAACTTATGCTATAAAAGTAGTGATGATTATATTTATAACACTTGTTATGATTATGATTACCCCTTTTCTGAACATTACTCTTTTAATATGGAAACAATTTATAGTATTCGAGTTTCTTATGATACTCCCACTATTCCGAATGAGAAGAATTTTGCTTATGTGGAGAGTAGTAAATTTTCTATGCTTGTAGATCATGAAAAGAATGCTTTATGTGATGGTTATATTGTTGAATTCATTCATGATGCTACTGAAAATTATTATTAGGGAGGAACATATGCTTGTAGGAATTGCAATAATATCAAGCTTCCTCTCTATGTGTTCAAAATTTTAAAGTTATGCTTGTTTTGCCTTCCTATGCTAGTTGATTATTGATCCCATAAGTTGTTTGCTCACAAAATCCCTATGCATAGGAAGTGGGTTAGACTTAAATGTGCTAGTCATATCCTTCATGATGCTCTCTTTATGTTCCAATTCTTATCCTTTATGTGAGCATCATTGAAATCACCATGCCTAGCTAGGGGCGATAAACGTTAGCGCTTGTTGGGAGGCAACCCAATTTTATTCTTGTCCTTTGTTTTTGCTCCTGTTTAGTAATAAATAATTCATCTAGCCTCTGGTTAGATGTGGTTTTATGTTTTAATTAGTGTTTGTGCCAAGTTGAACCTTTGGGAAGACTTGGTGAAGTCTTTGTGATCTTGCTGTAAAACACAGAAACTTTAGCGCTCACGAGATTAGCTACAAATTTTTACTGGAGAGTGATATTAGGTTGATTCTTTGTGAAGAAGATTAATAGACAAATTCCTCAGGTCCAGCAATTTATTTCAAAATTTTTGGAGTTACAGAAATATACATTTTATACAGATTACTACAGACTGTTCCGTTTTTGATAGATTCTGTTTTCATTGTGTTGTTTGCTTATTTTGATGAATCTATGAGTAGTATCGGAGGGTATGAACCATAGAGAAGTTGGAATACAGTAGATATTACACCAATATGAATTTATAATGAGTTCACAACAATACCTAAGTGGTGATTTATTTTCTTATACTAACGGAGCTTACGAGTTTTCTGTTGAGTTTTGTGTTGTGAAGTTTTCAAGTTTTGGGTAAAGATTCGATGGACCATGGAATAAGGAGTGGCAATAGCCTAAGCTTGGGGATGCCCCGGATGGCATTCCCTCTTTCGTCTTCGTTCATCGGTAACTTTACTTGGAGCTATATTTTTATTCACCACATGATATGTGTTTTGGAGCGTCATTTTATTCTCTTTTGTTTTGCTTGATGTTTGAATAAAATACCAAGATCTGAAATTCTTAAATGTTAGTGAGTCTTCACATAGTTACATAATTATTCAACTACTCATTGATCTTCACTTATATCTTTTGGAGTAGTTTGTCATTTGCTCTAGTGCTTCACTTATATCTTTTTAGAGAACGACGGTGGTTTTATTTTGAAGAAATAGATGAACTCTCATGCTTCACTTATATTATTTTGAGAGTCTTTTAGAACAGCATGGTAATTTGCTTTGCTTATAAAATTAGTCCTAATATGATGGGCATCGAAGAAGGATATAATAAAAACTTTCATATAGAGTGCATTGAATACTATGAGAAGTTTGATACTTGATGATTGTTTTGAGATATAAAGATGGTGATATTAGAGTCGTGCTAGTTGAGTAATTGTGGAATTGAGAAATACTTATGTTGAGGTTTGCAAGTCCCGTAGCATGCACGTATGGTAACCGTCGTGTGACAAATTTGAAACATGAGGTGTTCTTTGATTGTCATCCTTATGAGTGGCGGTCGGGGACGAGCGATGGTCTTTTCCTACCAATCTATCCCCCTAGGAGCATGCGCGTAGTGCTTGGTTTTTGATGACTTGTAGATTTTTGCAATAAGTATGTGAGTTCTTTATGACTAATGTTGAGTCCATGGTTTATACGCACTCTCACCCTTCCATCATTGCTAGCCTCTTTGGTACCGTGCATTGCCCTTTCTCACCTCGAGAGTTGGTGCAAACTTTGCCGGTGCATCCAAACCCTGTGATATGATACGCTCTATCACACATAAACCTCCTTATATCTTCCTCAAAACAGCCACCATACCTACCTATTATGGCATTTCCATAGCCATTCCGAGATATATTGCCATGCAATTTTCCACCATTCCGTTTATTATGACATAGTTCATCATTGTCATATTGCCTTGCATGATCATGTAGTTGACATCGTATTTGTGGCAAAGCCACCATGCATATTATTTCATACATGTCACTCTTTATTCATTACTCATCCCGGTACACCACCGAAGGCATTCATATAGAGTCATATTTTGTTCTAAGTATCGAGTTGTAATCTTTGAGTTGTAAATAAATAGAAGTGTGATGATCATCATTAATAGAGCATTGTCCCCAAAAAAAGAAAGGCCAAATAAAAAAAGGGGGCCAAATAAAAAAAAGAAAAAAATGAAAGGCCAAAAAAAGAGAAAGGCCAAATAAAAAAAATATAAAAGGGGACAATGCTACTATCCTTTTTCCACACCTGTGCTTCAAAGTAGCACCATGATCTTCAGATAGAGAGTCTCTCATTTTCTCACTTTCATATACTAGTGGGAATTTTTCATTATATAACTTGGCTTGTATATTCCAATGATGGGCTTCCTCAAATGACCTAGGTCTTCATGAAAAAGCAAGTTGGATGCACACCCACTTAGTTTCTTTTGTTGAGCTTTCATACATTTATAGCTCTAGTGCATCCGTTGCATGGCAATCCCTACTCCTTGCATTGACATCAATTGATGGGCATCTCCCTAGCCCGTTGATTAGCTGCGTCAATGTGAGACTTTCTCCTTTTTTGTCTTCTCCACACAACCCCCATCATTATATTCTATTCCACCCATAGTGCTATGTCCATGGCTCACGCTCATGTATTGCGTGAAAGTTGAAAAAGTTTGAGATTACTAAAGTATGAAACAATTGCTTGGCTTGTCATCGGGGTTGTGCATGATGGGAGCATTTTGTGTGACGAAAATGAAGCATGGCCAAACTATATGATTTTGTAGGCATGAGCTTTCTTTGGCTATGTTATTTTGAGAAGACCTAATTGCTTGGTTAGTATGCTTGAAGTATTATTATTTTTATGTCAATATTAAACTTTTATCTTGAATCTTTCGGATCTGAACATTCATGCCACAACAAAGAAAATTACATTGAGAAATATGCTAGGTAGCATTCCACATCAAAAATTCTATTTTTATCATTTACCTACTCGAGGACGAGCAGGAATTAAGCTTGGGGATGCTTGATACGTCTCCAACTTATCTATAATTTTTTATTGTTCCATGCTATTATATTATCCATCTAGGATGTTTTATATGCATTTATATGCTAATTTACATGATTTTTGGGACTAACCTATTAACCTAGAGCCCAGGCCAGTTTCTGTTTTTTCCTTGTTTTTGAGTATCGCAGAAAAGGAAAACCAAACGGAGTCCAATTGACCTGAAACTTCACGGAACTTATTTTTGGACCAGAAAAAGGCCATGGAGCAAAAGAGTTGGGCCAGAAGAGTCCCAGGCTGCCCACGAGGGTGGGAGGCGCACCCACCCCCCTGGGCGTGCCCCCTACCTTGTGGACAGCCCGGAGACCCCCCTGACTTGTTCTCAACGCCAAAACCTCTTATATATACAGAAACCCCCAGAACATAACCTAGATCAGGAGTTCCGCCGCCACAAGCCTCTGTAGCCACCAAAAACCAATCGGGACCCTGTTCCGGCACCCTGGCGGAGGGGGGATCCATCACCGGTGGCCATCTTCATCATCCAGGTGCTCTCCATGACAAGGAGGGAGTAGTTCACCCTCGGGGCTGAGGGTATGTACCAGTAGCTATGTGTTTGATCTCTCTCTCTCTCTCTCGCGTGTTCTTGAGGTGTTATGATCTTGATGTATCGCAAGCTTTGCTATTATAGTTGGATCTTATGATGTTTCTCCCCCTCTACTCTCTTGTAATGGATTGAGTTTTTCCTTTGAAGTTATCTTATCGGATTGAGTCTTTAAGGATTTGAGAACACTTGATGTATGTTGAGGGAGTCTTGGATTAGGGGGTATCCGGATAGCCGGACTATATCCTTTGGCCGGACTGTTGGACTATGAAGATACCAGATTGAAGACTTCGTCCTGTGTCCGGATGGGACTCTCCTTGGCGTGGGAGGCAAGCTACGGATATGAAGATCTCCTTCCTTGTAACCGACTATGTGTAACCCTTGCCCCCTCCGGTGTCTATATAAACCGGAGGGTTTAGTCCGTAGGACACAACAACATATACAACAATCATACCATAGGCTAGCTTCTAGGGTTTAGCCTCTTCTATCTCATGGTAGATCAATCTCTTGTAATACCCATATCATCAATATCAATCAAGCAGGAGTAGGGTTTTACCTCCATCGAGAGGGCCCGAACCTGGGTAAAAACATTGTGTCCCCTGTCTCCTGTTACCATCCGCCTAGATGCACAGTTCGGGACCCCCTACCGAGATCCGCCGGTTTTGACACCGACATTGGTGCTTTCATTGAGAGCTCCTGTGTGTCGTCATCGTCAGGCTTGATGGCTCCTTCGATCATCTATAGCGATGCAGTCCAGGGTGAGACTTTTCTCCCCGGACAGATCTTTGTATTCGGCGGCTTCGCACTGCGGGCCAACTCGCTTGGCCATCTAGAGCAGATCGAGAGTTACGCCCCTGGCCACCAGGTCAGGTTTGGAAGCTTAAACTACACGGCCGACATCCGCGGAGACTTGATCTTTGACGGATTCGAGCCCCTGCTGAGTGCGCCGCACGGTCACGATGAGCATGATTTAGCTCTGCCGTCGAACATTGTTCAGGAGATCGCACCTGCAACCGCTCCAACCCTCAATTCGGAGCCAATTGCGCCATCCATGGACGGGTGGCTAGACCCCGCCACGGAGGCCGCAGTCTCAGCGGCGATCGAGCCGAAGACCAACCTTGCCCTTCACGAGAGCCGTGACTCCAAACTGCCGGATTCTTCTCCGGCCACGGACTACGAACCGCCTGCGCCCGTGCCTGTCGAATCCGACTGGGCGCCTATCATGGAGTTCACCTCCGCGGACATCTTTCAGCACTCGCCCTTCGGCGACATACCGAACTCATTAAGGTCCCTCTCCTTGTCAGGAGAAACCTGGCCGAACTATGTCCGGCAGGATTGGGATGCGGATGACGAAGAAATTCGCCGCCCACCCACCACCCACTTAGTAGCCACTGTCGACGATTTGACCGACATGCTCGACTTCGACTCCGAAGACATCGACAGTATGGACGACGATGCAGGAGACGAACAGGAACCACTGCCCATAGGGCACCGGACAACCACCTCATCCCATGATGTATACATGGTGGACACACCCAAAGAAAACGACGACGAGGAATGGAAGGACGCAACGAAGGATCGCTCCCT
This sequence comes from Aegilops umbellulata, assembly GCA_032464435.1. Taxonomy (NCBI): domain Eukaryota; kingdom Viridiplantae; phylum Streptophyta; class Magnoliopsida; order Poales; family Poaceae; genus Aegilops; species Aegilops umbellulata. Next base: position 179,827,320 of record CP136057.1, on the reverse strand, counting down.
TGAGAAGTAGTCAAAGCGGCGGCGTAAACGTCGCTCCAAAACCTGCCTCGGCAGAAACAGCGTCCATATAGGCCCAGCGATAGAGCAGGGTGAGCCAGCGGACGACGAAAACGGCATTGAACAACCGTCCGACGATGGCAACACGGAGAATCAAACCGAACAACCCGTCTCCGGCGAAGATAACAGTCCGGATGACATCACACCGGACAAGTTCCTGGAGCAGAAGAATCTCCATCAAAGGATTGTCACCACTGCACGGAGCCTGAAAAAGCAGAAGCGAAAGCTCAAGGCTGCGGAAGATACACTCAGAATCAGATGGAGTAAAGTACTCAACACCGCAGAAAAGTATGGCGACAGTCGCCACACAAAGAGCTACCCGAAGCGAAAGCTACTACCTAAATTCGATGATGAGGCCTTAGAGCCCCGCAATCAAAAAACAAAACAACCATCTGGTCGGATAGACGACCTCGTGGCCAACATAGAGCGGCAAACGACGCCGCACACAAGCCAGTACGCGATCCACGTGAGGACTCGCATCAAAAGGACGGTCCAATCAGATCCATCTACGGGCCAAGAAAGCGCGCTCCAGCACGCAATGCAATACAACAAAAATCCGAACACCACGGTACACCCAAATACAGGGGTGCCGCACACCCCTTATGTTTCACCGATGAGGTGCTGGACCATGAATTTCCAGAGGGATTCAAACCCGTAAACATAGAGGCATACGACAGAACGACAGACCCTAGGGTCTGGATTGAGGACTACATCCTCCATATCCACATGGCTCGTGGAGACGATCTCCACGCCATCAAGTACTTACCCCTCAAGCTCAAAGGGCCAGCCCGGCACTGGCTTAAAAGCCTCCCTGAAAACACCATTGGAAGTTGGGAAGAGCTCGAGGACGCTTTTCGGGCAAATTTTCAAGGGACCTATGTCCGACCACCGGATGCAGACGATTTAAGTCATATAACTCAACAGCCCGGAGAGTCCGCCCGAAAACTTTGGAACATGTTTCTCACTAAAAAGAACCAAATAGTTGACTGTCCGGACGCCGAAGCCTTAGCAGCTTTCAAACACAGCGTTCGAGACGAATGGCTTGCCAGACACCTCGGCCAAGAAAAGCCAAGAACAATGGCAGCATTAACAAGCCCCATGACCCGCTTTTGTGCGGGCGAGGACAGTTGGTTAGCCCGATGCAGCACCAGCGACCCAAGTACATCCGAAGTCAGGGATGGAAACGGGAAGCCGCGACGCAGCAAAAACAAGCGCCGGAATAAAGAAGACAGCCCGAAGAGCACGGCGGTAAACGCCGGATTCAGAAGCTCTCGGCCAGGTCAGCAAAAACTGCCCTCCAAAGGCAACAGAGACGAACTGTCCAGCCTAAACAAGATTCTGGACAAACTATGTCAGATCCACAGCACCCCCGACAAACCTGCAAATCATACCCATAGAGAATGTTGGGTCTTCAAGCAGTCTGGCAAGCTCAACGCCGAACACAAGGGGCAGGATACACCAAGCGAAGACGAGGACGAGCCTTGCAAGCAAAGGACTGGGGAACAGAAGAAGTTCCCACCAGAAGTCAAAACAGTAAACGTGTTACACGTGATAAAGAAAAACAATGCGGCACTCATAGAGACATGTGCCCCAGGGCCTATCACCGCGGAGTTCCGCCACTGGTCGTCCCAACCGATCACCTTCGACCATCGGGATTACTCGGCAAGTATCCGGCATGCAGGATGGGCTGCCTTAGTGTTAGACCCGATAATTGACGGATACCACTTCACACGAGTCCTGATGGATGGCGGCAGTAGTTTAAACCTGATATATCAGGATACAGTCCGCAAAATGGGGATAGACCCAACAAAAATCAGCCACATCAATACTACCTTTAAAGGAGTAACGCCGGGCCCAGAAGCCCGCTGCATGGGCTCCCTGCTACTAGAAGTTATATTCGTCTTTCCCGATAACTTCCGCAGCGAAAAGTTAACCTTCCACATCGCTGCGTTTCAAAGTGGCTATCAAGCACTACTCAGATGCGAAGCTTTCGCTCGCTTTAACGCAATACCGCATTATGCTTCTCTCATGCTTAAGATGCCCGGTCCATGCAGCATCATTACAATAAATGGAAATATTGAGTGCTCCTTGCGCGCGGAAGACCGTGTGGCTGCTTTGGCAGCCGCACACTAAACGGCCTCACCAGCTAGAGCATCCGACAGGTCGTTAAGACCACGGACACGGTTAGACGAGTCCGGCGTAGCTATATAATTGATACAGGTTGTATGGCTATACCCCTATAACAATACAAGGGGCTCAACGGGTGTAAACAAGTGACAAATAGGCTCAAATCCACTCATCTTGAACTATACTTGGTTTATTTAGTATAACCTACCTTTTGCACGAAAACTTTTCCGCTAAGTTTATCTCTTTTACAGATGACCATCATGCTACACCCGTCCAGGATACGGCATAACAGAGACACAGGCGCAGACGTGCAGCAGGGACCCGTTCCAAGGATTCTCTTTAGATTAAGACCCTGCGTAAACCTTTTTTATTGTCTCTTGTTGCACACATCCCCCGGATTCTCAGTACAACTGAGATGGATGCTAACGTATTGGCATGTGGCCACGTCAGATTACTGCACATACCTGGACACCAGGGGCTTATTACAAAGGGCACTGCTTAGCCCGGTTCACATAATAAAGACCGAATACCTTAGGGAGTGTTCGGCGTTGCGAGTTTGTCCTTATATGCATCAGCTCCGAATTATGTCTTTGGTCAAATGTTGGGTTTGCTCGGCTCCTGTGTTTTGTTGCCTTACGTTCCGCTCTATCGGCTAAGGTGGCACCAGGAGAACTGCTGCGATTGTGCCCTGGTTCATCCGGACGAGCACCTCAGTAGAGAAAGCCGAAAACTGACTGTCATGATATCGCGTGAGACTGGTCAACCACTCGATGACCTAGCGGAATCTTCGGGATTCCTCCGCCTTAACGAAGGGTCGTTTCCCGACCAGGCATGTACGCGCCCCGAATACGGACGAGCGTGGAGCCACCAGGGGCTATATAGTAGCCCCACTATCAAACTCCTCTGGCTAAGTGAAAGTGTTAAAGCATTATAGTCCGATTGCCTAGTTCGCTGCGCTATCACCTCCTTAATGGACCAAGACGTTGGATCAAGTGTGGACATGCGTCTTCTGCGAACACCCCCGCATTATATGTGTGGGGGCTGAAGCCGACGACTGCCATCTTTCAGGTTATATACATATATACATAAACGGCCGCACAGGAGGTATTACAATTCTTGTAGGCACAAGTATAAAATAGCCTTCATAATTAAGTAAAAACATCGCTTTTCAATGGGAATACATGTCATTAGAACATAATATTCTTCGAGCACTGCGCCTCTATGGAGCGAGCACCCTCAAGAACTTCTTGAAAGTAGTGCTCGTCAGGTATTCGGCTCTCGTCCGAATCTTGGGCTGCAACGGCGGTGGCCTCCATCTCCGCCCAGTATGTCTTCACACGGGCAAGGGCCATCCGCTCACCCTCTACGCACGCCGACCTCTTCATCGCATTGATGTGCGGCACTGCACCAAGGAACTGCTGCACCAAACTAAAGTAACTGTTCGGCTTTGGCCTCTCCGGCCACAGATGATCCACAACAGACCTCATGGCAAGTCCGGACAATCTATTCAGCTCGGCCCATTCAGCCAACCGATCAGGCAATGGAAGCGGACGCTCTGGAACGTGAAATTGTGACCAGAACATCTTTTCCACTTCACGATCTTTTTGATCTCGGAAGTACTCGGCCGCATCGGCAGCACTCGCCGCTAAGTCCAGATATGCATCCGCAGAACTCCACAGCCGGTCCAAAGGGGCATACTTAGGATCTCCGAACTTCATCCGCAGCATAAAGGGCTTCCCAGCCGCGATATCACCGGCTTGACGCAGCTCCTCCTTCATCGCTCTCATTGCAGAGCGGGTGTCTTTGGCCGCCATCGTGGCCTTTTCCAGGTCTGTCCTCTTCGCTTGATCTTCCTTTTCAAGAAGCTTGCAACACTCAGCGGCATTCTTCAATTCCATAGCCATCCTGGCTATTTCCTCCTTGCTTTGGCAGTGAGCAGCTTGTTCGGCTTTCAGCTCCTCGATTTCCTTTAGGGCAGCCGCATCACTTTTCCTGGCATGTTCTTTGGCTCGGGCAAGTTCCGCCCGAAGGTCCTCCACAGCCGCAGCTCCATCTGCATTCAAAAACATGTTATAGATACTAGCATCATGCTCCTCTTATCATGTGTCACTGGAGAAATTACATACCTTGCGCCTCATCAAGCCGTTTATTGACAAGCACGATGTCGGCATCTGCCACGTCAAGCTACCGCTTTAACTCGGCAAACTCATCAGTCCGGCGGGCCACCAGACACTTCGCCACCTGCACATTAAGGTGGCAAGATTATTCCTGGGATTATGATCCTCTATGCACCTCGTCTTCGACGACACCCAGAGTTCAGGGGCTACTATCTACACAGGGCACATCTAAAATGTGCGGTACTGCCAAAAATCTACATCATTTCACGTACCTCAAAACCCGTCGGTAGACTCATAACAGCTTCATGCAACCCGCTTTCGGCGGACGAAATTTTGTCAATCACCGCACCCATCAACGCGCGGTGCTCTTCTGAGATAGCCGATCTCTCTAGCAGATCCCTCAGTACGTCCGACCGCACACCAGACGGAGTCGGACTCTTTCGATTTCTTTCTTCAAGAACCGGATACTGAGGACTTCGGGTGGCCATATGACTACCTTCTGGCCTTGTTGGATCAGGAGAAACCCTCCGCGACGACACCTCGGGGTCGCCCGCCTCATGAGGCGGTATGGCAGGGGGAGGCGTTCCGCTCTCCATCATCTCTGGAAGAAGATCCCCCAAAGACGAGCTCTGCTGAGAAGGGCTAAGATCTGAACTGCAAGATAAATGCTTCGGTTACTTTCCTCAGAAGTAAGGCAAGGTTTTTTCATTATTAAGTACCCTTTTTTACTTATAGCTCGATGGAGGGCTGATCCCCTTGAGGGCATAGTACGGCCGGGGTATCCCCCGGTACAGGACCCTCTGGCGAAGATTTCTTCCCCCATTTAGAGACCATTGTTTTCGGGTCCTTAGAGGCGGTCCTCTTTCTTCCCTGGGGAGAGGAAGTTTTGTTTCCTCCTCCCTGGCTGACCTCCATCGCGGAGGCGCTAGCCTCCTTGTTCCCCCCTTTATCTTCTCCTAGAGGCGCTTGATAAGGCGCAGTCTCCAGCATCCTGGTCAACACGGGGTCTGGTGAGGTCTCAGGGAGGGGGGCCGGACACCTGATCAACTTTGCCTTCGCTATCCAATCCTGGTCAAAGAGCGGCTTTTTTAGGGTAACGTTGCGATAAATAAACAGAGAATGTGTTCGGATGCGGGGCTACTTACTTGGGTATCCGGGCGATTGCTGCTCAGACTTGCATCCTCAGTGATGTCCGGACACATTATTTGTGGTCCGAAGAACAACTTGTACATCTCCTCGGGCGTCATGTCGAGGAAGTGTTAAAGAGCTCGCGGTCCCTCCGGATTGAACTCCCACAGGCGGAGAGGGCGATGTTTACAGGGCAGGACCCGGTGAATTAACATGATTTGCATCACCGTGACCAGACTGACATCTCTCTCAAGGAGATCTCGGATGCGGCTCTGCAATGTGGGCACATCCTTTACTGGCCCCCAGTCCAGCCCCTTGCTATCCCATGACGTTAGTCGTGGTGGGGGACCCGGGCGAAAGATAGGTGGGGCCACCCACTTGGTACCCCTGGGAGCTGTGATATAAAACCACTCTTGTTGCCATAAACTGGACACCTCCTGGAAAGAGCCCTCGGGCCATGGAGCATCGGCGTTTTTGCTTATTACGGCGCCTCTGCACTCTGCGTGTCGCCCCTCGATCACCTTTGGCTCCACTTTGAAGGTCTTGAGCCACAGTCCGAAGTGAGGGGTAATACGGAGGAAAGCTTCGCACACAACGATGAACGATGAGATGTGGAGGATGGACTCCGGAGCTAGATCATGGAAGGCCTGTCCATAATAGAACATAAGCCCCCTCACAAAGGGAACTGGCGCGAAGCCTAGCCCTCGGAGGAAGTGAGATACGAACACGACGCTCCCACTGGGCTTGGGAGTGGGAATAACCTGCCCTTGAGCAGGCAGCCTATGTGGGATTTCGCCGGTCAGGTACCTGGCCTCCCGTAGCTTTATCACGTCTTCCTCCGTGACGGAGGAAGGCATCCACCGACCTTGAAGGTTGGATCCGGACATAATCGGAGGCCCGAAGCACCTAAACCTGAGCTTTGGGTGTTGGAACTCGAGGCGGGAGGCGGGTTCGATTAAGATTGAGAGGAAAAAGAATAGGCCTTGGTCTCTTTATAAAGAGGTTGAATACCAAGAGCCCTCCTCGTGACCGTTTGGGACTTACCTTCGATCGAGGGGTCATACCAACAGGCACAATTGGGTTACCCACGTCCGCGTTGATGAGAATCCCGCAATAAAGGGGACACGATCTCTGCTTCGACAAGAGGTGCCAAAGGAAACCGCCTCGCGAAGCACGCTGAGGCTAGTTGTAAAAAATGATTCGAATAAAGACCTGGCTGTGGTGTGATGTCACAATACAGGGTACAATAGCAGATTAGATTTGTGGAAATATTATTCTCACTGCGGTAGTATGTGGAACTTGTTTTGCAGAGCCGGACACATTCCTTGTGTTCAAAATCTTTTATGAAGTATTCGGAGGAGGAACCCGCCTTGCAATGCCAAAGACAAATCTGCGCGCCGGACTCATCATCATTGAAGCCTGGTTCAGGGGCTACTGAGGGAGTTTGAAGCCTGGTTCAGGGGCTACTGAGGGAGTCCTAGATTAGGGGGTATCCGGACAGCCGGACTATATCCTTTGGCCGGACTGTTGGACTATGAAGATACTAGATTGAAGACTTCGTCCCGTGTCCGGATGGGACTCTCCTTGGCGTGGAAGGCAAGCTTGGCAATACGGATATGAAGATCTCCTTCCTTGTAACCGACTCTGTGTAACCCTAGCCCCCTCCGGTGTCTATATAAACCGGAGGGTTTAGTCCGTAGGACACAACAACATATACAACAATCATACCATAGGCTAGCTTCTAGGGTTTAGCCTCTTTGATCTCGTGGTAGATCAACTCTTGTAATACCCATATCATCAATATCAATCAAGCAGGAGTAGGGTTTTACCTCCATCGAGAGGGCCCAAACCTGGGTAAGCACATCGTGTCCCCTGTCTCCTGTTACCATCCGCCTAGACGCACAGTTCGGGACCCCCTACCTGAGATCCGCCGGTTTTGACACCGACATATGTCTTGCATGTGCTTATCTGTGGTGACAATGGGATATCACGTGATCTACTTGATGTATGTTTTGGTGATCAACTTGCGGGTTCCGTAACATTGTGAACTTATGCATAGGGGTTGGCACACGTTTTCGTCTTGACTCTCTGGTAGAAACTTTGGGGCACTCTTTGAAGTACTTTGTGTTGGTTTGAATAGATGAATCTGAGATTGTGTGATGCATATCATATAATCATACCCACGGATACTTGAGGTGACATTGGAGTATCTAGGTGACATTAGGGTTTTGGTTGATTTGTGTCTTAAGGTGTTATTCTAGTACAAACTCTAGGATAGATCGAACGGAAAGAATAGCTTCATGTTATTTTACTACAGACTCTTGAATAGATCGATCAGAAAGGATAACTTTGAGGTGGTTTCGTACCCTACCATAATCTCTTCGTTTTTTCTCCGCTATTAGTGACTTTGGAGTGACTCTTTGTTGCATGTTGAGGATAGTTATATGATCCAATTATGTTATTATTGTTGAGAGAACTTGCACTAGTGAAAGTATGAACCCTAGGCCTTGTTTCATAGCAGTGCAGTACCGTTTGTGCTCACTTTTATTACTTGTTACCCTACTGTCTTTATATATTCATATTACAAAAACCTATATCTACCATCATATTGCACTTGTATCACCATCTCTTCACCGAACTAGTGCACCTATACAATTTACCATTGTATTGGGTGTGTTGGGGACACAAGAGACTCTTTGTTATTTGGTTGCAGGGTTGTTCTAGATAGAACATCTTCATCCTATGCCTCCCACGGATTGATAAACCTTAGGTCATCCACTTGAGGGAAATTTGCTACTGTCCTACAAACCTCTGCACTTGGAGGCCCAGCGACGTCTACTAGAAGAAGGTTGCGTAGTAGACATCACATTACATCTTTCTTTTTTATTTAATAGATAATTTTACATTTCATGTCTTAGTCGGTGTCATTAATCCTTCAAGCAATATGTGATATTATGAAAAAAATCATACTTTTCGATTTATTTTTCAAGGCTAGCAACTATTTTAAACAATGGCTTCAATTAAAATACAATTTGCAAGTGATTTGAATCTTTCCAAATTGTTAAGGCATATTTTACCCTAGTAGTTTTGGTGATTGATGACAATGCATTTTGCGGACTAATCGTGCACATTGACCTTTTCAGAGACTATATCAATAGGCACTAGACGGTTTATCTCCCCTCGTTTGTAAAGAGTGAAGCCGGTTATTTTCCAGCGATTTCTTTTTGGTAGATTAGAGTCGTAGGAGCTCCGTACTATTAAGAGGGGGTCCGCGTTGGAAAGGTATGGGTGGAATAGACATGTACACAACCCCATATGCACCCATACCTTCCTTTCCCTTCTCTGGAGCGTATCCATATGTTTTCTGTGGATTTTCAGGGGCTTGCAAGCGGTAGTACCGCTAGTGCCCACGGTAGTACCGCTTATGCGGTAGTACCACTGGGCACTTCCGTGGCACCATCGCTTAGGGTTTCCCTGAGCATGCAACTCTCTGTTGCCGGTCTGCATTTAACGGTAGTAGCGCGGTAGTAGCACGGTAGTACCGCTCTGGCAGTACTACCGCCCATACTATCGCCGCCACTGCCGCTTGCGGGGTTTGCTCTAATGACCCACAAGTATATGGGATCTATCGTAGTCCTTTCGATAAGTAAGAGTGTCGAACCCAACGAGGAGCAAAAGGAAATGGCAAGTGGTTTTCAGCAAGGTATTCTCTGCAAGCACTGAAATAATCGGTAACAGATAGTTTTGTGATAAGATAATTCGTAAAGGGTAACAAGTAAATAAAGTAACTAAGGTGCAACAAGGTGGCCCAATCCTTTTTGTAGCAAAGGACAAGCCTGGACACACTCTTATATAATCCAAAGCGCTCCCGAGGACACATGGGAATTGTTGTCAAGTTAGTTTTCATCATGCTCATATAATCCGCGTTTGTTACTTTGATAATTTGATATGTGGGTGGACCGGTGCTTGGGTGCTGCCCTTCCTTGGACAAGCCTCCCACTTATGATTAACCCCTCTCGCAAGCATCCGCAACTACAAAACAAGAATTAAGGTAACCATAGCATGAAACATATGGATCCAGATCAGACCCTTACGAAGCAACGCATAAACTAGGGTTTAAGCTTCTGTCTCTCTAGCAACCCATCATCTACTTATTACTTCCCAATGTCTTCCCCTAGGCCCAAATAATGGTGAAGTGTCATGTAGTCGATGTTCACATAACACCACTAGAGGAGAGACAACATATCGAACGAATACCAAATTCACATGATTACTTATAACAAGACTTCTCCCATGTCCTCAGGAACAAATGTAACTACTCACAAAACATATTCATGATCAAGATCAGAGGAGTATTAATTATCATTAAGGATCTGAAAATATAATCTTCCACCGGATAAACCAACTAGCATCAACTACAAGGAGTAATCAACTCTACTAGCAACCCACAGGTACCAATCTGAGGTTTTGGGACCAAGATCGAATACAAGAGATGAACTAGGGTTTGAGAGGAGATGGTGCTGGTGAAGATGTTGATGGAGATTGACCCCCTCTTGATGAGAGGATCATTGGTGATGACAATGGCGATGATTTCCCCCTCCCGGAGGGATGTTTCCCCGGCAGAACAGCTCCGTCGGAGCCCTAGATTGGTTCTGCCCAGGTTCCGCCTCCAGATGGCGGCGCTTCATCCCGAAAGCTTCCTTCTGATTTTTTTTCCAGGTCAAAACACACCATATAGCCAAAGATGGCACTGGAAGCCTGCCAGGAGGCCCACAAGGTCGGGGGCGCGCCCAGGGGGGTAGGGTGCGCCCTCCACCCTTGTGGCTGCACTACAGGAATCAGGCACTTTGTCGTCTGCCATGGCAGACGGCAAAGGCATGCCTGGCGGACGGCAAAGGCCTTTGCCGTCAGCCAGCAGATGGCAACAGGTCCGGTTGAATAAGCTACAGCAAAGGCATCTTTGTCGTCTGCTGGCGGACGACAAAGATGCAAAGGCCTTTGTCGTCTACTGGCGGACGGCAAAGAGCCTATACGGCACACGTGGTAGGTTAGGTCCGTTAGGGGGTTAATGGCGTGCTTTGCCATCCACTGGCAGATAGCAAACATCTTTGCATCTTTGCCATCCGCCAGCAGACGGCAAAGTGCGCATATAGGCCAGCCTAGGTAGCTGCCACGTGGCATGCTATGCCGTCCGCTAGCAGACGGCAAAGATGCAAAGGTCTTTGCCATCTGCCAGTAGACGGCAAAGCAACCATATAGGCCAGCCCAGTGCCACCCACGTTGCACAGGTAGCCGCCACATGGCAGCTTTGCCGACTGCTGGCTGGTGGCAAAGCTCTTTGCCGTCTGCTAGCAGACGGCAAAGTGCCTGTATAGCCCCTGTTTTTTCTTAAATTCGTTCAATTTGACAGAATTTCAGATATATATGTCGAACATACAAGTTGCCAACAACATATTCGACATATATACACATTTGAAAATAATTTCAACAAGCATACCAATAATAAGTTTCCACTCAAATATCCAACATACAAGTTGCCAACAACATATTCGACATATACAATGGTTTCCAACAACATATCCATACATACATATCCAAAACAAGTTTCGAACAACATATCCAACATATCAACATATGAACATATCCAAAAGGAAGCACAAAGAGAAGAGTAAACTCCATCAATGCAAGCTTCCTCGTCTAAAGCAAATCTGCAAATTAGGAAAGATGAAAGTTAGAAGAAGAAGAAGAAGAGGAAGAATAAGACTAGCTAGAAGAAGAAGAAGAAGAAATTATGTTTTTCTTTCTTTTTCTCCTCTCCTATTCTTTATCTTCTTCTTCTTCTAACTAAGGTAGGTAAAAATGCCATTTTTAGCTAAGCTAGGTAAAAATGCTAAGTGTGTAGGTCATTTTAGAGAAGCTAGGTAAATATGTCATTTTGGAGCTAACCTAGGTAGTTATGCCATTTTTGAGCTAACTTAAGCATATTTCTTCATTTTGTAGGACAAAATGGTAAGTGTAGGTCATTTTAGAGCTATCCTAGTTAAAATCGATCATTTTGGAGCTAGGTAAGTTTTTTTGTCATTTTGGAGGAAAATAAACTAATTATATGATAGTTTGGAGCTAAACCAAGGTTATTATGCCATTTTTTTACCTAAGTAAGCTAATTATGTCATAAATGAATTAGGTAAGCTAAGTATAGATCATTATTGAGCTATCCAAGGTAGTTATGTCATTTTTTTAGCTAACTAAGCATATTAAGTAATTTAGGAGGAAAAGTGCTAAGTATATGTCATTTTATAGCTATCCTAGGTAAAGTATGTCAGTTTGGAGGTAAGTAAGGTTATTATGTCATTTTCGAGGAAAATAAGCTAAGTATAGGCCATTTTGGAGCTAAACCAAGGTTATTATGCCATTTTTTACCTAAGTAAGCCAATTATGTCATAAATGAACCAGGTAAGCTAAGTATAGATCATTATTGAGCTATCCTAGGTAGTTATGCCATTTTTTAGCTAACTAAGCATATTAAGTAATTTAGGAGGAAAAAATGCTAAGTATATGTCATTTTATAGCTATCCTAGGTAAAGTATGTCAGTTTGGAGCTAAGTAAGGTTATTGTGTTATTTTGGAGGAAAATAAGCTAAGTATAGGTCATTTTGGAGCTAAACCAAGGTTATTATGCCATTTTTTACCTAGGTGAGCTAATTATTTCATAAATGAACTAGCTAAGCTAATTATAGATCATTATTGAGCTATACTACGTAGTTATGCCATTTTTTACCTAAGTGGGCTAATTATGTCATAAATGAACTAGCTAAGCTAGCTATAGATCATTATTGAGCTATCCTAGATAGTTATGCCATTTTCTAGCTAACTAAGCATATTTTGTCATTTTGGAGGAAACATGATAAGTATAGGTCATTTTATAGCTATCCTAGGTAAAATATGTCATTTTGGAGCTAAGTAAGTCATTTCTTAAGCTAAGTATGCATTTGTTAAGCAAAACACTTAGGAAAACTTACCATCATCACGGAGGTGAAGGACCGGTCGGGTTTGCGCTAGTGCCAGACGAAGAAGGACCGGTCGGGGTCGGGGTTGCGCCAACGCGAGACGGAGAAGGATCGATCAATGCTTGTCGGGAGGCATGCTACACCAAAGACCATTTGCAATGCCTAGTTAGCATGATGCAACTGAAATATGAATACTAGAAACTAATGACCATTCAAATGAAACTCACCGTGTACGCTATACCAATCTGGGGCATCGGCGGAGGGGTTTGACTGTTTTTTCTCGCACACGGACTGCACATTTTGTTTTCACGAGTCAATCATATTTGTTAGTAATGAAACGAGCATTACGTGCATGATTTGGCTAATATGCAGGAGAAACTTACCACGAGGAGCTCGTATAGGGCCCGGTGAGACGCGTCGTTCCGGTTCCTCTCCGCCTCCAACAGACTAGCCGTCCTCTACCGAACTCCCTCTCCCTCTACGCCGCCTGCCTGTTTGCCTCCGCCAGAAGCTTATGGGCCCTAGCCTCGGTGGCGAGCTCCATTGGCCGTGGTCGAGGCCCTATCTCAGGAAGAGAGCTCGTCTGGCGCTTCTTGATATCCGAGAGAGTCCTAGGACAACGTATCAGTCCATCCCCAATGGCTACCGAGCCATGCTTCCTCCCGTCACCAGATAGCATCACGAGCTCTGGATCAAAAGCACTCTGGCTCGGGTTGAATTCCTCCCCTTTTGTCGCCTTCCCAAAGTCTCAGTACCTCACGAGCTTTGTTGTGGGAGGAGATGTTGGTGAAGCTCTCTAGATGATCGAGGTCAGACTCGGAGAATGCCTTGGCCTTCTTGAACGGGGCAGTATGAGCCATGGCATAGAGGTCGTACAGCGGTGGCACATCCTTATTGTTGTGTTTCGCCTAAAAGATAGGAACAACAAATTAGTTAAGGGCTTAAGCTAGCATGAAGAATGAAATTGCATGAAACGTTAAGGGCTCAAACCACATACCCAGTGATCCCCGTACTCAAACAGGTTGGAGCTCCCTTGATGGTGTGGCACACTTTGCATTTGGGCACGCTTATCCCTGGCCTTGTTGTGGTCGGCTAGCCATTTGGGAGAGCACCACTCATCCACCAACGCCTCCCAATAGTCCATCCTATCGGCACACCATCTCTGGGGCGCCCAAGTTAGGCAAAGAGAAATTTCAGCGCTGCGCCTACGAATGAAATCAAGGAAACTAAGTACAAGGCATTAAGAATAGGCAATTACCTTCATGTACTTCTCCTTACTCAGATACTTGGCAGGACACTTCTTCTTGGCCTCCTAATGTTAGTCGAGGCGTAGTAGTCTCGAACAGCCTTCACCTAGCCTTGTGCCATAAGTTCTGAAGTAGGCACTTGCACTCGGCTTTGAGAATGCTAGCCGCCTCCGCCTCGTGTTCCTCAGTACACCTATAGAAGTTCTGCAATCAAACAAGGCAACACTGATTAGTACAATCACTAGGTACTGTTGATTTTTAATTCTGTAAAGGAGAAATTACCCAAAACCGCCGCCTCACAATGTCGGCCACCGTCTCGCACAAGACACCTTTGACCCTCTCCTCCGGCGGGGCCGGGGCAGCCACGTACAGCTCCTAGCTCAGTGCTAGCTGTGGAACCTGACCCTCACCGGGCAACGTGACCCACCCCGAGAAGTGGCGCCGGCAAAGCACACCAAGGACCTACAAGCATAGAATTTTTATTACTCTCCACATAAGCAAATTTCTTCTCATGAATAGTAGTGGGAGCAAACTCAACAAAATAACTATCATGTGAGGCATAATCCAATTGAAAATTAAAATCATGCTGACAAGTTTCATGGTTATCATTATTCTTTATAGCATACATGTCATCACAATAATCATCATAGATAGCAACTTTTTTCTCATAGTCAATTGGAACCTCTTTCGAAATAGTGGATTCATCACTAAATAAAGTCATGACCTCTCCAAATCCACTTTCATAATTATCACAATAAGATTCAACACCCTCCAAAATAGTGGGATTATTACTTCCTAAAGTTGACACTCTTCCAAACCCACTTTCATCAATATAATCATCATAAATAGGAGGCATGCTATCATCATAACAAATTTGCTCATCAAAACTTGGGGGACAAAAAATATCATCTTCGTCAAACATAGCATCCCCAAGCTTGTGGCTTTGCATATCATTAGCATCATGGATATTCAAGGAATTCATACTAACAGCATTTCAATCATGCTCATCATTCAAATATTTAGTGCCAAACATTTTAATGCATTCTTCTTCTAACACTTGATCACAATTTTCCTTTCCATCATTTTCACGACAGATATTAAAAAGAGAAGCATATGAGGCACCCTCAATTCCATTTTTTGTAGTTTTCTTTTATGAACTAAACTAGTGATAAAACAAGAAACAAAAAGATTCGATTGCAAGATCTAAAGATATACCTACAAGCACTCACCTCCCCGGCAACGGCGCCAGAAAAGAGCTTGATGTCTACTACGCAACCTTCTTCTTGTAGACGTTTTTGGGCCTCCAAGTGCAGAGGTTTGTAGGACAGTAGAAAATTTCCCTCAAGTGGATGACCTAAGGTTTATCAATACATGGGAGGCGTAGGATGAGGATGGTCTCTCTCAAACAACCCTGCAACCAAATAGCAAAGAGTCTCTTGTGTCCCCAACACACCCAATACAATGGTAAATTGTATAGGTGCACTAGTTCGGTGAAGAGATGGTGATATAAGTGCAATATGAATGGTAGATATAGGTTTTT